>CM022951.1:60068462-60683430 GCA_012931725.1 Litsea cubeba
AATGAGTAGCATTTTTCTCTGGCACAAGGTAACATGTTATTGCAATTGTAATGGTATTAGATGTTGAGAGATTCACCTGCCAGTAACCTTTCTGTGTTACAGGAACATAAGTATGCTCACCCTTGAAATGGTTAGGATCAATACCTCCAAAGACGATTTCACCACCATCCTCGGCATCTGGATTTCTGTTAAGCCAAAAGGAGAAGACTTGTTCTTTAACAAGACCTTGTGTGATCATGTTGTACCTGTGAAGACTAAGATTTAGTATGTTTCTAATGCCCCCATTATTTAAATTCCAACCATACCATAATAATGTAATAATTGGATCAGTTGCTACAGAAGGTAGAATATAAAAACAAGGGATTTTTACAGAGTACTCCACTACTCCCTCTTAAACCTATTTTCCAATTGTTAATGACAAAACACTAAAAAAAGGTGGTCAAAATCACTCAACTTCGGCAAAAAAGAAAAAAAAAAAAAAAAAGATGGTCCTGCCTATAAACTCATGATATAATGGGTTTTATTAGTAATATAGAAATACAGTTACTTAAAAACAGTAAGAATTTTTTTCTTCTTTCTCCACAAGTAGAATTTTAGGAAACAAAATTCACTCTTGGTGACTTCTCAATGATGTCTAGGAAATCTTTTTTTTTTTTTTATAATTTCAAAAGAAAACTCATGATATCATGGGGATTTTCCAAAAATTGACCAAAATGTAATTTTTTTTTCTTCCACCACAAATTGTTAGAAATCAAAATTACATTTGGTAATCAGTCATTAGAACCCAATAGCTGGTATTTTTTTTTATTTATTTTAACATTCAATAAGTAGTCGAGGATACCATGGGTTCTAACCCAGGGGCATGACTGTTGGGAAAAAAAAAAAAAAAGAGTCCAGTCAAGGTACTCTAGTGACATCTTTAAATTTTTTGGCATTAGCCATGGAAACTGAGTTTAAAAGGTAATCTTAGTCTATAAAAATCCCTAAAAACAAATAGTAGGTTATTATTAGAAGACTGCAAAAAGATAAATCAAGTTTTCTTGATGGATGCATGACTGTATTACCACATAGGGACAACATTATCAACTGAGATCTCTTGAAATCCAAGCCCAAGTATGCCATCAAACTTGGCAGCTATAAATGCGTCTCCAGGCTCACTAGTAGCTTCAATGAAAATCTGACAACAAAACCCAGCATGAATGCAGAAAAACCAACTAGATTCACTTGTGATTTCATCTTAACATACTAAAACAAATTGATGCAGAACTTTACCTGATCCTTCACAACGAGGTCACCAACTTGAACATTGTCTTGGCTTAAAAACCCAGAAATTGATCCACTTCCATACTGAATTGCAGCTGGTTTTCCTGCATAAATGGACAAAGGCTAGCTGTTTTCAAAGATATTCAAACAACAACAAGAACAATAAACTAAATAGCCCCTGGAAGAAAACATATTTCAATTCATAAGTGATGCAGAATTGTTTTAATCCATGATCTAAAATGCCACATCATTGATTAAGCCAGTCCACTCATCAGCTGGGCCCAATAGGTATGAAAATAATGCACGGCCTATAAATAGGTACCGGCGTCCACATCCCATCACACATGTGGGTTCTTCCTTTTTGGGCCTGGTGACCATCTACTGTATGGAAACCAGCTGCTGTGTGGCTTTGATTTGGAACTTGGCTGCCTGTGAAGAGCCTGATGTTTGCATCGAGAGAACGGAACTTCAGCGAAATATCTTGAAAACCACCATCGGCTGTTAAATCACAAACGTCGATTTCTGGGTCCTACAGTCCTATTTTTGCCACCACATTTGATTGATGAACATAGTAACCAAGATCAGGTGAGACGCACCTTTACTGGAATGATTCTATATCCATAACAGTTGGGTCTCTGTACGCCACCTTCTAAAAATTAAAATCAAGTGCAACCATCCATCGGTAGAGTTACAAATGGGTATCCGATTAATCTCTTGTTCCAAATTAAACGGCTATAAAACTTCGTTTTGGATCCGGAAGAAATTTGCATCCTAATCTAGATCCATTTATATCGTTCTGAATCCCTGTTTGTCCAAACTAAGGATTTGGATCTAAAACGATTACAATAAGTCTATAACATATTAAAAATAAATAGATTTTAAGGGTCTAAATAACTTGATTTAAATTTATATTTAGGAGTCTACTTAATTTTAATCATATACTATTCAAGAGTCTTGCTTTTTTATTAATATGTTTGGATGTTTATCCAATTAAACTAAAGCATACTACATCTTATTTCATATCCGGATCTGAACTGAATCTGGTTTTTAAAGCCATTGTCGAATCTTGATACAATACATGGGTTTCGTGTCGGATCCGAGTCTAGATCTTGAACTAGATTTATAAAGACGGATTTGATTCCAGATCAACCATGTTTCCATCTCGGGTCTTACTAGTTTGCACCACTATCAATCGTTGTCTCGTGGGCAATGACTCATTTTGATATTCACTAAGGTTACCTGTAAAAAAATCACAACTAAATTAATTATTTGTAGTTGAAACATTTTTTTAACTCTAATCTATCCTCTTGAGCTACTTTTATCCTATATGAATATATTATATTAAAATACTACCGCTAGGGATGTAAATGGATCATCGATTCTTCGATTATTCGAAGGTTCCGACCCGTTAAAAATCGGATATGGATCCTTATTTAGGCCCCGATAAGTAAATGAGTCCGGATTCGATTCTACCTTGGTTCGAACCCGTGGGCCCAAGACCCAACTTATTACCTAAAATTTTGAAAATCTCTCATAAACATCATATTATTTAATATCATTCTCTACTTAGATCCGGACCCATCTCATATATGATTTTGGTTCCGGTTCCGGAACGGTTTTGGGTCCACCATGGACCTAGACCGAAACTGTGTGGATCCGGACTGAAAGTGACCCATTTATAACCTTAGCTACCATTGGCTGATAAACTATCCATTTATAACAAGGGCTCGAACCTAGTTACCCAGTCTCTCGGATGGTCCTCACAAGCTGACAAGCAGCTTATGACACTCGAACCTTCATCATTTAAGCAATGTGTAAACTCGTACACTCGGTTTACCATGATCCACATCCACATGGCCCTTTTAATTTCCACTTACAAGCAACTAACTGCCTTAATACTTTCCAATTCCACTATACAACCTAGCAAGGTGAGACCAAAATTACATAGTTCCCCACTTGGATCTTCAATTTCATTCTGAATAATTCGATTTGAATGATTCACAAACTGTTATGATAAAATTCTCTAAAGCTGAGCCTGATAAATTCATCAAGCGCACCTAGGAAATTCAAGCTGCTCAGCATTCACAACACCAAAAATGGGAAATTGGAATGGATTAACGTTCCAAATCCGTTCATCCGTTCCAATTTTCTATTTTTGAAACGGATTAACGGATTAGAAACGGTTTAGGACGGATGGACAGATTAGGAACACACGGATTAAGAACGGTAATCCGTTCCAATTTTCCGTTTTTGGTATAGTGATCAAAGACAGCACTTGTATGTATTAACACTAATCAATGAGATCAGGTATTACCTTAAGATTTTTCACAAGTAAAACTGCGAATTTTGCTTACAACTTTTATTTTTAAGCTTGTTTTTTTTTTTTAATATAATCAATCTAAAAATGTCCAGAAGATTTTCTCCTTTACATCCACTCATGTGGGAGCGCGCATCTAGATCGTCATCAAAAGCAGGACCCTCCTGGATTTCATTGGGCCCCACATGATGAACGACACTGATGTACACAATACAGGTGCGTTGGAGAAAGCCGTCCAATAATGTTCTCAGTTGATTGGAGCTAGCAAATGTTGGTCCATACTTAATATGAGGAAATAGGTACTTTAAGCAGTTTGATTTTACATTTAAGCCCCCTTGATGGATCTTATAGCATTGATTCAGATGAATTAGTTCATGAAACTCATTAGAGTTGATTTATTGTAAGTGATGACTTGAATCAAATGAATTAACCTACCACCCACATGCAATAATTTGTCAACCTGCGAAACTAAGTACTTTAAGTAGGTAACTATGGGGGAGACAGGGACTATAAAATATTATAAAAAGGCAAAACACTAGTACAAATTAATTAAAGGAACAAAACAGAAGAACAAGGACAAAGAAGACAAACCATACCATTCTTCTTGTAAGTACTCGACATGCTTGACTTGTACTTTGCATGAAAATAGCAAGCAATCTGCATCCAAATTCAACCCATCAAAATTCCCTTCTATTCAACAACCAAAACCAACCAAATGCCCACCACAAGAACAAGAACAAGAACAACGTACAACAACAACAACACAAGATAAATTCACCAAACAACACCATCTTAATTAAAACACAAAAAACTCACCGATAAGTAGCACTTGGAAGAAGGCACCCACATATTTGAACTACCAGTGTCGAATATCACCGTAAATTTCTGCGGAGGAGATCCAATTCCGATCTCTCCGTAGTACTGAGCATCCATATAATTCTTCAATCCAATGATGTCTGGGTCATCTACATTTGAAGAACGAAGATGCGGATCATACTGCGTTGCGAGACGAGCGCGAAGATCCAACTCCCTCTTCTTCAATCCAATTCTAACCAATCCATTTGCATGGACAGGAAGAGTGGAATGAAGAACAAAGACCGAAAGCAGCAGAGAGACAAAGATGAATCTAAATCCAAGTTCCATTGCAAGCCTGCAAATACCACAACCACTTCAGAAACATGAAAAAGCAAAAGTGCTCTGAAGAATTAGAAGAATCTGTTACCAAGAGAAGAGAGGGAGATGAATGAATGAGGATGAAGAGAAGGTCATGAATATATAAATAGAGGAGTGAGAGAGAGCTGACACTTAGCTCAGCTGTACTTGTCTGAGGGTCGGTTTCAGAGATTGGAGTTTGGTTTTGGGCCGTTGGATGGGGTGGGGCATGTGGAATGACGGTTGGATGGGGGGTCACGAGATTCGTGATACTAATATGTAACGGAGGGAGATGAGAGGGTGTTTCGTGCGGGAAAACGACGTGGTTTGTGTAACAGAAAGGGAAACGTGTTGGATAAGGAAGGTTTGAGGGGGATTGGATTGGATTGGGTGTTTTGTGGGGTTGGTTTCATTGGCCTTGCCACGCTCACACTCCCAACGCTTGCTTTGCTTCTTTTTTATGTGTTTTTGTGGCTCGTAGTTGGTGGGAAGCTTGTCAATGGTGGAACCGTTCCGTTACGTCTCACGTGGTCCACCAATGTCAAATCGAGAAAGATTAGGGGAAACGAAGCAAATGGGGTTTTGGAGCTGGATGAATCCATATTATACTTCATTTGATGATTCCAGCCTGCACGGGCGGACCTACATAGAGTACTTGACCCAATTTTTAAATTGCCTTACATGAACTTTGCACGTAATGACAGCTCGGTCCCGGGTCAATTTTTAAACTGCCTTGGATAAATTGTGTATGTAATGACAGATCAAGTATCTAGCACAAGGTGCACCTCAGTTGGTGAAGAGGGTGGAGGAAATGCCATCTGCAGGGCTTGGGCATGTCAAGGAGGACAAAACTCGTAGGCTGGACCACGAGGCATGGGTCCCACTGATGCTGATGTACGCAGAGGCAGATGTCCTAGAGTGACAGCTCTCGGTCCAGACCGAGATGGATGGGACCCACCACTATAACAAGGGGAAGGCATTGGCCGCACTTAGAGATGATAGGGGCCTTATAATTGGCTAGGATCTAGGTGATAGGTGATGAGCACCTGGGGCGACTTGGACAAACTCCAAAAATCGATAATGGTCTCCTGGTCATTCCCAAAAAACCGCCCCCACCCCAACCACCAAAATTTTTTTTTTTTTATATCTTTATCTCCTTGTTGAAATTACAAATGTTTTGGAGTAAGAATAAAATAGGAAAACTTAAAGAACCCATTTAGCCAATACCACATTCCAACGTCCCTACCCCATATGTGATCTCCATTTGAGTTGGTCTCACTATTGGATTAATCATTTGATAAAAAATAGAAATAAATTTATATAAAATAATGTTAATCACATTTTCTTATGAAAAAGTTAATCGAATGGTAGGATTAATTCTGATTCTCGATATCGTATATATTTGAAGACCTTTATTTTACAGGGCTCAGATTCAAGTAAATGGGCTCCACTGTAATGTTCCGCTCTTTTTTCTCAATATATGTCCAAGGGTAATGAAAAGCTCAATGTTGCTCAAAACACGAGTAAAATCATATAAGAATGAAGAGGGTGTTTTGAATGCTTTACACGTAGCCCCATTGAACAATATAGGCCATTCGATCTATTCATCAAATCAAAAGGCCTTTCGCGTATAAGATTATAGAAATTGAGTTTTAACTACTTATTTATTCTTCTTCTTTTGAATGCAATACCTTTTTTTTTCACTATTTGTTGATGTAGAAAAAAGTCTAGCAAAGTCTAAAATATTCTCACCCCACCCAAAAAAGAAATCCTGGGTCCGCCACTGATTCTAGGTGTTTGCTATAATATAGAAGTACATTAGGGTGTTGAATTAATATATAAGAATTCATGGTCAAGTTATGTCCTCAACACCAATTTATTAAAGAGGTGAAGGATAGAGATTGGAGTCATGGAATGCAAATTTGATTAAGATTTGAATTACGAGGGTGATGTTTAGCAATTCATGTTTCATCTCTTCTCTTAATTCATTTGTGATTAAAGAGAAACTATTTTATGGTTGTTTTTGGATATTTATCTTTAATTACTTAATTTAAATCACTTTGAAAAATACATTCTTTTAAAATTACTTGAGATTCAATTACATGGAAGTTCCCATAGTTATTACACATGACTTCAACTAGTGATGTAGTGGTGTTCCAAAGTGTGGTTAAAGTAAGAACGGACTGTTCTCAAGTTGGGAAATTAGAAGTCATGGAGCTCACTTGATTTATGTCGATCTCACATAATTAGTGTATAAATTGGAATATTTCAGGATGTGAATTGATGGGTCAGGCCCAACCCGGATTGCGGTAAAGAGTCAGGTCCAGACAACCCGGTCCGTCCAAGGTCATGGGTCAGGCCAGGTTAGCTCAGTTGATATTCGAAACTCGTTGAAGGAAGCCTCGTCACGTCAAGGCCTTCGAGTCATCACGACGAAGTCCTCCCCTCACCCGCTCTTACCAAATCTCGCGGAGAAGCTCTCACCTGCCCTCCACCTTGCTCGTTCCTCGAGGACACGTCTGAGGCTCCAGACCCTCCACCTTGCTCGTTCCTCGAGGACACGTCTGAGGCTCCAGGCTCCAGAGAGACGTTGCTTTAATTTTGCATCCCATCTGTTGGGGAAGAGTTATAAATTCAGGGTCTCCTCGTCACTTGAGGGGCAATGATTACATGCCTTTACTACCTTTCTCATACCTGTAACCTCTCACCATAATCGAAGATCTCCATTTTGAAGTGGACGTAGGTCACTCTTGACCGAACCATTATAACTCTCTCTCTCTCATTTTATTACCGCATTTAATACTTTCATTAATACCTTGACGGGTGGTGTCCGAATCTATTTTTGGCATCATCAGTTTGGCGCCGTCTGTGGGAACGAACAAAAGTTCTCATCCTATTTTAAAAATCATGGTGATCAGCACAAGATCCGTAAGACGAGAAGACAATCCCGTCCAAGCTACAGGTCCGGGTCCTTCCAGGCGCCCAGACTCCCCTACCCAGGGAAATAATGGTCCTCCACCGGGTAACCCTTCTCCGAATACTCTCCCCCCTGCGCCGACTCCTCAGCAGATGTTGGAAACCATGCAACAGATGTTGGCCCAAAACCAACAAATCTTGCAACTCATGCTTGCGGGACAAGGAGGAGCACTCCAGGGTGGAGCACCGTTTGGTGGAATGCAGCAAGAGGTGCCAATCCCGAGGCAGGCTCCACGGCAACCAACCCCTCACCCGGGCGCCCATCCCCCGGGCGCCCATCTCCCAGGCGCCCAGGATGGAGCACCTCTCCCGGGCGCCCATCTCCCAGGCGCCCAGGATGGAGCACCTCTCCCGGGCGCCCGTCTCCCAGGAGCCCAAGACAGAGCAGCACCACACCAAGGCGCCCATACTCTCGGCGCCCAGAGAAGAGCACCTCACTTGGGCGCCCCTCATCATGGCGCCCAAGGTCGAGGAGCACATCATGGCCCCCATGGCCGAGGAGCACATCAGAGCTTCCATGACCAAGAAGTTCCTCCACCCCCTGGTAGAACCCATGGAGGGTTACCACCTCGACCCTTCCCTCAGGACGAGGAGGACTCTCACTTCCAAGAAGGGGGAAGTGAGAATCACTGCATGGAAGATGAAAGTTATTTCCCCGGTCCATCCAGGGAGCTTCACAATCAATGGGAGGAAAAAATCAAAGAGATGCAGAATCAACTAGGCGATGTCTTCAATGCAATGAAGGCCCAGGCACCGGAGACTGTGGATTATCTAGTCGGGCGGACGGATACACCGTTCAAACCCGATATAGTACATTACCCATTTCCAAGGAAGTTCAAAATGCCGTCCATGGAGACCTTCGATGGGAGGAAGGATTCATTAGACCATCTTGAAACTTACAAAACCAGGATGCAGCTCCACAACATCCCTGACGAGATAATGTGCAGAGCCTTTCCAACCACGTTGAAAGGTTCTGCCCGCCAGTGGTTCGCAAATCTCCCCTCAGCATCCATCGCCACCTTCGGAGAGTTGAGCAAGTCTTTCGTCTCGCACTTCATAGGTGGGCGCCGCCACTAGAAGCCCGCAACACACCTGCTTAGTATAAAGCAGGAGGATAATGAAAGCCTAAGGAGTTACCTCACTCGTTTTAACGAGGAGGTACTCCAAGTCGAGGAGCCCGACGACAAGGTCTCCATGACGGCTTTCCTTAGAGGCCTCCGTTCCTCGAGCTTTCTCTTTTCCGTAATGAAGCGCCCGCCGAAGAGCTTCTCGAAACTATTGGCCAAAGCCCAAAAGTATATGAATGCGGAAGACATCACCAGGGCGAGGCGCGGAGAATCCTCCAGAGTGAACAATAAGGGAAAAGAGAGGAGCAGAGACGAGAAGAAGGAAGTTAGCAACAAGCGGAGCAAGACAGAGAGAGTACCTGTCAGAGACCGACTTGGTCCCGCTCCGCAAAGGGACAGGCTAGTGTTCACGCCTCTCACGACCACGGTGGAGCAGATCTTGTTCCAAATACAAGATGACCCCAGCCATAAAATGGCCAGGAAAGATGAAGTCTCCTCCGAATCGGAGGAATCCGAACAACTACTGTCGCTTCCATCGCGACCATGGCCATGACACTGACGACTGCTATGAGCTCAAACGCCAGATTGAGGATCTCATCCAGCACGGCCACCTACGTCAGTATGTTGCCGGCAGGGGACAAGCACCTCCACCACCTCCACCTCACAATCAGGAGAATCAGCAACCGATCGGAGAAATCCGAACAATTTCTGGAGGGCTAACAGAGTCGCTCTCGGCCATGAAGGCCCATGCCAGAAAGGCAAGGCATCCTGAGGAGGCACGCCCGTCCAAGGCGCTAAGGCATGGAGATAATGAAGTTATATCCTTCTCAGACAAGGATTTGGAGGGGATCCAGCACCCTCACGACGACCCTCTAGTGCTCACAATGACGGTCGCCAATTTTCAAGTGCATAGGATCCTGGTAGACAGTGGAAGCTCTGCAGACATTCTGTTTGTAGAAACTTATGACAAGCTGAGGTTGGGACGGGAGAGGTTGCAGCCCGTCAAGTTTCCTCTCATCGGCTTTTCGGGAGAGAAGGTGTATCCCCTTGGGGCAATCACACTGCCAGTCACAGCCGGGACTGCGCCTCGAACTTCCACAATAATGGTCAATTTCCTGGTGATTGACTGCGCATCGGCTTACAATATCATCCTGGGGCGTCCAACTCTTAATGCCTTAAGAGCGGTCCTCTCTACGTTTCATCTCATCCTCCGGTTTCCAACTCCTAATGGGATCGGAGAGGTAAGAGGGAATCAAGTAGCAGCAAGGGAATGCTACGTCTCCTCTATGAAGGCCAAGAAAACGCAGGAGGCGTTACAAGTCGAAATCTCGGACCCAAGAGATGAAACCACGGCAGAGAGAGGAGAACCAGTCGAGGAGCTCACCTCAGTGGTCCTAGATGAAGACTTCCCAGCCAGGAGAGTACATATTGGCTCTTCTCTCCCTGAGGATCGGGCCAGCCAGCTGACAGACTTCTTGAGAGGTAATATGGATGTTTTCGCATGGTCGCATGCGGATCTTGAAGGGATTGATCCCGACGTCGCAACCCACCGTCTCAATGTCGACCCTGGCTACAAGCCTGTCCGACAAAAGCTTAGAGGGGCCTCCACAGAAAGGGCCCAAGCAATGGACAATGAAGTCGGGAAGTTGCTGGAGAATGGGGCTGTCAGGGAAGTAGCCTACCCTGAATGGCTCTCAAATGTTGTGATGGTGAAGAAGGCCAGCGGAAAATGGCGCCTGTGCGTTGACTTCACGGAGGTTAACAAAGCGTGCCCAAAGGACAGCTACCCCCTACCAAGGATTGACCTCCTCATCGACGCCACAGCAGGTCATGAACTACTCTCGTTCTTGGATGCATACTCTGGATACAACCAGATTAGCATGCACCCCCCGGATTAGGAGAAGACATCATTCATCACCCCGAAAGGAACCTACAGTTATAGGGTCATGCCTTTCGGACTGAAGAATGCAGGCGCCACCTATCAACGTCTAGTGAACAAGATGTTCCACTCTCAAATTGGGCGGACCATGGAGGTTTACGTAGACGACATGCTGGTGAAGAGCCTCGCCGCAGCCGACCATATCGCTCATCTGCAAGAGACCTTTGACACTCTTAGGCTCTTTCGTATGAAATTGAATCCTGAGAAGTGTGCCTTTGGTGTAGGATCCGGAAAGTTCTTAGGTTTTATGGTCGACCAGAGGGGGATCGAGGCGAACCCAGATAAAATCAAGGCCATAATAGATATGAAGTCACCCTCTTCCACAAAGGAGTTGCAGTGCCTCAATGGAAGGATTGCGGCACTTAGCAGATTTGTTTCCAAATCTGCAGACAAGTGCTTGCCCTTCTTCAAGATCCTCCGCAAAACATTCCAATGGGGGCTCGAGGCTGAAGAAGCATTCCAGAAGCTCAAAGCTTACCTGACCGCTCCCCCTCTCCTCTCGCATGCTACACCAGGCGAAGTGCTGTACCTGTATCTTTCGGCTTCACCTTCAGCCGTGAGCTCTGTTCTCATAAAGAATCAGGATGGAGCGCAAAAGCCTATCTACTATGTGAGCAGAGCCTACCGAGGGGCAGAGTCCAGATACCCAGAGCTCGAAAAACTGGCCCTCGCCCTGATCTCCACTGCAAGGCGTTTACGACACTACTTTCAGGGCCACACCGTGGTGGTAGTAACAGATCAACCTTTGAAAAGAGTTTTGGGGAAACCTGATGTAGCTGGAAGACTTGTGAAGTGGGCGGTAGAGCTGGGGGAGTTTGATGTTAAATATCAACCAAGGTCTGCCATCAAAGCACAGGCTCTAGCTGACTTCGTAGCTGAATTCACTTATGATGAAAACCAAGTAGATGAAACAGCGGTGCTCACCTCCTTGCTAGCACCTCAGGACCCTCAAGCCCCGGGCGCCCAGCCTCTTCTCCAAGCCCCGGGCGCCCAGCATCTTCTCCAAGCCCCGGGCGCCCAGCTCCTCCCTCAAGCTCTGGGCGCCCGAGACTCTCCTCAAACCTTGGGCGCCCAGCTTCCCTCGGGCGCCCAACGTCTTCTCCAAGCCCCGGGCGCCCAGCTCCTCCCTCAAGCTCTGGGCGCCCGAGACTCTCCTCAAACCCTGGGCGCCCAGCTTCCCTCGGGCGCCCAGCCTCTTCTCCAAAGCGCCCAGGTACCTCCCCAGAGGTCGATTGCCCCGCCTTTACCGGTCTGGAAATTGTATGTTGATGGTTCGGCAACCACAGACGGAGGCGGAGCTGGCTTCATCCTGATCAGCCCTGATGGTACACCCATCAAGTATGCAGTGAAGCTCCACTTCATTGCATCAAATAATGAAGCCGAGTATGAGGCACTCTTATCAGGACTGAGGTTGGCGATCGAAATGGACGCCAAATCAGTTCTTGCTCACAGTGATTCACAATTGGTGGTGAATCAAATAAATGGTGAATTCAAGGCAAAGGAGGAAAGGATGCAAGACTACCTCAACATGGTCAAAGGATTGGTCAAAAGTTTTCAATGCTTTCAGATCTGCCATATTCCTCGAGGACAAAATGTTGCAGCAGACGCACTGGCTAGGCTCGCCTCGTCATTGGAGGCCTCATCCACAGAACCTACATTCATCGGGCATCAGTTGGAGAGGAGCAAGTTAGATGTAGTGGTTGGAAACATCAACCGTGCATCAGAGGGCAGCGAGCCAAATTGGATGACACCAATAAAGGCTTTCCTCCAAGAGGGCACCGAACCAGAGGACCACCTTGAAGCGAAGAGACTCAGAATGAGGGCTTCCAGATACACCCTTCTACAAAATATCCTTTACAAGAAAGGTTATTGCCTACCACTGCTGCGTTGCCTCTCCCCTGAGGATGCTGATTACGCTCTTCGCGAGATCCACGAAGGAATATGTGGGAACCATTCTGGAGGACGCTCCCTCGCCCACAAAGCACTAAGGCAGGGATTCTTCTGGCCAACCATGGCAAAGGACGCCAAAGAATTTGCTCAAAAGTGCGACAAGTGCCAGCGCTTCGCCACTGTAACCAGGCAGCCACCAGAAGAGTTGACTTCCATTTTGAGCCCGTGGCCTTTCTCCAAATGGGGTATAGATATTCTGGGCCCCCTTCCTTTGAGCAAAGGCCAATGCAAGTTTGTAGTCATTGCCATTGACTACTTCACAAAATGGGCGGAGGCAGAACCCTTGGCCAAGATCACAGACTTCAATGTAAAAAACTTTGTTTGGAAAAACATAGTCTGTCGCTTTGGGATACCTAGCGCCATCGTCAGTGATAATGGCAAGCAGTTTGACAACAAACTCTTCAACACTTTCTGCACCGACCTCCAGATTAAGCAGCCCCACTCCAGTCCAGCGCACCCCCAAGCAAATGGGCAAGCAGAAGTCATGGTCCGAACAGTTCTTCGCAACCTAAAAACCAGGCTCGAAAGGGCGAAGGGTCTTTGGGTTGACGAGCTACCAGGGGTATTATGGGCATACAGAACTCGCTAGCTTTTGGGACCGAGGCAGTCATCCCTGTCGAAATTGGTGTACACTCCCTCAGGGTCCATCTCAAAGACACAATTAACAATGAGGAAGGACTCCGCATCAACCTCGACTTGGTAGAAGAGGCAAGGGAGATGGCCACGGTCCGCAATGCAGAATACAAGCGGCGCATGGCAAAATACTACAACTCGAGGGTGAAGCCTCGTTCCTTTCAGCCAGGAGACCTAGTCCTGAAAAAGGTAATCCTCGCCACTAAAGACTCTCGCGAAGGAAAGCTAGGGCCAAATTGGGAAGGACCATATCTCGTGACAGAAGTAGTAAGGCCAGGCACATACAGAATCCAAAATTCTGATGGTAAGGCCCTGCTCCATCCGTGGAATGCGGAACATCTGAAGAGGTATTACCAGTGACAAGTGGGCCAATGTACAAAAAGCATGAAAATTGTTTATTTCCCATTTCATTGTTCAAAGTAGATTATAAATGAAATAAACATGTTATTATAGAAATGTGCTCCTTTCAATAGGCTATAAATCGCCAAACAAAAAGAAAAATATGTATGAGCCTAGTCACTCTCATTATCCCCCTCATCCTCGCCATCATCCTCATAATCACCTGAGCTCCCGCTGCTGCCATCAGGCTCGTCGGCAGGCGCCTCATCAGGCGCCTCACTCGCCTTAAAGCGCGAGAAGTCGATATCGGGAAATGCTGCGGTGATCTTTCTCCGGAGTTCGTCATAACCAGCAATAAATCCATCGGCGACGCTATTCTCAGCATCAGCCAGGCCGTCCTCCAAGTCATTTTCAGCCTGGATAGCTCTCTCCTCTGCCGCCCTCAGCTCTACCTTCAAAGCAGCCTCTCTGAGCTCAGCCCCCTTTCGGGCCTTCACGAGCTCAGCCTCTCTGAGTGAAGCCCTCTCGCGGGCCTTCACAAACTCAGCCTCCCTGAGGGAAGCCCTCTCGCGGGCCTTCACAACCTCAGCCTCACTGAGCGAAGCCCTCTCACGGGCCTTCCGTAGCTCGGTCTCACTGAGCAAAGCACCCTCGCGCGTCGCCACTAGCTCAGCTTCAGCCTTGGTTGCCCTCATGTGAGCCGTTGAGAGCTTCTCCCGAGCTGCTAGAAGATCAGCATCATAAGTCTTCCTGGCGGCTTCTAGTTCAGCAATTTTTCCCTGACTTGCGGAGAGATCCCTATGAATACCTGCATTCTCCTGTTTCAGCTTACTGATCAACTGAGCCTTCGAAAATAAACATATGGATGATGCAGACATCTGGAGCAAGAAGAAATCAAGGGAAATGAGAATGCATATACAAAAGGAAAACCTGAAGAAAATTAAAATTCAGACAACCTTTTACCTGAGATAAGCCTTCTAGATAAGCATCTATCATCCCCTCTGTGCTAAGGGCGCTGACCCGAGTAATCACGTCACGGGCTGGGAATCTCCAAAACTTCTCTCGAGGAGTCAGCGGCTTGGGACCAGATGGAGGGGCAGGAGGTACAGATGTGGCGGCAGAAACCAGAGAAGTTATAGGTTGATGAGGCACAGCCGCGGGGGCCACTACATGGGTAGTGACAGGAGAACTCGTCTGCGGCTCCACTAGATGAGTGGTTACAGGAAGATCAACAATCATCACACGAGTAGAATCCCTTCTCGGGGCAATACCTACCCTCGCTATCTTGGCAAGATGGGTGTTAGCACTTGTACGACGATCTTCAATTGCTTCCTTGGCCTCGACCAACTCCCTATTGACCACCACTGCGGAAGCAAAATGAATGGTTAGAGACAGAATATCAAGAAAAGGTATGCCTAAGCCACTGAAAGCTCCTTACATTTTCTCTTAGTTGATGCCCGGGAAGGCTCACCCGTCCTACGAGGAGAATGGTCAATAGAGGGTCCACGATTGCTGTCACTCTCTTTAGAAAGGAGAATACCCAAATCTTTATCCGGATGATCTCTTACGGCCTGCAGTTTCCGTTTTATATCCGCGGAGAGCACTGGTGACTCTATATATAAAAAAAAAAGAAGAGAGAAAAAAAAAGAAGGAACAAATAAAATGATGAGCATATGTATGCAAATGAATAATGAGGAGATGATAATGAGTGGCGTACCACGTCTTTTGGCGTCGGTCCACTGTTTGGGCACCAGAGCCCTGTCTGCCTCTGAGGCCCACTCGCCACCAACAAAGAAGAAACGAAATTTCCAGCTGTGACAGTTAGAGCGCAATCACGTGAGCAGTCTGCCGCCCTTGGGGGTGAAATAATACCATCCCCTGTTAGGAGCCGGAGATTCGAATAAACTGTAAGCAGCATAGAGCTCCATGGGAGATGCCTCCTCGTTATGTGTTCTCCTCCAGAGCTCGAGAAAACCCAGCATGATTCTCCATCCATTGGGTACTAATCTCCCCGGAGTCAGGGAGAAGTAATGAAGAATTCGACAGACGAAGGGGGGCATAGGGAATCTCAGCCCAGCTTCAAGCATATCCTCGTAAATAACAATGTCACCCGATGCGTCATCACAAGCTGGCTCATCAATTTCGGCCCGGCGACAAATCACGGTGAAAGGAATATGATATAAAGTGATGATCCTGGAAATATCATCATCATTGCTGACTGTGGTATAAATGGTACTCACCTTGGATCTGTCATCATCAATTACCATTTTTCCTTTAGCATTTTTAGAACGCGGACGCAACTTGCCCAACGTGTCTGAAGAAGGACTGCCCTCGGCATGACCGCCCCCTACTATTGTTCCTTCCCTAGCCGAGATGCCGAAGGAATGGGCGCCACCTGAGGCGCCAGCTGCTGCGAAACCGCCTGAGCCTCGAATAGCTGCAAAACCACATGCGCCCCCTGCGGCGCTAAAGTAATTTCTCGTTTTTTCCCTTCCTACCACAATGCCAAAGGATTGGGCGCCCAGCGCTGCTGCTGCTTCTTCTTCCCCCGCGTCGCTGGCTGCTGTGGCGCCGTCCCCGGGCTGGGCGCCCCCTGCGGCGCCCAGCGCCGCTGCTGCCTCTGCTTCAATCCCGGACTGGGCGCCCCCTGCGGCGCCCAGTGCTGCTGCCGCGACACCATTCGTCCCTGCGTCGCCCACGGCCCTGGCAGCGCCTGCTCCATCTCCTCCCTCGGCTAAACCCAACGCCGCCTGCCATACCGTGGACATCTTCCCGGGCTGGGCGCCCCTTGCAGTGCCCAGCGCCGCCGTGCCTCCCTCTGCCGCGACGCCCACGGGCTGGGCGCCCCTTGCAGCGCCCAGCGCCGCCGTGCCTCCCTCTGCCGCGGCGCCCACGGGCTGGGCGCCCCTTGCAGCGCCCAGCGCCGCCGTGCCTCCCTCTGCCGCGGCGCCCACGGGCTGGAAGCCCGGGCTCCGCCCGCCAGCGCCATCAGCCACGCCATCCTCTCCTTCAACCTCGCCTAGTGCCCCTTGCGCGATTGCTGCAGTCCGCTCAACAACGGTCTCCGTCTGTTTTTTCTCTACTGTATCCGTCATTGCTTACAGATTTCCCCTTGGTCTCCAGAGATGCTCTCTTCTATTTTGGAATGAGTCTGGTTCAGGATTTCCAAAGATTTGGGAAGAAAGAGTCCCCATATAGAAGGATTCTTTCGAACTCTAAAAATTTCAAAACTGAGTAAAAAAAGGAGGCCTAATTGTTGTAAGCTTGTGGAAGAGTTGGATACACAGAAAGCCCCACTTTCAAATAATTATTGAACGCAGGACTTTGAGGGGCAAATGATGGGTCAGGCCCAACCCGGATTGCGGTAAAGAGTCAGGTCCAGACAACCCGGTCCGTCCAAGGTCATGGGTCAGGCCAGGTTAGCTCAGTTGATATTCGAAACTCGTTGAAGGAAGCCTCGTCACGTCAAGGCCTCCGAGTCATCACGACGAAGTCCTCCCCTCACCCGCTCTTACCAAATCTCGCGGAGAAGCTCTCACCTGCCCTCCACCTTGCTCGTTCCTCGAGGACACGTCTGAGGCTCCAGACCCTCCACCTTGCTCGTTCCTCGAGGACACGTCTGAGGCTCCAGGCTCCAGAGAGACGTTGCTTTAATTTTGCATCCCATCTGTTGGGGAAGAGTTATAAATTCAGGGTCTCCTCGTCACTTGAGGGGCAATGATTACATGCCTTTACTACCTTTCTCATACCTGTAACCTCTCACCATAATCGAAGATCTCCATTTTGAAGTGGACGTAGGTCACTCTTGACCGAACCATTATAACTCTCTCTCTCTCATTTTATTACCGCATTTAATACTTTCATTAATACCTTGACGGGTGGTGTCCGAATCTATTTTTGGCATCATCATGAATTAAGACTCGGTACGAAACAAGCATGACTTGCTTGTGCCCACCTATTCAGAGTCTTAGATCTTCGATCACGGCTATTACATGGAACCGTATAATATTTATCTAGAACTCCAGCAGGGCCATATAGAGATAATCCAGACCGGTCAACATGAATCCCATTCCATGCTTCGATTCAAAAGAAGTGGGCCCTACCATCCGATTGAGCACCATAATGAAAACATAATTGGGCGTTGATGTGGTATTACTACTAACGTGGTGCTAATCACATTTCTATCATGGTTCTCGATCAGATGGTTGACCCACTTCTTTTGCGTAGAAATTCGAGGATATATTAATGGGCTAGATGAGACTCATCTTGAACAGTTTGGATTATCGCTATGTGGGCCCCACAATAAAGCTTTAAAAATGTGTAAGCTTGGTTCCCGTGTAATAGTTGTGATAGATGATCCAAACTCACCTATTCAAGGGCTAAAATGTTATATAGCTCATTAATCCTTGAAGAACTCCAATCCCTCTTCATGATTGTCATATGTGAAGGCAAGTTCCATGCCAAATTTTCCTTTGTCATTGACTCAATGAGAACGTCTACCTATACTTTACAACGTATCAGTAATCAGTCAATTTCTAGGAGTACTTTTGAGGTATCGTATTAGTAGTAGATCTAAAACATTTTTGCCCATAAGTCACAGTAGGACCAACAGTAATAGCCATTTAGGGGCTGCTTGTTCACATGGAACTCAATACATAGGAATCACTGTATGGTCAAATGGGCTCCAACTAAAAATTAGTGAAGAGGTGAAGGAAGATATGGAGATGCAGATTGCACCTTGTCTTTTCTACAATTTAAAGTACTTAGACTGATGGCTCGATATTAAGTTCGAGTGATGGCTGCAGGATATTCATTTCTACTCATCACCATTGACTCATTTTTCATTAAGGGGAGATTATTTGATGGTCATTTTTAAATATTTTTCATTGTTGCTAAGGTGAATATCCAAAAATGATCGTGAAAGATTCTTCTCTTTAATAGGAAATGAATGGAGGGATGAAAAATGAATAAAAACCCTAGTAGTTCAAACTTGAAGAAAGTAGCCATCACACATACATTTCTACCTTTAATTTAATGCAAACAAATGGCCCCTTTTGAACCACCTAATCCGTCGTATGAAAACCGTAGACCCGTATATTTTCTTAATTTATACTTCTCGAAGGTTAACTTTAGTCGTTTTTCTGAATCCCTGTACGCAATTGGAGGGGCCACCAGTTCATCTCTTCACATGCCCAAATTAATTAAGATACCAAGCATGGTCACTACTCGCAAATCATGTTTCTTCCAAAGTATCTCTTAAAAAAGAAAAGTATAAGTACATGACCTTTTTCAAGTTTGGGGGTTTTCTCTTGTGATACCATTCGACAATTGGCATGCTGAAATAATAATTATTAATATTAAATGGTTAATAATATTAAGAAGAGCTTTAGACAGCTCATAGGGAGTGGTTTTTTTTTTTTTCCAAGAAAATGCCTCTTTCAGTCGGGCCTACTATGATCGATGTATGACAATCATGGAATGTAATTGGATGGAAAGATTTGAATAAGATCCACCAATGTGCAAAATATTTTTAAGACCTCAGTGATATCCAAAAAATAAAACCTTGATCTATGACTCTAAAGTTTAATGGTTTTAAAAGTATCATTTCTTTGGACTTGAATTCAATAGTAAGTAAAAGTGCTTCTATTAGATTAATGCGTATTCTACTTCAGACCTTCATTCTTCAATTTTTTTCTGAAACAAAGGGTTTTGGCATCATTTTAGTAAAAATGGATCAATGACGGTATATTTGGGACTCCATCTATTGTCACAATTAGCAAATTATCATTTTCAGAATAATAATTGTTGGAGACAATATTGGGATATTTTTCAAGTTTGACATTCTCAATGAGAATATAAAATAACTTAAACTAAAGAAAATAAAAAAAATATAACAAATAGATCTACAAATCTATGTAACTGGCAGGATCACATTATTATACAAATAAATAAATAAATAAAAACAGAAAATGAAAAACTTTTCTCGAAACATTTGCAATCCATGTTGATGCCATAATCTATGCGCTTGAGATAGTTTATGTTATGGGCTCGTGTAGGATCTTACACCCCATTAAGCTACCACTTATCCCAAAACTAAAGGGTGGACATTGACCTCAACAATCCTCTATCAACGGCACACCAGCCGCGACTCCTTGCGCAACTCAAACACCTGACCTATCAGTCTCTAATACCACTTGTACGTAGGATCCTACACCCCTTTGAATTACCATTTATCTTAATTGGTAATGGGAAACGACACAACAATGATTTTATGGTGAGGACGAGGACTCGACTACAATTATGACCGCTCAGAAACAAGGGTGGACGTTGACCTCAACAGCTCTACCATTGATAACCCATTTAAAAAAACTTGTGTTTTGGATCATATACGATAAACATCTAAATAATGGTCTTCAACAGCTCAACCGAAAGTCTATTTCAAACCTGATTAATAAATTGATCGAATCCGGATTTTAGTACAAAGTTTTTGCTTAATTAATACAGAGATTGGACCCACCAACCTAACTTGGACCCAACTTGACTCATCTACATCAGCCTGCAAACCTAAATTGAACCTGATCTGGTTTAGGGTTTTGACGGATAAGGCCCATATTCAGGCTATAGTTGACTCACTAAACCGACTTAACTCAATATAAGCGAACCCATTGCCACCTCCTACTTGGAAGTATTTTCACATTCAAAATCTTCCGTTATATGTGTTGATTTTCTGACTATGGCCTTTACAATGTCTGACATTCTTCTTAACTGACTAAACTTTTTTTTTTTCTTGGATGTTTCTAGGTATGAACCGGTGACATTGTGAGAAATTCAGAGGTCTCATTCTATTGAGGGCTCCCTCCTCTTTAACATCATAATTATTCAAATCCACTAGTTTCCAATATTCCATAGCTAGAGTATATATATAAGCAACCATAATGTGGAAAACTAATATGATTCAAATTCAATAAACATCATTTATGGAATGTTTTACATAAAACAGTTTCTGCATTACACTCGGAACACATTTCAGTCACACCACACCACACCACGGCATATATATATATCCACATCACACACCGCACCTGATCACCCACATCACTCTCTAAAATTGTTATAGACCTTAATGCTTAATGATTCATAAAAGAAGAAAACATGAGGCAACCTAAAAAGAGAAGGAAAAAACAGTGAAAGAAAAATTATATTGTTCAGTACTTCATCTTTCTATCCCCCGAATGGCAGCAATATATACAAACTGTGTTGCCGAAAGGATGATCAAGAAGGCCTCCATTGTTTTCTACAAAAACCAATAATCCGAGTTACTAAAATCACTCATACCAGAAGAAACGCTTAAAATAAGAAAAGAAGATGTAAAACTGTTGCTGTTCTTACCAAACATGCATTCCTTATTTCCAGCTCGATTTCCTTGCAAGCGAAGCTGCATTTATAGTAAAGAGGAAAACTGGGTTTAGATGATTTTCAACCTCATTGATATCATAATTGTTTGTTTATGAAAGTATTTTCATTGTATCTACTGATGCCTCAAGGTTTTGATAGAATCGGTAAATGGTGGAAATTAATTTAATATTTGTATCAAAGCCAACCGATTCCAAGTTCAAATCCAAGGAGATCGGATATGATTCGGTGCTGAAATGTGCAAGTCAAGAAATGTGCACTGATCGAGTTTCACCTTAGGGGGGAGTATTGTTGATGTCTTGAGGTTTTGATAGGATTGGTTAGCGGAGGAAATTTAATAATCCACACTAATTCCAACAAACTTCGAGTATTAGTAGAGTTTTTTTACTGGTGTCAATCAGAAAAGAGAAGGGAAAAAAAAGAAGCTACTCTTAAGGCAATGAGCTAACCCCATGGCAAGAAGAGTAAGAGTCCATGCAACTAAAGCTGCAGATGACGCAGAAGGTAAGCTGTCATAATTCCAATAGCGTATGTGGTTGAATCCAGTAATCGCTGAAGCGGCACCTACAACTCCAGCAATCAAAGCAAACACTACAAAAAATCCCGTGGCTGCATTTCCCATTGGAAAGAAGATGGGATAAAAATAAGCCGGAAGTTGTAGCTCAGGCCCTACAAACATCATTAGCACAAAAGCAGTTGAACATCGATCTATCTCCAAGGAGCAAAATATGCATGAATTGAACTCTAAAATTCATGTTTATGGATGATTATGGCGAAAAAAATTGCTAATTTTGGTTTTATATCAATATTTACGTCACTAATATTGTGTACCATTTATGAAGATCTCAGCTGTATTCCTTTCTGAATATGTGAAACAACTAGGGGCCTATTTGTTTCATGTAATTGAATTCCTAAAAATTCTAAGATTTTGTTATTTATATATATATAGTTAAAAATGAAGGATCAAAGGTGAGAATCCAAAATGACCACATCAAACCATTTTTCCATTAATGAAAATTGAATAAAGGAAAAACGGAAACAAATATTTAGCCATCATCCTAGTAATTCAAATTTTATGAAAATGAAAGTTTCATCTACATCACTAAATTATATCATTATCCATTACATCTCTAATAATCCTTTGGTGGAACTCATTTGATCATATATTCTTGTGTAACTATGCAAACAATAAAGCCCTAGAGGTAAATTATTGTTTAGCATATTAGCTTTTGAGAGCTTCAAGTGTTTCCCATGTGACAATAGAAACCTACAGATCTTAGCAAAAATATACTTCAAAATGTTTTAAGAGACATTCTACAATCTTGGCACCAACAAAGAAACATTCTCCAATCTTCTATGCTTTAACATAGAAGTCCATGGGGTGAAAGCTAGAGGATGAATGGCTAAAGACCACCAAAATTCAAAATTGTGGTGAAATTAACTTTCACATGAAAGGTGGAAATTGGTAGCTGACCGTTCAGTACTCTTCATTCATTTGATCAATGCATATGAAAAAACTAAACCCCAGCTCATCTATTTTGGAGATGGTGGTTATGGAATTAGAAACTTTGCCTTCCCCACCACAAATTAGAGCCATAACCATGTCATGAGAAATATGAAAATCTAGAAGAACAGAACTTATAAGTATAATTAACTTAGAACATTAAGTCTGATAGATTTCTTTGATGGTTCAGGCCATGGGGTAGGCCATAGCATGTAAGACAAGAATGGAATGCTAGCAAATGGAAGAAAGAGCTGTTGACAACTCAAACTCAAGTTTAGGCCATAGTCATAATCACCATAACTCCCTTCTGCATTTTGCCTCAACAAGCAATTAGCTTTCATTTTGAAAGGGGCCTTAACTCGCGATGGAGACACCATTCACGACTTGTCATGCCATGCCAATTTAATTTGGGTTTCACATATATCTTTAAGCCATCACAATGAAATGATAATTCTGTATAGATGAAGATGATGATCATGATGACGCACCAATGATGAAACCTCGGTCTATTGCAATGTTGATGGCCCATCCTCCTATCACCGCTACGATGAGATACATAGAGAGGTTGAGAAATAGAAGGCCAGATGCAAGGGGTTTGGTATTAACCATGGCTTTAGAATACCCTACACTAAGTCTACGAGGGATGTTAGAGAGGAGATGGAGGATTAAGGAAGAGCTAAAACAAGTTGATATAGGAATGTGATTGGCAACACGTTCTGTTATGCATATACATAGTGGCAATAACAAGGAATTATTCTTTTCTTGTCCCATCATAGCCGGTTGTGGGATCTTAAATGACTTGTAGCGTTGTAAAGGGGAGCCTTAAACTTCAAGGCAATGAGAGCAACTACGTTTGGGACATTGTTTTGCAACTTTTATCACATTTTTGGGTGTTGGGTCTTTCTGGATAGCTTCTCTTTTGAAGGAAAGACAACATTCTCTTTGAATCTTTTTAATCTACGTTTGGGACATTGTTTTGCAACTTTTATCACATGTTTGGGTGTTGGGTCTTTCTGGATAGCTTCTCTTTTGAAGGAAAGACAACATTCTCTTTAAATCTTTTTAATCTACACCTTGCAAACAACCTTTGATTCATCATTAGGATTAAAACAAAAAGATGCAGTTGTTTCAACTAGGACAAGATATAGCCCCAATCATTTGATTCCAAGTTTTACAAACCTGAAAGTCAAAATAGTAAAATAAAAATCAAGACCTATAGGCTCAGGTTCCTTAAATTTAAAAACAAAAAAAAAAAAAAAAAGAAAATTTACAATAGTCCGATTTGGTAAATTCTTCTGATTTAATCATTATCTTAACAACTTCAACTGATATAGACGCTGATACCTAGTTGTAAATGATGGTGAGACATGATTGCACCAATAGGTGCCCAAGAATTAGGAGAAAAAAATGATGGCAATCACCATGGAAGGTCCCAGGGTTTTAATAATAAAAAGATATTTTATGCCAATTTGTACTATTAAGTGCATAAATTATTAAAAATAAAACATTGACTCCTACTCTGTTTGGAGAGGTGTCAATGAGAAAGAAATATTGGCACCAAGATTTAGAGCTAGTTTGCCTACTTTATATTGAGTTCTTAGAACCTCAAAGTAATGCAGATTCTAATGACTAAAGTATAAAAGAGGTGTCTCTTCATAGACATTACTAAAGAGGTGATGAGTGAAAAATATCAGGTGATGTAACTGGAAAACTCTTTTTTTTTTTTTTTTAAATTTGACTTAGTAGGTGAAGACTAGGCAGTCATGGAGACTATTTCATAGCCCTTATTGGATATTCACCTTAACTCTTCCAATTAGTTCCTTGATAAGAAGACACAACCTAGAATTGCTAGAATTTCAATATCAACCAAACAAATTAACAGGCCCTAAATAGAAAAGAATTTAGCCATGTAGATAGATGCTGGACATTATAAAAGAAAAGGAAAATGAAAAATGTATACTATATTCTTGAGATTTGGTCATATATTGAAGCGATCAGATCCCCTCAAACCAGGGGATCTATCTCTGACAAGCCATGGAAAACATGATCACAATTAAAGCATTGACTAAATTTACAATGCCATTGCTTTTGCTAATTGGCTAATATCACTGTTTAATAGATAGCTTTCCTGCATGATGGGACCTACACATTAGACATATTACACATATGGTGTAGTCATTCAAGCACCAATGGTGCAAACAAAGGGGAGTTGTTTTTGTTTTCATCATAGTCATCTTCATCATCATCATTCTTATGGATTACAAGAGACTCGGACTCACAGCCACACACCGCTGGAACCCTACATAATGTCCCTGGCAGCTTATGTGAGTGGTATATATGAATTGGCCAATGAGAGAAATTGTTCCACAGAGCAGGGTATCTGTCACGACCCGGTCCCGAGATTTGATTAGCTCGGATAAACTCCGAGTCGCGAACGCATACGTACTCCCGTAAATTCCGAATTAACAAAAGCTAAAACGAAACTCACAAGGGATATCAAATACAATACCTGTCAACTGTATACAATGGCGGAAATTATACATTGACAAAATACAATACACAAGTTTAATCTACGTTCTAGAAAGTCAATCACCGTATATTTAATACAATACGGGGACTTCACTTATATTCAAAACTATATACATTCCAACAATTTATTCTCTCGCTCTCAGCGATCATATCCACTCGATTAAACCTCCTGGAGGTATCGGGCGGGCATCCTCCGCTGGCGGCGCGGCCTCGGCAGGACCGGCACGGGCATCTGGGCCTGTGACATTCATCAATAGTACCATGAACACGACGGTTCAACAAATACACATGTTATGATAGTTCTAGCTATCACATAATCCAGTGAAATAATTCATTAACAATAATAGCGGATCCAGTAATATCTGGACATTCTTAATTCATTTAATAATAATAATAATAACGGATCCAGTAATATCATTAAGTTGATATCTACATGGACAATCTTTATTTAAGGGTTGTCAAATGGTATGGAATACGTCAGTGTCTTGATCAGAGATCACTAACTTCCACGAGGTTCCGGAACACCTCAAACATCTACTGCAGCAGAAATAGTTCATTATGCAATTCATATTCAATGTACTTCATTCAATGAGTTAAGATTCGGAAATTAATCAGACTTCTAAGCCAAGCAAATGAGTGAAACATTCATTTTCCAATACATGTACTATTTTTGATGAATATCATTTGAATTATGTATTCGAAAAATTGAGTTTACACCTATGAAGGCTTATACATTAACAATATTCAGCCTGTATACATTAGGCCTCAAAACAGAGAATTCTGCACAGCGTCGGTTCACCTATCGGTCAGCCCATCGGTCGACCGACGGCTTCATGACGGTTGACCGACGGTGCGTCGGTCAGAATTCCAGCGAGCTGAAATTCTCTGAATCCTGAACCATTTTTACGTTATCGATCGACCTATCGGTCGACCGACCTCATCCTATCGGCTGACCGACATTGCATCGGTTAGAAGTCCAGAGAGCTGGATTTTCACTGAAAACGCATTCGAACCCATCGGTCAGCTCGTCGGTTCATCGGTCGACCGATCCAAAAGCTCAGTTCGAGCTTCAGGTTTCTGAAGCCAAATCTCTGGCTTTTTGGTCCGATTGAGTTCTAACCATCCATAAACATCACAAAGCATAAAACAAGTAAGTACTTGCCTTGTTTGAAGATCAAATGGAAGAAAACCCTTTGATAGCTTGAGTTTGAGATAAAAACACTTGAATCCTTCTTGATTCCAAGCTTTACAATTTCCAGAATTGGAATTAGACTTGAGGAAGATGATGAAGAGCTTGAGTTCTCTCTAACACAACTCCAAAACACCTTGCTTTGATGCTTGATAGAAAGAAAATGAAGAAGGAAAGAAAGAAAGGAAAGAAAAGAAAGAAAAGGGGGCTAGGGTTTGTAAAGGATTTCCCAGAGGCTTTATTAGCTTATATAAGCTTTCGAATTGCGTTTAGCCCCCATAATTCTCCATTAATTACAATTCAAGTCAAATGAAGGGTCACTTGAATCAATACTCGTCAACCGACTTCGAGTCTTTGACGAAAGTGAACATACTCCTCGAGATACGCGTGTTGGCATCGAGGGTTTCCGTATTCGACGAAATACGTATAAAGACGTATTTACATAAAAGTCCCTCAATTCCTAGTTTGAGTTCCAAAAACTCATTCAATCCAATTACAATTCATTTTACAAGCTTGTTAAGCTTAATTCATTCTCTTATGGCTAAACCAAGTCAATTTGGTACTAAGCCTTCACTAATTCAACTAAACATGTTTAATTAGCCATAAGTGCGATTAATAAGAGTTAATCATGATTAACTCGGGACGGGGTCTCACAGTATCCCAATCTAAAAAACTTATGAAGACCACTAATATGGGCCTTATGGGGAGTCACATGCTATAAGGGCCACACCTTGGAAATGCTCATCTTTATTTATAGCTTCCAAAGCTGCTGTTTGAGGAGGAAGCACAACCACCACCACCGCATTAGATGTAGAAAATTTGAAGGTTTAGGTGCTTCAACTTGAGTTATTTGTTTCACCTTGAGCTGATGCTTAACTGGTTAATATTCTAGAAAACTATACAATGGGCCTTACAAGTAGAAATTCAAGGAAGAGGGGACCTCAAAAAGGTGAAAGCAACAAATTGATAGTTCACATCAGTAGTGCAAGATGGGTCTTAAAAAGGTGGGTAAAAAAAGGTGAGAAGGGCCATTTACCTCAAGGAAGCATGTGTCGTTGCTATCTTCTTCCCTTATATAACAAAGTGGACGTCTAGACAAGAGAAGATGAAAGCAAAGAACTTTGAATAGTTTGAATTGTTAAATGACAGGGGCATAATTTTCAAAATAACAATGAGGTAAAACAGGAGAGATCCATATCCATCTATTTATCTATTCACATGTGTAGGTGCACAAAAATTCAGACCCGGGGGTGGTGTTTTTTAGACTAACTGAGGAGGACAGAGGCTGAAGCTCCTTGTTGATGATAGAAGAACCACTGCCTGAGAACCTGGAAGAGGGAGACGAAACAAGTCAGAGGACCCTGGCTCTGGGCAGCGCAGGGCTCTCCGATGCCTAAGTTAGTGTGAGAACTAAGCAAAGGATGGAGATTTTTGGGGAAGAAGATTGACGTACCAGAGTGGTGTTTTGCCCCCCTTTGTTCTGAAGCTGTAGTTATGTTTATATAGAAGAAAAGAGGAGGCAGAGAGGTGGTTAGCTGTCCCATCATGGCTCACTTGTCCCATCATGGCTCACTCTACTCTAATAACTATCCCATCGTAGCTTGTCTTGTCCCATCTGGCCAGATCCTGACGCCTTGGGAGCTGTGGACGGCGATCTGTCAGGAGATATGGGCGGTGCCCTTGTCTTGTCGCACGCCCTATAACGTGGTTAAGTGTCCATGTGAGGACAGCTGTCAGTGCTCAGTACTTTTACCGAGATGAGGCTCTTGGCCGAGATTGAGCTTCTCGCCGAGGTAAGGACCTCGCAGAGATGGAGGGTCTCGCCGAGGTGAGGACCTGGCAGAGATGGAGGCACCTGGAACTATTGCCGAGGTGGAGGGCCTGGCACTGCTGCCTAGCTGATGATATCGGTTGGCACTGTTGCCGAGGTGCCGGATATGGCAAAAATGGTAAAAAGGCCTTTTTCGGGGTCGAAACAATGGAATTTGGCCTAAAAATGAGAAGCCCATTGTAAATGGATTTTGAAGATCTCGCCGTTTTCCTTCCAGAATGGTGTTCCGTTCGCGATTTTGACTCCGAAACCCTCATTTTACCTAGTGCCATTTGGGCGCTGCGCGGTAATTTTGGCGTCTGGAAAATATCCACACACAACATGTGTAAACTCGAAATACTTCCTCTTTTATATCATCTCCAAGCCCACTGAACTGGAATTGAGTACGGTGAGACTTGAGATGGTCAGAGAGGACTAGAGAAGGTCCCAAGGCTGGTAAAACACTCTACGCGTCTAGGCCAACAGCATTTATTATTAAAGACTGACTTCTCATTTTATCAGCTTAAAGATATAGGACATGAAAGATTAAGAAAATATTAATGCACCTGCAAAGAAAGGACATGAACATCAAGTCAAGGAAGACAGAGTAGGGAATTAGTTCTCAGAACTAGGAAAAGCTCCTCTTTGTGAAAAGCTAAGAGCATCAAGGGAAAGCAATCAATATGTTGAAATTGAAATTAAATATGTTGAGATAAACGTATACCCTCGCTCTTGAGTGGACATAATTGTGATCGAGTCCTAGCCCTCACCATAAAACTATTGTTGTGTCGTTTCTTATCACCAATTGATTTTAGGACACGCGTTTTGCGAGTTGCAGCAGGAGTCACCCTTACCAGAAAACTATTATTGTGTCGTTTCCTATCACTAATTGGTTTTGGAATAAGTAGTAGCTCAATGGGGTGTAAGATCCTACAAAATACAAAGCATGATTTGAATTGAAATTACTTAAGCACTACTCTCTAAGAAAATCCAATAAGGGGCCATTTGGAAATGTAGCCTAATTAATAAGAACTAATTAGATTAAGGTCTAAAATAAAATTTCTAATTTACAATCATTTTTAATAATAGAAAAGGCTCTTCTTTCATGAGGTAATTGGGTCTCACCTTAGGAATTGTGGTAATTGGAACCCACCTTTCAAAAATTACATGTAGAACCATCATTTGCGTCATTTTGAGATTTTTTCGTGGTTATTTTCATCCAAAATACTTGTGAACCTTGCATTATTTACTTTCATCCACTTTAGCAAAATATGCTCTAAAAGGAAAAGCAAACCCTTAGCTTATTTTTTTTAAAGGCAAAAGCTTTAATTTGTAAATAAGTTCTAAAAATAAAATATACAATTAGCGGCTCATTTGATATGTATATAAGCTCTAAATCATAAAATAAGAGCTTATTTTCCAAATGTCTCCAAAGTCCTGATTTTTAGAAGTAAAAAAAAAATGAAGAAAGTATACGGCCAGATGAACCAAGACAACAAAATTGAATGAGCTATTTAACAAAATTCGGAGGAAGTCTAAAACAAAGAAGACAACTTATTTTTTCAACCAAGATTCGTAGTCTCAAAATCTTTCATTTTTAGAATACGGGATTCAAAGCCTTCTTTGTTTAGGAGAGAGAGTTGAACTTTGATGACTTAGCAGTTGTCATCTAAGATATTTCTCTCCCTGTTTATCACCGGATCTCCGGCTAATTTTCTTAGTAGGAAGGGGGTTTCTATTCAAAGAAGGAAAGTGTGATAAGAAAATCTATGAGCATAAGATTATCTTGGAGAACATGAAATCTCAAGATTTCAAAAGATGGCCATGAATTAAGGACATGTTTGTACAATCACTTTTCTATGAAATTAATGCCGCAGACAAGTGAGATGTTTTTTTCACATCAAAGTCTTTCTAGCATTTGGTATGAACGTATTTTCATGATCCTATCGAAAAGTGTTGTTCTATTGAGATTTGAGGGGCAGGAAAAAGCATTTTCACGAAAAATCAGAAGTCTTGCCCCAAGTAAAATAAGATCTGGGCACCAAAGGTGGCCTTGTTCAAGTGTCCTCCATATGAGGCAAGGGTATGGGTGTTCCTCCGCTGACCCCACCAACATGAGCATGTAGTGTGCATGACGCAGTAGCTCACGGGGGTATCTACCATAATTTAGTGTATCATAATTGTATTTGCATGCTTTAGATGTGACAAAAGTTTTACATTGCTGTCCATGTGATGCAACCTTCCTCTTTTATTGAGGTTTGGGATTGACCTAATCTTGCAGAGTTGTTTTATAATTTCATGGAACACTAATTAAGGTGAAGTGCAGCAATGAAGCCACAATAAAGATTACATTTTAGACTGCATTTGGAGATTTCTTATTTGGAGCATTTGGAGAATCCAAATATTTTCCTTCCAAATGAGATTCTAAAATGCTAAAATGCTGAAAGGCTATCTAGCATTTCTCGATTTCCAAATGGGATAACACTTGACTTGATAACCCTGTCAACTTCTCCCTGTTGGTAGGAATAATCATCCGGCCACAAAGTTTGAAAATGGGCCATATTATCATCTCTTCTCCTTTTACTCAAAGATTGATTTGCATGAAACATTTTCTAAACTTACTTTCACATCTGAAGCATCTATGAATAATTTTAATTAACTGAAATTCGTCTCCAAGTTGTAGCTCAGCTGGTAAGGAATATGGTTGCATGAGTAGGTGTGTGTAAGTTCAATCCGCAATATACTAAAAAACCCCACTATAATTAAGATTTTTCACCTTCTGACAGCTTCAGCTCCATTAATATTAGGGTTTGTTTTTTTCAAGTGATTAAAAACGCACCAATTAAACGCGATTCTTGGTTTGTTCAAATGGACTAATGGGTCTGAAATCTTAATCAATTAGGCCAGGCATATAATTTTGAAAGCCTAGCCCGGCCCTGTTCAAACTTGTCAAAAAGAAAAAACAGACTGCAAATTGCCTCTTGTTGGGTCCACCCAGATGCTCTGAGTACGAAAGGAGTAGGAGATGGATCTGCAAAAGGGGTAGACCATATAACATCAGTCCAATCCCTTTATATAAGTGCAGATTGCTTCAAAATAAATTCATGGAGCATAATGGCCAGATCAGTGTCAAATCGGAAAATTTTTCACATAATAGTTGTGTGCAGAGGGATTGGAATAATATGTGGCCCCATGTGAAAACATTAAAATGAGCATTTTGGAGAGTTTTCCTGACAGAAGAATCATTTTGAAACCATAGAAAATAATTTTGCTAGCCATGCTCAATAGTAATAGTAACTGTCCATTTACAAGCCGCCGGTGCCAATCACAACTTCACAAGACTGTAGAGAAGGCGAAAGAAGGAAAATCTTGAGAAACTACTACTACAAGTAAACATGAAGTAAGAAAAGTGGAGACAGCTTATTTTTCACTTTGAAAAGTAAAGGTGTAAAAAGCATTAAATGGATAGAAAGATGTGTAAAATGTACTTTATGGTTAGACGTGGAAAGCTTCCTTTCTGCTATCATAACCATTAGTTTAAAGGAGTTCTTATCTTCTCTAAATAGAGATTCTACGATATATATGATCTCTACTTTTACCCACCACAATGTGTGGTAAAAATACAAGACTGTAACTAGAGCTTTACTTAACTGTTTGTTTACTTCACCAAAAGAAACTGTGTGTAAAAGGAGTAGAATTTTCTCTTGCATACGTTCGCAATAAGCATCAAGCTGAGTGTAGTGAAATTCAGGGGTACTGAGTTTTTGGTTGGGGGCTCGCCTCTTTAATGCCTGGATGAAGACATCTGCATCCCCAACTTGAGAAAGAAATTGCATGTACAGGGTTATCCTCTGTTTCTACAACTTGCTAATTATACCTTGCGGTTGTGCCAGGTCCATGTTTGTTATCAATCTACATTTTATGAATAAAAAACCCATCATCCAGTTGATCATGCCATGATAAATCCAATATTGTTGTAAAACTCCAATGGAGTGCACTTTGGCCACCTTTTTTTTATACCAAGAGGTCAGGGTCAAGAATGGCATCTTACCCCGGTGGTAAGATGCGGCAATTCTCTAGCCACCCCCTCGCTTGCATGTGCGAGTTCCTATTATCTCGCATTTGCGAGTTAGTCCTTGTAGCATGTGTGAGTCCTTATTACCTCACATGTGCAAGTTGTCCACCTCTTATATGTGTGAGTTCCTTCATATTACCTCGTATGTGCAAGTTACTTTGGGACCCGACCCCAAGAGAGATTAGAGTCGTGTTTTTGGAAAATTGTTATGGTCAATGCTATAAAACTTTGGACATGTTTGTTTACTTAGAATTCTAAAAATTCATGTCTGGGGAAATTTCAAATTCTCCAAAATTAAGTTGTCCCCTTGAGGTGGAATTCTAAATCCCTCCTCCGGGTAGAGCATTTGAAATTCCAACAAAATGCATCGAAAGTGAAATTCCGAAAATTCCAAAAGGTCATTTGAGACTGGAATTTAAAATTCTATAAAAAAAAACATGACATTTCAAATTCCTGGAGACAAGTCATCAAATCATGTTTGAAAAGCTCCAATATCCCAAGTTCTTGTCATAAATTCTAGTAAAGTAAGTACGAGATGAATTTTTACTTCTATGTGCAACCGGATAATTTATCATTCTTCTCATAGCTGTAGTTGTTCTAAATGCAAATCAAATGACAAAATTGATTCTAACAATAGTAAAGATCAAGTCTCAATTCATTTCAAGTTTTTAGCTAAACAAATAGAAAACCAGTTTTAGCGGTGACGAACTTTTCTTATTTATATTTGGGTAATTAGGTGATACTGATTTGTTTGAAAGTGAGTGTAAAAGCACAATAAGTATAAAATGAGGTTAGTAGATCATCAAGTAAACGCGGGCGTCACACGACTGTGTTGTCGGCAAAAACAAAATTCCTTCCTCCAGATGTATTTCCCAAGTATGCGGTCCCCCACATTCAAATGCATCTTAAAGCTAAGGGGACCTCTTGTGGGCAACTGAGTAGTCCACATGGTCCAGCTCATGAACTCGGCCATATCACAAAGGGACTGAATTGAGTCCCAATTTGAACTTGGTCGACTCGGACTCAGGCCTGTCCGAGTCCCAGTGACTAGGTTACCCCGATTCACTTTCCGAAAGGGGGCTCGGTCCCTGATTCGACTAGGTCAGGACCAAGTCCGAGTCAACTCAAACTTAAGCATAGTTTTAAATAGGAATAGTGATTGTGAAGGGGGTTAGCCAGATCAAAGGTAGGCTCCAGAGGGGGCCATGAATCTGGACTCTCCAGGAGAAAAAAAAATTTTGCTTGGAAGAAAGAACTTATTGAAGGCCCATTCCATTGGACCCACAAACATACACTCATCATAGCTAATACCTTACAAACAGAAAAGCCCATCCAAGTTGCCCATCCCAATTTTAATGAAAGCAGTTGCAGCAGTATCCCACCTAAACTAATCTTCTCAAAGCATTGATTGTCATCATCTCTTCCTTTTTCATGGCAACCACCCTCCAATCCCAAGTCAATTTTTAATAGAAGAATCACTACCATATATCTTATCACTATTACTAATACCCCCCAGCAACCCCTGCATTTTCTAAGGAAATGATTCAATCTCTACAATCCCAATAAAAAAAGGGTCGGCAAATGCAGAAATGGGAACATGATAACCAATCCATTCATCCATATGCAGTCTCAAGTCTCTCTGAGCTGTACACCTTCTTTCCCATCCTCTTCTCTCCAATCTCTACCATAAAATAATCATCCCTGTCTCCCCTTTCTTCTACCTTTCTTCCTCCCACTTTCATTGGCCATTGCCCTCTCTCTCTCTCTACCCTCCCACCAAAAATGGGGCCCAGACCTTTTAAACACGCGTGACCCACCTTTATATCCCCCACCAATTCCGCAACCGTCGACTCTACCAAGGCTCACTTTCTTCTTTGGACATTGAATCGCTTTCTGGGTTCTTTTTTTCTTCCTTGAATTCCAGAGACTGAGGAAGAAGAAGAAGAAGAAGTAGCAAGAGAAGAAGAAAATGATTCAGCTGCTTTTCTCGGTGTTGTTTGCAGAAGGGGGATTGGTTTTGCTGCTTTTGGTGAAGACCCCATTGAGGAAGCTGGCGATCATGGGCTTGGATCGGGTCAAGAGAGGGAGAGGCCCGATCATGGTGAAGACGATCGCTGCGACGGTTTTTATCGTTCTGAGTTCTAGCGTCTACAGCATGGTCAAGATCCAGAAACGGTCTTTTGATGCTGGTATGGTCACGCCCACTGATCAGGTTCTGATGGGAAGGCATCTCCTTGAAGCGTCTCTTATGGGTACTCTTCAATTCCTCCTTTTTTTTGCATTGTTTTTTTGTGGTATCAGTATATAGAGTTTTTGGACTGAATTGGGTTTGTGTTGAATCGTTGGTATATGGGGAGTTTGGATTCTGTGATCTGGGTTGGTGGTTTTGTGTTGAGATCTGGGGTTGGGGTGTATGAGATCTCGGGTTTTTGTTTTGATTTGAGGGATTGGAAGGTTTCGATATGAATCTGTAACGAGTTCTGTTGGTGGATCAGGTGGGAATTAGTTGAAATGGAAAGGTATACAAATGGGGATATTGAAAAAAAAAAAAAATTGGGTGGGTTCAACCATTCAGTTTCTGATCTGAGAGAATTGAGAAGGTTCTCTGAGATCCTTCCGGCTTCTGAATTTATTAGAAGTGCGGAAAGTTCCAATTTGATACTATCATAGGAGGTTTTTTTCTCGGATGAATTTACTGGCTTCCACATCTTAGGATTGTGTGTAATATTATGTATTGCCTACTTGATATCAGGGTGATAGGATTTTGTTTCCCCTCTTAAAAGGGTGGATAGGATGCACCCACTTAAACAGATAGTGGTTACCTCAATAATGTCAAAATGTTTGTTTGGCTTTCTTTTGGATCTGTTTGTGTTACAGACACAATTGGAAAAACAGATAATAATTTTTTTCTTTTTCTCTTTCTGGAGAAGCAAACTGAAGGTGCTAAAATGGCAATCCCCTTTTCCTAGAATTAGTGGAATTCTCAGATTTGGGGGGTCAAGAGATTGAGTTTCCACATTCTGCAGAAGCTACTGGTGTGTTGGCCACAGTTTCATGGAACCCAGGCGTTCCCGAAGGAACCCTTTCAATGGTTTGGTTTTCCCCTGTGGACATCTCACATATTGGTCCACCACACTTGCCATTTCCATTTTAGCTGAAGGTTTTGTTGGGTTTGATGTTTTGGTTGTCATCCTTAGAGTGAACATACAAAGCGAAAGATTATAATGTTTGAAGAATTGTTGACTCTTTTTTTTTTTTTAAAGATTCATTCAGCTATATGAGAGGATGAACTTTTAAACTAAAATGATGGAAGAATATGAGAATTATGATTTGGAAAAAAAAAAAAGATCGAATGTGTGCCTTAATATATTAGAATTCAAGGTTCGCTGATGAAATTTATGAATGCCCTATAGATGAACTCTCTCCTGTACTCGTGGTTTTTGTTTCTTTCCAGATGCCTATTAATTTTGCAGGGGTAATGTTCATCAGAGAATTTTCTAAACTGCCTAAATGTCCTTTTTTAGACAATAAATGCTGCTTTAGAAGATCCTTACTTTTTGATCTATACAAAGTTTCCTCAGTATAACTGTAATCAGTACAAGGCCAAGGAGTCCCTGTGCAAAATATTCTCAGTAGGAATTGTTGTCTTCATATTGCCATTGACTCATATGCCACTATTTCTCTAGCAGGGTAATCTTCCGTTATGTTTCATACTGATTCTCATGACTAGCTCTTTTGGGAGAATTTTCGATGAGTAGCCATGCACATAAGAATCTCAATATAGTTTTTTTAAATGTTTTACCAATTCTGGTAATTTGTTATTTCCAAACCTCAACTTCTTTCTTGGCAGCCACTGCTTCATCTTTTATGACTAGTGTTTTTCAAGCAGGCAACAATCAATTAGCCTTCTGTCGCAATTTCTGACTATTTTTCCTGGAAAGCCTGTATATTGGTTTCTTTCCCACCAATGTTTATATGTAGTGTTTTGGAGTTTTTGAGATGTCTTCAGGTGCATACTTAGTTTTTGAGATGTCTTCAAGTGCGTACTTATTGCCTCAATCAGAGCTGGTAATTGGTTGAAGTTGCATGGAATATTTGTCATCTTCCTCCAAAAGAATCACATAAATAGGACTTCTGTGCATTTTGTTTCGTTACAAGCTGTAGAATCTCTTGTGGTGGGTTCTCTAAACAGATAATTAGAATTTGCCACTTTGTGAAACTGAAACCTATAGCATTATGTGAGAAGTGGTGGGAGTGCCTGAAATGAATTGTTCTTTAAGGATTATTTTTGCAATGAAATTGTATGCAGTGGTATTGTGAGAAAACTGTTCATGGATAAATATGGCGAACACACTCATGGTTGAGTGGTGTTAGCACTTAGTTTCACACACATGCCCAGAGATCGATCCCTGGGTCTTTCAATTGAGAAAGTGTCACACCTGACCACTCACCCAATATAGTAAAAAAAATCATGGATAAATATGGAAAGCAATGCAATCTTGTTGCCAGATCAATGATTTTCAGACCAAACCAATCCAATGCTGGTGATATTGATTAACTAAGGCATATCTGTACATTGAAAAGATAGTAACTCTCTGTTCAGAGGAACTGGCTGGAGGGACTAGATCATAAGACTAGTAGATTTGACAAGGTGAGATGCACACCATGAAACTGAGCTCCACCAATTATCATAGAAAGTACAAGAGTAATCAATTTCTCTGAATCGCTAGGGGCACTTTTCTGCATTGTATGGGGGAAAAAGCCTTTTCCATAGACTTCCGCTCTTTTGTGGAATGGAAAAGCCCCCCAAAGTTTTATATATTTTCTTTATAAGAACAAATTAACATTTGAAACTCTTGAGGAAGAGTGAAACTAGCGTCCGAGAGCTTTTTTTTTTTTTTTTTTTTGGTGATCAGTAACAAAACAGATTTATTAAGATAAAAGGAAAGCCATTACAAAGCCTGACCACAACAAGGATATGAGTCACACTAATAATATGAGCCACTCAAGGAGGGTCTCTATCAACCCATTGTTTAGCTAGACCATCCGCCAAAGAGTTAGCCGACTTAATCATGTGGCAAAAAAGGACACATCAAAAGAAGATTACAACTCTTTGATCTCATTGAAAAGAAACTGTAACCTCCAAGGCCTAGAATTGTAATAAGAGGCCCACATCACTGCATTTGCCGAGTCACACTCTACAATCAACTTAACTTGGTAATAGCGCAAGAACAAATGAAAGGCTTCCAACATCGTTAACACCTTGGCCTCATTGGACTCTTTGACTCCCACATTCGTAGAAAAAAAAAAAGCATAATCTCACCCTTAAGAGTTCCTTAGCACACCTCCAATACCAGCTGGACCTGGTTTGCCCCTAGCCTCTTTATCCACATTGAACTTCAAAACATCAACCAGCGGAGGAGCCTAAAGAACCTCTCTCCCAACCTTCTCCTCCCACAAACCAAAACAGCTTCCCAATTATATAAGATCTAATTCACGTTAAAGAGGTCAAAGTCCTTCCCAGCCAATGCCCATTTCGCAATCGAAATACTAACCTCTGATAAGAGAGATTCAACTGAAGAAACTTTGAAGTGCCTTTGAAGATTCTTTTATTCCCCGCCCTTCATAAAGATCAAAGTATTGCAAAAGGAATTATCCTCCAAAGAAGCAGCCTACACCCATGAAACGGTGCCCAGACCCCAGAGCTTTTCGACAGCAGATAATATCACAACACTTTGACGACATGTTGTTCTGCTTACATATATTTGTTTTCATAGAATTTAGGAGCAGGACTAGTTTTTGCAACACCAACCACCTCCCTTCAACATTTTTGACAGGAACTTGAATCTTTTATGGGATGAGCTAGGTTATTCTGCCCTGTTGTTTTCCCCATAGACGAACTTAATAGCCAGTGCACCAATCCATAGGGAAGTACACTTAATGGCATTTAGATACTTAAGTCTGTCTTCCAATTCAGGATTGGGTTTGATGGTGCGCAGTTTTGGAAAGAAGGCATTGGATGTCTTACAAGGTTTGAGCCTATAATTTGATGTATAATGTGAAGAAAACCAGGCCAAAATTGAAACAACTAAACTGTCAAACAAGTCCAAGGAGAAAACACATCAATCCTACAAACAGAAGTTCTGATTTAATTTCCTTTCTTCTCGGTTGGCAAATTCTAGTTTTATGTTGTAAATCTCCAAAGAAAGCGTCCATACAAAACATAGGACCCCTTATTGGGTCTCTTATGCTCTAAATATAACCTCAAGAAAATAACCAATACTTAAAGAACTCAAAAGAAAAATCTAGATTCACATGACCCCCTGGTCATATACCTTATCACCCTCTTTTCCTATTGCTCATACTGAGACTTGTCTAAAAATAACTAAAGACAACCTAGATCCTGACAAATCGAGTGAATATTACCCATCTTGTGGGATCACTTCTTATCACTCATGACGATATTGTAATGACATATTGGCTATTTATCCATCTGATCTCCTCATTTCTTCTCCATTTGACAATACATGGCGATCCCTCCATCAGATGCACTGCTTTCTACTTAAGATTGTCCAAAGTCAGTGAGAAACATTTCAAGATCTGTTGGGTCAGCATTTGATATCCAGAGTTGGAATGGATATCAAATTTTGCTGCCTACCAAAAAAGTAAAAAGAAGTACGAGCATCACATTCCTTAATCTCCAGTTATTGTTTTCTACCAAAAAACAAAATCTCCAGTTATTGTTGGCGGCTTGTGGTAGCAGTAGAATGTAGACAACTCTGCATTTACTTTTGCTGGTGATTTTAGCTACTGATAAGTCTTTTTGAGCCTTTCTTTTTCTTTTTCTTTTTTTTTTTTAATGCCCCATATGCTTGTTATTAGGCCCATGGTATAAGTGCATAGGATAAACATGGAGGGATACTTATAGACCAATGTGTCACATGAAGTCAGAGGCCTTTGACCAACTCCCTAAAACTCAGATACAATTTAACACCAGGTTGAATTTCAAGTTTGAACTTTTTTTCTGGATTTTTCACATTTTAGCCATGCCATTTATCATTGTTGGGAACGAACAAAACAATTCCTTTTTATTCTCTTCTTCCCTGACTGCTTTGGATTTGTAGGAAAGCCCGAGACAAAAGCATTCCTTCTGTAAGTGAGAATTAATGACTAAGAGCATGGTTCTGGTCAGACTAGTGCAAATTTGTTACCTTTTTGCAGTTGCAATCGAGGTTGTCTAGCAACGAGCTTTATGGTTGTAACTGAAGTGATGCACATTTTGCTGCCGTTTCTGCGTTAGTTTCACTGAGTAGGATGATGGAATTTTAAGGTATTAGTGAGCAATGGGGTTGACAAAAATTTTGTAGTATTTTCCTTTTTGGCCAGGAGTATGGTTACATTCTGTTTGTGTTGGTACTTCTAAAGCTTTGTATCTGGCAGGTAGTATGGCTGCATTCCTATTGTGTAACACATTGTTCTTTATTTTTGCATGATTAATATTTTACTTGTGTTCTGCACCGTGATTGGATCAAACAGTTCCAAGGTAGAATGTGGCCTAGTCTATGATCATCCAACATCCAGAACATACTAGATAGCTTGTGGATTGATATGGGTGACTTAGTGTGTGATTCTTCAGTTAGGAAGATAGATAGATTATCATATAGATCTTTTACCCCCCTTCCTGAATGGACTGAGTGTTTAGAAGAGACATCCCAGAAACTTCTCAGTGAAACATACCAAATTGCAAAAAGAGCAGAGTCCACACAGGACTAGCAGAATACCAACAGCTACATCAGCAGATGTATTACATTCCAAAACACTTAAAAAGTGTGAGTGATGCCATGTTTGGCAAAAGCATCATCCTCTCAAATTTTACCCCCAAGGACATGGATGAGGAAACCTGAAACTCATGAGCAATGTTCTCTTCACCTTACCCACCAGCTGTCATGGAGCACGAAGACACTCGGCCCACTCAATAGCATAAGAGAAATCACCTTTTGTCATAAGAGGGCAAAGATTTAGCTTGACAAGCTCAGAAACTGCTATCGTTGTTGGCCACACCAATAGATCTTTGATTCAACCGTATCAAAAAGTCAAGTGAACCATCTAAATGCAATTTGTCTCTATTTATGAAAGATGGTGGAGGTAGCACTTAGAAGATTGGAGCTGTTCTTTTGTGAAACAAGTCAATTTGGTCCAAAGCTCAATCCAATTAACTTGGGACATCTTTAAGTGAAAATTTTAGTGTTTTGGAGCGTTGTAAAATAAAGGCTTATGAAGCTTAAGTAACAGTTAGCTGTATTTGTGCAGGTTTCTCCCTGTTTCTTTCACTCATAATTGACCGATTACACCATTATATGAGGGAACTGCGTGTCATGAGAAAAAGCGTGGAGGCTGCAAAGAAACAAAACAGAGGATTTGAAGATGGAAAAGGTGGGGCTTCAGATGATCTAAAAGCAATGGAGGAAGAAGTTTCTGGTCTGAAGGGGAAAATTAAGCAACTGGAATCGGTGGTTATGGCAAGGGAGAAAGAGGCAAAAACAGCTGAAGCTAATGCCGAGGCTCTGAAGAAACAGTCAGAGGATCTCCTTCTTGAATATGATCGCTTGCAGGAAGACAACCAAAACCTTCGCAACCAGTTACAATCAATCGACCGGAGATTGTCACGTTCTGATAGCAGGAAGAACACATGAAACCGCTTCAATACATGCTTCCTTGTGCTGTTATGTTGGGCAGACAATTTTCTGTTATATCATGAGTTTTTCTATTATAGGATGTGCTTTCAAATTTTACTTAGTATAAATCATAATGATTGCTCAAGTTCTTCCATGTTTTAGCTCTCTGTTTTGTACATCTAAGGTGAAACGATATAATGATTTAACTTACCTCTAGGGCCTATTTGGATAGGCAAAAAATAGAGTAGAGTGGAGTTAAATGGGCCCTAACAATCTAAAATCTCAACTTTATCCCGTTTGGATGAGTCTGGCCGATAGATGAAGTAATATTGTGAGCCACATGAAGTAATATTGTGAGCCACATGTACTCCATTTCACTTCAATTATAAATACTTCAATTTCCTTGAGTAAAAGTGAATTCTACTCCAAACTTTAACTTTAAAATAAGCATCCAAATGAAGTGAAGTGAAGTATTCTACTTTAATTTCAACCTACTTCTTTTCACTCCACTCCACATGTGAAATCCACTTCATTTTACTTCACTCCTCATTTATCTAAATAGGCGATTTGTCCTTATCACGCTCAAAATATCGGCCACTTAGTTTCACATTATGGGGGGTATTCAGCTTCATTTATTCAGGTTATGAGGTCTGATCTCATGCATATGTTAAATGTTTCAGGGCACCTAGTTAAAGCTCGAAGCAATAGTTGTGGTTAAGGAAAAAAAAACGTAATATGAAGAACATTGGCTGGTTAATTATCATGTAAGCTTTAGATTTATAAGGGAATAATCAAGTTGTGGGCATCAATAAGAACTCCTGTTATCCACTAAGCAGACTCTGATTAGAGCAGGCTCCACTCAAAAAAAAATTAATTTCTGAGGATGATGGGATCAAGAAGGGCATGCTTCTTGCTTTTGGTTCTTAAGACATTGTCATTTTTCTTCAACAGCTATTGATGTGAAACGGGCTTAGCTATATTGTATGCATCAACAAGAATACTCAGCATTCATGCATGCTACTTAATAACATCCAAGTTGAACTAGTATCCAACAAGCAGAAGCCAAGGGCAATCTCTACGTCCTTGGAGTTGGAGGCTTGGATTGAGGTTGTGTGTTCTTTTTATGTACATTCATTCAATCACCACCAAATTGAAAGGCTAGGATGGTCCTATCAAGAGTGAAACTGCATAATGGGGTGGATTTGTAGTACAAGGTTGTCATATTGACTATTGAATTATTGCATACAGACCCCTCTAGCTTTAAAAGTTTGATGTACAACTCTCTTTAGCAAAAGATAGGAATCACTTTTCACTAGTATCTCCTGTAGTGATTTGAGAATCTAAAAGCCCTTCAAGGGACAAGATAGATTCTAGGCAACAGTGAAAAGATAAAACCACGGAGCAAGAAATGGGGGCAGTTCGGCAATTGTAGTGAAATGTTGTTGCAGTTAGCAGAAACCATTTCTCATCAAAATGGTAGGGTTGGAAGGTAGAAGTAGAACATAAATTTTGTTCGGTGAGAGATGTCATATGGGTAATAAGCATAATCTGTTGTAAACCAAAAGTAATTATTTCCCGACCCACCTTCTTTTACTTGTGGAATATTGCATGTTGCATGCAGCATTGGAATCGACACATCTTAGGAACGCAATACTTGAATAAAAGCCTCTGTTCGATAGAGATGCCTAGTCAGTGTGTGCACTTGACGACTCATCCAACACAAGAAACTCAATAAACACTATACATGCGATGCCTCAAATCATCGGCCAGTAGTGGTGAGTAGTAACGTTGAACTTGATCACTGCAATATTGGGTTGGACCGGGTTGGATCGAGTCGAGTTCCAGCTCCAGGGCCGCCATGCTGAGTTCTTTCATCAACGCTGAAACAGGACTGCCTGTGCAGCCCTTGTGCAGGACACCTGAAGGTTAAATTCTGTTCCCTGTAAACGATCCTGCCACGGCTCCCATTTGATTTCGCACCCCCAATCCCCATGAAAAAACACTGTTCTTGGCTTCTTGCAATCTTGGAGTTCAAGTTTGAATCTTTTAGCTTTACTCATAGATTTGGATAAACTCAATTCTCATCAGATAGGAACGCCCTAATCACACAATGTCCAGCCCCATTCTATATCATGCAATCTAATATTACGGTGAAAATGAGTTTTAGCAAAGTAGGCACCAAAATATAAAATTAAAAAACTTTATTATTACAGTTGGCATTTAGACAACTTGTTACACACACAGGCCAATCCAGAGCAAAAGCATAGGCGTAGCTGCTCAGATGGAAATCAAAGACAAAACACATATATATGCTACCACCTCCATTGGGCAAAAAACTTGCTAGCATGCTCCCCATCCAAATGACGCACAACTCATAGTAAAAAAGAAAAAAAGAGTATAAAATCGGTCCACCTTGCCAACAATACAAAAACAACACGGTGACTTTCTTTCCCAAACCCTCTCTACTCTTCCATTTCATCTTCCAAATCGTCAGCTTCTATCTTCATCTTCTTCACCACCTGCGCAGCATCATTCCTTGGCCCATTTGGAAGCTCAATCAAGATATCTGACTTTTTCCCTGTAGCAGCATTTACTAAACCTCCATTCTTCTCCACGCTATATACCAACTCCTTCTCCTTGGCGTCAATGTAAACAGTAGAGTTCTCATCAATCTCCTCTTTTATGAGCATCTTTGAGAGCTGTGTCACCACCATCTTCTCTAACCATCTCCTTATCGGCCTTGCACCATAAACCTACAACCGCAACACAAAAGCAATCAGTATGAAGCAACACGCAGAACAAACAAGTCATCAAATCCATTAGACTAAGAAATTCAAAGAGTTCTGTCCTAAAAATAAATAAAATGGAAAGACTACTTACAGGGTCATAAGCCTCCGACAAAACAACGTCCAATGCCGCATCGGTCACGGCCAGTGCAACACCCCTCTCAGCAAGTCGGCTGGCCACATCCTTCATCTGCAGCCTTGCAACTTTCTGAAGCTGATCATGAGACAGAGGATGGAACACCACAATCTCATCAAGGCGATTAAGTAATTCGGGCCGGAAATGCCTCCTCACCTATAGGCCAATACAATAAAGAAAATAAAAATAAAAACCACTTCAGTACAACTATCAATGACAAGCTCTAGAATATCAATTAGTCCAATATCAGTTGGAATTCCCCCCTATAACATACCTCTTCCATCACTAATTCCTGGGCCTTCTTCATTGTAGATTTTCCTGAAAGCCCAGCAAGAAGGTACTCAGCTCCTAGATTTGAAGTCATGATAATCACAGTGTTGCTGAAGTCAACAGTCCTCCCTTGGCCATCTGTGAGCCTACCATCATCCAGAACCTGAAGAAGCGTGTTGAAAATAGAAGTATGTGCCTTCTCCACTTCATCAAACAGAACAACACTGTAAGGTCGCCTCCTCACAGCTTCAGAGAGCTGCCCACCTTCTTCATGGCCAACATATCTGCAAATCCACAATGTTAGCATGCACACATCCACGAAAGCAAATAATACAAGGGACCAAAATCTCAATGAAAGCAATGTACTTACCCTGGAGGTGCACCAATAAGTCGTGCAACTGAATGCTGCTCCATGTATTCGGACATGTCGATTCGCACAAGAAGATTCTCATCATCAAACAGCTGCTCGGCAAGTGCTTTAGCTAGCTCTGTTTTGCCGACTCCAGTTGGGCCCAAGAACAGGAATGATCCCGTAGGCTGTTGCGGCCGTCCTAGACCAGCTCTCGACCTCAATACAGCTTCTGCAACTGCATTGACCGCTTGGTTCTGTCCCACAACTCTCTTGTGTAGTCTTTCTGCAAGACCCATCAACCTCTCCTTCTCATTTTGGCCAAGCCTAGTCACTGGAATGCCGGTCCAACGACTCACAACCTATATACAAACATGCATATTAACCAGCTCAAAACACTACTGTATTTCCATGTAGGTATGACAACCACACAAAACAAAATATACAGAAAACAGATCTGTACACCCCACATACCTCTGCAATCTGTTCTGGACCAACAGTTTCTGTGAGCATCAAATTCTCATCAGTAGTCCCCTCCAGCTTGGCTATTGCAGCATCAATCTCTTGAAGTGCCCCATACTTAATATCAGCAACACGAGCCAAATCCATTCGTCTTTCTGCCTCTTGTACGGAGAACAACAACTCTTCACGCCGCTGTTTCAATCTCCGGATCTCATCAATTCTCTCTTTTTCTTTCAAGTACTTCATTTTCAGCGGTTGCAACTTCTCCCTCAAATCCTCCAATTCCTTTCGAACCTGCAATGTCGACATCTTCTGTTCAGACCTAGAACTATAAAACATTAGCACAAACAAAGGGGTACGTGCAACAGATTTCATAGACAACTCACTTCCACAAGCCGGGCTTTGCTGGCTTTATCCTTCTCCTTTTCAAGTGCATGGAGTTCAACTTCTAACTGAATTCTCTTCCTTTCAAGGTTATCAATCTCCTCTGGTTGGCTGTCCAGCTGAACTCTCACATTCGCACAAGCCTCATCAACCAGATCAATTGCCTTATCCGGAAGGTGACGGCCTAAACAACAATACACAGAACATTCAGAAAATGAATTGAAAAAAAATGAAGTGTAACTAGAATTATGTCTGGAAGATTCTCTACTTACCAGTAATATATCTACTTGATAGCTGAGCCGCAACAACAATGGCACGGTCTTGTATACGGACACCATGATGTCCTTCATATTTCTCCTTCAACCCTCGAAGTATACTTATTGTGTCTGCAACACTAGGCTCTGCTACATAGACCTGTTGGAAACGTCGTTCGAATGCTGCATCCTTCTCCACGTACTTCCTGTACTCTTCCAGTGTGGTGGCACCAATACAGCGTAGCTGCCCACGAGCCAACATTGGTTTGAACAAATTGGCAGCATCCATTGAACCCTCAGTTCGGCCTAAAAACCAAAAACCAAAAACCATAGCGAGGTCAATGACAGAACATAAACTATCAAATGCAATATCTTAATGCACAGGTTCTTCCAAATTCAGTTCTAATAAGATTTCAAAGAAGCTGCCTCATGCAATTTCCAGATGCAATAGGTTTTGGAATTTGGGTTACTTCCAAAATCTAAATACCACTTAATTCAGTTATCAGATATACAATCTCTCCCAGTTTGGAATAGGTCTAGCTTCCAAACACCATCAAATGAAATTTCCACCCATCGCAATTTCCACCTACACAAACTCTTGCATCTTGGGATATATTCAAAATCCCATAACTGCATATTGCATTTTGCAAAAAGTTAAACAAGTTCTTGTAATATGGGTTATATTTAAATCCCAAATACAATTTGCAGATAGACAAGTTCTAGCAATTCGTGTCAGACCCAAAATCCCAAGACTGCCTAAAACAATTTCTAGCTATATAGGTTCTTCCAGTGTTGTGTTCAAAATTCAAAAGACAGGTTCTTGCACATAGGATTATGTTCAAAATCCAAAGATACATAAAACAACTTCAAAAAGCACAAGTTCTTGCAACCAAAATGAAAAGACTGCATAATGCAATGTCTAGACAGTGGATACACAAGTTCTTGCAATTTGGGTCATGATCAAAACCCAAAGACTACTACCAAATGCAATATCCAGATAGAAAAGCTCTTGGAATTTGGGTTAATATTCAAAATCCATAGACTACCAATTGCAATTTCCAGAACACAAGTTCTTGCGATTTGAGTTATATCCAGAATCCTAGAAGTTTCCAGTGACAAAAGTATCTTAGAAACTTGGGTAATATCCTAAACTCAGTAGAATATATATAATTAAAACAAACAGTATGAATGCACATTACCTGCTCCAAGCACGAGATGAATTTCATCAATAAACAGAATAACCTTCCCTTGTGCTTCTTCCACTTCCTTCAGCACCGCCTTCACCCTCTCCTCGAACTCTCCCCTGTACTTGGCCCCTGCAACCAAAGCACCCATATCCAGCGCCACCACCCTCACATCCATCAAATTGCTGGGCACATCGCCCCTCATGATCCTCTGCGCCAGCCCCTCCACCACCGCCGTCTTCCCCACGCCGGGCTCCCCAATCAGAACCGGATTATTCTTCGTCCTCCTCGACAGAATCCTCACCACCCGCCGAATCTCCTCGTCCCTTCCAATCACAGGGTCCAACTTCCCGGCCTGCTCGACGAGGTCCCGCCCATACGTCTTCAGCGCCTGGAAATTGGTGTCCCCGGAGGCGCTCTCCACCTTCTTCCCCTCCTTCCCTCGCAGCTTCTCCACCTCCGTCTTCACTCTCGCAGCGCTGACGCCGGCTTCCTTGAGCATATCAGCGATCTGGGAGTCTTCAAGCAGGCCGAGTATGAGCTGATCAACGGCCAGATGGGAGTCTCCGCGCGATTTCTGATAGGATTGGGCGCGGCGGATGACCTTGATGAGGGAGGTGCTTGCAGGTACTTCATCTGGGGCGGGGCTCTGGGAGGGGATTTTCCTGAGTGCTTGTTTGAGGACGCGTTGGAAGGAGTCGGAGGGCTCGTCTCCGCCGCCTGCACTGGAGACTGCTAGCCGGAAAATGCCGTTTGGGTCGGAGATGAGGGCGAGGGCGAGGTGGACTGGGGTGATTTGGGCATGGCCTGAGTTGAGTGCCAATTCATGGGCACTCATCAGGGCTTCATTTGTTTTGTGGGTGAACTTTTCAGGATTCATGGCTAGCTATCTAAAATCTGTGTTGTGTTTTGGTTTACTGAAATGCAGAGAGAAATCAGAGTATGAAAAGAAAATATGGGAATCTGGGTTTTTTTGAGATGGGAATTTGTAACAGATTTGTTGGTGTTTGTTGGTGGTGTTGTGAAAGTGAGAGTGTGGTTTTATGAGATGGGAAGAGGAGGCTAGATGATTCGACATGTTTCCAGAAGGGGGGATGGATAGTGGGTACTCGCCTACTCGGTACTGGATTTTACTAGAGTGTTCTGAAGGTTTTTTTTTAATATTAATATTGATGGGTGGAAGCAATTTAAGAGCCTGGAAGAATTTATTTGATCTGAACCGTAGATTAGATAATCTGCTTTTGCAACGTGGGAGTCGGAGGGGTAAAGTTAAGATTATCTTCTAGGTGTGGATGATGGGATCTTGCGCGTTTGGTAATTTGACTAGTAAAGTCAACTCAAGTTAAGTCATCCTAAATATCTTATTAAAAACACTTTTTATCAAAACTCACATAAATTTTTTCAACAAAAAGTCAAAAAGCAACTACATTTATTAACTAAAAGAAAAAAAAAAACTCCATTTCTCATACCAAAAATCAACAATATTCCATCTCAAACAACTAAAAATAAAATATCATCATAACCCATTATATATTTTATTCATTCTTTTTATTTCACTTCACTCTACTTGACTTCAAAAGTAAAATGCCAAACGGTAAAAAACATCTTGCGAGAGGGAGGAATCTGATTAGTTGGAGAAAAAAAAAAAAAAAAACCCCAACACATGTTACAGGTAGGACCGCACTGCGCTAAGCTTCTGGGCTGGGCGGGTCAGACCTGGCCCAAAGTGAACCTGACCTTGGAACCCAACTGGGTCTTCCTTCTTTCTATGGCTCAACGCCTACCAGATCCACTTCTTCTTCGATTCATCTTTCGCTGGTTTCTACGGCGATATCTTCTCCAAATTCCACACCCGGGAGCTCTCCTTCGCCCACGAACTGGGCGTCGATCTAGTCCTCATCAGAAACGCCCCCCATTGGGAGTTTGGACAGCCCCTACGCTCAGGTATTCGCTTTCCACTCCTTCTGGCTAGGTTTTCTCCGTTGTCTTGGACTTCTCCTGGGTCGGATCCCCATCCTCGTCGTCGGGGAAAAAGAGGCCGTAAACCCTCGCCAGCCACAGTCGCAGATCGAAGTGAAACAGAGGCGCGATTTGGGTTCTTTGTTTTTCGGCTGGACCCCACATCGCCGAGGATAATTTTGTGACACCGGAGGAGGGAGAGCTGCCGCCCTCACGTCGCTGAGGAAGAAGAAGACCAGAAGAGGAGAACGCGTTCTTTCGTGTTTCTGCTCTTGGAATCATTGCCTCCGACAGCCGCAAGGCCGATCCGCCGCCCAAAACCACTAGATCTGCAAAACGAAGATAGTCGCCAGAAAGAGGAGAAGCAGAAGCCCGACGTGGCAGTCGTAACGCTGTCGCTGCTGCCGGAGACGCCGGACCGAAAGGAAACATCTGAGTCCCCGCCGAGCGATCTCTCGTCGCCTCCACTTTCAGATCTGCAGATCCGCTCTAATCCGATTACGATCCGAAAGGAGTCCTCAGATCCTGTCAGTCTGGTGTCCAATTGGAGACAATCGCCGTTCATCCCTCTCAACCGCTCGATCCTCTGATCATCGATCGGAAGCAAGAGGCATTCCGGCGGCAACGCCCAGTTGAAGATCCCTCTCTTCTGAACCACCGACAGAGGAATCCGCTCTGGTTTGATTCCGAAGGAGGGTTTAAAAACTTCCTGAAGAAGGTGTTGTTTGTGGTCGGATTTGCAGAGATTGGGGGTTTAGGACTACCTTTGAAAAGGGGGCACAACAGATTAAAATTTTTAAAATTTAAAATTTTATACCAAATACAGTTGAAAGGGTAAATCAGTCATCAAAATCATATCAAAGGACCTTTTGCTGCAAACAGTCTAGCTGAATGGACCATAGGCCTTAAAAAGTTTTTCTTTGGACTGGAGGTTGAAAACATTGACTTACATGGACCTTTCGCTAATTTTGCTCCCTACTTGGGACTCTGTTTATAAATCTCAATTCCATCCCCTAAAAATTTTATAGTTTATGGAATTTGGGATTTCAATGATTTTTTCAATGGAATTCCGGCACATTTAATCTCTAAAAGTGGGTCACATTATAATTCCAAAAATGTACATTCCACGTTCACGATCTTAAGAGAGAAATAGATACGAATATGAAAAAATTACCATCAAATAATCTCTCCTTTTTATTAGAAAAAAAAAAAATGAATGAAGAGGGCTGTGCGTTAAGATCTGATTGCATAAAAAGTGGTAAAGGCCCCAATCCATGTCCCACAATTGACCATGGGCCTGATCATCTAACTCCATTAATTAATCAGGCCAAGTATGGACCTTTAGTAAGACCCAGTAGAGAAGAACCCAAGCTTTTACCATATATTTTCAGAACCTGAGAAATCAGGTCAACTTGAGTGTTTTGGGCTGCATTGGTTCGGTTACAAATAGCCGAACTAGGTTTTAAGGATTTAAAGCAAACTGCCGACGCATTTAACTTCGATGTATAAATGCCAGGTTTGAAAACTTGGTCCAAAGAAAAAAGTCTAGAGCAATATAACTACACAAGCCGGTTGTTATATGATCCTTTATCCTTTTATTATTTAGGCCCAGATCAAGTTCATAGGTCTAAGAGTCAGTATAGGATGAGCCCTACAAAAATCAAATAAGAATGACAAAAAGAGGACCATCTGTGTTAGATATGCCAGGGCCAGGGCCCCGGTCATGAAATATGTTCCTGAAATAAACATCGACTCGTCCTTAATTTGCTCATTTAGCCATTGGGCCAGCAAACCAGGTCAAGGCCCAAGACGAAAGGCTAAAGAAAATAATTAATCTTATCCGATGTAGGCGAGACTGAGACCCAATGGGAATTGGGAAAAACTCAAGCTGCCATACATTGTCAAATCACTTTCTGGAGTACATTACATCCATACAGTTCACACTGTAACAGAATTGCAACTGTATCCTAAATGGAAATATTAGGTGCAAATTTATGAAATGGGTTGGACTTTTGACTCCAAGGCCTATTGCCATGTACTTTAATTTGTTGTTATCATCTTGTTACGTTGGTAATCATCGTCTATCTATAGAGTCCATCATACCACATCTCATTCTCTGAATTTTTTTTTTTTAATTTCAAGTTGTCGGAACCAATGGTCCACTAAATTGCATTTGCCATGATTTCTTTTCAGTAGCATACTGACTATGCGGCTTGATGAAAAGACCAGATTCACTAGCTTAAACGAACATGCCGATAATTGTATAGAGAGAGAGAGATTAACCTTTTGATTGTCCTAATTGTCTTTCCAATAATCTCATCTTTACAAATGTGCAAACGAAAACGGCTTAATGATCAAGTTTAGATGAGTTCAGAAACCTTTGAAACACAAGACTTAAATAGTGATAAGAAGGGGCTCGAGCAGCTCTGTTTCTTCTTCCTTCTTAACCTCTTTTATAAGAAGGAAAGATCGATAGTTCATGGTTGTCTGAATAAGGAACTGCTATTTGCTCCGGGCAAAGAGAAAATGAGTGTAGTGCTTAGAGAAAGTGCGGGAGAATAGACGAACGTGGAGATGTACAACTACACGACCATTGGTCGGCTAGACGAAGGATCACTACTAGCCATGATCCCATGCCATGTAAAAAGTTGAAAGGATCAAATTTTTATCAATTTTCTAGGGTGTTTCATTGAGAACCAACACCTAATTATAAAGTAGCATTTACTTTAGCATGACTTTTAGGAAACTTGATCACATCATACTCTAATATATTTAATTCTAAGCACATCAAACCTAATCTAATATAAACTCTTAATCCTAATCTAAAATAAACTCATTCACATCATGAGATATCAAATCTTATATATTTCACTAGATCTAAACTCTAAAAAGACTATACTGTTTATGAGGATTTTACTAGGTCTTGGTTTTAAATTAATGCTATCATGGTACCAACATCTAGTTATAATGGGGAGCATAAATGCGGAGAAACCTCTTCAGAAGTCCATCACTTTGTCTTCTCTAATCACTCCTAGATTGGTGGGAATCGGAATCCTCCGAGTGGGTCTATGCACGGAGACCATGAGTGGACCAGCCCGCATGTATGGCAGACTGTCCATGATGATGTGACACACCGTGAATGGTCCACTCACGGTCACTGTGGGGTTTTACCTCACCAGATCCAAACTCGATTGGTGGGGATTAACCTTGTGCTTAGAAAAGCAAAGAGTACAAAGATCCAAATATCCAACAGTGGAATTCAGTGTGGACCATCAATTTTGTTGTTTGGAACAGTTTGTTTGAATGGAAGAAAGAAAAACATTGATATCAATCATATTTTGAAAGATGGCCCACCAAAGACAATGCTGGAAGATGGATGATCAATAGGGTGATAATCTTCAGAGTCGGCCCTGAATTCCAACTGATGAAAGTCTTGAACATTCTTTCCTCAATTGGTTCATTGGACAGGAGGTAGTAGTTAGAATTCTAAGTTCTCATAAAATGAAATAGAGTTGTTTCGACTTGCCTTGTTTAACCAAAAAATTAAAAAAAGTTGTTGTTTCCACTTTCTCTCCTTTGTTTCACATGATATAATATAATATAAGAGTCCTTATCCTTAGGAAGATCGATAAACTCCAAGGGGTTGGCCGAATGGTCAAAACCACGATTCATCACTCTTACGAAGCTAAAAGTCTTGGAAGATCCCCTTCTTTAGGAATCGAAGGTTGACTCCACTAATACTACCCAGCTTCCCTCTGGGTCCGGAGGGATTAGTCCAGCCCAAAGGAGTGGGAATCCTCCAATAGCAACAAAAGAAAAAAAAAAGACTAGAAAGATCGGTAAGCAAAACTGTACAGGGTCTCACTTGCTCAAAATAAGCTCCCTCCTAACATGGAGCATTCATAAATCTTGCACTAATATGACTTGGTCCCGCCATAAGATTAAGGACATATTTCTTTATCAGAATTCAAGGAATTTCTGTATGGAGACTTTTTAAATTCTCAAATATAGTGAAATTCCTTTATCCTTCTTTGAACTTGAGCATCCAGAAATCCCATAAAAAAAGGGGGGGCCTAGATGCCAGAAATTTCCTAGGTAATTTGAAACTTTTTAGGTGGCTGAAATTTTCGAGTTCTGATTAAAAAGCACACCATTTGCAATGCAAAATGGTGCAAGAGGAGAAGCCATCACATCATTTCATGATTTCCCAACACACCAAGTTCTTGTTAGAAACTCTAACTATAAATGTTTGAAAAATAATGTGATTAACATTCAACATAATCTTATATATTTGTTTATTACTTTTTATAAAAAAAATGCTCAAACTTACAGTGGAATCAACTCTTATTCAAGTAAATTTAGAGATAGCACATAATTTGGAAGGAGTTTAATTTGAGCAGTTCAAATTCTCAATAGATGGCCCCACTATAGAGTTCCACTCCTAAAATACAGTTTGAAAGAGGTGAGAAAAATTGCTCCCAAACCATCTAAATCCAATTTGAGCCAGTTTTTTTTTTTTTTTAATAGAGGCAAAAGAAGAGAAAGAGAGAGGATAAATGCTACCTTAAACATGGATACTTAAGAAATCTAATCACTTCGTAACTCTAATGTATCTAATACTGATCACATCATAAATCTGATCCAATGTAATTCTAATCTAATGTAAAATTATTCTCATCTTATAACCTTCTTTTAGCAATCTGCGCAAGTTACCAAGGTGCTGGGTGCCATGGATTGCTAAAAAAAAAAAAAGCTTGCTTGTATTTTGTTGCGAGCATATCAACATACCATAATTTGCATGATTAGGTCAAGAAAGACGAGAGTGTAAAATCACATAGAGTTTTCAATAGCAATGTACAGGTTATCTGTAAAATCACAGAGTACATCTTCTGTACTCTAGCTTGGTGTCTTCGTCACAGGTAAGGAATACAAAGTTAGATACTTAATGTAGGGGATGGATTTTTGGGCCCGCCCGAGCCGCTCAAGTGGTATCAGGTTTCACCCAGATTATACCTTAAGTGAGAGATCTCGGGTTCGACTTCTGGAGAGGCCCCTGGGGTGCATAATTTCCGAATCCACCCTGGGACAAATACATGATTACGGAGTCCGTCTCCCGAAGTGTATACAATAGGCCCTTTGAGGGGCCCGGGTCCCACCGCGGCTCGGGCGGGCCCAAAAATCCATCCCCTACACTTAATATGTGCAGATTATTTAATACGGTCCAAGTAAGATAGTGGATTAGAATTTCATAACCTCAACATAATCAATATAAAATTAGTTTTGGGAGGGTACTTGAATTTTTTGTTGGCCTCTACATTTGTCATACATGATGATAGTATAATTAATTAATAGCTGTCTTTACCTAACCCACTACGGTCTACAGAGTCAGGGGTCGCAAACAGGTCATGTTGACTAGGGTATCTATGGGTTAAAGCTCAACCCATATTCGACCCATTTATAAAATGGGTCAAGCAACCTCAACCCTTACCCTATTAAAGCTATGTTTGAGTTTGGTTGTAGAACATGCCACAAATGAAAAAACACAGCAGAAGCTCAGGTCATTCCAAGTTAGCCCATGTATCTAAGCAGCAAAATCAGTTATCTAAAAAGATTAATGATCATCCATGGACCATCATCGATGCCTATGCCTTGAGATAAAATGCATGAGGCAATAAGCTAGTACCTTATTCACATCACAACAAATTGGACTCTCATGTGACTCATTAAAATGCTAATCAGATTGTTCTAACCCACCATAGGGATCATGTGGGTCGAGTACAGATTGGGTGCCAATCTAGGGAAATGGACATAATGAATGTAAGTCCTTTGGGAGGCAGAGACATGGGTTGGATCAAGGCATCAGGTTGTCCTTATAAATCTGGTGGAACAAAAATAGGAAATTTGTGGATTAACAAACATCTAAACAACGGTTTAGGGATTGGGTACTTGATAGACCCAATATCAAACCCACATGTAATAAGTGTGGGTCGGCGGGTCACCCATTTAGCCCAAGCCAATGCTGTCCCCATTGTACTTGCAAATTAAAATCATTACTAGACTACTACAGAAAGTTCAGCTGAAATTCAGTGTTCATTACAAAACGTACCTTAATGTTTATGACCTAAACATAAATCATAAATCAAGAAAGAAACATGATCATGTAAACATGATTTGTCAAAAACAGCACATCAGAAGAGAAGAACAATCACAAGAGAAGAACCATCACCATCACTCCATCAGAAGAAACAGAGAAGCACTATAATAATAACAAAGATGACGCCCCCATGCATATATTTTCCATTCAGTACTGGCGAATGGTAACATTGAACTTGACTATAGCGTTGAGTCCGCTGAAATAGGCAGTCTCCAAAAGAGCATAACCCCTTGCAAACCTGAACAAGCCAGTTCCAGACACTACAGATACCTCTCTTGGATTCAACAAGTACCTATCTGCACCTTGGATCTCAAGAGTGCTGCCCTTGTACATCTCATTAGTGAAGATGATCGAGAAGGCCAGATGGAAATCTGAGCCGTCCAACGCCGAATTCACGTAAATTCCTTGTGCGCGCCCCACTTGTGTTGAGTTCCTCTCTGGCCTTTCTGTCACCGCGTCGTCGATGACCATTATGGTGCCAAAATTGATTGCAGTTGAGCTTGGTTTCTGCACTGCGACGGGAATCGCCGTCACATTTTCGCCGGTGACCCAATCTTGCAGGTAAAACACCATGTTGGTCTCTTTGATTGTGACTTCTGCGGTGTGGGTGATTCCCATAATTGCTGAGAGGCATAATAGGAGGAAGGTGGTGCATACCAAGGTTCCTGGTGCCATGGATGGGAGAGATGAACCAGCCATAGCCTAAGACTTGTCTTTGGATTTGGTATGGATGCACGTTCTCAATCACGAAAGCTTTAATTTATAATGAGTGAAGTGGTTGGAAAGTCTTACCTGACTATGGCGATTTGAAAAACGTATGTTAAGACTTTGTGTAGTTTGGTTTTTTTATGAAATTTTCTATTTGGTGTTGCGGAGACTTAAGATAAGGTCGGTATTATTTGGTGAGAAAGACTAATTCAAGTGCACATTCCGGGCACATTATTATTATCTATTCAGTTTTTGAATTGCTGGACTCTTTCTCCAACCTTGGATTTATTTACATATTTCTGTACATAAATCCTAAGAGCAAGAATGGATTTAAGATCTTGGTAATTTTGTAATTATTTGAAAACAAAGTAACAGTAACTTCCGTGAGATCTTGATAATTTTGTAATTATTTGAAAACAAAGGGGCAGTAACTTCCGTGAGATCTTGGTAATTTTGTAATTATTTAAAAATAAAGGGCAGTAACTTCGGTAAGATCTTTGTAATTTTGTAATTATTTGAAAATAAAGGGCAGTAACTTCCGTGAGATCTTGGTAATTTTGTAATTATTTGAAAACAAATGGGCAGTAACTTCCATGAATGTTAGTTGTTTTTAATGCATTTGACTATTGGGTTAAGGCTGAGGATTTATTTTTCTTTGCATTATTCTTTTTTCGAGTCTTATTATTGGGTTTTCTTTCTTTTTTGGTGTATTTAATTTAATTGGGGGTTTTTAGTGGTTAATATTTGATGATCTAAATGCCTAATTAACTTATTGCATTCATGAGTTTTCTTTGTTATTCTAATTGTTTGATTGTGGGGTTTTTCTGTTTACTTCTTTTTATTCTGTTTTTAATTTGGTCATATTTGATTAAGTTATTGCATTCCTAGATATATTCTTATTTTAATTTTAACGTCGTGCGCGGTGCCTTTAGGCACGAAAAATTTCTAATCTATATTACTAAAGGGATGTAAGAATCCCTGGAGGATGACACCTGGCATGTCTTGGAGATGGACACGTGGCATCTAAAATCTCTCCTTCTCCATCATCTCATTTACCATCTAAAATTTCTCCATCTCTCACTCTCTAAAATCTCTCCTTTCATATAGAAGGTTTCAATCATACAGAAAAAAAATCACACCCTTCCATTCCTCCCTCCCTAAAATCTCTCCTTCTCCATCATCTCATTCACCATCTAAAATTTCTCCATCTCTCACTCTCTAAAATCTCTCCTTTCATATAGAAGGTTTCAATCATACAGAAAAAAAACCAATCACACCCTTCCATTCCTCCCTTCAGTTTCCAATCTTACGGAAAAAAATCCGATTATCAATCTCATCTAATAAAAATGAATCTCTCATCTAAAATTTCTCCATCTCTCCCTCCCTAAAATCTCTCCTTCCCAGCCTTACCAAATCTCCTCCCTAAATCTCTTCAATAAGATAACAATAACAATAATCTCAACTCAATCCCCTCCCCAAAAATCTCTCTCATTTCCAAGATTTGATCAATCTTAAATTCTTAACTTCCTATTATTCATCTTTGTCTCTGACTGCATCTCTTTAGAAGGCTCTTTGGGTTGTTTCTTGAATTGTGTTTGCACGTTCTTCTTTGCACTTCAGGAATTTTGTGTTCGTCTTTTAAGATGATGGGATTTATATATGTTAAATGTTATCCAGGGTGGATTGGGCTTTTCAGTTCATGGCTTTAGTGGACAGCAATTTATTGTCATATTCTTATTGATACATGTGGAGTTCTGTGTTCTTTGTTTAAGGTGATGTGATTTAGCATTTTATTCTTGATAGATTTGAGTTATTTCATTTATGGCTTTAGTTGATAATATTTACTGAACATGTAGATGTGGATTGGTACTCTTTCTGGGTGATCTATCTCTGAATTTTAATTTATGTGCATGAGAAACATTTCTTTATGTGTTCGGTTGTGAAATTTTGGAAATCAGATTTCTGTATCTCATGATTTCGTTCAAATTACACTAAATAGATAAGAAAGAAAAGTCGGTTTGGAAGATTTCTCTGTTGGGTGATGAAATTTGCAATTACCTGTGGGGCCCACTTGGAAGTGGCCCAATATTACCCAGATCAAACATGTGGTATCCACGGTTGGCATAGTGATGGTGGTGATAATTATGGCTTTAGTTGATAATATTTACTGAACATGTAGATGTGGATTGGTACTCTTTCTGGGTGATCTATCTCTGAATTTTAATTTATGTGCATGAGAAAGATTTCTTTATGTGTTCGGTTATGAAATTTTGGAAATCAGATTTCTGTATATCATGATTTCGTTCAAATTACACTAAATAGATAAGAAAGAAAAGTTGGTTTGGAAGATTTCTCTGTTGGGTGATGAAATTTGCAATTACCTGTGACTTCATTGAGTGTTCATACTACAGTGCGTGGCCCCAGCTAAGTATTGGTCAAGTTCAAGCGTGGCTTGAATTGCATGTCGTCAGGTTTGAAGTATAATGAAACCCAAGTTTCCAAGGCCAAGCCCAATCGCAATGTAACAAAATCTGGGCCAGAAGTCTGAATTGGGGTTCCAATGCAGATGAAGATATATGGTCTTGGGAATTGGCCAGGACCAAGTTGCATCCCTTGGGCCATCAAAAGTAGTAATGTGCTTTGGAGATTATGTGCATATGGAGAGAGAGGTTTGTGATCCAGAAGTAGTAGGTGAATGACCCAGCACATATAATGAAATACGTGTTAAATTACATGTAAAACGTATGGTTTATATATCCAAGTTTGGGCATTCAAGTTTACATTCATATTGTACTCACATCATGAACAGCATCTCGCAACAACTTCACCTGCTCCCTTGACACTGTCCTCACCTGTTAGTAGTGAAAATTAACGTATAATCAATCTACTAAAATACCTATGTAAAGTAATCATGCGGTGGCAATTTCTAACCCAACCCATCAATTAATTCAAAGTTAGAGCTGACCATTTATTTTCAAGTTAATTGAGGTTGACATTGACCCAATTAGATTCAAAGCTGATTTCTTTCTTAAATCACCAATCTTAAGTTTTTGATAACAATAGCCAGAATTGTGATAGCAAATTAAAACGATGACAAGAAGGTGATGATGGTGGTGGTGGTGATAAATATGTCATGATCTTAACTATTTTATTAGACATGGTAAATATCAAAACAAAGAAAATCAGTACATTAATTGCGTGTTGTAGATCTAAAGCTTCTTCTTTTTTGCTATGTTATTTTAAATTAATAACATATTAGTATGTGCTCTCTGTTTTACAAGTTGAAGATATTCCGTCTTCCTTTTGTGTAATGCTTATATTCATGTTGGGCTTTTTTTTAGTGAGATTTGAGAATCAGCGTCTTGCACTTGATGCAACCTCTGTGGGGCCCGCCTGTGGGGCCCACTTGGAAGTGGCCCAAGATTACCCAGATCAAACATGTGGTATCCACGGTTGGCATAGTGATGTATTCTTTTTTCTTATCAATCCAACGGTGTGGATGTCTCTGTGTCACGCCTCAAAATTCAAGATCACGATGATCATCTGGATTTTCAAACTAGAGTTCTTATACTTTATTTCATTTGAACCCAACAGGCCTAGGAAGGGCCTCGCCGGGCCCAACAATTTAAGAGGAGTGGCTCAGATTTTTAATCGATGGTGAGCTGTGTGTTTAGACTTGATAGTCAGCTTAAGAATTTTAAGTGGGCTGGGCTTGGACTTGCTTTGGCCCTCGCACATCCAACCCATGTGCAGCTTTTTTCAGCATTGTCCACTTGGATTGACCATGTAATTTTGACACCGATCTGATTTTTTTCCGGAATGGATGGTTGGGATTTGGGCAACTTTTTGTCCCATAAAAGTGTGTCTCCCATGATCACATGGTTTATCGATTTTTACATGAAGAAAATTCACAAATGGACCTTTCAAGCTGCCAATTAATTCTCCATTGTTTTTGTGTCTCGGTGTCCTCACAGAGTGAGAGATTGCTTATGAATCTCATGGGCAAAAGCACAGTAGCGACCACCTTCGATGAGTGTTGTGATCATGCGCAGCCTCATCATGTGTCGTATTCACATAATTCTATGAGACAATGTAGATGTCTTTAATCTTAGGGTGGTGCCCAGTGGGACCCATCATCCATGCACCCATATGCATCACCTCCTCTCTATTTCTCCTTCTTCTTCTTTTTTCTCCTTCCCTGCACTTTGTCGGGTATTTATGACTTATGATTTATGATTAATATTGACAGACATTGCTGGATCTCTGCTTAAGGCATTTGGAGAAGCTAATCAAATTATTTTAATCTTCACATAATAAGGTAATATATTTTAACTTTTTATACGTTTGGAGAAGCTCATCAAATTATTTTAATCTTCATATAATAAGGTAATATATTTTAATTTTTTATAATATTAGATGTTAATTCTTTTCGCTTTTCAATCCATTCTCAATTTTTTTTTATTACTGTTTTTTCATTTGATAGAGATGGAGTAAAAAAAATGCCCATTTGATAATTATTCAACGGATGGTTTCCTTTCTACCTTATTCAAAGTATAGTATCCCGTTAGCACTGAGCATAAGTTTCACCTTATTGAAATTGGCCTCACCATGAGATTAGCCACATATAAAAAAATACATAATAAAATAGAATAAAATCATGCGCAGCCTCATCATGGGTCGTATTCACATAATTCTATGAGACAATGCCTAAAAAGATCTTGATTCTTTACTTTTCAATGGATTTTAAATTTTAATTATTTTACATGGGGAAGGAAGAGATGATTCGTGATAACAAGGCATTGGGAACTAGAAAGAGAGTAAGCAGAGAAACGTGCACCGAGAAAATGACATGACTGTTTTTTCAGGGAGAAGTGCCGCTGGATATGCATCCCCAATGGCTACCGATTTTAAGAAAAATATATATATTGTCTCTAACAGACCAAGCATAATCTATACATATAAATCTAGGCCCTTGAGCAAGAGAACAGGGCAGTGACCCAACATGCCCAACTGAGTTTGAAAACCAAACCCATCATAAGAGAATAATTTAAAATGAAATCAACAATGAGACCTACTGTGGCCGTCAAATGATGTTGCAGTTTGGAACAGAGGTTCTTGAGGAAGAGCACCCTATTCAAGAAGTATCTGTGTGTGAATAGTTCCATGTGAATCGAAGAGGGGAAGTACCACAATGAGACTCTTGATACGTGTGATAAATGGAGCCGTAGAAATTTTAATTAAAAAGACTAAAATATGTGTAGACGTGTTGAATGAGCTAAGATTATTCGATTTACGCTTAAATGGTCCGACGTTCCTTGGAAAAATGAAACAAAACGCCTTGATGATATTCAAGTAAGGTTGGATAGGGCGGTGGCCAATAATGAATGGATTATGCCATTCCCTTGAAGCTACACTTATGTACTAAATGCCCATCGGTTGTTTTTTGGATCGCAAATCTGCAGCTCTATCTATCATTGCGTTGTTTAAGTCACTCCCAAGAGAGAGGATGGGTTATTGGCTTCTGTCTACCACAGATCATGAAGATAGGAATAAAAAAATAATCTTTATTTTAGTTTTCATTATGCTGTTGTTTTCATGGTTTCTCCTATAAAAACCATTTTTTAAATTTGACAATAAGGCAAGATTTTTTTTGGGTAATTTGTTTTAAAAGAATAATACATTCCCACATCAGAAAAAAAAAACTTTCCTGTGAATTTCCTTTGCCTTATGTTTTCAAAAAATAAGGACGATATTTAAAGAAAATCCACCTCATATATCATGATTATGGGTGTATAACAGGCCTACTAACTAACTGCAAACCTGTAATGAATTAGAGACCCAAGAAAATGAAAAATAAATAAAAAAAGATAAAAGAAAATAAACATAAAAAAATATAATGACCGTATCAAAAAAAAAAACCCTTAGGTCAAACAATAATAATAATAATATAAAAATATATATTACACAATATTAACAAAATGAGCCTTAATGTTGAATTATATGTTAGCATCACCAAAGACGAACAACCAGCCTAGATATAGTAAAAAAAAAAAAAAGGCATAAGTCAAATGTAATAATTATTGTTGATAAACTAAAAATGACGTAGGATTAATGCCTTTTCAAATTATAAAAAATTAAGAAATTGGGTAATGGGTCTAATTACAAACCTGTGATGAATTAGAGACCCAAGCCTGATATTAGGCCAAGTAATTTATATTTTGAATCATCTCTTAATTTAATATATTTTAACTTTGAAAGAAAAATAAATTTTATTGAGCTATCTTCAAATGGGAGCTTCGTTAGGGAAAAATAAAAAAATAACATAACTATGTTCGCATATGAACCGGGGCCTGGAGTTAAGAGTTTTCAACTGCAGTAAGGGGTTTAGGTAGATAATTCTACGTGATCTTTTATAATTATTAATGATATAAGTGATGTTATAAAGCCTTTTAATTTGGTATGTAACTCGATAATATTATCCGAGTATAATTTATATGTTTGTCGTACCTTTCTAAGTACGAATCTCTAGCATTATGTTCCTGTATGGCAAGGGGTTTCATAAGTATAATGAATGGATAAAAAAAAAAGAAATAAAAAAAAACTCATCACTGAAAATGAACATAAAAAATATATAATGACCATGAACAAAAAACAAAAGAAATAAAATAAAAGGAGAAAAACCCAACTTAGGTCAAAAAAATAAAATAAAAAAAAAGTATTTATATTACACAATATTGACAAAATGAACCTTAATGGCAATATATGTACCTGAAACACACTCTGACAGAAAGGACAATGATATAAAATAACTAAAAAATGTTTGAGAAATTTAAAAAAGGACTCACAAGTTTACTAATTAATAAATTTATTAAAAAAAATTCGTATTAGTCTGTGCATTTGGTGGTTCCATGGTCCGTGCATAGCACGGGGTTTTGCTAGTTATATAATAAAAGACAGCAGGTGAGTTCGTGGAGGAGCGACACGTAACGGAAGGGGCTTCCTTGGAGAATGACAAGTGGCAAAACCTCAAACAAACTCTGTTTCTCATTAATATATTAGTTGATAACATCTTTAACTCTATTTCTCATTAATATATACCGACCTGTAGTTTGGTTGAATGGTTTCTGAATCATGTTTCTTACATCAAATCAGTTTTTTCCAACTTGACAATTTAGTTTGTTATTATTATTTTTTTACAATTCATTTAACTCTTTTTTTTATTCGACTAGAATTATGAATGAAAAGTCCTCAATCCTTTCTCAGACTTACTTTTAATTGATTATTGAGATCCGAACATAGTGTGAAGTTTTCAATAACTCAGTACAAGTTATTAATATATTTCACTGAATATATATTTTACAATGTGAGGTTTTCAATGAGTACAAGATATTGCTATTCCTAATTTAATGACGGTCCAATTCCAATTCTCCCCCTAAAAAAGTAAAAGATAAAAGATGATTTTTTTACTCATGAGAAACTCATGCTATGCATGTTGGCCCCATGTTTTCAACAATGCATATTGATTCTTAATTTGGAACGTACAAAGACCCAATTCCATATCTGAATGTTCTGAACCTATATGCATGGGATCATATCCATATCTATATTTTTTTAAGGATCCAAAAAAGAGCTAATATACCTATTTTATTCGGATCCTAAGTTGGGGTTTTCACAGGTTGATAATGTCACCAGAGTCTGATCAACTCTTCTTCTTTTTTCCCTTGATCTTAGAGAGTAAGTTTCAAGTCAATCCAATCCCTTTACTCCCTTGATCTTTTATAGGATAAAAAAACCTAGATATGTGCCCCGCAACTTTATTGTTTTAAAGTAGAAAAGAAAAGATGTCCATCATCCAGCCCATTAGGATCCATAACATATTGGATTTTTTTAATTTTTTTTGAGGGGTGTTGATGGTTCACTCGGGTTGATGATCAAATGGAACCCACTTGAAAGATGTACATATGCAAATGCTTCTGTGCGTGTGAGTGTGTGTGAATGTAATCATCCTCTATTTGAATTCTTAATTGGGAACATACAAGGACCCAGTTCCATATCTGAATGTTCATAACCTATATGCATGGGATCAGATCCATATCCATATTTTTGAAGGATCCAAAAAAGAGATAATATACCTATTTTATTCGGATCCTAAGTTGGTTGATGGTCCACTTGGGTTGATAATCAAGTGGAACCCACCTGAAAGATGTACATATGCAAATGCCTCTGTGTGTAGCACATCCTCAATTTTAATTTTATTTTTCAAGGGCGCCATGTAGGCATCCCAAATTAATGACACGTGGCATCACAAATAAAAGTTCTAAATTTTCTCCTGCTCCCCTAAAATTCCTCCCATTCAATTTTAAACTTTCCTTTAATCAATCAATCTTTATCCCTTGCCCGTGACATCTTTGTAATTTAGAGTCAACCAACGAATTGATTTAAATTCCTAAATATCCTCCGTCAACCAAAAATGAATACACCATCCATGTTTGAGAGCTCTTTGAGTTTCCTTGTCAATGGGAAGAGGGTTTGTGTCAATAACCCGGACCCCAAGACCCTATTGGGGGACTTCCTCAGAGAAGAGATGGATCTGAAGGCCTCCAGATGCCATGCAAGCAAGGTGGCTGTGGGAAGAGTCAACCAACAAATTGATTTAAATTCCTAAATCTTCTCCGTCAATCAATCTTTGAGATCAATAACATAATCCTTCCTATGCTTGTGTTTATACTCCGACCGCATAAGCCGATCCTCTTCCAATCATGGTTCAAAACTGCGGAATCGGTCGCAGTATCGGCCGAGACAAAAAACCGATATCATATTGGTATCGGTGGCGGTTATCGGTCTGCCACGATCATCGCGGTGTGAATTATTTTTCAATCCAAAGAAATTCACAAAAATATCCAAAATATCCAGAATATTAGAAAATGCCCCCCATTAGAATATTTACTTGGACACCCAATCATAGCCATAAAATCTAAAAGTTTTCACCTAATTTTAAGTTTCAAATAAATTTCCTTTTCCAAATTTCTTCTTATGATCCCATCAGTATGAGCTTAGTAATTTTATTTTCTACTTCTGACATCAAACAATGTGACAATTATTAAACAAGTGGAAATTTGAAACTTAGTGCAATTTTTTTTAAAATTGAAACGAATGTGTGATTTTTTCGTTGATACAGTATAATTGATGCATGGATATATGCTTTAAATAGTCATTTACATTTCATTTAAATAAATGAATACTACAATTTAAAAATTTAATAACTCTTTAAACAAGGCCCGCGTTGGGCGTGGGCCCTCAAGCGCTAGTCTAAATGGAAAGCCCCCAGCATTCAAATTTTACTCCAGCAAAAGTTAAGTCATTATCGGATTGATAACATGTAGAATACATGATTATATAATGAAGCAAAGAGAGTCAATTAAATTTTTTTTTTATCTGTAATGCATCTTACGTCTGACATAATTTGTTTTAATCTGAGATTAACTTGACAGTGGACCTACATCGGCTGTAGTGAAATTTGACACAAAGATCTTAGAATAAAGAGGAATTTACGGGAAAATTCCCCATAGGACCCCATACGTCCTACCTGGACCATATCATGTTGGACAAGGGACGGGTCCTCGTGTGGCCCTTTTAATTTTAATTTTTTGTCATTTTGCTATATGGTCGATATCGACCATTCTGTCAGTCAGATCTTCTGTCAGTCAGATCTTTTTCACCCTAGAGCCGTCTTATTTGCTGAAAACAACATTATGGTCGATATCGACCATTCCGTCGGTCAGATTTTCTTCAACATTTAACCGTCTTATTTGATGAACACAGCAGAATGGTTGATATCGACCATATTGTGAAAAAAAAAATCTACAGGTCCACCTGTAGATCCTCCGCCCTCGCCTCCTCTCACTCCCCTTAGGCCTGCAGGTCTTTGGCCCCTAGCCCTCTTCCTCATCTTCGCCTACAACCTCGCCCCCATCTCCCATTTTTTCCCTCCTCTCCCTCCATGGTGATCCTCCCTCCTCCTTTTAACGAAGATGACCACATGCTTGCCGCCCTCCATTTCTTCGTATCCTCCTTTTGCCTGCCTCCCCTGGCCCCATCCACCGCATCCACCACTCTTGAGCAGCACCGGCAACTAAGAGAGAAAAAACTCAATTTCTAGCTATTTAGGTTATGCAAATCAAGAGCAACCGTCACAGAATGGTCGATATCAACCATATATATCGCTAAATGATTAAAAAAAATAGAATAAAACGCACTAAGAGGACCCCTCCCGTCTATACGGTACTACTGAAACCTCATTAGTGATATGAGATCCTATGGGGCTTTTACCCGTAAAATCCTCCAGAATAAAAGAACGTAGTTGTGAACAGTTTTGAGTTCATACAATATGGGCCAATCCATAAGATTCAACTTGATTGATACAAAAGACCCCTTGAATGACTCTTACTCAAGTAACTTTTAGAGACCTCCTACTTTGAAAGATTCTCTTTACAAAAGAAGGTTTTGAGTTTGACTTTGAAAGCTGAATGGATTAGTCGTTTACATTTCTAAAATAGCTGTGTTTCACGCGGTTTTGAGAGAATAAAAAAATACCCTTGCAAAAAAGAGGTATGGTTTTGGGTTTTCTCTTTTTGTGATTTTGTACATTTGAAGTGTGTATTTTAGAGACTTTGTATGAACTGAACTTGTTGAGGAGCAGGCCATGGAGAGTCCGAACCATCTTCTTCTTTTTTTTATTGCAAATTAAGATTATCATCTATTCCTCTTCCACCATAAAGTACTCCTTATAGTAAATCACTTTTTTTTTTGTCATTCAATTTTTCCTATTTGATTGCCCACTTCTTCATATCGATCACCTCGACATATTCATTCAATATGTGATGTGTGGATAGAGGTGAAAATCTGGGAGCACAGAAAAAGCCGTGCCATGACTGTTGACCGGGTCAATGTGCTGGCCCGGCCCGGCTGGGCCATGCTGGCCCAGGCACAGCATATATATATATATATATAATTTAAAGAAAGAAAGAAAGAAAAAAGTCCCGCCCTTAGCTGTGCGGTGTCATTTCATGCCTATATCCTATCCCCCCCCCCCCCCCCCCCCCACCCACACACACACACTCAAAAGTTTGAGAAAACCCACTAATAAGGGCAGTTTGGTTAGAGAAAATTCTTAGAATTCTTGTCCCAGGACAGAGGTGAGTTATAACTTCTCCAAATGCCTTGATCTGTGAAGTAGTTTCCAAAATACTTAAGTGTAGTGCAACATCCAAGAAGTTGAAATCTTGAAAATTCGAAAGGCTAAAAGTGAATTTTGAGGTTGATTTTCAAAATTCTAGCTTTCGAACACATAATCTCAAATGCTCAAGCTTTATAAATTAAATTAAAAGGACACCCTCTTCAAATCCCAAACGCGACAAGAAATCCCTTTTCATATAATCAATTCCCCTTCCCAAAATAGCAGAAATCCTTTTTCTTTTTTTCATATTGAGAGCGCTACACAGTGCCCAGGCATCTTTTAGGAGAAAATGCCCCTCCTAATTGGGCCCACCGAGATCCATGATGATCATGGAAGTCCATTGAATAGAAAGATTCATATAAAGCCTACCTATATGCAGAATCTTGAGTCCATAAGATCATCCTAACCTTTTGGTCCATGACCCTAAAATTTAATGGTTTAGAGGCATCATTCATGATTTCAATCCAACGGTGAAGTATAATTGGATGAGTATCAAACTTGGACTTGTGACTATTTACGGGGAAGGGGGTAATGTGTGTGAAAATATTAGATTGACTCAATATGGGCCCAATGACAAAAAATTGAGCGTTTTTTAGAATTTCTATATATATATAATCTCTATTTCCCTAGAGAAGAAGAAAAAAAATGGGAAATTTGCTCACTCGGCCTCATATGCCATTGATTCTATAGTTTTGAAATAGGTGGTTACAGCAAATGAGTGGAGACTAACAAAGATCTGATTTTATATTTTTTTAAAGAAGGCAACTCTACCAAACCAACTCTTGTTTTTCCTTAAGTTGTGAAGCTTAGGGTTCAACAAAATGCAGGCACTGACCCATATAGGAATCTTTTCACAAAGTAAATTAATGGTCCCCTTATCATCAACTAATTCATTTTAAGATCAGTTTTGGTCCCTTTGGATGAGGTTGCAGGGCTTCCCAGGGTCTATTGCCCAAGCGGGCCCAGATGAAAGAGTAGTTTAATGATCTGAGCCAACCATCTGCTGAGGGTTCAAATCAACAGTCTACAGCACTCCAAAAGTCATTTGGAAACGGATAACTATCCACCAGTGGAATTCAATGTGGACCATCAATTATATTGTATGGAACAATTTGTTTGAATTGAAGAGGAAAACAAAATCAAATCATATATTGAAAGATGGCCCACTAAAGGTAGCGCTGGACGATTGATGATCCCATAGGCGATAATCCTCAAGAGTTAGCCAACTGATGCAGATTTTGAAGCTAATCTCCTTCTTCATGGGCTCATTGGACCGCAGGTAGTAATTAAGAGTTTGGTCTTGGCTCTCCCCCTTTGTTTTGCATGATATATTAGTGGATTCTTGAGACTTTGACTTAGAGAAATTCAGAGTTGAAGGCGAAGAACTCTACAGTAGGACTTTCCTATTGAAATTCTAAGCCACCGAAAATAAATTTCCTCTCATATGAGTTGGTCCCATTGTATGTTGTATTATAAAAATGTAGTTTTAATAATCTTATGCTTTATTCATTATCACATTTTTTTTATCAAATTGCTCTATCTTATAATGGAGCTAACTCTTATCAGAGCAAAATTTAGTGATATCATGTAATCTAGAATGAGTTTTATTTTCAGCAACTCAGATTTTCGACTTTGATACTTTAAACTTGAAGACCTAGAGATCGATCTTTGGACATTTGTGCTATACTAATGTGCCAACACCACTCAACCACGAAAGTGTCGTTGGCAGCATGTATGATGTATTTACACTTCATCTACTTCCTTTTCCTGTGATTGTCCCTTGGGAAACAGGGTTTTGATAACATGAAGAGATGCGAAAAAATTATGCACCTCTTGGTGTATTTTAATTTTGCAATTTGTTTTGGATCAAAATTTGCCCAGACTGGTTGTGTTTTTCCAGCTGATTGGTGTATTTTGTTTTTACGTTTTGTTTGAAGAAAGAAAAAGAAAAGTCCAGCACTCATTTATTCTTAGGCCTGTCAATTTAGCCCGTTAAAATGGGAACTTGGCCCGGTACAAGCCCGAAATCACAGGGCTTTTAAAAAAAATTTGAGCCCAACGGGCTGGGCTTGGACAATTATTTGAAAGCCCCGCCAAAATGGGACTGAGACTAGGTAGAGCCTACCCAGCCTGTTTAGGCCCGGCCCGGCCCGATCGCAAGTTATTTTACTAATTTTTAGTTTAAAAAATCCTGTTTTATAATATTTAATTTTAGAATACTTTAGAAACATACAACAACTGAGGTGCATGAGAAAGCAAACAAAAACCTAAGTCCTAGATTTATATCTCTGTAACACCCATACAAATAAGTGAGACATAAAGCTCTCAATTCTCAACTCATACATTTTTTGCATTTCTTACTGTGAGCATGTAACTCACGGCTGTGATTAATTAGTGAGCTAGCAATAAAGAAATTAAGAAGAAAGTTGATGCCAGACCTGCAAAGTACATCTTCCAAAATAAAAATTACAATCCCCCACAAAGCTACATGTCCGCCATGTTGCTTGTTGCATTGTATTGCCGGTCCAAAGCCCGAAAAAAAGGAGGAGGGTTTAAAACCCGGTGACAGTATAAGAATAATTAGAGAATGTTGATATTATGTTCAAGATCGTGCTAAAGTCCAGGCCCGGCCTGGCCCCAGCCCGAGCCCGCACGGGATGGGATCTAACATAGGCCCGCTCAATTTAGGGCCAGGATTGGACAACCCCCGGCCGGCCCGTCCAGTATTTTAGACGGAATTGGACAACCCATGCCCATGCCCGGCCCGTCCCATTGACAGGGTTCTTCCTCCGTATCGATTTGCAAGTACTTCTAATACAAGAAAACCAATTGGACCTAACCCAGTTCCAATGATCCAAATGAGACCTTTGGTTTCAAGTTAATGTCAGACTAGAAGATGGCACCAGTGTGATCTGAAACAGGTGCTGTTAGGCAATATATATCGGTTCCTAAATAGTTTTAAAGTTGTGGGCTTGTGTGGTTAAAAATATGGGACAAAATTGTGAACACTTGCACATTTGGCTGCATCAATTTCTAGATAAATATTGTAAACATGGGTCTGAGCCTATTGCTAGGACAAACAACTATATAGGTTGGGCTTCCACTAAAGAATGCCTAAAAGGGACTGAATCTATGCCCAGCTCAGCTCAACATATTTGACCCAAAAAAGGAACATTATATTTAGCAAAGCACCTGGAATCAGGCCTAAGTTTTCAGGACTGACTGTCACACTCACAAAGGTTCTAAATAGCCTGCTGTAAATGAAATGAGATTAGCTGGAAAACCTTTAGGCCAGCCCAATCTAGGACATTCAGAGAAAACGACAGCATGAACCGTTAAGACCTATGGGCCTGGTGGGCTGGCGGCATCTTTATAAACCGAGTTCTGGTAAATAAGTTTTACAAGTAAGTTGCGGATTTTTATAATTGTGAAACTCACATGGGCGATTAGATTTACAATTACCTAGGTGCAAGGAAACCAAGTTGCAAGGATCCAACAGCTAGTGGGCACAAGCTCTGTACTTTTGGACAACCACAAATCAAAGGATCGAAAAATGTGTTTTCCTCCATCTTAATTAAGATGAGCAATTTTTTACAACAAACGCTTGCTCAGTTGATTGGAAACCCCATTTGTCAACTAGCTGCCCAAGATTGATCCGGGTTTGCCACTTTTCCATTAGTGTGGGAACTATTGGGTCCCGGCCCCTAGGCTGGGGTACCAATAATAACAATAATAATAAATAATAATATGAGAAATTTTACTTACACAAATTACAAACACACTCAAGATCCTTCTAGCTAAGCTGTTGCTGGTTAAGCACATGAGCTTGAGAGCAGGAGCACATGAGTTTTGGGTCCTTCATTAAGCAAAGGAAAAGTGGAGTAAGAAAATCCTTCTAAGCTAGACACATAAAAAAAAAAAAAAATAAAATTCTGAAGCCCGGATCCTCCACAAGTCACATAGTACTAGTTTTACAAACGAGAGTACTATACTCTCTCTTGATCTATGTTTTCATGGGAGAGAGAAATCCTGCATTTCTACTCCTATAATGGAAAATTAAGCTTCTCTTTATTGATGAACATCAATCCATTGTTTCCTTTTTCTACAAGGAATTGTGGCGCACTAAACAAGATCAGAGTGAGATAAACGGAAAATCAGAACAATTTTCCTTTCTATCATAGAATATTTTTATCGCACAAACACACCTTTAAATTGAAAATGCCGAGCTGCGTTGTGGCTTGTGAGCCCCACAAGGCTCACATGTATCCATTGATGAGATGAAATTTGGGCCCACGTTGATTCATTCATATAGTAGGGTTAGAATGGGACCATGCATGAATTATTAATGTAGATTAGAGGTAGATGCAACCATTTCGTATGAGTGTGGGTTACTTCAATTGTTGCTTGTAAAGCTCCTCTCCACTGATACCATTTTCTATAGCTCTTTAAGCATGCCTACATAATCATTGAGATGTAGGTTAAAATCTAGAAATGTAGGAAATAAAATAAATACTCGACTTTAATTTTTAAAGAGATTTGTTGTAAAAAAAAATAAAGAGCACTAAAAACTGCCATGCATGCATGGATACAAAGCTGCTGCATCTAAATACATATTTATTTTGCTGAAAAAGTCTTACCATTTTGTAATTGGAGATTATTGCCATTTTACTTTCCTTATATTTCTTATAGTGTAGATTTAATCATTTTCCCCTTTTTGGCTATATGAAGGTAGGGGTGTACAAAAAATCCGTCGATCCGGAAATCCGATCCGATCCGCGGATTTTTATCCGATCCGAAGGAAAATGGATTGGTGACGGATTGAAAATTTTGTGATCCGTTAGCAACGGATCGGTGGCGGATTTCACCCTCAATTCGTGGATTCAATCCGATCCGATCCGTTTGTATTAAATATAAAGAAAAATATAAGAGGTCTAAATATAAATTAAGATGTCTAAATTTAAAATAAGAAAAAAAAATTAAGGGGTCAAAATGTGATTTTTTATAATATATTTGATATTTTTATTTTAAAATTAGATTGAACGGATTAATCCGATTCGATCCGATCCGGTCCTCCACGGATCGGATTTTAACATCAACGGATTGGTGACGGATTCCAAATCTGTCAATCCGTTGGCAACGAATTGGTGATGGATTTGGCTCAATCCGCACCAATCCCATCCGTGTACACCCCTATATGAATGGCCCGACAACTCATCCACTGTCACATATGTAGCCATGTTCCTAGCCAGCTGAGCTACGTCTGATGACAGGTAGTGAACATTATATTTGCTAACAGAAAAGGAAACTATAGATCTTAAAATTCTTCACTACCATTGGAACAAGGATTCCTCGCTGTGAATTTGTATAGTTGAAAATCTCACATTGATATTGGTGTGTATTGATGAATATAGTTGAGAAAAATAGGGTTTGATGTGCAAATCCATTTAAGTGGGGATTTTCAAATCTTATGGGGGGTGGTTGGATCTAAAAATCTTATCGAGTGAAGATTTTCATTCTCCTAAATTCTCATAAATTTATAATTACCAAACAAGGATTTACCACAACTTTAGGAAAATAAAAAAGATTTGGTTGTCAAACATGACCTAATGAAAATGAGTTTGATGCATTGATATATCTCTTTCAACAAACGCGCTCCAACTAATATTGGAGATGACCAAATCCATGTTATAAGCTAAGGGCATGAGTGACTCCCTCCATTTCTATTCTTACAAGAGAAAAATAAGGCAAGTTCATCACGTGTTTCAGATAGAGTCTAATCTAATAGTAGCCATCTTACATATACGTTGAATCTTAGGGCTGATGACCGGCTCGGATTCTGAAAACGAGGGTCCCACCTTGGACCGAAGATAGGCCGTTGTTGTACCCAGCTCTTGTAGCTAGTCAGGAACATAACATACATAGTGTGCATAAGGTGTGTGAGTTAGAATCTCTCACTTTTATTTATGTGGGTGTTGTGTGTGCCGGGTGTTTTTTAAGAGAAAATACCCCTCTGTTAAAAGTTTTATTTTATTTTATTTGTATACCATGAATGTTTCAACTTAGAATGTGAGGGGAAAGAAAAGTCAGAGATTATTAGAAATGTATTTTACCGAAAGGAAAAGATCATAAATGATATTTATAAAGCAATTGAGTTAGTAACATTTAATTGTCAAAAACTAATTCATTATGTATTGACACTTGGACAATGCATGGGTAGTTTTACTAATGCAGTGCTCATCTAAGCTCCTATCAGATGACCTGGACTTCTGATGAGAAATTGGGTGATTGTGTGCTCCAGACATCTTGCATTTTTACCAGTGGAAATCTATATTTAGTTGCTAAACTTGTTATGAATCTTGGAATTTCAATTGCTCAATGGTCCTGTAGCATTTGAGGAACTTCAAGAAGAGAATTTAAAGATTTCTTTAAATTTTTCAGAATGAATCACTGAATTCCATTTCCTTCATTTTGTAGAAACTTCCATATGTTTTTCTTGGTGTCAAAACAGAACATGCTGTACAAACATTATTCCCCTGTACCAAATGGGCTCTAAGTATCAGCACCAAACAGGGAGTAATAACTAATAAGGATATAACATGGTTAAACAAATGTATAAATATCATCCATGTGTTCAATATAAGATTGCTAGATGTTTCTACTTATCTAAACAAGAATGATATGAGCTTATTAGACATTTCCAGTACTCTTTCACATCCCTGCCCAGGAATAGGGCTTTCCTCACTACCATTGGAATAGTAATTTTGAGGATTCCAGAAAAGAAATCGAAGCCAGATGATGAAATTACAAAGTAAATTCTAAGAAATGGCGTTTGGGTTCAAGACAAAACCTGGATCTCGAGCAGAGATGAGAGATGCCCTAGATAACACCAAGTCTTTTTCATATTTTTCCTCTTTCTACCAAAGCGGAGATGTTAATTATGTTTTTAATTAGATGGTTAGCCTTATGGTTAGATATGCTCCCGGGTAAAATTTGGAGATACCTCGTAGGGAAGCGTTTATTATTAATGTCTAAAATTTGTAAGAGCCTAGATCTGTTGTGAAGTTATACTCCTTAAGAAAGATTTCTCTGACCCTTTGGCTAAATATTTGTTTGCAAGTATTTTGCCAAGAATTCACCTTATATAGGAATTCCTAACATAATGCAGCTATCCTTGAGATATATGGTTTCCTTGTTTGATTGAGATTTGAATTTAAGAATTTGTTGAGTTGGCCAAGTGAAAAATCACTTTTTAGCTGACTAAATATTGGGATTTAAAATACTCCTGACCCATTAAACTCTGACATTCTACTTTCGAGGGGACAACATTTAGAATTCTTCAGAAAAAAAATCCCAAAATACTTGCAATCAAATAGGCCCTAAAAGCCTCAAAGGATTCGGAGAGAAAAGAACATCACACCAACATTGTGATGATTCATACAATTCTAAGTTGATATGTGGACACTAAAATGCCTAAACTCATATAACTACTTCTAGCAAAAATAAAAAATTATTAATTAATAATTAATATAATAACTAGAGGGTTTTACCCGAAAAAAACCTTAGATTCATTAAGGACCGAAAGGACTCTCAAACCTTAATATAGAGCATATAGGTCCTCCCGCTACTTTTTTGTCTTTCTTTGTGCTTTTTCGCTAAGTCATGATATCCCATCTCAATCGTGCACAAGTGGGCAAGGATATCCATGCTCATCACATATTTAAGAAAAAGGAAGAGGAAAAAATTATAATCAAGATTTTATGTTATATTTTACATTTCGCGTTTCATATTCATATACACACAATTCACATTGACATCCACCTTTCACATTCCACATCTCAGTCTCACATTACATTTTTCACGTTCGAATATATTCCATATTTCACCTTTCACTTTCCACCTTGCAGTTTTGCATTCTATATTTTAAGTTACATTTAACATTTCATATTTTACTCATACATTTTACATTCACTTTCAATTACAAAATTGTACGCAGATAGGTTGAATTCCTAACCCAAATTATTACAACCAAATGTGAGAATTGCTAGGGGGTGACAAAAGTGGCATCTTAAGTAAACAATTATCAATATGACTAGAGGGTATAACTTGACCGCTGAAAAATCTCTTAAGTAATGTTGTTAATTCAATAAAAGAGTGCTTGATTGTATTTCTTAGTGTTTGGATTAGGATTTTGGGATTTAGAGCTTGTAATAAAGATTTAATGTACAAGCGACAACAAATCTGTCCACAAACCTACAAACTCCAATAAGTAGCATTCCATAAAGAATCATATGTCTTAAGAAACAACAAGTCAATTTCTTCAAATATATAATAGACAGAAAAGAACCCATTTTCTTGCAAGATCTCTTTTTTTTTTTTTAAATGAAATTTTTTTGGAGAGAAGAAGCTCGTTGAAGAGAAAAGAAGAAGTAATTAGCTCGCCGAGGAGAAAAGGGAAGGTGGAAAAAGAAAGCTTAGAGTAAGAAGAAAGTTCGTGGAGGAGAAAAAAGGAGGAAGAAAAAAGAAAAGAAGGAAACTCATGGCAAAGAAGAGAGGAGGAAGAAGAAGAAATGAGGAAAGCTCGTGTAGAAGAAGAAATGAGGGAAGCTTGTATAGAAAAAGAGAGGAAGAAGAAGAAATGAGGAAAACGGACAAGTGAGTGGAAATATCTTTGCTCGGGAAATTGAAAAAAAAAAAAACTAAAATACATTTTTTGTCCTTTTTTTCTCCACTAAGTCTAAAACGATTCTAAGAGCTAGGAATTCTCCAAGTAAAATCCTCTAATAACTATAATAATTATTTATTTATTTATTTTGTTTTCTCTTTCTTAGGTGGTGGATTACTCAAAAACCCAGCCATGGGTAGTACAATCTCTTTCAATGGTGGCACTACTTTGAGTACACTCTTCTCACTTATTACAGGTCGGATTGTCTAATTTCTTCGTGAGGTAGATTAGATATACAAATAAGTTGGTTGAAGATTTGATAGCCAAGGGCCCAACATAGGTATTATGAGAAAATGCCACATGGCCCTTCCCTCTTACACAAAGTCCAAGTCGGCTCAGGAACAGGGTTTTCGTACAAGCGTGCCTATTATGAATCTATCTATCTAAACCAAGATTTAGCCGACACAAGCGTTTTACACGTGTGCTTTGAATGGAGACTGCTTTTGCAAACTCACTTGTAGTGTGAACTGCTTGGCTGACTGACTCCTCCAAGCTTCTGGTACCTTCATAAAACAACGAACCAATTACTTACTTACTGTGGTCCTGTGCTGCCACAACAGCTCATGAAATGCCACAAAGTTCCTCCTTCAGGGTTGGGGTCAGGTCACGTCAAGCCCCTGTTAATATCTGGTAAAATATCAGCCATTTGCAATCAACTAAAAGTCCAAGTCAAATTGGGCTTAATCGGTAATTTGAGGTCTCAAAAGTCTGGTCTTGTTAGGTTTTAATTTCTTTTTTAGGCACCCAAACCTGCCAACTATATTCAGGGGCTATGCACAATGCACTGCACCCCAGTAATAAGGTTCACCAAGGGTGTTCATGGCTGTGCCTGGCTAAGAAAACCAAGAAGCTTTAAATTTTTTGGATTCACATGGGGATCAGTGGGAGGGAAGAGTGAATGGGAGATGGGACTAATCTTTTCTTCACATAGGAAACAAAACCTGATAAAAGGGAGGCACTAGCACCCCAAAACACTTAGGGCGTGTTTGGCAATTAACTTCTCTAAAGTGAAGTGAAGCATTTATAGACAAGAAATGACACATGTCATATCAAAAGTACATACTTTCACCATTCCCTCTCAACTTTTCAAAAAAAAAGTAAAAAAAACAACCTCACTTTTTCACTAAAAGACAAAAAAAACTTCATTTTTCTATACAAAAAGTCAAAAAGATTCCATACCAAATAATTAAAAACAAAACACCATCGTAATATTAATTATTTTATTCTCTCTTAATTTGATACTTCTCCTCACCTCACAGAAATAGGAGAGCAGTAAGTAGAGATTCTTAACTGTGGTGAGTCATGAGTGTGGGTGTTATTTGGTAGGTGAGATCCCAACAGAGCAGAAGATTACAAATAACATTGGTTACTTTCCATTGGCAACGTTTGAAAAAAGTGCCAAACCAAACTATTCAAAAGCTTTCAGATGAAGATTGGTTAGCTCCCCTCAACTACCACAGTAGATGGATATAAAAGTGCTGAAATTTCTATGACTGACAATTAAGAGCACAAGGAATATGCGTTCATGATTCGACAGTGTGGATTGATAAAGGGTGAGAGATTAACTGGCAGAATTCAAAACTGTTATTAAACTATTAAGGTACAAGTGCAACAGTTCAACAGTATATAGGAAAGTCTAAATAATCAAATCAAGTTGTTAGAGGAGGCGTTCAATTTTAAGGATTGGGATTGCATTTAGATATGGCGAGTTTCCTAGAACACCTACTTCCACCGGCGCACCTTTGCTTGCATTTAAAGGGCCCACCTAATCCCATTGCATAAACGTACACCCCTGGGCATTATACTACTTAAATTTGTTAGAGATAGATGTGTGGCCCATCTGCTTATGTGTGGTGCCCACATATTTTCTTTACTGAACTAATCTTTGAAGAGTTTGAATTAGATCCAACTTTGGCTTTGGGGATAGAGAGGATCTCTATCCTAGTTGTAGATGAGGTGAATCCTTCTCAGTGAACCAATTTTGGGCCGGCCAAATTAGCATTAGTCCTAAATATGTAGCCATTAGACTTTGAAGACCCAAAATTGTGGAATTCAGGATTGCCTGGTAAACCTCTATCATCAACAACCCCAACCCCCACCCACTCATGGCTCAGTCAAGTTTGATACTGGTCAAAGTTAAGTAGTCCCGTGGATTAATCATGTGAATTTGGCACCAGTCAAAATTATTCTACGGTCAGGATTTATACAAATTTGGACTCCTAACACTAAACCATACAGTGGGCAGATGTTTTGCGTTCGTTTTTTTATTATTATTATTAGGACATATCAAGCCCCCCTCTCTAATGGGCGGACTCAGGATTTTCATTTAAGGGAGCAGATCCAATTGGATAGTTAGATTTTGGGAATGAACTCGGGATTTTCATTTGATTTTTAGGGATGGACTTAGAATCCAAAATTCTCATATGGGTTTTTGAAGGGGACCCAAGCTGGATGCCACTGCCCCCAAATGCTTGTCCTGATATCATCTAATTAAAAATAAAATAAATTAAAATTAAAAACAAGAAATGAAGGGCAACTGCAATGGCTATTATGAAAAACAAAAATGAATTTACTTTTCCCAAATCAGGATTACAAGATCCAACATCTCCGTTACATTTACCGACATTGACAAATCCTTTCCAACGGAGGAAAGAGTCACCACTACAAACAAAAATCCCCTCATCATACCAAATATCATTAACTAAATTAGTCGAGTAATCTCGACCTTTAATCACAAAACCTGTAGAATTCCCCTCTTGAAAGCGACAATCATTAACCAAATCACTTGAGCTTGTAGAACAATCAAGGCCTTGATCATTACTGTCCCCACCATAATTAGAATCTGGCCCACCCATCCCCTCACCGGCCGGAATCTGACATTCCTCACTTCCACTAACCGTAACCCAATTCTCCTCCCATGTCCAATTGGGTCTTCTGGGGCTTGAATCGCCGCCGGCCAACCGCCGAATCCTCTCCGCCGGGGAATTCGCGGCGTATTCGAACTGAGTCAGTTCCCGATCAGTTCCTGACTCACCCAAAGAATCCCAGAACCCAAAATCAAGAGTACTCTTGGGAGAAATAGTTGGAACAGAGACCACAACAGCTTTTGTGAGAGAACACCTTCCATCAACAAATGGGTGATTGAGAAGCTGATCAGCCGTCCATCTCTCATCTGGATTTCTCCTAAGACACTTGCTGAGGAAATCCTTTGCTTGGTCGGAAAGCCAGCTGGGGAATTCCGGCACGTCGGCGGAGTACGCAATCCGAAACAGAGCAGAAACAGGGTCCTTTGTTTCTGGCCACGGAGGACTCCCGGTGGCCATTTCAATGACCGTACACCCAACCGCCCACACATCAGCGGAGAAGCCCTGTTCTTCTCCTCGCGCCGCCTCCGGCGCCATGAAAAGTGGCGTCCCGGAGACCACTCCGCCCGCCACGTCCACCTCTCGGGCACATCCCATATCGGCGATTTTCGCACCATCCGACCCGATGAGAACGTTACGACCCTTGATATCGCAATGCACGAGCTTCTTCGAGTGGAGATACGCCACCCCTTCCACGATATCGCGTGTGTAAGACCGAATTTCCGGCTCCTCAAGCCTCCCACCCTCCCGAATTGCGTCGGAGAGGCTGCCGCCGGGGACGAATTCCATAAAGAGGTTGAAGAATTCCCGCCCGTTCTCAGTCGTGGTGTCGCACCCGGCCCCGGAGACGATACGGGGGTGATTGAGCTGGGAGAGGATTTTCTCTTCATGTTGGAGGGGTTGTGAGTGAGCGAGCTCGGCCGACTTGACGGCGAAGATCTCCCCCGACAGGTGGGCAGTGGCCAGAGATACGGTGGCGGTCGAACCCCGGCCGATGGCGCGGCCTCTTGTCCAATTGCACGTGCCCATGACGTGCAGGTGAGAAGAAAAGCTAAGGAAAGATTGAAACTTTGGAAGCAGATGGATTCAACGAATGTGTTGTTTTTTTTTTTTTTTTTCTAAAGAAGGAATGTGTTGTTTGCTGGCTATCTCTCTCACCTTCTATCTCTATATATATAGCTGTATACACAGATACATACAATGCTCTGGAATGTGATTTTACTTTTATGCCCTTTTAGTAGGCCGTCTCCGTTCGGCACTCTTTCGTTGACGACTCCTTCAACGAGGCGTCTCCACGTGTCAAGAAACAGAGTTTGGTGGGCCGTCTAAGACGGCGTGTTTGATCCTCAAGTATTCGTGCCAGGTTAGCACGTGCGGAAATACACAAATATAGCAAGCCCCAACTGGCCAACTACCCAACTCCCCCATTTTAATTGAGGAAAGCATGCCACGTAAGCACGAGCAGGAGGTAGCTGGTCGGTTTCTCTTGACCTAGAAACCGGACACGACACACGCTCTCTCTCTCCAATATGTGGGGCCCACTGCCACTCTCACATACTTGCTTTACACGTGTGAAGGCACCGGCACTGTAGTGTGTGTCGGTTTACCGACTGGCTTTCTAGAGTTATGACATGAAGCTTATGTCAACGTTGCGGGGGGAGTTGAACAATAACACCGTAACGGATTTTCTGTGACTCGGGCGAAATTTCGTGATTCAAAGTCAATGGTGATAACTGATCAATAAAAGTCGTCTTGCAAGTTGATCTTTTTTTATTTTGGTTCTTCTTCTTCTTCAGTTAATGAAGGACTAGTTCTCTTTTTTTTCTAGTTGTTAATGGGTGACTTTGACGAGATGTTGAGGGATTGGAAATTTAGAATGTGATGGAGGGTTGAAATGAAAAATTGAGAAGGATTAGGAAAGTAAGGTGGAACGACTAACAACAAATTATGGGTAGCTTCGTTTTACAATGAATATGATGACTTTTTGATGGGAAATGATTTTTTCAATCTCATGTTAACTGCTTTCGGCTTGGTGTATTTTCTTCGGCTTCAAATCTCATCTATAGGACTTGCCTTTTCAAAAAGTAAAAAAGGGATAGGAGACTGATGTCAATGGACCAGCTCTGTGCAATTTCTTCGCTATCAAGCTATCGCGCCCTTTCAAATAGTAAAAAGTGTAGTGGACTCTGTTAAGTTTACTGAAAGCTATCATGGGATGAGCACTTTAGCTGTTTTGAAAGTGGTTTTCATGCTTTACGGCCAAGATAGGCGAAGAAGCATCCTCCTAATTAGAGTCAATGTTTTACTTTGAAAGATACATTTCATCTCTAATTGATGAATGTTGTTACTAGATCTTAGATTGAGCCAAGTGAACGAATCCACATTTGGAAGGATGCTGAGGGGTTGTTTGATAGCTTTAAAAGAAATTGAACACGTAGTAATTGGTGGTCAAATGAACTCCATAGAAGTATTATTAATATGGTGAAAAATGGTACTAGGTAGGGGGTAAAGCATATAAGGCAGCAATGTAGATGGAATATTGACTTTCTTATTTTTTAAATTACTAGGGTGGTGGCTGAGTATTCATTTCTCATCTTTCTTTGATTTATTTTTCATTAAAGATGAGGTTATTTGATGATCATTTCTTTGTATTCACCTGCCTTATGATGTGAATTCTTATGTATTTTAGGAAAACAGAGTGGACATAATGTGTTTTGTACTTCATCAACAAGGTAACTAGGCATGTCAAATCAAATGACATTTAATGAAGAGTTTGAGTCCTTTCCGCATACATTGTAGAGATTTCCATGAGTATAATACAAGACAAATTTGTGGCAACTAGTTGTGGTGACTAGTAGTCCATCGGAATTTAATGGTGTTGGAAATGATTATCATTAGATCTATTGGACCATGCTCCTTATCCCATCTAAGGCTATGAATTGGATGATTAGCATATAAAGGAGAAAATACTGACTTATCATCTTTTCATGTGTCCTACTGTAAAAGAAAAAAAAAGGTTGACAAAGGATATAATGTATTAAGGCTGCAAATGAGCCCAAGCCATCTAAACTTTGGAGAAATAATTCTATGATCTGAGCCCAAGACTTGCGCATGGTATCAAGAGGTGCAAGTGATCCATGCCGACCCAGGCCTGTCCCAAATCCAGGCTGTCCAAGGTTTTTGGAACAGGAGCACGAACTGAGATACAAACAAGGATTAGGGACATTGTGCAAAACCTGAGGCCAAAGTTTAGAATTTCAATTGTTGAATCCTACAAACACAAATGCCAAAGCATCATAGAATTCTTCCAAACTACAATGTGTTGCAACAGACATCTGGTGAATCCAATTGCTTAAAGATTCAGCCAGCTAGGCACAGTAGATTACCAACAAAACGTTATCTTAAAGCTACTCCCAAATGTGAGAACTAATAAATAAACAATTAAAAAATGAACAAAGTTGATTTGTACAACACAAACTACATATGAAAATGGCCTCCTCATCCATCAAGCACTGAAGTCCATGTGAATAAGACAACCCAAAAGCTTCCAGAATCCAATGATGCCAACTGTTGGACTACTCTTTCCTTTCCCCATAAAATGTAGGCGGTTTAGATATAAGCTTTTGTGAGAAAAGCACCAATCATAATAAAAAGTGCTAGGACTGTGTCATGTGTGACGTGGGAGGTTTAGAGCATCACAAGATGGTGTCCACCCATGCTTTTTATTTATGGGTCCAAAAGAGGTTTAAAAAAAAAAAAGCAATGAGACACATGATAAAATTGGTGGGCCTCCTGGCTTATCTCTCCCTTTGTCTTATTAATTCCACATCATTATAGACATAAAGTCTATAGAATTAGTTATCACCATAATTAATGCAAATGATAGATGGATGGAGGGTCCATCATACAATTGTAATTCTTCTTTTGAGTGTTAAAAACTTTTGACATTATTTTTACACAATTTTTTCCTAGCTTTTTTTAAAAATACAGATGTACTAATGAACATAGGCAAAATTTTCTCCCAAGGGATGTTTCAGACGTTAAAATGACAGGCCCAATTAAACAATCTGGATCTTGAACCCCGAACCCCTTAAATTTCACAGCACCAACTAGTTAAATTTCACAGCACCAACTAGCACAATGTGAACGTCCATATGTGGGAACCCGAGAAAATTTTCCATGATTAATTTTTTTTTCAAGTCAATGTCAATTAATTGGGGCTAATTGTGCTGAAGGGAATTAGATAAAGGGTAATTATAGCAGACCCCACATAAGAGGTGGATATGAATCCTCTCTCAATAATCAAAAGTTTTGCTTCGATGGGTGTCATATTGTTTGAGAGACGAGGTAAGGCAGCATTGAGGAGGAGTGAGGAGAATCAAAAGCAAGATGAGGCGGGAAAGGAACCGGGACATTGTAACCAATTCAATATCCAAATGAGGAGAAGCCAAAACCAGGAATACTAGTCTAGTCACAATGAGACAGGTGGAATTTTGGTGAGAAGGAAAGCAAAAGTAAAGAAAGAAAGAAAGACAAGGTTCGAAACAAATGCAACTGAAAGGGTGTCTGTCTGCTCACACAAGGCCCAAGGGTCGTCGGTTGAACGAAGTTTTGGATGGTCTGGGTCTTGGTGCGTTGTCGAATAACTCACTCATCCACTCTACTCCACTGTATTCTATGCGTCGCTTGCAAGCCAAAAGTTCTCTCTCTCTCTCACTTTCTCCATTTGTGAGAAAGGAGAAAAGGTGGATTAGAGAGATTCGTTTGCTTGTCTCTGTGTATTTCAATTTCGTGGCTTTCCTTACACGCCAACACGATTCCTGCTGCCGTTTGCATCTTTCGGTTCACTACAAAAGGTAAGGTGCGTGGTCAAGATACGTTGCCTGCCGCGTGTTCGCAATATAACCTTTGTCGCTACAAACTTCTTGTTGGATTCCAGATCGGATAGCTTGAAAGTTATCTCTAATGGGTTGCCAGTGAAAACAGCCACTTACCCACTGGTAAGACACGGCAGGAGAACGGTTTACTTATTTCTTTGATAAATAGCAGTAGTTTTTACCGTACACCAACTTTTTATTTTTTTTTTTTATACGAGCTTTCTTTTCGTTTGTACGAACTTCTTTTCATAAATATTTTTTTATAATCAAATATTAAATTTAGTCAAACGCCAACCCCACACCCCATCCATCTAGATTTCAATACGAAATATAGGAAGATGAAAAATACATGGCCTAAAGTTTTAGACGAACAAACTCACCAATGCAGTCCATCTGTAAAATTTATGATTGACTGAAAATTACTACCACATCTCTAATTTACCAACTTTTAGCCTAAAATTTCAAGAAAACTAAAGGAATTCTTATTAGCAAATTAATTACATGGCAAAGACATATGATTAACAACGTAATCAAGTCGATCGACACTGAAAATAATTTAGATTGGTGTTAAACCTGCTTAAAAAGGTAATAAAATATGAAACAATGATTTCATATTTTATTAGTGGCCAGCCTCTTACAGGAGTGAGTGGGAAGTTGGCGTTTGGTGAAGTAGAGTGGATTGGTTTGGTGATAGTATTGATTTTATCAAGATTGATGACAGATGGGATGAGATCATCACATACAGAGAGACGAGTGTAATGGGATTTTAGATTCAGATGAAACATGTGACGTGTGAGTTTGGTCAAAACTTGGTGAAACATCTGGATACAGCCACGTATTGTGCCCCAAAAAGGTTGGACTTTTACAGACGCAATGGAAATGATTACGATTCGTTTAAATTGTTAGGAACCGATAAGATCTTGGAACATATGGAGTTTTCTAAAACGATTAGATGTTTTCAATTCAAATCCACACATGTGTATTTAAATCCTGCTCATGTAATATTTTAGGTTTGAATGCCTTTTAAAAGATTTTTAGACCCGTTTGATGAGATCCATCCGTCACTACTTACGTCTACTTTTTTTCACTTATTATAAGATGTGAAATTGTTATTGAATTGTATATAAAACTTTTGACTTCAACCATCAAATTTCAGACCAAACTTATCATCGACTTTGACGTTGACTCAAACCTCATGTATATTATACATATGGGGTATTTTCGCAAAAGTATAAAATTTCTAGCTTGTTTTTAAGAATGTGTACGAAGATTTGAGTATTTTAAAATAGTATAAAAATTTTTTTTATATTTTTTTTTCAATTAAACCCTCTCAATAAAAAAAATTAAAAATTGATAAAAATATCCATTTGTCGTTTCTCGAATCTTTCCAATAAATGAAACATTCAAGAGAAATTATCGAGTTCAATCCAAGCAACCTAGTAAGGCCTACATGAGCTAACTTCATGCATAGGTGGTTAAATAAAAAAGGGTTTATGTGAATTCCAAATGTCTAAAAAAATACATGTACTATACGTTCAAACTGTGCTAGAGATTAGGTGATCTCCCACGCATTTCTTTATAGGGAAATACTTGTGACTTGGGATTTGACTTAGATACATGATTTGAAGAAGAACATGAATTAAGTGGATACCCAATATGACAGACTCAATAAGGCTAGAGCCGAGAAGCAAGGCGCGAACACCATAAGCACCCCAGCTGACATATCCAACTAAGGCCAACTGGCTTGTGTCATATGCCCAAGTCTGATACCAAGTCATTCAAGTTGACATAGAAGAAACCTCAAGTCTATAAAAAGGGCTCTCAGGTCAACTGAGTCTGTTCTTCCCAACCGTTTCTTTTATCAAATCCTATTATTTTTCTATTCCAAGAGGCATGTATTTTTTGGGAATTTAGTGAGACTTGGGGTATTTACCCTAATTTCTATAGGAAATCTTTGATTTACATTGTTTTGACGTTTACTAATAGTATATATCGAGCTTTTGGTGTTTCTAGTTTTGCTTTTGGGTCGCGTGTTCAAATCTTTGGAGAAGTATTTATGTCCACGTGCGAAGCTCCATACGTATATATTGTTTTGTCGTTCACTAAGCTTTTGTTGTTAATGGTTGCTAACAATTCCTTTTCTATTCCTTTTGTCCTTGTAAAAAGGATGGTAATGATCTTAGACCTTGGAATTTCAAATCCATGAATTGTATAGTGCCTTAAATAGCAAACGAAAATCCAAGACCATAATCTTCTCTATTTTTTTGGCAATTTCTTCAATTAAAATCCTTACATAATATGCAATCTCTGGAGTAGCTGAGCATAAGGCTAGGTAGTGAATCTTTATATTTATTTGGGTGACCAAACAAAACATGCAGCCCACCTTTCCTTTTCCCTTAAAATATATATATATATATATATATATAACAAGCCACCTTATTTCTTCTTCTTTCCCTGGCCAGTGGTAGGACCAGATTGAATGCAGGCATTCGACACTATTGAACCATTCAGGTCAACCCTTGAGAACAAAGGGCATATAAATAGTAGCGACTGAGTTGACTTGACTTGATTAGCGTAGTCAACTGAGCTTATTACAAGAAACTCAAACTCACCTGCACCACACATATAGCTTTGTTCAAATAATAATTTATCAGGTAGGGTGGTCAGTGGTGCAGTTAAGATGAGTCGAGCCCACTTGGGGAACTGGGTTCACCAGAGAATCAAACAGAGAGCTGAGAGATGAAAGCGGCCGGACCACATAGATGTGGTTGGTATAATTTAACCCATCTGATATTCTTAAGCTCTTGATATTGGTTGTTTTGTTTTAAAGTAGTTAGAATTATGATGGTTGAAATCTACTATTCAATCCTCAAGGTACCCTTGATCACATTCACAGCTCACTTATCCATCAATTGGAACCAGTCAGGTAAGCCCCACAGAACACCAGATACGTTCCAGGTAATTGGAAAAACCAAAGACAACCGAATCCAGTCCTAATTCAAAGGAGGTTGGGAATTTGGATTTGAAACCAGACATGATGTAGGATTCTAAGCATATGTCATAAAGGAATTCAGACAGTTAGACATGAGCTTTCAACCATCTGTTTCCAACTTGTAGCCTGGGCCCACTCACTCAATGTTTTCTATAAATATAAAATTGTGAACTCTTCTGCAGGCTGCCTTCTTATTTTCCTTTTCAACGCAAGGGATGTCACAATGTGGTTAGAGCCAAGGTTTTGCAGTGGGCCTTGTGGTTTCCTGGTAATTCATCTAAGTTCTTGATGATGAATGGCCAAGGGCTCACCCCATATAGTCAACTAGTTGAGTTATGACATCATCCAAGCCAAATGCTATGAACATTATAACAAAAACCTGATCCCACCAAATGAAATATGCAGCAATATACAACTGAAGTGGTGTTTGCTGGCAGGCCTGGGCTGCGCTTGAGCTTATGTGAGCTTGACCCATTTAGTTATTGAGCCTAATATTCAGGTTTGAATACAGCCCATTAGTCATAGGGCCAACCATTCAGAAATATGTAGGTGTTCATAGGGTGGCCCGAGCCTGATCCGCATAGTGCTGGTTCAAGCTTAACTTTAGGCCTGTGGGATGTACCTAAGACTAAATTTCTGGCCCAATTGTTTGAGAGTCAGGGCCAAAGATGAGCCAATATATGGTTAAGGGACTGGCCCAATAAATTTAAACCAATGAGGTGTTTTATATGTTGCAAATGAACAGGGCCTGATAATCAATCCATTGGTTTTTGCTCGATAAAATCCCATGGGTCATGCCTGGACAAGTGCAAGCCCGTACTGCAAGGGCCCATGAGCCTGTAAATATGTAGGGACAGGCTTGGCCTGTAGGCATAATTAGGCCTAGGTCTAACCTGTTTAATTACCGGGCCAGAAAATTAAGCCCAAGGTCTTCAGCGAAAACCAAACCCAATTGGGTTGGGCTGACATTGTGCTCAGGCTGCTCGAGCCACTGATCGCCGTAGTTAAATGTGTAGTGCATAAACAAGAATTACATGTTAGGGAAATAACCAGGTGAGAACTGTTCAAACCGTGAGAACTATGGGTGGGGCCCACCTATTACCCAATCCAAACCTTGCAATGGACAAGGACCCCCTTATAGCCACGCGCCCTAAGTTTTGACACCAATGCGAATGAATTGGACCGTTGGATCGACAATATACCCATATGAATGGATTGGGTTTGTCGGCCATAGATGAAGGGGTTAGAAGCATTGGTTTGTGGCCAAACTTAATATTCAAAGTAGTTCTATATAAATATTTCAATCCCCACCTGTCACGTTCCAAAATGGGGCCCCCCAGTGGGCCTCACAAAAAAGTTCTCATGGTGACTCCATGAGAACAATTCTCACTGGATCACATCCCCACATGTTATGGACATGTACATGCTAAGAGGACTGTTTAGGTTACAAGAAAAGTTAAAATTATAAATGAGCATACGATACGATTTTCATAAATTGCTTCGTTAATCGTTTGGTTGTTCGCATTTGAATATATAGGAATTCATAGTCAAATGAGTTCAGATAATGATTATTAAAGTGGAGTGTGAATGATATGGAATGAGGGATAAATGATATAAGGTAGCAATGCATTGCTGCCTTGACTTTCATAGGATTTGAATGACTAGGGTCATGGTTGCATATTCATTTTCAATCTTCCTTTTATTCACTTTCCTTTATAGAGAAGGTTATTTGATGGTCATTGTTTTTAAATTCACCTTGAATTTTCATTTTTTTACCACTTATGTGGCATGAATTCATTTGTATTTGATTCCTATGCATTTTATGCAATCAAACAAGAGAAACTCGAGTCAGAGAGACTCCAGTGACCAAGGCAGGTAGATTGTCTCACACATTGTGTACCACACTACCACTCACCCATCTAGCCATAAAAAACAAAAGACATGCCCCAAGGAACAAAATCAAAGAATATCATTTTAAAATTATATGAATTCACGTATAAAAGACCCAAAACAACATTGTAAGACATACAATTTACACATTCATAAAGACCTTAAATAAAAGTAGCAAGAACAAACAGACACTGAGCTTAAACACATGTTCTATCTGTAACTAGTAAGTGTGTCCAATGGCTACGATGATTTATTATTAGCCATTTAAGATAAAAGTTTAATTTTTAAATATATATTTTGTACAAAAAAAAAACCCTAATTTCAAAAATACGCAACAATTTTAAAGCATAATTTATCAAAACTTTGTGAGGGCAGTTAAATTGTGGAAATAATGAGCTCACTATAATTAATCCAAAATACTCAAACTAATCATACTCTTTGTTTTATCATTGAGAGTCATATCTCATCATGGTCAAAGTACAACTCATGTCGCATTAATCACCTGTAAATCAATCTACCCACTATTGATTAATGAAATCTGTTAATTGATTACATGTGATTGTTTGATGGGCCATAATGCCTGCCATAAGCATAGATGGTTAAGAGAAAAGCCATTTCAAGTAAGGAGATCCTCTGATTGTCTCACACACGCTTCCTGTATGGGTGTGAAACTTCACAGTGAGACCAACCTATTGAATATCCAAATCGCTGAAAATAAACTCACTCATCCCAACTGAAACTTTTTTTTTTTTCAGATTCTACTCCAATAGAAGTTGGTCTCGCAATAAGATTGGGCATATATGATTTAGAATGTTTATATGCTCAAATTTCTAATGATGGGTATACTTTCATTTAAAAACACTAGATGTGTTTTATCAAAAAAAAAAAAAATAGATGTGTCAAAATATTAAATATCCTAAGAAAGTCAAAAGATCCATCTACATTCGTATCTGTTTTCAAATCCGGATCTAAAATAGAATGTGGAGTACAAGAGAATAATTGGATGAAAGTGCTCCAAAATAATCTCTCTTAAATATTAAAGTGGGGCTATTAAATTGTATATAATTAAAGGTAAATATATTCTCGATTATCAATATGACTCAAGCTATATAAACCTTTAAAATTTATATATTTTCAATATGTGAAGGTAAAACCTTGGGGCTTGGGTTTAGAAATTCAGATCCATGGGTTGGAAGATACAAGGATTATGATCCAGATTGGAATGCTCATAATCATGTATGGTTGTACCCGGAAAAGGATCCCAAGACCAAAAAAATAGGCTCCATACCAGCCTTTTTTTTTTTTTTTTTTGCTAGTAGTTCCATATCAGCTTTATTTGGAATAGAACACCCGCTTTTCCTCTCTCGCCCATTCCATAATCTCCCCCTCTTCGCCCCACCACTACCACTACAAAAATTAAAATAAAAAAATACCCCTGCTAGCAAAATCAGAAATACATTTTCATCTCTCTCTCTCAAACTCAAACTCATCTCTCACTAACTGATATATAATTAAAGCTGAGTGTACTCTCAAATATCAATATGACTCAAGCTATATTCACCTCTCTTGTTTTTTAGGCTAAAAACTAAAAAAAGGAATTCAATCAATGCCATCAGGTGAAAAGCAGAGGAAGGCTACCCAAAAAAAAAAAAAAAGCAATTGGAAGTTCCATCTATTTTCCTAAATCATTCACAAGGTGATCATTTTGTTTTACCCCATCATCTACTCCTCTCTTTTTCTCTATCTGCATCTTTAACCTGTAGGCATTGAAAGCTTTTTTGTATCAATTTTTTTTTTTTCATTTTCTCTTTAATGGTTCTCTTTCTTCTTCAAGTTAAAGAGTGATGTGGAGACATGGACGGACCTACATGTAGATGACCTGGGGCGGTGGCCCCAGGTCTATTTTGAAACTGCTAGAGAATTAGATGGGCTTGAACCTGTCCCACTTATAACTAATTATAAATAGTCGCCCCATGTCTAAACCGTGTGATTGCCCCACGTCACAAAACCTTGGTAAAAACACTCATGTCTTATGACATTTTCTTCCCGCCAAAAGTACTGGATCATCTTCGCGTCGTTCTCTTTCGACATCTTCTTTATATTGAGAGTATGGGATCCTCTTCACAGCGGTCCTCCCGTACTTAGTCTCTCTCTCTCACTAAATAACCCTAAATAAAGCAATCCCCTCTTTCAAATGTAGCATAATTCTAATCACTCTATACATAATTTTGAACCCTTAATCTTCAAATCCTAATGTAAACCTAAGTCCTAAATTACCAAATCTGAGTATATCTACAAGATGACAAATCACCATTGGGCACACTTTAATCTTCAATTCATACATAAATTGCGTCTTAGAGTTCATGTGTGGATAATTTGAATTATATTTAAGTGGTGATTTTTCTTCTTTGCCATGAGCTCATGACCAACTACAGGAAAGTATTTTTACAGCTAAGGTAAGTACATGCAACCAAATTCTTTAGTCCAAATAAAACCCCTTTGGGAACCCAAATTGGGTAGTTGGGTGCTCACCCAAATCACTGTTTCAGGACATTGCCTAGGATTGAAGAAAATACCACCTTAGGCTTATTTGATGGTGATGAATTGATGATAACCCGAACTTGGGAGAGATAGTGGGAAGACCCTTCAATTGGGCTGGAAATCTGAGTACGAAAAAAAAAGTTTTATTTCTATTTAAATGCAATAAATTTTCTCTTCTAGTATTGTTCATGTGAAAGAAGTTAGCAAAGTCGAGCAAAAGTTTAGCCCCACCCAAATAAAAATCCTGGGTCCGCCACTGTGTGGAGATGATCTATAATAGAGATGAGCCCAAAAGAGACCAAAGGAAAGGATATTGAGAATTAGAGAGACTCTTCTCAATCAGATATCAATAATAAAGCAATTGGAGGATTTAAAAATTGGAAGGATGGAGATAGTGAGAAAAAAAAAAAAACAGGGAAGAAAGTATTGAGCCGATGTTTTGGTAGTAGGAATAGTTAGCAAAGAAGATTTAATAGGCTTCCCTTCAGGTGGAGCTCACTCCTCAATACTCTCCCTCAAGAGGAACACGATCGACACACTTTTGACGACCCATAATTATTTTTTGATTTTTTGCGCCGAGTCGTTTCTGTTAGGATTTAAGCCACGACCGGTTGACTCTTGATACAATATTAAATTTCCTTAGCTAACCATTTCTACCAAAATCAATCTCGAGATGTTAGTTGAAGAAGCATAAATACTTTTCAATAGAAAGTCGATGTGGGTAGTGAAGAGGTGATTCCTTCAAATTTACCCATATTGGACAGAGCCAACATGTTCATATTGGTTTTGTTAATATGGGTCTTCTTGCAGCAGTTAGTGGTGAAGAGACTCGAATGGCCATTGAGAGAGAATCAAACTGAGAAGGAATTGGGTGGATTTGAGGATAGTGAATTCAATGACTGTTCCGGCCGGGGATCCAAATGAACAAATGGTTTCTCAATTGGATGAGTTCTCTCAAGATATAAAATAGCCTAGCTGAGATTTCTATTGGATGCTATTGATTTTCTATTGCAGCTGAAGGGGAAATCCAATAGATGGGGGTGAATCACACAAAGAGCCAATATTTGGAATTGTGACTTCATTTGTGCATTTATTTAAGAAAAAATGGACAATATAGTTATATTTAAACAAATAAAGATACAAAATATAATTCAGAAGAAATCCACAACCTTGTTGTCTCTAATGTGGTTGCATAGCATTCAGTTTGAAAAATTCAACAAATACCTTATATTTGTACACTTGGCCACAATATTGCGAGAATGAAACACTATACTTCTAATAACTAATGATGCATTCATGTAATGACAGTCCTATTTAGTTTGTACTCTAAAATCTGCTTTAGTTTATCTATGTACATGTTTAGAAATTACAAACAAGAGCTATTTAGTACATTTCACATCAATTTGATACAAGAGATACCGATCATGGTCTCATAGACTTTTGGAGTACTCCCTTGATGCAAATAGAAGAGTGAGAGGCCAATATCAGAGTAACTCCTTCATGGTTGTAGTCACAACAGCTGCTGGTTTTACCTGCAGAATGCACAGAAAAAATGTATTAAGCAGTCTGTTTTAAGTTGTACGTGCTACACTTATATGCAGGGGATCGAGTCCGTTTTACTTTGCCACTTCCGAAGTAAAATTTACAGAATAAAATGCATGTAAGCAGTCTTTTTTATGTTTGTGATCAAAATTTACATATGTAAAATATCATATAATGCGTGGAAAATGAGTTAATTTTGGTCAATCTTTTTTTTCCCCACACCTCCACTCCTTGGTAAAGTCACTCACCTACATTAAACAAACAAGAGATTGGGGAATGCATGGACATATCATCATTTGATCGAAGTTGGAAACTTAGCAGGACTTAAAAGCAACATAATCTAAAATTAAAGGCATTGGCATGATTTTGAGAATGGGAGCTACATGGCCTTCCAAATCATCTATTCATATGACACTAGGAATCAGCCAGACCATTGCATCCATTACTGGGTAAGAGTATACAAAATCAAATCTCTCAAAATAAATGTTCTCCTGATTATTCGGTCTTGGCCAAAGAGTTGGAACCACTATCAAATTGATCACACGTAGATGTCATCAACCTGCAGATCGGCGCTCTACTACTGTATAAAAATTTGGCCCAGCTCAACGAAGGGGAGAAAATTTACATCTAGCAGTTTTGATTCCGAATACTAGCTGAAAAGGCTGGTACAGGGCAAGGTTCTGCTAGCCCACTTGGCCCATTAGACTCCATGTTCTTAGTAGTGAGGAACGTCAAAATGGGTTGGGTTCATTTGCCCAGGGACTCACACCCTAATTACCGAAAACAGACCTTTAAGTGTACCAGAACTGACTCTGATCCAGGTTATGGGACCTGCCCCATATCCCAATTTATATTAAGGCGCTGAACACAGGTTCCCACCTGGACCTGGACCTGAATCAATGAACAAAATCATTGCATAATGCAATATTATTTAAACTTTATTTGGGTCCACCCAGTGGACCTGAACTCAGACCTGAATAAAGATGGGATTCAAATACAGGACCCATTACTTGTACCAAAGAATTAAAATGGAAAAAAAGCAGAGTCCTGGACCCATACCCAATTGTCATGGATGGCCCCAAATAACAGGCATTTCAGATCATTTTGTATGTTCCCTTTTGACTCAAATTACAATGGTTATGATGGTAGCATAAACAGAGTCAAAATTGCATGATCAAGTTTTTGTTATTATGGTAAGCAATAAAAACTCACCTGCTGGTGCAGGTGCAGGTGCTGCTGCTGCTGAAGGGGGCGCCCTCTCTCGTCGTAGAGGATGACTCCACTGAATCTAGGGAGCTTGCACTTCTCCCCCATCAATATCCTCCTCTGCCACATTGCCAACATAGGACTGCCGGTCCTCCTCCCACTCCCACTCCCCTCTCCCTGTCCACCTTCCCTCACCATTGCTGCGCACACCTTACTACTCTCACTCCACCTTAGAGACCCTCTAGGCTCCTCCCTCCCCAGACCAGACCTGCCGCTCACCACGTCGACGACTACTTCTGGGGCCCCTCCTTGTGTTTTCGCATTTATCCTCCTCAGCAGCAATGTAACACAATAGCCTACTATGATCACAACAAGAATTACACATACAAGCAACAAAAGAGCTTCTTCTAGTGTCACCTCCTTCCATTTCTCTTCTACTTTCTTCAATAAATCCATTGCCTAGAGAGTAGAGAGCTGCTTCCTTGATGGTACTACTTTCTTCTTCTTTGAGATACTTGGGCTTCTCCTGTTGCTTTTGTTTTTTGTAGTAGAGGAATTGTTATTGGAGAAAGGGTTTTGGGAGGATGTCTTTGGGTGTTTGTTTTAAATGAAATGAATCAACGTTCCTTGAGGTGTGAATTTCCCGTGACGTCACCGTTAGTTGGGGTGTCACCGCTGGGAAGAGCGTCTCTTTTAGCCGTTGCAAGGGGACCCTTTTTTTTTTTTTTCCTTCTTCATTTGGATCTTGATGTTTTGTTGAAGAAATTTATTACATGAAGGTGGCAGCTGGATTAATGTGTCTATTTGGCTTCATGTGCCATCTCAGCATATAGACCGTTGGATTGGACATTTGAAATCGATCGCGTTATCTGAGCCGTATAGTCATGGGTAGATTGGATGATGATGATCGTGTGTGTTTTCCAACATCAGAACACAGACTTCGCATTAAAATTTAATAGTATAATAACCCCACAAATTTTATTGAGATTCAATTTAACAGTGAGTGAATGTTCAGTGGATGTAAAATAAGCCCACTGCTAGGTCATGGGATGAAAATAGCATCTCAAAAGGGCTGTTGCATGGATGATTGGTGGGTCCAAGTGGGCCCTACAGTGCTGGCTACATTATCCCCTCTTAGTGATCATATCAACTGGCTGTGGTCATTGTTTATGTTTCTTTCTTGTGGATGTGCAATGAAGGTTTCTTCGTATCGATGAAACTAGCTAGAAAAAAGTTAGCAAAATGTATAGAACTATTTAATCTCTAATATGGATATGAAGGCAACAAATTGAGTGGTCAGGAATCAGGATCATCTATAGTAGAGTAGTAGTCCATTTTGTATTTTAATATATGGTCCCATCCGTGGGACCAACCTGCTAGGTGGGCTGGACCAATCCATCACTCTCTCATTGCCATATGAATGTACGCAGGGTTCTTTGCCGTGTAATGGTTTTTCCCTTCGACTTTTTGCGGTTCACAACATTCACCTAAAAAAAAGGGAAGAATGGGAGAAGGATGAAAGCAGGGAAGATAAAAACTAAGTTTTCCTTTTTATGTTGCATTTACTATTACATGAAAGATGATGAAGAGGTAAATTCCATTCAATAGTACAAGTTTTCTCACTTTCTTTGTTAGATGAGATTTCAGATTTTAGTGTTGGTAGGATGGTATGCCATGCCCAATTGTGCACAGATAGAAGCTAATGGTCAAAATGTCAGATGATTTACGCAATTCTTGTACCGTTGGTAACATCCACCATAATGTTGTAAGTTATGATGCATAAAAGGGACTTTTGAACCTCTACAATTCTTGCTGGCCACATGGATAGAATTTCAAACAAGATGCATGCATGCATGACATGTTGCCATGAATTCAAGGGGGCAGCTGTTAGTTATCCATTTATTGAAAATGAGCTTTAACAAGATACTAAACAAAAATGAACGGTCAAATTAAAAGTTCCTTTATCTAATAAGGACTGGGCACTTTATAGGATTGGATTAGTGGACCAACAATATCCTACGGAACAGTGTTGGACCCAGGAGCCATAAGTAAAAGATGCGAACAGTTTTTAAGAAATTTTAAGGCAGTTTTCAAAGGGCACGTTTGACAACCGTCCTTGCTGCGGATTTCGGACGGTTTTCTGCGATCCCGTGGAAAATCCACGTTTGGATCCGCGTGGAAAAGCTCTTCGAGGATGTGCAGAATGCCCGTTTTCAAATATTCTTCCGGTCGGACCTCCCCAGCTCGGACGCGTGGAATCCATGTAATGAGAGAAAGGCGGAGCTACAGTGATCGTAGACAGTAACATATGGCAGACCAATTTTTGTATTTTTCTGGTTCTTATGGGCCCCACAATCAAGATCTGAACCGATGATTGTGTTAAGAATGTCCATAACGGCTATGTCCCAAAATTTGATCCGTTGATTCATCCTAGATCGTGAGATATTTGCAAAACCGTCTGGACAGTGACGATGTGAGACTGCGACGGTAAGTTACAGTGACTTTCACGGTAATGTGGCCTAATAAGTTTTTGCTTTGGGAATGTACCTTTTAGATTTCCTAGTCAAGAACCAAACCGTTAGTCACCTTTAAAAACTCTAAAACGGCCACCTTACCAAATATCATCCACTAATTAATCTTCTAACTCGAGATACGTGCCAAAAGGACTTACTGTTCATCTGTTTTTCATCAGTTTTTTTATACGGTGCACAGATAGTCCGTTTTTTTCAGTTTTTTTGGTTTGTGTGGGGTCCACAATCAAGATCGGAACCGTTCGTTATCTGGGTAAGGTCAGACAAGGCAAGGTGATCAAATTTCAGCCATTGATTCATCTTATATCTCGAGATATGTGCCAAAACGTCATTAATGTTTAAAGAAAATGCATACCGGGTGCCAAAACAATCCGTTTTTTTAAATTTTTTTGGTTTCTGTGGGGTCCACAATCAAGATCGGAACCATACATTATTTCAGGAAGGTCAAGCATGGCAAGGTGATCAAATTTAAGCCGTTGATTCAACTTATATCTCGAGATATGTGCCAAAACGTCATTAATGTTCAAAGAAAATGCATACCAGTGCCAAAAAAGACCAAACATGGATCTCTTAGCCACGGAATTCGCCCTGATTCTTTGGAGATGGAGAGAATCCTCTAAACCAATGATTTCTCTCCTAGCATGGACCGTTGTCAAACGTGCCCAAAACCTTTTGTGGTGTGTTTGTATAATAATAAAATGCTACGGTAGAGAGGAAATTGTTTTGATTTTCAGTGCTACTCAGTGTTTTATTGTTTGGTCCAACACTTTTTGCTTGTGAAAAAGAGAAAGGTGTGTTTGTATAATAATAAGATTCTACGTAAAGTAGAGAGGAAATTGTTTTGACTTTCAATACTACCCACTGTTTTATTATTTGGTCCACCACTTTTTGCTTGTGAAAAAGAGAAAACAGAAGAACTTATTTTGCGAGATAGAGAAGATTTTAATTTCCTATAAAAGACGTAGAAATGCTAGATCCTAAGGGCACGTTTGGTAAATACAGAGGAACTCTCTATCTAAATGATTTGTTCTTTTCCCCTGGAATTATACTATCCTCTAAGAGGATTTCTGACGACGATGGAGGTGGAGGCGGAGGAATCAATGGGAGATGATTTTTTATGGGTTTGGAGGATTTGAAAAATCCTCTCCCACTTTTCCTCTCATCCCCCGAATGTAGATTTTCCTCGAAATCAAGGAAAAATAGAGAGGATTCCTCTGTGGGGACATTTCCCAAAAATACCCTAAGCCTATGAAGATAAAAATTTAGAAATACGGAATCCTTTTATTGCATGAACAAGTCAATCTGCTGAGTGCAGTTAGTCTCAATGAAGCATCGTCTTGCACCGACCTAGCATTCGTTTGGTTCCATAGTTTTATTCTCACCTCTACCTCTGTCCAAACCGCATTTAAAGGTGTGGTTCAGTTCACAGACGAAACTGCATGCACTATAATTTACTGGTGAATGGTGATGCATGCATTACCTTTTTGTATGTACTACTCATCAATGAAATGTAGTACTTGTAATTTTTAACTACAGTTTCAGAAGGGTGAGACTTTAATATACCTGTCAAAATAACTGTTCAAGCCATGCACTGAGCTTTGGACATCTGACTAAAACTTATATTTTCACTGCGAAATAGCATGCATGATTGTATTTTCAAGGACCTTACAAATGGGCTTTCTCACCAGCTATTAATTTATCATATGTGCTCCAGCTAAATTATTTCTAATAAAACAAAATCTGTCAGTAAGAGTCTCCACAGATCTGCACCATATTTGAAGTCCCTTTTGGACTTCTGGAAGTCCCACTTGTGATCAATGCAATCTTGGATCAAGCACTAGATGCAAAAAAACACTCGTGATTGATCTCTTTTATACGATTATGGATCTTTGCATTTAGTGCTTAATCTAATTAAGTCAATGCAATCCTTATCTCGTTCGTAACAGCCATACTTTGGAAAATTTGTGCTTCTATAGCGACGACGCCTAAATCTTACATTGTGAAAAGTGAAACACTTGTGACTGTTATCTCGTAGACGGTCACGAATCTTTTTAGGTGAAGAAAAATAGCTCGAATCCTAATTCAGTAACAATTTGACCATTGATCTAGTGTTAGATTTAATTACATGAAATTGCACTGTATAAAGCTGTTAAACTTTGAACTTTGATTAATAGTTAAGATCATTTTGTCTTAACTAATATTTTGTTCCAACCCCAAGCATCCACTTCCAAATCTATTACCTCCACACTCTTTAATTTTCTGTGTCAATTTTCCGAGTGGGTTCCACATTAGCATTATGGAGTTGGTCTCCTTTGGATAGACTACAATGATATAATCTTGCATTATGAGGTCATAACTGGAAACAATCCTCTAACAACCATGAGACAAGTGGAGCCCATGGGATAGGTTGATCATTAGCATTTGCTTGGAGCTGATTTCTCATCCTCATTTCTTTAATCTCCCAACTTTTAACTTTTTTGGATACATGGAATAGCATTTTCTATGAAGAATGGTATTAAAAAGGAAAAAAAAAAAAACTTGAGGGCCTTTTTGGATTGTCAAAACTCGGTTACCCTACACTTAACCCACTTATAAATTTGATTTCTTGTTGCTGAAATGACAAGAAACAAAACACTTGCTTACATGTAACTCAAGACATTTTAACATTTTTACGGCCACCGGCAATTTAACCAAGTTAGAAGAAACCAAACATGCCTTCCTGGCCACAATGAGAATTTTACAGAATTTCATATTCCGAATCTCCATAGTGTCTCCTGCATGCTTCTTGTGAGTGGGATGTGTGGAACTCTACCGCGGGACTCACCTATTAATATGCATTAATCACATTATCAACGTACTCAATCTTCTGATGCAACCAATTTCCTTTTGAAGTAAGATATTACATATATTTTAAATAATTTAGATTATTAATAAATACGCCCTATAGTTGAATTCCACCCTTCCTACTCATAGAAAGCATGTGAGAAAGTCACGAATCTGGACTCAAAAACCACATAGTTACTTGATAACTGCCCCTCTGATAAATAAAAAAACCACCACAGGTTAGGTTTTGGTTTCTTGTGCATTTCCCATGTGAAAAGGTACTAAAATTCCCATGAGAAATAGCCATTTTGAAAACCCATATCTTTAGTATGGAAGCTTTTGGACTCTAACCTGTATATATTTATATAAAATCATGTATTGGATATCTAAGGAGAGTAGGCATTGACAATTGACAACTATATTAGCCTATGAGACTTTTACAATGGAAATGATTCTCGTTTCATCCAAATAGGAGCTACAATTGACAAGTATATTAGCTTAGGAGACTTTTACAATGAAAATTATTCTGATTTCATCCAAATAGGGGAGTTTTGTATGAACGAATCAAGAATCACCACGTGCGGAAGCGGAAAAAAGAGAAATTATACCGGGCGGAGAAAAGAGAAGAACCTGCTTTTCTCTTTTCTCTTTTCTCTTTTCTCTTCCCCCCACCCCCATCTCTGGCAAACCCTAATTCCTCCAAACAGGGAGCAGGAGATCCGGATCCTTTTACATTCATTTGTCCTGACTACTGACCGACCAACCCATTACCATTACATTCTCATGATCCTGGCCCACCAGGAGGTAAAATGGGAAACATAATCCTGCAGCCAATCCACAGCATGGCCCACCTTAACAACAGCCTGGATTCACCGAACCTTGAGCCAGCGTGTAGATCATCAGTCAGCAGAAGCTACAAAAGAGAAGTTTACAAAAAGAATTAGAACAAGAGACGATACAGCACAGGCTTATCAAGGTCCCACTTCACTTCCAAAAGAGTAGAAAAAATAAGAAAAACAAACCACCATTCCTCTGGATTCGCGCTTCTTCTCCTTTCCGCCAAAGGAAAGAGCGCCGTCCCCCACCACCACCACCACCCCTTCCCCAAAACCCTCTCAGCTCATAAACTCCCACCTCCAATCCACCAACACCACCATCGATGAAATGAAATCCACGCAAATGCATAAGAAGTAGAGAGGAAGTTTTGAAAAAATGAGACCCTCTTCTTCTTTATAATGAATAGTGGAAATGAATTCTCTCTTGAATTTTGTTTTGTTTTCTCTCTTATCATCAAATCAAATGAGAAAATAAGCTTTTGGGGGGTTTTAGGTTTCATTCACATCTTTCCAAGTTATCTAAGAAGGCTGGTGCTTCTTCTTCTATCAATGAAGAGTTCTTCTCAACATGTGCAGCTCTTGGCCTGGATGGGAAGCTCAGAGAAAGATGGCTCCTGCCTCAAAGGTCTGTTTTGGATTTGTGTCCAACTTACCCCTCTTTCATTTTTATGTCTTTGTAAGTTTTCTAATTCTGGGTTGTGTTGATGGTGATGTGACTATTCTTTTTATTATTATTTTTTTTATTGAAGTTTGCATTTTGAAAGCTGCCCTAGTTTTAATATTGGAGTTTCTATTTTTGAATTAGGAGATTGTTTTGTGGCACTAGTGATTGCTATGTTTGTGTTTGATTTTGATTTGAGCTTACTGTGTTTGTTCTTGGGCCCAAAAGTGAGGGTGGTTTGCATGTGTCTGATAAATGTGGACGGTAGGACATAAATTTCTTTCATCTTTCTTACTTGTGTGGCTTGTGGGATTTTTAAAGTAGCTTGATCTACTGGCATGGAATATGCTTTTGGGCGGGGTTCTGGTACACATGCATGATGGTTGCTTGGGTACCATGATTTGGATTCTCAATCCCTTGATCTGTCATGTGAGCATGATCTGTTTGATAGAGTGAGGAGAACTGGGTGTCTTTGGAAACCCCAATAAAGTTAATTGATAGTAAGCATATTGGTATGGTGCAGGTTAGATATAGTGGAATTGGAACCCTTGGGTTCATGCTAAATCTTTAGTTCAGGTGGTTATAATCCTTCCTCAGTCGGCATATGTATTGGGTCTATTACTAAGTATTGATGTTCTTCTCTGATTGAATGACTTGTTAAATTTTCGGTAACAATTTTTTTAGAATTTCAAAGATTGTACAAATCTAAAGTACCCATACATTGGCCTGCAGCTGTGCTACCAGACATGAGTGGAGAGAGTCCAACTCTACCAACCTTGCCTTCCTCAACCTTAGGTGAGCCCCATTATTCTCTTAGCAAGGAGGTCTTCTTGATGGTGGGGATGCCAGAATTGAATGCCCTTTAGGATATGGTTAAAAGATTTGGAAATATGGTGGATGTTCAGATGCATACTACAAGACCACGACCTCTTAGCCTTGTTTATAGCACAAGGGAATTTAAGATTATGTGAAACGAATATTAGAAGCTCTAGGAAAGGGATCATGATGAGCAGTCGTCGACCTAAATATGAGTGCTTTTATCTATCCTTACATATTTCTTTTTATTTCCCAACTTGGTTACTGTTAATCAATCTGCTTCTTTTACTGGAAATGGAATTTCTTTTTTGTCATTTTCTGGTGGCCCCCCAGAAAAGACATATGGGCCGGATCCTGATTTGGATCTGAATTTGCTGAACTATTAACAGAGGCATAGGCACTAATGGGTCCCATGTATTATGCGCCACATGAAGCATGGGAGGCTTTTGAAAGCACGATATAAATAATGATCTTCTATTTATGTGAGAATCAAATTTCATTCTCAAGAATTTCAGTCTTGGATTGTAAGTTCTTCTTGTGGTGATTGTGGTTGAGGTACAGGCGTATGTACCTTCTTAGTTATTTCACAAAAAGGCTATTAACACATCTAGAAATGATGTGCTGTCAAGAACGCAGTGGAGGTAGGATGGGCAATTGTTCAGATCTAATATGTATCCTAAATTAATGATACTTAGAGACTAGAGTTGGTATTTCTCCTATGGTTTCTCAATGCTGTCAATTTTCAGAAGAATTATCTATGTCTCTATTCCAATATGCTATACCAGTATCCCAGCATCTTTAATAAATCTACAGGAGGCTGGGAAGGGATAGGGCCAACACCAGGATTAGTGAGGAAGAAGGTTGCCAGGAGTGTAGTAGGGCTGTGGGGTTGAGGTCAACAAGAATTTGTGCTGTCAATTCGGAAGGAGGCCGTAGAGTGTGATGTCGTCAAACCAGGCTTGATCCTCCCAAGAAAACCTTTTAGGACTTGTTTGTATAAAGCTGAGATTCCACGCTCTGTGTAAAGAAAGTTCGACCCCCTGGAAATGGTTTTCCACTAATCGAGGAAAAGCGATTCAATGTGTGACGCCCCGGAGTCCCACATCGACTATAGAGAGGAAAGTGATTGGGATTATATGTAGAGCTTACACCCTTACCTTGCATGAGGCCTTTTGATGGGTTGAGGTTCATCAGAAACAAAACCGTGAGGCTAGTGGGCTAAAGCGGATAATATCATGCATGTATGTAGGGTGGGGCGTTACAAATGGTATCAGAGCCGACTCTCGACTAATTCGAGTATGGGTCCCCTGCCGTGGTCTGGTGCAAGTGGGTGGGTTTTCATGTGGGCGGGCCAAGAGAGCTGGCAGGCTACAGGGGCTGGCAAGCTACTACACAGAGACGTGCAGCCTTAAGGGGGGTGGAATGTGACGCCCCGGAGTCCCACATCAACTATAGAGAGGAAAGTGATTGGGATTATATGTAGAGCTTACACCCTTACCTTGCATGAGGCCTTTTGATGGGTTGAGGCCCATCAGAAACAAAACCGTGAGGCCAGTGGGCTAAAGCGGACAATATCATGCATGCGTGTAGGGTGGGGCGTTACACAATGTTTATTGCTTCCATGTAGAAAAAGCTTTGTGCTCAACACAACTTGCAAATTTCGTAAGTGTGGAATCTGCACTACAGATGTCCATGAAAAAAGTGCACCTCGGATTCCACTAGCTGTGAAGTCAGCGGTTGTTTCCAAACATGCCCTTAGTGTGGGAACCAAGAAGTAACAAAAAGAGAATGCAGATTTTGACACGATGAGGAATAGAAAATGAAGGTCATTTTCTCTTATGGATTCCCACAACAAATTCTATATGCTTTCAGATCTCCCGTGGTAAATTTTAGATTTTAGAGATCAATCTAAAAGGTTATAGGTAGACCACAAGGCTATAGTTACCTTTACCTCCATCAGGAGAATCCAAGTATGTTTTTAGAGGTAATGGCTTACTGACTCGACCAATACATTTTGCTTTTTGAAGGGTTAGTAGTTTTGGCTTCAATGCCTTTTTCTTGCAAGTACAACATCAAATTATTAGGAACTTATTTTCCACTATTAGCCTCCACATCAACAGTGTCAACATTTCTAATAAAAATCTCGATTCAATATACATAATGGAGAATATTCTAAGGAATGCATATGTTATGAGAAGGGAAGGATGAGTTCATCTTTGATTATGATTACATAAATATGGGTATGTTAGGTTAGTGTTATCTCGTGATTAGGTTTTCTATTATTATGTGAATATGTTTTCTATTATAAGTATGATTACATTTTCTATTTTGTGTCATTATATTCTTATAAATAGCTGTTGGTTATTATTAATAAAATCACCACAAAGATTTGGCACAATGTAGTCCTTTAATTTTCTTCACTTCTCACCACAAATAATCATTGGGGTTTTGCTTGTATGGCTGCCCTAAGATTAGACATTTGCCCATCACCTGTTGAAGTTTAACAAATTCCCACAAAGCTGTTCATGTGATAACCTAGGGCCGTGAAATATCACAGATATCGCATATCGTACTATGCGATATCCTACATTCATAGGATATCACACAACTGTTGTACAAATAGCTCTATAGGAATTTGTTAGACTTCAACCGTTAGTGGGCAAATGTTAGGTCTTAGGGCAGCTATACAGTCAAAATCCCATAATCATTTTTATCTTCCTGTAGTTATCATTTCATCATATCAAACTACTAGAAGGACAAAATGCACTCAATGAAATTAGAGAACTACTAACAACCATTATGAAGTTAAGAAGTCCCTACTAAGTACTTACCCCTATTTACTTTGCCTACTAGTTACAATCTTTTTAAGGGTTTTTCTAACCAGGATGCTACTCTTATTTCTGAAGCTCTTTTAGTCCTTCTGAACAGACGACCACACTTTCCTAATTACTTCATAGCACTCTATAATTCAAAATTTGAAGTATTTTTGGCATTATTATTTCTGAATCTGGAGATTTCTATTGATAATACTTACAATGTATGAACTATGAAGTTAGTTTTCGTAGCTTATGAATCGAAGTATCTTAGGCAGTCATGTCTCTCAATAGTTTCTTAACTGTTGACTAAGAGCCGGTGGCATAGTGGAAGGTACTTACTATTGCTACCTTAGGTTGTGGGATCAAGTCATGTTACCAATCATGGAAAAAAGAAAAGGATTTCTCACTGTTGCTTCCCTCCTCTTTGTTCAGCTTCATGGAAGGAACAACACGAGTATTTATGTTTGAGTCGCTTTTACAACATAACTACAGTGAAAGCCAGAAAAGAATGATTTTATCTAGCAGCAATGCAGCTCACCCTCTGAAAAAAATTTGTCCCTGCCTTTTGCATCAAAGTATTTTTTTTTTTTTTGTCAAGTTGCTATTTGTTAAAAAAAGAATGATTCATGTTGGGATTGATATATAGTTTGTCTTCTCTAACAGAACCTTTCCAGCAATTGCTACCTGTATTCCATTCTTTCACTCTGCTCATTTTCAACATGACCTAGAGGGAACCTGTGAAAATTATCTGTTTGTATGTTGTGACAAAATACTTCGTCTGAAATTGTTCTTGGTTCATGTCTATTAAAGTATTAAACCAGCTGCATCGTTTCCTTATATTATCAACAAAGCTGAATGACAGCTTTTACTGACAAATATGCACTTGAGTACTCCCTTTTATTAGCATATAAATGTTTAGAGAAACTAGTAAGCATGTAATTGTTACTGTGGACTCAATCATTGTATCTGGTGGTTGATTGCCCAATTTTTCTTTCATGGACTTCCATGTGAGGATGCTCATCTATATCAAACCATTGTGGAATGGCCTGACTTTGTTGTCCTCAAGTGACCCATATTCATGAAACTGTTTTCACAGAGTAGTCATGATAACACTCAGGTTCTGTAATTTTTGTCCTGTTTTTTAATCTTTACCAGATGCAATCATATTTAATTAAAATGAGAGAATATATAAAATGATGAAATAGCTGCACAAAATTTTAACAAAAATAAAAGGGCACTCATGCACCCATGTAAAACAAAATGGAAAAAAAATGAGCATTATTGTTAATTTAAGAGTCTTTAGCTATAATTTTTTGCCAAAGCATTGTTTATGACTCGATACTGAGTTACAACTTCCCTCAGAACGAATTTATAATCCAAGTCCATTGTGGCCAAGTATCCCAAACTTCATTGCTAATATGTAATTTTTTTTCCTATTCAATAATATTCCTTCTTTCCAATTATTATACTACACGAATTGCCTTCTAACTTCTTTAGGGAGACTCAAATTGGTAGGACCATGGTTACCTAGTTTACAGTTGGACTAACTTGCATTTGAGTTCACAATTCGTGATTCAAGACTTAGCTTGATTGGAAAAATTTTTGGAGTAAGTTCATTCGATTCGTTTCTCATTTTGTCTGATTTGGAGTAAGAGTTTGATGAATTTGGTGAACTAATTCATCTATGCACATTCTATAAGTCAATTACTAGGGTCCACATTTAAAATCCGAACTACTCAAAATATCTGTTCTTTACGTTTACTCTAGGTGGAATTTTACTTTAGTCAGAGTTTGGACCCACAATGAAAATGATTACTTGTGAAACACATGGTTAAATTACAAATCAAAGTAAAATTTCATGTTTCACTGGTGATCAATCTTAAGGTGGGGCCAACTCTGATTGGAGTTGGGTATGAATTAGTGCTACCAGAGACGGGTGCTTTTGAGTGGCTTGGATTTTTACAGAGGCACCACTAATGGATTTATACAACTCAACTTAGTGAACCAAGTGGGATTAGTTTGCTAACAGTTTGTAGGCCTTTTGAACAAACTTGTTAACTACGGTAGGACTTCCACATGATTAAATGGGCTTGTTTGTGTTTGCTATGGAATTGGAAAAAAACCTTTTATGTTCTATGCCATTTGGAGTGTTGTAGGTGTTGGGAAGTCCCACATCCCACATCGCTTAAGTAATAGACTTGGCATGTCTTAATATACCTGTATGGGCCTTCCACCTATCAGCTTAAGCTTTTGGGTTGGTACATGATTTCTTATATAGTATCAGAGCGGGTTCCGATCCCGTCATTCTTGTGTAGCCCACGTGACGGGCCCGTCCATGAAAGATGTGGTGCTTTATTTTTCCACAGGCTATCCACACAAAAAGTGATGTCCAAGTCTAGAATCATCATTCCACAAACATGCCCAAATGAAGAATACATGGCAAATCATGTTTTATATCCTTCCCTTGAACTTGAGATGGTTTGGAAGGAACGACTTTGAGTAAAACAACTCAAAAGCTATGTTGGATCAAGCTAGGCCCACCTAGTTAGGCCTTTAAGGAGATGGGCCCATATTCAATAAGCTCAGTTGTTCCTCCAGAAAATGAGGCCCATATTCAGCTCAATGGGCCTTAAATCTCAGAGTGAGTCCAGCGCAAAGCAAACTGACTGCCCCAGTCCAGTGGCAGTGGCACCCTTAGCTGTACTGGTGGACAGGATTTCCATTGGACTTGCATTCACATTTAGCTGTCTCCCCTTTCCAGTGCAAATTCCATTCCAATTTGCTTTTTCCTGGATTGCCTTTTGTTCGATTAACCATGAGTGTCTCTCAATATATCCAATGGTATGATCCCATTAAATTTATTGGAATGTAATATATCCTTACTTGGTAGGAAAACTCTAGTGTGCTTCTAAACTTTAAGCGCTGACACAGTGCCTTGAAAATTCTGATGTTCTTTTCACTCACCTCGAATAGAATGGTGAAGAGAACAATTCCCCACACTCCCATGAACTTTTCCCTCTATGATTGGAAGAACCTAAGCACCTTCTTTCCTTGAGAAGACACAAAAAGAAGTGGTACCAACTGCATCCACACCTGTTAAAACAGATTCTGTGAGGGGTGTGTCATATTTTTTAATTCTGATTCCCTCATAGCAGCATATTCCTTTTGAAGGAAATATTGTTGTTTAATTTGACCACTGTGATTTCTTAATGCTTTAACGTTTCGGAAGTTATATTGCATTGTTCTTTATCTGGTAGTTTTTTTATTTTGACCACTCAGGGAATTTTGCTATTCAATTAATAATTTCTGTTCAGTCACAATATGCACAGTGTTATTGTTTACTTAGTTATGTTGAACCAGAGCTTTTACTTAACCCTTTTGCCGTTTACTGCTAGGTTTGGAGATGAAAGAGATGCTTACTGCAGGATTATGCATTCTTCAAGCATTATATACCAACGAATGTTCAAGTCCTTTTAATATTGGCAATGCATAAACAAAGTAAGGCATCTTTTGGAGTAGGGAATGAAGCAAGTGGTCCGCATAGCATTAAAAATGGTCATATATTGACAATCCAACTCATGGAGTTAGCAACACATTTCTTTTTGCCTGGAGTTTTGTGATTCCTATATTTTGATCTTCTATCTGATTCATTTGTATTCCTTTTGTATTTCTAACTTGTATCCTTTAGTGTTTGCATACTTGGAATGCCCTGTACGCTAATTTGCCAGAACTAAATTCTTTCCAAGTTCTTTATTTCTGTCTTGTGCAACAATGCACAATTGTCATATTGCTTTAATTTTTGGAGCCCTTCTCGCAATAGCAAAAATGTTTAGACTAGGAACTCTATACACATCAAAAGAAAACTGAATAATGTAACCGTCTGCAATCAGGCTTTGTTGCATTTAGAGGAGTCCATCTCCTGCTGCTAGCACATTTCACTTCAGCAATTAAATGAAGCTTTGGAGCAGTTTATGTTGATTTGGTGAAAAGCACACACAAGTAATTTTATTGTTCTATTCAAATAGAGGAGCATTCTAAAACATTATTGAAGTGATTTTCACTGTACATGGGAGGTCTTTAAATTGGCCTCTTGAGAATGCAAAGAATGTTTTCTTGTGGCAGATTGATTTCTTTTCCTTTACAATTGGATTCATTGAACTGAGACTCCAATAAAATAGGAACTAAATAAAAAGAGAATACTTAATTATCCTGGCAAAGATGTTGGAAGGACATATGATTTATTGCTTAATTGGGAGTAAGGTCAGCTGTGGGCCTTTAGGTTGGGATGGATCATTGGGCTGGATCTGGTCCATTCAGTGGCAAGCCACTTTTCGGCCTGCATCATTTGGGTCCAGGAATTCAGACTTGGCAAAGTGTTATGATCTGGGATTGTTTGTCTTTGCTTATCCTTTCGAGCTCCATATTACAATTGCAATGAAGGCAATGAGAATAATTCTTACTTGCTACTGGGTTTTCAGGCCCAAAGCATGATGATAAGATGCTTTGTCAATGAGCCATAATTTCCTTTCCGGATTGCCTGCCATGTGCCTCTTGTAAGGATATACGAATATGATCCTACTGTCATTTCATTATCATGAATGCATGCAACATCTGTAGTACTGTTCTTCCAATCCAACATGAAATTCTTCCTCTTAAAAAGTCAATTGGTTATCTCTATGGGTTCCTATTCAAAACTCAGGAATTTTGTCTTTGTGGGTTTCATCAGTCCAATGGTTGGAAGTTTTGGATGTCTAAGAAAGCTGGTTCCACGAATCTGGATATGAATCTACCCATTTCAGTATCCATATCCAACTTGGATTCAAAGTGGGGAGGAATATTAGGCTGGGGATCTGGTATCCACACTACTTTGACAACATTTGAACTTGCCAATATGAAAGTGGCCATGTGGGGTTCACCTGGATGCATGCCAACCACTAAGTTGGAGGATTGGAAGGTCTCATTATTGATTAGGGATAGGCCCCACAGCCACCTGTTTTGAGGGCCCTTATGGCAATTCCTATCCAGTGGGGCCCATTTATAAAGTTGAAATTACTCAAAATAAGTCACCGAGTGTGCTAAGGTACCAAATTTTATTGTAATAGGGTTTGGGCCCACCATCATATTGATGGCATGTAAAAATATTAACAATATATGTAAAAACATGGAGAGTGAAATCAGATCGATCCAATGTTGGGCACAATTTTTATTGGAGTGAAATTTGAGTTCTATAAGTGAAGCTAATATAGAAAAGAAAACTTTTATTTTGTTCATTTTCAATTTTACAGGTTACTGCCCTTATTCAGAGATTTATAGGCCTGGCCATAATGGCTTCTCTTATCCACACTAGGATTTGAACTTTTTAGGCATTCTTTACATCAGAAGACACCTCTATTGCTGCCTCCCAACTCATTTAGGTTGCAGGAGTCCAATAAGATGATTTTGCCTTCTATTTTTGGCTCATAGAATAATTTCCACTGGTTTCTCTCGCATCAGCTGCCAACTCAAATTGGTTGCAATATCAGAGCTAGTTCACTTTCTCTGGCATTTAAAATGCTCAGAGTCTCCTTTTGTCAGAATTTCAACTGTCATACTACCAATGAACAATATAGGTAATGTGACACGGGCAGCAAAATATAAAAACCAAACTGTACTGTCTTGACTGTACCAACAACCCCAAACTGTTCACCCTCCTCCTGCCCATCCAGAACCATCCATCTCCATTGGGAGGTTGGATTGGTTTAACTGCTGTTAGGATTAGGACTGTTAAAAATGGGCCAGGAATCTCCAACTAATAGGGCCAGGAATCTCCAACTACTAAGGCCAGGGCCCTGTTGATAGTTTAGCTTCCCAATGCCCCTGCCTAGCTGTTAGATTGATAACTATTAATAGATCCTGTTAGATCAAGTTGTTATCATGTTAGCTTCCTGCTGAGGGTTTCTAAAATCATTGATTGGAGTCTTAAAAAACCTTTTCTATTATTCTCTGAATCTAACACCAGCTTTGTAGCTTAAAATAGTGAAGTTCCTCATCAACCTTTGTCACTTGTTAGTGTATTAACTTAAAACTACTAGAAAGTTAAATCATCAACTCTTTTGTATCTTGTTAATGAGTTGAGCTACATGCACTGATAGTAAGTTGCTGAACCACTTTTTCTGCTCTTTCTTTTCCCTTTTGTAAGCACGAGTAGTTTTTTGATTGACCAAAAGAACGGTAGGTATACTAACTGGCCAGTGGGAATGTTTCCTCAACAGTGAAATGGGTCCTCTCCAGCTACCTACCTGGTGGTTGTTGCAAGCTTTCTCAATCAGAGCCTTGGCACATTTTCACATATGGCACCTATGATACAATGTAACATGTCCAGTTTTGGGGTCCGGTTCAACCGTGGCAAAATAAAGGGTGTCCATTGGACAAGTTTGACTCTGCATATATTATTCATTTTTTTAGTTTATATATTGTTGGGTCATGGGTATTGTGTCGTCAGCAACAGGGACCTCACCCTACCCTCTATACAACTAACATGTCAAATCATTTGGATTTGGATCTTGGAACAATGCCTTTCGAGTTAGATAGAAAGGTATTGAAAGTCTTTGGAAAGGAGTTAATAATTTGCACGAGTATGGTGGAGTGATTCTGCCAGTACTACCTACAATTGCCATTCTACATTAGACAATCCTAGGGTGATTGCTCGTGAGTTGGGCCTTTTGTGGTCCCTCCAAAGCTTGGTATATTCAATCAATGGACGGTGTGTGAAGGTTGAAAATAACCACACACCCCATTTGAGATTCAATCCAATCGAATGTGAAGGAAGGTTCAATGAGTTAAAAAATTAGACCGTATCTTACGACAACAAGAGTACGAAAGGAGTTGTATTGATCAAAAGCGGACCCAAATCAATCCCATAGAAGTAGACATTTGTGTTTTCTCAAATTATCAAGGGGAAAATAGGTAGAAAATATAATAATTTTATCCTAAATAAATAGAGAATGTTTTTAAAAAGCATAAATTCATAGAAAAGATTGGGTGATTGGATATGAGCGTTCAGAATAATAGGGATTCCTTAAATGGTGGAAGATTGACTTGTACGATTACTCATACCACACAATCTTCTTTTCCCTTATTTTAGAAACAAAACAAAATAAAATAATGTTGTTGAGGTTTTACGATGGATTTGGGAGGATTTTGTGAAAGACTCTCCTGCAAGCATGGCCATTGAGGTAGGTTAGGTGGCACTTGAGTGTGAACTTTTAGATTAATGCAGCCCCACCAAATGGACGGTTCTAGCTAGCATATACTACAAGTGAATGAACATGCCGATTTCAAATGGGTCATGTAAATCTTGAAGTTGGCTAATCACAAATAACTTTTTTATTTTGTTTTATTTGACTCACATGAATGACATACACTCAATCTAAGTCTCTCACCGTCAGCATTGTATCAATTGATTTCTGGTTATTTCGGTGGAAATAAATCGCCTCCATCAGACCAGGAAATAACTCATCTGGCAAGTAGTGAAGGCGGAAATCTCAGGAATGTTATGGTTATCACCGCCCCCTCCAAGCGAAAATCCTGGATTTGCCACTGTAGCCTTACCACCAAGCTAAGGGATTAATAAATTACTTTTTTATTGAAAAATGCACAGGTTAAAAGGGGCATACCTATATGAACAACAACCAATAGAGTAGGAGATGAATGGGTTTTGATTACGACTATACATATATCAATATGATCAAATGATCTTAAAACCCTTTTACCTTGAACCCTAGTTCTTCAAGATTTTATAATTCTATATTGTACAAATTTCTCATGATAAAATTGAAGGGTGACAAACATTCTAAATGACCCATGTTAAGTCTTAAGTGGTTGGTTAATAGTGTGAATGAATGACCCAAAATGAACTTAGTCTGGCCTCTAATATGAGAGGCGTTTGGGGGAATATTCCCATTAATATTTATCCATTGGTAAAGTAAATATTTCAGAGTGAACAGGAAAGCACGAGTAGTGCATGGAATCAAAATTCATCCAAACGAGTTTCTTACGGAGGAATTTCAGTTTTCAAGCTACAGATCCCTTGATTCCCACGTTATTCTCACTTTTCCAGTTATCCATCTCTTCTTATAACAATTTTGATCACTGGGCTTTGATGATTGATTCTCTTGTCTCTGTTTCTGTCTCTGTCTCTTTCATATGTGATACGAACCCCCTTTTCTTTCTTTTTTTTAACAATCGCTCCACACCATCACATGAAACAGTCCGTGCCACGAGTGAGGCACGTGAACCTGCAGGACCCTAGATGGCTGTAAAGTGAAAATTCCATTTGCCTTATATGTTGAGCTTTTTTTTTTGGCTAAGCTTTTGCATTTGGACATGCCTAGACATGATTGGATGATGAAATTTTATAAAACTATATCATCTATATATCTGTGTAAACATTTGAGGTATTGTGAATGGCGGATTTAAGGTTTTTGTTTGAGGGGCATATCCAAATAAGTAGTTGAATTTTATGGGTTAGGTAAGATTTTGATGTGGATTTAGATTTTGGAAGCAGACACGAAATTTGTATGCGAGTTTTAGAGGCGAACCCAATTCATCCTCATATGTGGATATGGTCCTGAGCATCGTCCCATGAATAAATTGGAAACCCCTAGAGAAATTACCCTTTTATTTATATTTATATATAATCATTGTGTTATATTTTAAGATTTCATTTATTCAAATCTAAAACAATTGTGCAAACCAAATAAACACGAATGTTTACACATTTTATTTATTAAGTATTTTAAAAATGGGAATTAAGAAATGGTATATCTATCTTTGAATCTCTATCTCCACATGAGGATCTCCTTGATAGAGGAATTCTTTAATATAAAAATCGGATTTTTTGAACTATCAAATGCTTGTCCAATCTTATCTTCTGAATTTCTCAAACTCCTTATTTGATTGATGAAATTCTCAAAGCCAACTATAATAAGATGACTAAAATAGTCTTTTGGCAATTGACATTTTAAAATCCCATTGATATAGTTCCTAAATTAGTTTTAAGGGATTTGCAATTTTGAAACATAAATTTCTCAAATCCTTACTATCAAACTTATCCTAGAAACAACTTTGCAGGTGTAAAGAAGAGGGAGAGATATGTGAGCTTAGATAGAGGGGGCGGATGAAATTTATATATCCCCCCTATAACTACCAATATCACTTTTAATCATAGTTGTGACTTGTGACCATCCATGTTTTCTCATGGGGAAATGATGCCAAAACATGCCATACGAAATATATGACACATTAGGTAGATTTCAACCGTCGCTACATTGGAGTCTTATATGAAAGCTTTGTTTGCTTGAGTGGGCATAATAACAAGAGCCCACCAAGTCTTAAAAAGATGTGATTTGATGGTACATGCCATATTAAACAACTGCTTCATCATGAAATGCAGAATAATAGTATGATTGATAATGAAGCATTAAATCGTAAGTGATGTCGTTCAATCTCAACAGGTCCCTTTTATCACCATCAGATTTGGTGGATCATTCCAATCAAACCAATGATTGACAAACCCGGCCTGCATGGGCATTTCACTTGAAAATCTTCCGGAACAATAGTTGAAAATGATGATAAATAAATTAGAACTAAACTGTTATCGTTGTCATTAAAGCCTTGTCCCAACTACTATATGAATTTCATTTCATCATTCAATAAGTCCTTGGCGAACCTATGTCAAATCAATCATCTTTCATTATTTTCATTCGTAACCTCTTCGGTCTACCCATTCTCCTTGAGACGTAATCAACTTGCACAGAGAATTTGCAACCTAATAATTTGGATCTCCGGTCAGAATAGATGTAGTAGTTTTGAAGAGCCATTTATACAGATTCAAGCACTGAATTAGGTGGAAATCTGGAATTGGAGAAAAACATCACTTAATAAAAGAGGTTGGGTTTGATTGAATAGTTTGAAAAGTAAACCTAGCGGTTGGTGTCATGATGATATAATTGCAAAAGCGTATCACTGAAGTTGTTCGAGTAGAGCTATCCCAAGGACCTGACCGGTAAGGGTTGGATTCAAATTGGATATGTGAGTTGAGCTCAGGTGCGAGCGAGTGCAACTCATGTAATTTTGTTCAGGTATGGGTCCGAGTTCAGCCCATGGGTTTATACAGCTAAGGATGTCAATAGACCCAAGACTACCTGGTTACCAAAGGAACCATCCTGAAAACCTGGGCATGGACCGCTTCTTAGGCCTGATTAATATTTGGGTCTGGGTCCAGGTCTACCATTCGATCCCTAGTTATAATTAGTTCTGGGCATGATACACAGTTTCGGCTCATTTAATAATTGGGTCTGGGTCCAAATCCAATTGCATAAGGAACGTGATTTATATATGTACGTATGTGTATGAATTTATCGTAAATACGTATTCTATGCTGCATATTTTCAAATTATAGATTAATATTCCAGATTTCCCAATGAAATCATGCCGTACATGTATACGAAGGAAATGCATATTATATGGCTATTTGTTAAATAAACTAATACGTACAAAACTGTATTTGATATGTATAATGATGAGTCAGGCCCAAATGACCCAACAAGTGATGGTGAGTCAGGTCCAGGTGATCCGGTCCAAGCCCAAGTGACTCATTCCAGGATGATGGGTCAGGCCAAAGTAACTCGATCCGTAATCTGTTTAGTCCATTGAGATCCGAGGCTTGCTTCACGAAGCCTCGCCACGTCAAGGATACCACGTCGCTTCGGAAGAAGTCCTTTCCATACCTGCTTTTACTAATTCGTGCGAAGAAGATCTCACCTGCCTCCACCTGCCTCCACCTGCCTCGTCCCTCGAGGGCAGCTCTAAGGCTCCAAAGAGACGTTGCATTAAAGTTGTCCCCATCTGTTAGGGGAAGACTACAAATAAGAGAGCCCTTTCATCACTTCAGGAGCAATTGATATCTTTCCATTTTTCTACTCTTGTATTCTCCTAGCCTGTAATCCCTACTCATTGGAGAAGTAAAATGCCACAGGCAACCTCTGCCTTTATGAAGTGGATGTAGGTCACACAAACCGAACCACTATAAAATCCCTTTCTCTCTCTCATTTATTTACCGCATTTATTAATGCATTTATTACTTGATCGGTGGTGTCTGAAACCTATTTTTGGCATCATCAGTTTGGCGCCGTCTGTGGGAACGAAAATTAAAGCTAAAGTTCTCACTTCACACATATTCTTCAGAAATTATGGTGATCACCACAAGATCAGCGAGACGGGAGGATAATCCCACTCAAGATGGGCGCCCCACAGGCCCAGGCCCTTCCGGGCGTCCATGCCCTTCTAGGCGCCCAGACTCCCCTAGGCGGGGAGAGGATGTTCCTCCACCGAATGACCATGCCCCAAATGCTCATGCTCCCACTCCTCAACAAATGATGGAGACTATGCAGCATCTGGTGACTCAAAACCAGCAGATCTTACAACTCATGCTAGCAGGGCAAGGAGGAGCATAATTTGGAGGAGTACCAAAAGGAGCATCGCACCAGGGACTTCCAAGAGCTCCACGCCGGGGAGCTCCCCATTTGGGCGCCCATCCTCAGGGCGGCGCCCAGGGAGTTCCCCAGGGTGCCCATCCTTCGGGCGGCGCCCAAGGAGCTCCTCATCTGGGCGCCCATCCTCCGGGCGGCGCCCAGGGAGTTCCCCAGGGCGCCCAGGGAGTTCCCCAAGGCGCCCCTCATGGAGTTCCCGGTGGTGCCCAACTTGGAGGACCCCTACCTTCCGGGGGAGCGAATCATGGAGGACTTCCATCTCCTCCCTCTTCTTCTAATGGAGAGGATCCTCATTTCCAAGAAGGAGAGAGTTAAAACCAAAACATGGAGGAAGGAAGTTATTTTCCCAATCCTGGGACGAAAAGATTAAGGAGATGCAAAACCAGCTGGGAGAAGTCTACAACGCCATGAAGGCGAAGGCACTGGAGACAGTGGATCACCTAGTCGGGCGAACGAACACACCGTTAAAGCCCGATGTGGTGAACTACCCACTTCCCCGGAAGTTCAAGATGCCGTCAATGGAGACCTTTGATGGAAGAAAGGATCCATTGGACCACCTGGAGACGTACAAAACCAAAATGCAACTGCATAATATCCCCGGTGAGATTATGTGCAGGGCATTCCCAACTACACTGAAGGGTTCTACCTGCCTGTGGTTTGCCAGTCTCGGCCCAGCCTCCATCGCCACCTTTGGGGAGTTGAGCAAGTCCTTCGAGTCACATTTCATCGGAGGACGCCGCCACCAGAAGCCTGCCACACACCTGCTCAGCATAAAGCATGATACAAATGAAAGCCTCAGGAGTTACCTCACTCATTTTAACGAGGAGGTACTTCAAATTGAAGAACCCAACGACAAAGTGTCCATGACAGCCTTCCTCGGAGGTCTCCGCTCATTGAGCTTCCTTTTCTCAGTGATGAAACACACGCCAAAAAGCATGCCGAAGCTACTAGCAAAGGCTCAGAAGTATATAAATGCTGAAGATACCACAAGTGCCAGGCGAGGGGAGTCCTCCAAAGTAGTCGACAACGGGAAGGGGCGAGACAGAGAGGAAATGACGGATACAAGCAACAAGCGAAGCAGGACAGAGATGCAACCTGTCAAAGACCAACTCGGCCCTGCTCCGCAAAGAGACAGACAAGTATTCACTCCTCGCAATACAGCGGTTGAACACATTGCCAGGGAACGCGGAACTGTTGAAAAGGAATTACCAGTAATACCGTAAGAGAGTCAAAGTAGTGACGGTTTGGGGGCTTGATTTTATAAACTTTGTTTCGATTAATGTTGTTTAGCACTAGACAATAGATTAATAAATTTTATCAGTGCTACAAATTGTTAACTAAAAAAAGTCTCCGGCCCTCTAATCACTCTCAAAGTTGTCATCGGCATCACCATCATCATCGACATCATCAGAGCTGCCACTACAATCATCAAGCGCCTCAGTCGGCACGAAGCCTAAGAGGTCAATATCTGGGAAAGCAGTTCTCTCATGTACCGCCCCAATCACTGTCTCCACAATGGTCTCTCTGAGCATCACCCTCTCACGGGTCTGTACAAGCTCAGCCTCATTGAGCGAAGCCCTCTCCCGGGTCTTCAAAAGCTCACCTCATTGAGCGAAGCCCTCTCGCGGGTCTTCAGAAGCTCAGCCTCACTGAGCAAAGCCCTTTCGCGGGTCTTCACAAGCTTAGCTTCACTGAGCGAAGCCCTCTCAAGGTCCTTCACAAGCTCAGCCTCTGCCTTGTCCGCCCTCTCTTAAGCTGCTAAGAGTTCGGTCTCAAGCCTGGTCGCCCTCTTGCAGGCCGCCGAAAGATCAACCTCGGAAGCCCTTCCAGCTAGGGCAGCCCTCTCCTCGGCCTGAGAAGCTCTCTCATTTTTCACGTTGCAGCGACTACGCCTGCGCCCGCTGCTGCAGCCTAGGATCTGGAGCATTCTTTCTAGCAAGTTGTGGGCTCATCTTCTTCTTCTGGGATGACCCATCATAAGTTACCGAGTGGCAGAGTTCAGATACTCGGAGTTGGAATTTACATATGCTAAGGGGGAGACAAATGAGCCTACCAATTTGTAGGATGCCAAAAGTTTTCTAAAACTTTATATCATGCGCTTCGCAGAGGGGGTCCGGGGGTGTCCCCCGGTGGATCTGAAATAGAAACTGTAATGCCGTACCGGGGGACTCCCTCCTCAGTCCTGGGCGCCCAAACCACTCCCCCGGGCGCCCATCTCTCCCTGGGCGCCCAGGCTTCTCTGAGTTCCGAAGCTCGCCCAGACCATAATAAAACTAGAAGAGAGGAAAAATATTTTCGAGGGAGAAGAGACCTGAATCTACCAAATGCCCCCCTTTAAAAAATTATTTGTGCACGGGGCATTGAGGGGCAAATGATGAGTCAGGCCCAAATGACCCAACAAGTGATGGTGAGTCAGGTCCAGGTGATCCGGTCCAAGCCCAAGTGACCCATTCCAGGATGATGGGTCAGGCCAAAGTAACTCGATCCGTGATCTGTTTAGTCCGTTGAGATCCGAGGCTTGCTTCACGAAGCCTCGCCACGTCAAGGATACCACGTCGCTTCGGAAAAAGTCCTCTCTTTACCCGCTTTTACCAATTCGTGCGGAGAAGATCTCACCTGCATCCACCTGCCTCGTCCCTGGGGTAGCTCTAAGGCTCCAAAGAAACATTGCATTAAAGTCGTCCCCATCTGTTAGGGGAAGACTACAAATAGGAGAGCCCTCTCATCACTTCAGGAGCAATTGATATCTTTCCATTTTTCTACTCTTGTATTCTCCTAGCCTGTAATCCCTACTCATTGGAGAAGTAAAATACCACAGGCAACCTCTGCCTTTATGAAGTGGATGTAGGTCACACAGACCAAACCACTATAAATTTCCTTTCTCTCTCTCATTTATTTACCGCATTTATTACTACATTTATTACTTGACCGGTAGTGTCCGAAACCTATTTTTGGCATCATCATATAATTTAAAACCCATTTTGAAAAGTAATATTAAACACTTACAAAAAAAAAGTATAACTGTATAAAGGCACAAGCACAATATAAGATCATATTGAATATTTTAATTTTGAGTATACGCATCTAAAATGAATTTGTCGGTTAAGATTAAGACACATTCACAAAAGTACTCATACACACTATTGATATAAATTATTGTATCGTTTACTAAAGTATTAACCTTTTGGTCTTGCTAGTTATCAAGATGGTATGAGTTTTTGTTGTCATGCTTTTAAGAGAAAAGGATGCTATATCTAAGGTGATTTTCACCTGGGACTCCGGCATGACTGCCATACTACAAGAGTTTTGGTTCACGCCTTTAATTCGAGGGATCTCATTGTTGTGGATGGCATGAATCGAAAATCACACACCATTCATATGCAAGACTCTTGCAGGTGGAAAAACCGCTCTAAATTTATTGATGCTTGAACTTTTAGATTACTCCATTTTCATGGCCATATTTTTTTAGCACTTCTTAATCTTTAACTCTCGTTTAAAAAAAAAAAGAACTAATTATACTCGAACATACCCTAAATATGCCTAAGGACAAAGCATAATCCCTGCATCAAGGGGCCTCATCATGGCTGAATGTGATGCAATGAGGAAGAAGAATATTTGCTACTTGTTAGTGGCTTAAGTGGATGATATTAATGATTAAGGTTTCCCCATGACAAAAGTGCCTTAAACTTGCCGTCTGATTGGTCGAATTATCGGTCAAATGAGAGGATTCCCATACTTTTCCAATGGAATTCCCAATACCTAGCTGAAACCACAGCACCAGCCACTAGTGCAGTGGATAAAGGTCAAAAAGATCATTTGATAAAAGCCATGATCTTTCTCTTATTCTATTCCAAGCAAACTCCAATGTCATTGCTGCCATTTTCAACCGTTGCTTGTTAGGATTTGATAAATATTCAAAGCATACCATCTTTGTTTCAAGGCATATAACCAAACTCTACTTTCTCTCCCATGCACGCTAATCAAAGGTAAAATTAGCAAGTTTCTAGACCTGGCAGTTGTTTGGCTGAGATGTTAAACATGCTTAGACATGTTCCAGAAAGATGACAAAAGCAATTTACTAAAAACTTACGCATTTGTCACTTTCATTTTTCACAAAAAGGCCGTTGGAACCTGACCCAAGTTCGAAGCCATCGACCATCGTCAAAATTGGTAGTTGGGACAAACATTTCATTCTTTAGTGCCAGTTGCTAATTTTTTGTTTTTCATGGAGGCTGATTGTGTGGCTGTCTGTGGCCAGTGCCCAATGGACATAGGTTAGGCGTAGTTTTATGAACAGCAATTGAAATCACCCCAATTGGAGGCATTTTGCTGCTAGCCGTTCATTTGCAACCCAACTACAAATATCTCTTGAGCATCTGCCAATTGAAAGCAATACAGTAGCGATTTTTTTCTCTAAATTTCAATTTCCTTCCTTTTTTTTTTTTCTATCGAAGGGTTCCCAATCCTTTGGGTTAGACTAATCCTTTGGATTAGACTAATCCCGTTGAACTAGAGGGATGCCGAGTAAATATCCCTATGACCTCAAAGTGGTAGTATCAGTGGACTTAACATTTGATTCCTAAAGAGGAAAATCAGAAATCAATATCAAGACCTCTAACTTCGAAAAAATGACCACTCAGGCCTTCCTTGGGGGTGATGACAGCGATAGGCCACTAAATGTCTGTGAGTAGTTACATTGACCAAGGTCCCAATTTTTTTAATTTTTTCAAGATGGCTGGCGGTGGGTCAAAAGAAAATATTTTTTTTTAGGGAGGCTGGCCCTTCTGTTACTTATGGGGACGACCCTTTCATGCGTTAGAAAGTGGGGCCCACCTAAAGTCATCAATCAGGCTTTTGATTCATTGAACTGTAACTTTAATAAGTTTTGCTTTCGGCTGATCTTCCGATGGTGCAGACCGTCCAAAGCTATGTGTCTGCACGCAATTCATCTTCACAGCAGTGGGAGGAAAATAACGTCAGCGGTTTGGGACTTGCTCCTCATCACATGTGAGTATGTGACCCTTCCGTGCATGAAGTGGACACAATCAGATATTTTCCCTTCCTGAGAATCTGACCCTCTTTGTGAACACCTTTCTCTACATGTGCCTGTTAGGGACCATGTGATGATATTCTATGAGTCCAGTGACTCCAGTCCTGCAAAATCATTACTGGGGTCCACCTTTTGGTGTCCAACCCAATAAAAGTCATCGTCCCACTGGACATGGGCACTTAAGACCTACAATCAGATTGATTAGGTTAAGAAACTATGATTAAAAAAATAATAGTAGGAAAATTACAGAATTTACATATGATCAATTTGACTATGGACACAACTTAATATTGAAGATTAATTTATCTCAATTCTGATGGAAGCCGGTGATTTTGATCTTTTTTCAGATGAGGCCTAATGATGGAAGTTATAGGTCTAAATTCCAAATTCATGATGAAAAAATGGTCCTTTGTATCTACCCTGGATTCTGCATCAAGAGTGGAGTGGATTCAGGCATGACCGAATGCATGAGTGGATTCAGGCGTGACAGAATGAATGGACGGCGGACCTTAAAAAATGCTTGTATACTGGACTATAGACAGTTCTGTGTGCGTGGGAGTCAAATCAGGATCCAAGATTACCAGATTTATATTGAGAGGGCAGGGCTACCCAGTGTCCAGCATTTTTTAGGAGAAAAAACACCCATTTAAATTGGGTCCACTGAAATGTATAATGATAATGAAAACCCATTGGATGGAAAGATCTATATTAAACCTACTCATGTACAATATTTTAATTTCATAAGATCATCCTAAATTTTTGATCCATGGTCCCTAAAATCTAATGGCTTTAGATGCATCATTTTTTTGTGATTTCAATTTAATGGTGAGGAAAAATTAGGATGAGTGTAAAATTTAGACTTGTGACTATTCTCAAAGGGGGATAAGTGGGTGTGAAAATACTAAATTGACTCAAAGTGGGACTCGTATGGCGGGCCTAGAATTTTTGTTTGACGGGTGCGAACCTTAATAGGTAGTTTGATTTTGAGGACAAAAATAGGATTTTCATGTGGATTTTGAGGGTAGATCCATAATTTTTATTAGATTTTTTTAAGTATACCATGGTCTAACGGGTGCGACCGCACCCACATGGTTATGCCTATGCCCGCCCCTGGCCCCATACCAAAAAAAGGGGTGAAAATGGGGCATTTTAAAGAATTATATGAAAGTCTGCTTAATCCAGTCTCAAGATGATGATGATGATGATGATAGAAGAAGAGAGTTGCATAGCAAATTGACAACCAGGCCTACAGGAAATTTGTCACAACTACAATATAAATTTTGAGAGGCTAAATAGAATTTATTTAGCCGACCTAAGTAATTTTATTTTTTTTGTAACCAACTTAGCAGGGCCAGGACCTCAGCCCTCAGGCAGGGAGAAAGAGCTTGGGTAAAGGTGAGGGAGCCCTCAGGTGACGGAAGGTGACAGGTAAGACTTGACGTTTCCTGCCATTGTGTCAAGAGGCTGATGATAATGGTAATAATGATATTTCCATATATAATGTTCCATTCAATCAAAGAAATTTTTTTTTTGTTCAATAACAATTTCATGGAAGATTACATCCATCATTCCTATAAATTCATGAACCTGTTGCCATTGTTAGTCATTCATTGTTGGCCACCCTAGATTCAAGTTGAGTGCAACCCCATGGACCATCCATGATAGGGCCCAAATAGGGATTTTGTGTTACTATTATTCGTACAAGCTCAAGGAGTAGCTTTTGCGCCGGTTTCTTAATTCTTACTCGTAGAACATGCTTGTTTTGTTGATAAAAATGTATATATTTACCCAATGAAATATTTTCAAGAGCTCACTGAAATCTATGATGATATTGGGATTCTTTCTTATTCACCTGGCACGCCACGCGAAACATGTCGAATCTTACATAATGCACTTTAGTCTAAAACTTAGATTGGAATTCACTTGCTCTTCAAGTTACATTGCTAACTTTTGGGAGTTGAATTGGTGTGATGCTTGCCCCGGTTTTCTCCTCCCTCCCACTCTCTCTCTTCATTTAAGATTGGGAGTGGGTTGTACCAAACCAAATTGAGGTGACCCAACAAATGCTTTCCCCAATTCATGTTAGAGCAGCTACTTGCACCAAGTTGCATATAGGCAATTCAAGTTAGAGCAGCTACTTGCACCAAGTTGCATATAGGTTGAACTTGAGCTAATAGAAATGAAGATCTTTGAGTCTAGGAGAGAAACTCAGACGAGTAAATGAGCCCTTAATGAGAATTTGCTTTCCATCACTGTTATGATAAGTGGGCAGGAAACTTATAAATTTAGAATACATTGGTGTTTGGGAAGAATTGATGGAGCTTTAATTGTACGGCCTTCTCTAATGCATTAAGCACTGTCGAAGGTCCTTTGTTTTTGTTTAATTGGAGTCAAGGATGCATCAACCTTCCCCTATTCTGTGTGTTTCACAACCACTCTTTTAAGACTTTTTTTTTTTTTTGGTACCTACTCTTTATGACTCATTAATCTGCCCTATTTACCACAAAAAAAAAGGACTTATTGCCCCCATGAGAAGAGAGAGAGAGGAGTACTACATTTCTATTCCTTGCATGGAAATCAAAATCCTCTCTCTTATGAGAGAATTGGTGTATTTTTTCCTTTTATGTAAAGAAAATATGTTGTACCAAATAATAGAACAGTGAACTAAACGCAAAATAGCATAATCTTCTCTTTGTTGTAAAATTCACTGAGGTCTGACTTTGAGAAATCCAAAGGTGGAGTAAAACTCCAGAATGGGCCCCACCTGTTGAAAATCCAAGAAGTTCAAAATTAGATCTTACTCATTTTATAAGGCATTCTCAAAACTTACCCCAATAGAAAGTGGTCCAACTGTAAGATTGACTGTTTAATAAAGAAATGATATGAATAATGTATAATATTATATTATTTATAGTCTTTATCAAAAAGGTCAAATTTTACGGTGACATCAACTCTTACTAGAGTAAAAATTTAAAATACTTTATATATTAGGAGGGTGTTTATTTTGAGCGGCTTGAATTTTCAATAAATTGGCTTCACGTGGAGTTCCAATCATTCACCACAAGATTCTAGAAGAAAGCATCGGGATCCTCTTTAGAACAAATCTAACAGTAGTTCAATAAAAGTTAACAAAGAGGTTGTGATTATGTCATCACTAATGCAAAAATCCCATTATAATCCAACGTTCACGGTTAAGCGTGGGAGGCCTTGCATTGCATCCTAGAGGCTCTTCATCATTTAAGAAAAATAGTGCAAAATAGTTTTTGTTTTGGTAGAAAGGGGAAAATAGTTTAAGCAAAAATAAATGCTTGAATTAAATGTCTTAGTAGGTAATTCAGTGCCGCTGATGTGGGTTCCTTAGAGGGACCCATGTTCACAAATCAACCCCTAAATCATGATCTTCCCGTTCATTGCCATTGGGCCAAGGTCCTCCTAAATCAGAGTTGGCCCACTTCTAGATTGATCACATCTAATAAATAATTTATTTGACGGTATTCCTTCAGCTTGAGTTCGGCATTTTACTTGAAGAAGAAAAAAAAAAACTTGAGTTGGGCATACAGTTTTTTTTTTTTTTTTTTTAACCCCAGCCCCTAGAGAGTACTTGCATAAGCATGGAGCAAACGCTTGCACACGTGAGGAGAAATTGCCCGCACTCGCAAATGTGAGGAGAGGCCCAGTGATCAATCCCTGATCATGTAGGTGAGAGGCGGGGCTAACTGGCAGCCCCACTTCTCACACCATTTTGTGTTAAGTCTCTTGTTTAGGACATGATCGATAGGATAGGTGGCTCGGCTCATACTGCAATGAAATTTGGCACGGTGTGATTTTAAGCTATTTCCATTAAAAAAACCGTTGGGGCTCATCTTTGCACTCTACCTGCATAAACTTCATTTTTGTTATCTACTTGCACAAGGAGTTGCCCATTTTGTGGGCATCCGCAGATATCACCCGGCTGCATAGGAATCAGTCACTAGGTATGCCACTCTTCCACGTGTGTGGGCCGGGTATCCTTCCCACTTATATAGGCTTCTTTTCCACATGCGTGTGGTGTCCTTCCTATCTTGTAGGCTTCCTCTTCTCATTGTGTGGGCTCTCTTGGACCCCAACCCCTAGGATGGAGTAAAATAAATAAATAAAGTCATTCCCATTGAAATCATATTTTCCTCTTAAGTTAGTAATAGAAGACAATCAATTCCATATGCTTCTATATATTCGTTTTTAAACGTAACACTCAAAACTACTTAATTAAGATAGAGGGTTCCAACTAAAATAAATTCATCTTTCTTCTTTAATTTAACTTCATTTCTCTTTTCTTTAATTATGTTCTTATTTATTTATTAATCATACATATTTTTATGTACATCAAGTACCAATCAATAAATGGTATCAACTATCAACCCTATACTGACCTTTTTTATGGATGGATCGGTGCTGCCAAAATATTGGCCACAATGCACACACGTGATACCAATTACTGTAAGCGTCCTTAGTCCTTTCCTTCTTCATCATGGGAGTTGGGACAGTTAAAAAACCTTAAAACCAAGAAGTCATTTACATTTAACAATGGCATACCCATATATTTCAACAGTAGTTGACCCACCATGGCCGGTTAACCCATTATCCAGTTTGTGAGTTTAAAATCTGTCTGTGATTGACTTGTACAATTGGTCATGTAAAAAACTAAACCCTATTAGATAATCTTAGCCCTTGATTTAACGGCCTTAAATTTCAATGGTCTTTAGCCATTTATTCTATTAGAACTCAAGCCACTGTTAAGTAATGGTTCAACGAGCATAAAAACGAGAACGGAGCTAGACTACGAGTGATAAGTGTGAAAGGAACCGCACTCATCATTTGTAATTATTTTTCCAAATAATAAGGTGACTTTTGGGCCTTACTTGAACCCACTATAGAAAATAATTTTGGACCCAAGTAAGCGGTCTTAAGCAAACTCAGCCTTCAATTCAGTTACTAGAACACTGTACCAAAACGTACCTTTCTTCTTTCTTCCACTGGGCCCATGCATAATTACATAAAAATAGGTTGAGTTCCAAATGCTCCAAAGCTGGGATAGTGAGGGGAAGGTGAGATGAAAAATGGTAGCTGGGCTAGCCAAGTTTGCCCTCGCGATTAACGTGGAAATTGGTAGTCCACATATCAGAATTGGAGGACCACGTGACATTGATTGATTATATTTGTGTAATTTGAGCTGCTGCTGCTGTAGTTAGAACGAGACTCGCTCGCCGACTTGGTGGTGAAGTGTATCTTTCCCTTCACATATTTTAAAATTCTCCTTATGGCTGTGAGAGAACGTGTGCACGTGGTTGCCGTTGGGGGCAGGCGGAAAACGTGAGCCTTTTCTACTGCCTTCCCAATCGTTCCAACGTCGCGCTAGAATAATGTAACAGGCGTTATCACGTACGCGGTGGTCTTTTTTATATGTCCTGATCACTAAAAGAAAGCTACTCGCCTCCTACGCTTGTTACTAACAAAAGATTTTCCATTAAACATTGTTATGTAACAAGCAAACTACTTTAATATTTGCTCTTTTTTTTTTGTTTTTTTATATTTTAGCACCTAACGTAGGGACTGTAACTCAAAAGAGCCCACACAATTAAAAAGAAAAAGTTCATACAAATGGAAAATAATGGCATACTTAGCGAACGATTCTTAGACAGCCCGACATGTGGGTTTAAAAGGTCCGGAGATGATAAATTATCCGGCTACATGCATGTATCTTTTCAATTTTAGTAGAAATTAGAGCATAAGTGAATTAGTTTTTTTTTTTTTATTATAGACGATAAAAAGGTGGCAAGACACTATGGGGCACATTTATGGTAAATTAAAGGTCACACTTATAGTATAAAGGGGTTGGGTTTATATAAGTGAAAATCCGACTTTAAATAGATTATTACAAAGTAGTGTTATTGAATTAGAATTTCACTAATTCTTTAATAGCTTAGTGGTAAGACACCTCTTCTCCTTAAAAACAATCAAGGTTAAATCTTTAGTTGTAGTATTGATGGTGAAGTTAATCAATGCTAATAAAGCACAATTGATGGAAAACATAGGTAGGGTCGAGTGCATTTGGGGGTTGGCTTAGTGAAAGATTAAAAAAAAAATTCCACTTTTTTAAGCTTCAATTTGAAATTCATATGTAGGAAATTGGTATTAAAGTTAAAAGGCTATGCATGTAAGAAGAAAAACCTAAAAACTAGTAAGGATCAGGATTCCTCAAAAATTAGCAAGATCGGTATTAGAGTTAAAAGGCTATGCATGTAAAAAAAAAACAAAGAAAGAAAGAAAAACCTAAAAACTAGTCAGGATCAGGATTCCTAAAAAATGAGCAAGTTTATAATTTCAGTCAAAACATAGGAACAGTGCAATTTCCACAAATTCCATGGGGGCCCCACACGGGCACCCTCCGAGTCCCAAGTCCTAACGATCTCCCGCTTAATTCCGCGAAGTTTAACAAACCCCACTTTCCAAATATGAAATATCTCAACAAAATCAGCAAATAGAAACTTACAGCTTACACGGAGAGGAAAGCCCCAAAAACACCCTCCACTCCCCCCCACGTGCTTATTCTCATTCTTTATAAACCCCTCAGCAACCGCAACAAAAGCAGCCTGCGACTCTGCTGCCTGTGTGTGAGTGCAAAAGAGAGAAAGAAAGAAACAACAAAAACCAAACCAAAATCAAACCAGAATCAAAAGCCATGAAGAAGTGGATCAGAGGAGAAGTTATTGGAAGAGGAAGCTTTGGTACTGTAAATCTCGCAATTGGTCTCGATGAAGAAGAAGAACCTCTGTTCATGGCGGTAAAATCTGCACCTCTCTCTCACTCCTCCTCCATTCAGAAAGAGATCGAAATTCTATCCCAACTACAAGACTGCCCTCAGATTCTCCGCTCCTTCGGCCACCACGTCACCACCGAGAACGGCCACCTCCTCTACAACATCTTCCTCGAATACGCCGCCGGCGGCAGCCTCGCCCACCGGGGGAAACTGCCGGAATCCTCCGTCCGGAGCTACACCGGATCGGTTCTCAAAGGCCTCAGCTACATACACCAGATGGGGTTCGTGCACTGCGACATCAAGCTCGGAAACATCCTTCTCTGCGCAGAAGATGTCAAGATTGCTGATTTTGGGTTGGCGAAAAAGGCAGGGGAGAAAGCAGAGGAGGTGAATGATGGGTTCTGTTTGCGTGGGACGCCTCTTTATGTTGCACCGGAGTCGGTCGCCCGGAGAGAATTCGAGCCGCCGTCTGATATCTGGTCTCTGGGGTGCGCTGTTGTGGAGATGATTACCGGAAAGCCGGCGTGGAGGTGGTCGGAGGACTCCAACATCAATGCACTGTTGCTTCAGATTGGTTTCGGCGATGAATTGCCGCAGATTCCTATGGAATTGTCGGAGGAAGGAAAGGATTTCTTGAGCAAGTGCTTTGTGAGAGACCCAAGCAAGAGATGGACTGCGGAAATGCTCCTCCAACACCCCTTTGTCTCCAAAGGAGGAGATGATGTTGATGATGCAGTGAATTCAAAACCATCTCCCAGGAGTGCTTTGGATTTTATGGCATGGGATTCGATGCAGTCGTCCATGTTCTTGGATTCTTATGTTGAATCCAGAGCAGAATTCGATCCAATTGGGGTTTCTTCTGCGGCGGAACGGATCCGTAATCTGGCGAAGGCAACGGAGAAGTGTCCAAACTGGTCTAATTGTGAGGAGGATGATTGGATCACAATAAGGAAAGCAGAGCCCTCTGTTTCTGTTTCTTGCTCTGTTTCTCCAAGTAATGATTCTTTCCTTGTTTTGGAAGAGATGGTGCAGATTGATGGAAAGAGGGAGGAAAATTCAGATTCCAGGATATGGGAATTGGGTGCAAGTACAAGCTCAGCTGTGGATGAATTAGAGTCATTGGATGGTTGGCGCTCCAGTTTTGATGGGTCTGATTACAGAACCAGAGGAAGTACAAGGTGTGACAACATTGATAGATTTGTTGAGAATAATAGTAGGAGAAATGGGTGTGGTTTCTTCTCTTGTGTAAATTGGGATGATAATTGTAGTTATTCTTTTGTTTTAGATGAGTTAATAAACACAAATGTTTGCTGAAATTTTCTTTTGGTGCCTCATCTTTTCTTCTTTTATTTCCTTTCCTTTTTAAATTCTCTCTTTGATGTAAAATTGGAAGAGAGCTAACTCTAGTCCTGGAGTGCAGTTCCAGCTTGGCTAGCTAGCCAGCCTGTGGGGTTCCTTTGGTGTGCATCCAATCATGGGGTGAACAAGAGGGGAGGATGGATTGGTCTATTATGCATGGCCCACTGTGGAAAATGTGAGCCAGCAGATCAATTGAACCCCTGATTTAGAACAGCCTCAATGTTAGTACAAACTTTTTTTTTATATTTTTATTGTGTCTGATTTTGTGTTTTTTGCATGACAAAATCCAACCTAATGAGGGTCAAAACGGGCTGAATGCAGAACCATGGGTTTACTGGGCATGAAGTGATAGTATTGATGGCCACAGGTGGGCCCTGCTGGCTAACTTCAATCTGAGACCTAACTCTCTTGCTTGTGGAGTGGAGGGTGTAGCTTAGGTGGACTTGCATCTTTACTTTGAATCTGGACTAAACTCCATTTAGTGGACCTGGATCAAACTTTGACAGAGAACATGAACCTGAAACTGAATCACACCTGCAATGTGAAAAAACATCTGGGTCTGGTCCAAGTATAATCATTATCATAAAACTATTTAAAAGTAAAGATTACATATAAAATAATAAATAATAATAGCATAATCAGATAAACGTGTAAATGGCATGAACAGTACTGGACCAAGGCCACCCCAATTACTAATCAGATCCAAGCTGTGAATCAAGACAAAATGATGCATCAGGCACACACAAAAAAAACGTCCATACACAATTTTATCGAGTCAGGTCCTTCAGATACCCAGGCAGTGGGAGGTCCAGTGACACCCATAAGCCCTAATCTTTGGTAGATGGGGTCTTTTGTGGGGCCAGTGGAGCCCAAAACATGCCACACGTTTCCTCTTTAAGGCAGATAATTCATCATTAAAGGACTGTTGTTGAGTTATTATTGCAATAGCTATAGAAATAAATCTACAACATTGTACAGGAAACCAGGAAACAAGGTTCCTTGTTCCAACCTTCAAATTCCTTTTTCAGTTTCTACTAATTCATTGGAAGGAACTCTTTCTAAGAGTAATTCAAGCAACCTATAAAAGTGCTCCAGTGGCTGCTTATGCATCATAAAAGAGTAATTCAAGCACCCATTAAAGTGCTCCAGTGGCTGCATGAATACTATAGGCCTGGTTATATATTCCATTCCCTGAAGTGCATCTTTCTAGAACATATATATTAGTCTTAGCAAATTGTCTTTTTGGAAATGGATAAAAACTGCTGTATCATCATTATATTGAAAATGTACCATCTTGGGTGGGCTTCTTTCTCAAATGAAAAATATATTGCAAGAGATTATATTGGTAAAAATGAGATTATCGCATCGTAGTACTATCATAATAACATCGGAATATTCTTTCTTTCCAAGACCTACCTACATCTGTTAGATTTTTTTTTTTATAGCATTGTCAACTATATATATTTTCAATTGCTTTCTGACTTTTAAATTACATTGTTTCTTTCTTTTAGATGGGACTCAGATTCCCACCTGCTAGTTATGGATGAAGGCAGTCTTGAGACTGCAAAACTATGGAGTGTTGGCCAAAAGCAATAATACAAGAACAAGCAATTGAATATGGCATTCAATACTAATTCAGAGACTTTCAATTCTTACTTAAAAAACCTCTTTAATTACTGCCAAGTGGTAAGTGAATTGGAACTCTTAGAACATATATTACTAGATGTGCCACTTTTTCCAGAGACAATGCTGACATTGTAACATCCAGATCCTTCAGTAAATGGCCCACTCCAAAAAATCACATCAAAATTGAGGACTGCCGTGGGGACCATTGGCGATGTTTTTTACCTAATTTCCCAAGTCCGACTTCTTGTTACTTGTTTCCATTGCCTAGAAGGGACTCTGGGTTGAGTTTATCATTGGAAAAGCCCCTGAAACTGACATGTCACTTGGCTTTTTTTTTTTTTAGAGGGGAGACAAGCATTGGAAGCTTTGGTTGCTTCTCTCAATCTTTAGTCTACGCATTGGCTAGTCACTTTTATCAATGAATTTGTTGTTTTTAGCATCTCTCTCTCTCTCTCTCAACTAGGGAAAGTATGGACATATTAAAATATAGAAAGAACTTTTATGCAAGGAATGAGTGAATACAAAGAACACTACTGACAGTTGTGATATAGGTAAGCAATTTTGGAATGTGATACCCATTCTCAGGTTTTATTTTGTTGTGCATGATATTCAAGATTCTTGTGACTTAAACTAACAGTTGCAATTGGCTCCAATGGGTCCTATCTATATAGTAATGAGCCCGAGTGCAGAATTGCTCTCCTGTGTTATACAGCTTACAGTAATGTCCTGTGTTTAACTACTTCTTATATGCTCGTTAACTAACCAAAATACCAAATAAAGGCATCTGAAAAGGAAAAGGTTGTCCTTTCATTCTTACCAAAAGTGAGTATACTTTAATAAAGCAGATTTTACTACTGGAAGAGGACCTGGACAAGTAGTAAGCACCTTCTTATGGAGAATGGCAACATCTGCTTGGGAATCTTCACTTGGTACAATGGACATTGAGCTTAGTTTCTAGCGTGAAATTCCAACATTTTTGTCTTCTTGATCACCACCTCTTCTTTCTCCATTGAATAACTGATCAAGGGAACTTTAAAGAAATGTATAGAATACACCAACTGCCCATTTAATTGGGTTTGAAAGAGCAGGCAAAAGGCAATGGGCTTCTGATACATATCAATTATACAACAGTGGGCCTAAGTTAACAGTCTGATCCGGGTGTAATGAAGCTCTATCCATAACAGTTTCTACTATGAAAACTCGAACAGACCATCCAGAGATTTTCATAAAAGATGAAAATAACATGAACTTACAAATATATTCAGAATATGCTGTGTGTGTGTGTTTTCAAATGAAGATGCCTTGAAAATTATTTTTCAGGAGACCTGCTAGTGGAGGTGGAGTCAATCAATGCCATAAAATGCACGCAAGGAGAATCTAGTTCACCTAGGAATAGATGCAATGGAACCAATTGGTAAAGAGATCAAGAGACTGACATCATTTATGAAGGTATTGGAATGGAGAGGCACATGAAATAAATATTTACACGTATTGTAATCCTCCATGTAGATTTTTATTTTATTTTATTTTGTTAAACCAGATTATGCAGAGGTCAAACTTAAAGTTCTTCAAGCTGCATTTCATTCAATCAGAAAAATTAACAGGCTTAATCATTATTTTTTCTTTTTCATTTTCGTCTGTCCTACATTTCATCAAACACTTACCCGTTTGTTTGAAAGAATTCTGAGAATTCTTATCTAAGAGAACTTAGAATTCTCTAAATGCAGCCCCCAAGTAAAATTCTGAATGTTGACTTTTCATGTGGGTGGGTATTAATCATTTGGCAATCAATCATAACATTTGAAATGCTTAGGAAACATGATTTGCACCAATATCAGCAAATCCCCAACATTTGTAATCCTCATCAGAAATACCTCCAAATAAACATGCTAACATGAAATGAACCGGACCTGGTTCTAATTCCACAGCTTCTCCGCTTTCAAAGGTCTTATCAGCATCTCATCGAACAATTGATATGAAAAAAAAAATGCCTTATTCAACTCTATTAACTATTTCAGTAATTTGATCCCCAAAACACATATTTTGAAGAAATAACAAAAAAAAAAAAAAAGAAGAAAGAAAATAGCAACCAATTCTCAAAGAATTCAAGAACAAGAAACCCACCCATCTAAAGACTTTTTTAGATAAATTCACCATAACTATGAAGAGAGGAAATCCTCTCAATTTATACATAGATCGAGATGATTCAAATGACGGTGATTATTGTGGAAGACAGGACCGTGCTTGATCGTGAGGTTATCACTGGGCCCATCTCTTATACCATAAAGACTTTTAGATAAATTCACCTTAACTATTAAGAGAGGAAATCGTCTTAATTTATACATAGAGATGATTCAAATTCAAATGCAATCTTATCTCTAATAACCAAACCAACCAACCTAATCCTATCTCTAACACCATCCACCCAAAAACAGATGTTTGAAGTGATGGTTTTTTTGTGGATGTAATACCATGTGTGCAGGAACAGTGTCAACTGTCATGGGACCACTTCTGGGAATTGAAGTGAGCTTCCCTCCATTAGAAGGTCCCCTGTGCAAATGCAAGCCCTCGTAAATGAACAAAAAAATTGAAGATCCCTTCATATGTTTTCATATGTGGGACATCTCTGTGGAGCCAACTTGAGCCAACCTTTATCAAGTAATGCCTAGGCATGTATATCTGGGCAGCCGGCCCAAGCCCAGACAGTCCTCTGCTGGGCCGTGCTGGGCCAGTGCCCCAAGCCTGCGGGCGGCCCGCCGTGAACAGGTCTACAGAAACAAAAAAAAAAAAGAATAAAAGGGTCTACCCAGACCCTTAATTACTTGGTGGGGCATTGGGTCAGGAATTATAACTACCTTGTGGAGTTGAGATGTATCATCTGTCACCATTGGATCCCATCAAATCCACAATTTGGATCCCACTGGTGGTTGGGAACCCTACTTCTCACCTTAGTATCTAAGATTCATAACTTTCATACTGTTATATTTCTAGAGACTGTGGTTTTTTCTTAGTGCACATTATCTCCTAGGGATTGGGTTTGTCCAAGAGCCCAAATCCAAGTCCAAATCCAAGTCCAAGTCCAAGTCCAAGTGAAGTCCAACTTAAAAAAAAAAAAAGGTGATCAGTGAAAGTCCACAAGTGGCATGGCCCAGCACAGCATGACCAGGGCCAGGCTGGGCTGACCCTCATGGGAATGGGCATGGCACAACACGGCCCAAATTTACATGCCTACTTATGCCCTTGGTCCCGACATTTTAGATTCTAACTGTCCTTAAAAGCTAGAGTAATATTCATCACTTCTTATAGCTAATAGAATGATCTTTAAACATATTCAAGGCACAAAAATTATTAATATCATCATCATTATCAAAGCTTTGTCCCGGTTATATTCCAGGTGTCTGCATTAATTCTATTTCACCATTCAAGTTAATCTAAGCTAAATTCATCTCTATCAAATGTAAAATGAACTCCTGTTGAAGTATCCCTGGCCCTGGCGTCAAATCATGTTTTAAAAAGTAGTTGAAACTCTAAAATCAATCCCATGAAAAGTCACTTTTGACTTTCGAATTTCTCATAATTTCATTTTTTTTTCAATATTGGGCAATACACAAATATTTTACAAACAACTTGGGGATGGCATTTGTAGAATTCATATTTCTTCTCTATTTTTTTTTTCAAAATTCCTTTCACCAAAAAGGGACCCATTTGTGTTTGCATGGAATTGAATACATAGAAAGTCAAAAATGGATTATTAAAGAGGTGATCAGAGAAAGATAGAAGGAGGTCTAGATGGAAACTTGAGTTCTCTAAAATTTGAATTCCCCGGTGATAGCTCGCCATTCATTTTCTATTCTTTTCGTTTGATTCACTTTCTACTAATAGTTATTTTTTAAATATTAATCTTTGTTTCTTCAATTTTAACTAGAGATGAAAATCATGTCGGGCCATTTAGGCCCGACATGGCCCAGCACAGAAAAAACCGTGCATGGGCCGTACACCAGATCAATGTGCCGACACGGCTTCCCCGCCTGGGCTGAGGCACGGTACAACACGGCCCATATATATATTTAACTTTTTATATAAATAAAATATAATACTTAAAATAATTAAAGATTTGTTACTCGTTTGTAAATTTGAGTCAATGTTTGTGAATTTATTTTATTGGGAGATGCTCCTGTGAGAGCTATGAGAGTAAAGGGTGTAGTCCCTCGTATTTAGGTAGTTGGCATTAGATATGGATGTAAGTGCCCCCACCATTACTTTTATAGTATCGCTCATAAGAGCTTCTCCCTATTTTAATAGTTTTGGCTTTTTTTCAAGTTAAGAACGCCTAAAAGTTCATAATTTCTATTTCAATTTATATAAGAAAAATAAAATAAAATAGAAGAGGCATGTGTGGGCTGGCCCATGGACGGTACAACCCACCATGACACGGAAAAATCCGTGCCTTGGCCCGTGCTAGGCTGAAACCTAGCAGCCTGGGCATGGCGGCTCAAGCACGAATGGGCCCACCCGGCATGGCCCAGCTTTAATGCCTAATTTTAACCACTTTAAAAAATACTGTCGAAAAATTTGTGGGACATGAAATTCAGGTGGACCCCACAGGTGTGGGACTCGGCCTCCCGAGTCCTTCCCTTCTCTCTCTTGCATTACCAACATGACATGGGGACATGGGGACATGGGGTTGAAGATTAAAAGAAGGAAGAAAAATGTTCTACCAAAAAAGAAAGAACATGAAAATGAAGAAAAGTGGTGAGAATGAAGCGGGCTCTGAACATGGAACGGAAGAGAAGAAGAAAGATCGTGTGGAAGAGTGAGTTGATGATTGGGTGGCATCGACACAAGAAAAAGACAGCAGGTGAGCCAAATTAAGCTAATGATGAAATTGGGTGGACTTCATGACAATCGAAGTCATGCACTGCAGATTGTGGTTTTCACTAATAATTCATGCTTCTAATGTCTCGCAACAGGATTATTAGTGAGTGATTTCAATCTTTCTTGTCTTAGTTAAGAACCACAAGAAAGAATTTCATGCTCCCTATATACCTAGCAAGTTGACATGGGCATATATCCATCTACTGCTGTAAATGTTTTGGTTGATTGGTTTTGTTTCTCGATGAACTTTTGTTGCTTATCACCCTTCAAATAAGAAGGTTTCTGCTTCTTTATCAATGGAGGAGAAAGAAGATAACAATGTTATGTCAATGTAAAATTAGAAAGAAGAATATAAAAAAAAAGAGGGTCTCACTTTCCACATAAAACTAGAGTGATGGTGCTGTGGTATGTATGTTTGTTTGTGTTGGAGGTTTTTTTTTTTTTCTTGAAAAAAGTGTCCGGCTTTTCGAAAACCGATTTTTTTCTCGTGCACATGAAGTCCCTACCTCCCATAGGCACCGGATAAGTCAGGCTTTTGTTTGAGCAAGTGGCCCGTAGGAAAGAGTGCGAGTTTCAAACTACAACCTCCAGCTCGTTTGCCGCTGTCCTAGTAACCTATTTTTTTGTTTAAAAAACTTGCCTTTTGACTTATTTTGTATAGAGTTCTTAGCATATAAGTTGAGAAGAAAGTAACCATTTACAAGAGATCATTAACTAACCATGTTAGTCTAGTAGACTTGGGACCAGTCTTTCTCCTGTCGTTTGAGTCAAATTTGTCATTTCATCCGGGGAAAGGGCTTGAAGCTTTAAACCACGATGAGTAGGCCTTTATTTTGCACGTTATTAGCTATCACCGGATTCACCCAATCCCTTATTAGGCTGAGTCTAACCACTTTCAGGCCGAGTTATACTTTGTGGGCTTAGAGGTGGTTATTGGTGGTTTTAACTGTTGAGGGGTGGAGCCCACTCGAGGGGAGTATTGAGAAGTATTTATGTTGTCTTTACTAATGCTTCTAGGTTTTGGTAGGAATTACTCGGCGCTGGAAAAAAAAAAGCATATCGCCAAAAGTGCACCGACTGGGTTCCACCTGAGGTGGAGTGTTGAGGAGTGGGCTCCACCTGGGGATAGTATTGAAAAGTATTCATGCGGCCTCTACAAACACCTCGAAGTTTTGGTACAAATGGCTAGCTAATAAAATTTAAGATGGTATCAGAGCTAATTGATCGCGAGTTTGAATCCCAGGAGGAAAGACTCGACGCTAAAAAAAATGTGTGTTGCCAAAAGTGCACTGACCGGGTTCCACCTGAGGGCGAGTGTTGAGGAGTGGGCTCCACCTGAGGGGAGTATTGAAAAGTCTTTATGCTGCCCTTACTAACGCCTCGAGGTTTTGGTAGGAATGGTTAGCTAAAGAAATTTAAGATGGTATCAAAGTCAGTTGAACCAAAAGTGTGCCGACCGGGTTCCACTTGAGGGGGGGTGTTGAGGGGTGGAGCCCACCCGAGGGGGATTATTGAAAAGTTTTTATGCTACCTCTTCTAATGACTCGAGGTTTTGGTAGGATTAGTCGGCTGAAGAAATTTAAGATTAACTACCAATCGTAGTTATTGTGGGCCTGGAGGAGTTATTTCCAATCCTTAGAAACACATTATGACATTCCCAATAAGAGGTCTTGAGAAAAGCTTTCACAGTTCATATCTCATTCTGATGGTGTTATACATGGCAACCTTCAAGTGTGTATACACTGTTCACATGCTCCTCAATCAAGTAATTTGGTCTTTTCCTCTTCTTTTGACACATTGATTCTCAGTATCTATATATGATCTTTCAATCACTTGCACATATAGAAAATTTAGAGGCAAATGGGAATTCTACTGCATATATCATCTTCACAAACCATATTCCCATCAAACTCATGCTATCTGCAATGTATATGTCAGTCTAAAATGTGTACCAAACTCTACCACTCGTGATGTGAAGTTCATTGCTGAGAAAATATCATGTACTTTTATAACATTTCATAGTGAACCATCTTCTCAAAATGCACTCTCGGTTCTTAATTTTGAAGCAGAAAGCAACTACTGTTGTTTCTTTAATGAATAATTGTGCAAAATTCTACATGGTTCAGTATGAATTGAAATTGTTGTCAATTCTAAGTTGCTTGGGCCGTGTAACGGATCTGCTTTGGTTACCATTTTCCTTGCCTATCTCTTCCTAATTTTTATCATGTGGAAGAGTTCATGTGAATTGCTACTAAAGATGCATATATTCCATATTTCATCTTCATTAGCCTTTTATGTCTTCCTTGCTCTGCAATGACCCCATTCTTCATCACCGCAATTACATTCGCGCCCTTGATTGTGGAGAGGCGATGAGCGACAACGATGGTTGATCTATTCACAATTACCCTGTCTAGTGCTTCTTGTACCACGTGTTCTGATTCTGCATCCAATGCGCTTGTTGCCTCATCAAGCAGAAGGATTTTTGGGTCTTTCAGTATTGCCCTTGCAATGGCTATCCGCTGCTTCTGCCCACCTGACAATTGCACTCCTCTCTCACCTACACATGTATCATAGCCCTGTGGAAGCCCTGATATAAAGCAGTGCGCATTGGCAGCTTCTGCGACGGCATTGATTTCATCTTCAGATACTTTCTTATCCATCCCATAAGCTATGTTGGAGCGGATTGTGTCATTGAACAATACAGGCTCTTGACTGACCAACCCCATCTGTTGCCGCAGCCATTGTAGCTTAAACTTCCAAATTTCGACTCCATCCAGCAATATCAGACCAGAATTAGGATCATAAAATCTCTCTAGCAATGCAATTACTGTTGATTTCCCGCTACCACTCTCTCCAACAAGAGCTACAGTCTGAAAATGAACCAATTTAACTTTCATTCTAAAAATAGGAGTGTTTTAACAATTGTCTTGACAAAAAGATCAAGCCAGTTGTTTGGTGAAAAAAAAAAGAGAGAAAAGACTCAAGTTGGTGCTCTGGATTGACAGATAAAAGGTGTTCATATTTAGAAAAGGTTGCTCATATATTGCACATGATAGATGCTGAAGAGATAATAAAGAGCTATGATACCTTTCCGGAGGGAATGCTCAAACACAGGTCCTTTAAGATCCAAACATTTGGACGAGTTGGGTATCGGAAGCTGACATGTTGAAACTCAATCTTACCCTTCACGATAGGTAATGTCATACCTTCATCATTACTCGAATCAATCTTTGATTTCCTATCGAGAATTGCGAAAATAGAAGCTACTGAATCCATGGCTTTGGTTGTATCTGGTACCAAAGCACTAGTCTGGGAAACTGTGAGAGTCATAATATTGAGAACAAAGAAAACCTGCAAATGAAAAACCATTACACAGCCTAAGCAAGTATTGAAGGACAAAAGTAAGAAAAAGAAAAGTGCCTGCCACTTACTTTGAAAACTTGATCAGATTTTGCCTTCCCGTTTTCCACAAAATGAGCTCCAATGTAGAAAATCATAGCATACGTGCAGATGAGCACAAAGTTGCTGAAGCCGAATCCCACTCCACTTACAATTCCTTCTCGGATTCCATTTTTTGTCGGGGCATTACATTTCTTCATGTATAGATCCATCACCTTATGTTCTGCGCAGAAAGATGCTACAGTTCGTATACTACGCACTGCATCATTAGCTATTTGGCTTGCTTCTCCATATGCCACCTGCAACCAACCTTTCATTCTCTAAGTTGATCGGTATTCCTTGGATAGTGAATTCAATTCTTACTTTCTGCTGTGGAAGTGTCAATACTCAGTTCAAAGGGTGTGCCCAATACTTGTCATGGATCATGTCTTTCATGGTTAATCATAAAGATATATTGCGCATACCATTTTTTTAAGGTAACCTGACTCGAACCTACAACCTCGTGTTTGCAACAAAGAGCACCTTCCAACTATGCTGGGGCTCTTGGCTATTATGCATACCTTTTAGGATTAGAGTGTCATGTTTCTGTCCATGATCAACACACACGTATATCTAGGGGAAAGCTCGTAAACAAGCAAATGCAAGAAAGAGATATTACTGGCACCAACCTTTGTATCCATACTAAACCCCTTCAACAACTTTGCTTGAGCATATCCTTGCAGACCCACCAATGGTAGCAGAACTAGAATTATGAGAGTTAACTTCCAGTTTGCTACCATGGCTATTGCAAGCCCTGCAATCACTGTTGACATATTCTGCACCATTAGAGCTAGAAAGTCCCCTACAAGTCTTTGAAGAGTTGAAGCATCAGCTGATAGCCTTGCACCTAGCATGCCACTGAAATGAAAGGAAATTTCATAACCAAGATTGAAATATTAAGAAAAAAAATCTCTGCTATTATATTAACCAACCTTGAATTCACATGCTCATCAAACCAGCTGATTTCTTGGTTAACCACTCTTTCAAATGACAAGGAACGAACACGTCGGATGAGCTTAGCACCAGCCACTCCAAATAAATAGTGTTGAACTAGTATAACAACTAATGTAGTGATCCCTAGACACACAGAGCCTAGGGCCCAATTCTTAGAATCTTTCCGAAGCTTGTGTGGAGGCTCATAGAATATCCTGATGGCACTTGAAAGCAATGTTCCAAACAAAGGGAAGAACAATCCCTGTATGCCTGCAGCAATGGATCCTAGCAGCAGTTCTGGTAGCTCTGGTTTATTCAGATAGGCCAGCTGTCTGAGCGATACTTCACTTAAGGCGTCTTCATTTCCATCACACTGTTCTTTGCTTTTTCTTTGCACTCGAATTCTTTTCTGGGTGCCACCTATTCTACAAGGTAGATCAATCACAGTCGAGCTGCGCCGTCGCTCTATGGAAAAACGTCGTCTTTCAGAATTCCCTGCAGTCTTGCTGTTGTTTAAGGTCAAATCAACATTAGTTAGGTCAACACTAGCCACTTTTTCAGGTTGATCATTCATGTTCTGAAGACGTACAAGCTGAGAGTAAACCCCATTGGGATCCTTGATCAACTCAGCATGTGAACCTGGTGGAGTATGGCCATACTTGTTAGAGAATCTGATTAAGGGAACTAATTTTAATCAAGCTTGTTAGATAATAGATAGTAATATGCTCATGTTCTTCTAGAACTTTTAAAAATAACTGAAGAAAAGGAATATGGATGCTAATTCTAATTTTATAAAAATGCTAGATGATTTACCTTGCTCAACAATTTTTCCTTGATGCACCACTGCTATCTTGTTAGCATTCCTCACTGTGCTCAAGCGATGGGCAACTACTACAGTTGTTCGGTCCACCATGATTTTCCCTAGTGCTTCTTGAACTACGCGCTCAGACCCAACATCTAATGCACTTGTTGCTTCATCAAGGAGCAAGATTTTGGGGTTCTTTAGAATTGCTCTGGCTATCGCAATCCTCTGTTTCTGTCCACCAGACAATTGGGTTCCATGCTCACCAACTAGTGTGTCAATCCCCTACAGGATATACAACAATGCCTTAAAATTACGTAACCAAAACCATGGTGCATGGAAAGAAAAGAAATGGATACCTGAGTCAACTTGCGGATGAACTTTGAAGCATTCGCAAGCTTAATTGATTCCCTAATTTCTTCTCGTGTTGCACCTGACCTTCCATATAGTATGTTCTCCTTTATACTGGTTGCGAATAGGACAGGCTCTTGGCTAACTAGTCCTATTTTCTCCCTAATCCATCCAAGTCGCATCCTCTTCAAGTTGATACCATCTATGAGCACTTTTCCAGCTTTGGGATCATAGAATCTCTCAATCAAATTGATCACTGTCGATTTCCCACTACCACTCTCTCCAACAATAGCCACAGTCGTGCCACTTGGAACGTGCAATGAGAAGCCAGAAAATATATGAATGCTAGGCCTTGACGGGTAGCTGAAGTCTACATTTCTCAGTTCAATTTCACCCCGTATATCTTTTAGTTCAATCCCACCTGTGTCATAAGCACTAATTGCTGGTTCTCGTTTGATGATATCAAACATCTTGTATGCTGCTGCTTGCCCTGCTGCAAATGCATTCACAGATGGTGAAGCTTGGCCGAGAGACCTGGGAGTTGAAGATCAGCACAAAATTTGAAGAGAAAGAAAAATTAAAAGTGTGTGACATCTTTTATCGTACCCTTTGGAGAAAATTAAAAATGTGTGACATCTTTTATCGTACCATTCGGAGAATTAGATAGATTTCAACTTACATTCCACCACTTATGATTGCAAATAAGACGTTCATGATATCTCCACCACTATACCCTTTTTGAATTATCAGCCGAGAACCATACCACAAGGCTAATCCATAAATGCTGAATATGATAAACATAAAGGCGCCGTTTCCTAAGCCTGTGACCAACCCCTGTTGGACAGTGGCTCTGTATGCTGCTTTAAGGGACTTGTTATATTTTGTTACAGCTTGCTTCTCCCCAGTAAAGGACGCAACCTTGATATGTGAAGAAAATTAGTCAGTACAAAGTTAGTAACACTGCCAAGTAGTGCTGTAAATGGGTTTTGCCAAGTAGTGCTGTAAATGGGTTGGGTTTGGGTTGGTTCTAGTTTGAACCAATTTTATCAATTGAGCCTGTGTCCCAGTCCTAGAATCCATACCCAAACTGGTACCCAGTTTTATTTGATTTGATTTTAGATTGAAATAACAGTTTATTATTTTTGTCATTGACAGTAATCAGATATGAGTCAGGCAATTTTGTTTTTGTGTAGATCTGGATGCATTGTCATTGTCATTTTGTGTAGAGATCTGGTACCCAATTTTTGTCATTGTCATTTTGTTTGTGTATAGACTGGATGCATTTACAGTCCTCTATTGCCTAGCCAGGTTAGGCCCATTTACAGCCCTCCTTTTTAGCAACTTAGGAATTTTATAAAAATCAGACAAGTAGTGAGTGTGTCATCTCATAGAAAAATTGTATACCGTTCTTATGGATCCAATAGTTTGTTCTGCAATGTTTCCAGCTTCTGCATATGCAATCTGTCCACGACTAGACATCTTTGATATGAAGATTGACACAGCTGCACCAGCTACTGCCAGAGGAGGGATGCATGACAACATTACAAGTGTGAGAAGCCACCCTTTCACAAATGCGACAACAAAGCCACCAATGAAAGTTGAAACAAGTTGTATGAACTTCCCAACCTGAACCAACAACACAGTTGTACAAGTTTAAGAATGTGAGTTATGACAAACTTTAGATTGACCATTTCACAAACATGGCTCCTTCAACTTCCTTGCACCAATTGAGGTACAAAACAAAATAAAGGACACTTGTTATCGCAAACATAAGTATTTTCTTTGATATATGTAGAATCTTGTAGATACTACTTTTAAATCATATGAAATGCAAGCTTTTGAATTTGAATGGGAAATCAACATAATTCCTTTTATCAGTTCTGATGGCGATGATGATGCAATATAAATTGAAATGAGAACTTAAAAGTATTCCGGATAGAACATCTCGCACCTTCTCTCCCATGGCATCTTGCACTAGAATGGTCCCCCTTGAAATCGTTACGACTACCTCCCCAGTTGTTGTTTCTTTGTCAAAGAATGCAATATCCTGTCTCAATATGCTTTTCACGTAGAGAACTCGAATTCGCGCTGCCTGTCTTTCACCAGTGGTCGTCCAGCTTGACACCTCTGAGGTGGTTAACAATTACAATGTTTGAATGCTTGGATACATGTATTGGTAACGTTTGTTAGCATGGACTTATGACCATCTTGCATAAAACTAGCCATTTTCTGTTTTCGGTCCATGTGAGACTCGGTTGTGTCTCTGTAGGACCTCATTAGCTGTTACGTACGCCCACACATGAGCATGCACCTTTTACTTGTTTTGATGAACAAAGGATTTGCAAAACCTGTTTTTGGCTGGATATGAACTGAGCTTTAGGCCATAGGTACAATGCTCAATCCAAGGGTATATGAAGTTAGTCCATGTCTAGCCCATAGGAAATGTTGTGTTTGGGTTGGGGCGAGCCCATGTGCAAATTACTTAAAAAGCTACTGTATTCAAATCAATGCCATATTTTACCCAAAAAAAAACAAAAATCAATGCCATAAATGTTTAGGCTCCAATGCTTGTTGAGCATCATTTTTGTTAATTCTACGAGCAATAACCCTATGAACTTTAGATTGGTGCAGTTTGTTCATGGATCCAAAGCTCTCAATGTGCAATCCAATCGGTTAGACTTTGATCATTTATCACAAATGAATGCATTTTACAGTTGTAACTTTCGTCCATCCTGATAAAAGTGGGTTGAACTGCATTCTTAGTCCACCTGCTTGGAATTGATCATTTATGTCCATATGACAATGAATTCTCAGCCCATAAGCCCATTTGTTTGCATGGAATTGAATTCATAGGAATTTTTGGTAAAATGGGTTCCAAGAGAGGATTATTAAAGTGAGGAGTGATGAAGGATATAATGTGGAGATATAGATTAGAGTGATGGGACCCTGGCTTTCGTAGGATTTCATTTACTAGGTAATGGCTGGGTATTCATTTTTCATCTCACTTCATTCCTTTTCCATTAGAGGAGAGATTGAGTAGTGGCAATAATGGATCTTTACATTTGTTTCTTCAATTTTAACCAATTTAAGAAATACAGTTCTTAAAGTTTATGGGAATTCAATTTACAAAGGAGTTGTTTGTTTCATGTAATTGAATTTATTCAAAAGATTTTGTATTTCTATGAGTGGAAAGAAATGAATAATCAAAGGTGAATAACCAAAAATGACTATAAAATGGCCCTTGTTTACTAGAGATTGAGTCAAGGGAATATGGAAAATGAATACCCAGCCATCACCTTGGTAATAGTCCTAGGAAAGCAAGGTCCCATGCTTTCTTATTCCCTTTACCCCACACCTTTTTAATAATCCTTAATTAATTCAATGGAGCTCATTTTTCCATGGATTCATATGCATTCAATTCCTATGTATTTTATCCAAATAAGTAGGTCTGTTTGTTTGAATAGGAGCTCATTCTTAAACGAGCTCTAGCTTTTGATATTATTAGAAAAGGGAAAGGGTGAAGGATATGAGGTAAGGGGTGAAGGATATGAGGTAACAATATAGATGAAATCTTGGCTTTTTTGGGATTTGTATTGGTAGGCTGATGGTAGGGTTTTCATTTCTCACATTCCCTTGACTCAATTTCCAGTAAATTGGATGTTATTTTAGTCATTTTTGGATATTCACCTTTGATCTTCATTTTTAATAATTTAATGCGTGAACTCCTATGTTTTTTATTGGTATCCCATCCAAGGGGGTACTTAGGACCCAAGAAAAAGCCTGCATGCATAGGAAAAAAGCCCACACAAGTGGGAAGGGAGCCCGAAAGCCATACAAGTGGAAAGGAGCATGAATTTCTATGTATTCTATATTTAGTGTCTTGATGGATTGCATGGGCTCTATAGATTCATAGATGGCTCGGAATCTTGGTTTCACTAAAATTCAGGCTCATTAGACACTTTTAATTATCTGCTATGAGGTCCTTCATCAAAAGAAAAAAAAAAGAATGTCCTTAATTGAAAAATCTATGAAGACTTGAACCTAAATTTGAGAAATTAGTTTTTTTTCTTTTTTTTAAATTATAAAAAACTTAAGGACTTATTTGAAAATCTTCCAAACTAAATTTGATGTGGAAGATGAATCTAGACATTGGCACTTACGTAAGAAAGATGCCACTCCTGTCCCCGCAGCCAACCACACAAATTTAACAGCTACCTGATACATCCAAAAGATCCACCAAACCAGAATGCACAGTCAGTCCTTTACAGCAGTAACAGGCAAAGATTGAACTAGAAATAACCTGCAAGTGAATCCACAACCCCCAAAACTCACCACAATGAATGGAAACTATTGCTAAACTTTTCTAGTAATTAGCATTTTGTTACATCCCATATTTGAACTCATAGACCTATGTCCCCTATCAACTGAGCTAGAGATGTGACTTGTAACAGTTAGCATTACTCTTATGGAAACTGAAGTTTTTATTATTTTTTTAAAAAAAGATTTACTTTGCTAGAAGATTGGAAATTTGATGTAGCACTGTACATGATGGAGCTTTTATTTGCTTCTCATTGTATTAACTATGATATGATATCCAAGAACTTCAAAATAGGTGAACACATGATGTGATTATATATCCAATATTTATCTGTTTGTGTAAAACTCGTGTCCTTACCATATCTATTTGTATAGAATTTATGGTTAAAAGATCATTTAACTTTAAGGCTATTAAATTAAGTTTTAGGATAATATGATGGGGTTGATTCTTGCATGACCATTTATTGGAACAAGCATTCCCATCTATTACACCCCAATTAGGGATATAAATTGGTACCTGATTCTCCGATTACCCGAATGTTCCGACCTGTTAAAAACCGGGTCTGGGTCCCTATTTAGGCCCCGATAAGTAAATGGGTCCGGGTCCGATTCCATCTTGGTTCGGACCCGTGGACCCGAGACCCAACGGATTACCTCGATTTTCAAAAATCTCTCCTAAAAATCATGTTTTTTTAATATCATTCTCTACCTAGATCCGGACCCAGATCCAGACCCGTCCCATATATGGTTCTTGTTCCGATTCCGAAGCCAAGAAACCGATTTCGAAACTGTTCCGAATCCGAATCCAATTCCACATTCTCCTTAACACTTCCGGTTCCGGGTCCACCATGGACCCGGACCGGAACCGACCCATTTACAACCCTAACCCCAATGATAGGAAAGCATCCAAGTGGGCCCCAAAAGGTGGAGTGCAGACACAGCATGTAGACTGCTGGTAGTTCATCATGAAAATCTTCCACGCATCTTCAATGAACAAAATCAACTACTCAAATGGACCCACATAACCAACTTGAGTTCAAAAAACATGCATAGAGGTTATGACGAAGTAAAAAAGAGTGCTGAGAATCATCAACTTGGAGACATTCAAAAAAAAAAAAAAGAATCATCACCTTGGAGACTTCAGGAACAACATTTCTTTTATTAGAATTCCCAAATGAATCGATCATCTGGCCAAAGATCACTGTCACCAGTGGCATGGAGAGCCCGTTGATAATTGCAGCAAGTGTCCCAACGCTCATTAACACCACATCCAATGGGTCATTAACACCACATCCAATGGGTCTGCAAATCTAAACAGCTTGTATAATGCCACCCTTTCGTTTCCTCCATCTCCACTCTCCCTACTATCAGGTTTCTCTAACCCTCCTCTCTCTCTCTCTCTCTCTCTCTCTCTCTCAACCATTCATGATTATATACATAAACGAGTGCTTGTATTGGACTCTTGATAATGATTATATACATAAACAAGTGCTTGTATTACAAGGTTGCAGATAGGCCGGGGCAGCTCAGGCCCAGCTCAATTAGGATGAATTATTTATTTGTTCATTTGTTTCATCTCCTTAATTACACTTTTGTGTAAGCTTTTTGAAGAGTGAAAAGTTCATAGCAAACACAAAAATAGAAAGTGATATGAGAGTTACAAGAGGGGTTTGGAAAAAAATAACAAGAAACAGCACCTGCAATTATAGAATGACGTGCCAACTATGTAACAAGAATGAAAACTAGAGTGTATGTTGGCAGTCCTTTCTTTACTTTTTATTGTCTTTTACTCTTTATTTAGAGGATTTTACTGGTAAAATCTTCAAATACAGTCATTTATCCCAATGGGTCCTAGCCATTTATGCAACACCAATTTGGTCCGTTAGTACTGTTTGTGTTTTTTTTTTTTAAGCCTGAGGTAAGTGACGATAGCATCACCATGGGCGACGCTAGCGTCGCTCGTCACACCCCATGCGTCGCTCGTCACACCTTCTTCCCTTCCTTTCTTTCGATCTCTTCATCCTCCTCTTTCTTTTCCTTTCTTTCTTTCTCTTGCAGTGATCTGATTTTGTGATTCTTATAATAAATGTGATTTGGACAATTGGGTTCTGTTCGTTTCATGGAGATAACTCAAAAGAAAAGTCCCAAAAGCTGCCCCCAATTGTTATTGTTCTTTAATTATTAAGTATCAACTCACCTGCATTACACATTCTAGAATTCATAATTAAACTTTAAAGGGTTAGGAAACCCATTTGAACTTAGTTCAGGTGTTTACTTTAAGATTCTCCCTGTCAAGCATAGAATTCATTTTGAATTTCAAGATGTGAGTCCGCTTCATCAAACAGGGCCGCGCAGTAACGGGTACAGTACTCCATCATTACATTATTTCAATGGTAAAACAGGGGTCAATGTTACATTTTACCATTAAAGGGGAGGATTGTGAGTAATTCTAATGATTCTTGTTTTTTTGCTTTTATCCCGGACCATGCATTTCATTGCAGCGGATTAGATTTTGCGGGATGACTGATGGATGTAAATTTTTTATACTTCTTTAATCACCACTTATGAAGAACTTCAAGAATGTGCATTCAATGGCAAATTCATCCATCAGCAGTTTTTTTTTTATTTGTTTGCAATGGAATGGAACAAGGGAGTAAAATAAAATTCTTGAAAATGTATTTGTGGATATTGCAAGAAGACAATGTTTGTGGCGATTATGGCATGCTGCAAGAGAAAGAAAGAAAGGAAAATAAAGAGGATGAGGAAGAAGAGAAAAGAAAAGAAGGATGGGGTGTGACGAGTGACACTAGCGTCGCCCATGCGTCGCACATGGTGATGCTATCGTCACTCATAAAAAAGTATAAAAAAATATAAAAAATTGGCGAAATGACCTAATTAGTGCTGCACAAATTGCGATGACCTTTCAGGATATATGGCTATATTTCAGGATTTTTTCAGTAAAACCCCCCTTTCTTTATTTTTGCCCTATCTATTGCATCCATATCAACCATTGAAAAAGATGGAACATAGAGCACAGGAGAGACTCCACAGTTTATGTATATCATCTACAACTTTATCCAATTAATTTGGAGTGATCCAAGTGCTACGTTTCTATAAAGTTACTTAAACACTTCTCCCTTTTCTTTGGATTTGGGACAGTATATCTTATAAATCAAAACTACTAAAATTATTTAAATTAAGACCTAATCAACAACCTCTGTTCATTTAAATAGGTTGAGTGGTCATGACTACGGTTCCTCTCTCTTTCGGAACTATAAATCCTGGTATCGATCTCGGAGAGATTAGTCCAGCCCACAGGGCTGAACCCTCTTGTGAGCAAAAAAAAAAAAGTACATAAACAACTTTTGTTAAAATAAAAATGGAGATGAAATGGTGATTAAGAAAAATTAAAAAAGTGGATGTGATGAGATTAATCATCACCTTGGAGACTTCATGAACAACATTGCTTCTGTTAGAATGCCCGAATGAATCGATCATCTGACCAAAGATCACTGTCACTAGTGGCATGGAGAGCCCATTGATAATGGCAGCAATTGTACCAACACACATCAACACCACATCCAATGGGTCTGCAAATGTGAACAGCTCGTACAATGCCACCCTCTCGTTTCCTCCATCTCCACTCTTCCCACCACCATCAGCTTTCTCTGACCCTTTTTTCATCTCTCTCTCTCTCTCTCTCTCTCTCTCTCTCTCTCGTCTAACCCTTCATGATGATAAACAAAGACAAGTGCTTTGTACTGCAAGGTTGCAGCTAGGCCGGGACAGCTCAGGCCCAGCTCAATGTAGTAGGATGATTTGTTAATTGTTCATCTGTTTTCTCTCCTACTTCTACTTCTAAGAAAGCTTTCTGAATGCAGTGAAAAGTACAAATCAAACAAAAGAAAAGAAGTGATACAAGAGGAATAAGAAGGGTTGGGACAAAGAAAAAAATATTAAAACAAGCAGCCGCCCCTACAACTGTAGAATGAGATGCCCAACAATGTAAGAACATCGTTGATCCAATACGCCGAATATCTTCAGCTTATTATCTGTCTTGGAGTTGGTCCAGCCCTTCATTTAATGTTATCTGATGATAACTAGAGATGCAATTACTTAAATATGGCATGTATTTGGATGACTTTGGTCCTTTCTTTTCCTTTACTCTTTCTTGAATAGGCTGCCCAATCAATTGCATCCATATCCAACCCTCGAAAGAGATGGCATAAATAGAGTGCACAGTTTATGTATATCTTCAACCTTATTCTTTCAATTTGGAGTGTGCCAGGTGCTACTTCGCTGCTTATATAGTAACTTATCCAAGTGGTATGGTAAGAAGCCTGAATGTCCAGGGTTCGAATCCTGGGTACACCACTTTTTTCCGCATGTGCAGGCTTTCCTTTCCACTTGTGTGGGTTTTCTTCTCGCGTGTGTGAGTTGTCGGCTTGAATCAGGCAATGGTGTGGAGATCTGTGACTGTCTACGAGAGATCAGTCACATATGAGTCACTATTCAAGATCCAAGGGCAAGGATGGGCAAGGATGGACACCCTGGATGCAAATGGACACCCTGGATGCAGAAGATGATGATGGATTGGAGATCTAATGGAAGGAGGATGAATTCTTCAAAGTTATTCCAAGCTATATCTCTCATGTCTATATATAGCCCTTAGGCTAATGGGTGATATCTCTCATGTCTATATATATATAGCCTTTAGGCTAATGGGTGATAAGATCTTTATTCAAATTCGAATTGAGAGATGCCTTTCCTACTAAAATAAATTATCTTCCCGTGTGTGCGGGCTCTCACTTCGGCCCGTGTGTGCGGGCTCTCACTTCAGTCCTAGCCCCCTTGTTTGGGTTACCAAAAAAAGGTTAAACCCTTCTCCTTTTCTTTGGACGTGGGACCCTTATATCTTATAAATCAAAACTGGTATTAGTTAAATTAAGACCTAATAAAAAAAAAACATCTGTTCATATAAGTAATTTATATTGAGAAAAACAATGAATTACAATGGGTTTTCCCCCTTAGGGAGGAAATTGGAGTCCTACACCCCTCCTCCCTTCAGAAATTTGTTTTCATAAAAAATGAAATGCAGATTTTCTCTTCCACAACGTTACTAAAATAGGCCCTGATCTAGTGGGCCTCAAATCTCTTCCAGAAAGATGCACACAACACGCAATTATGCATTTTGGTCAAGTACCTCGATGAAAGGCATTCAAATGTTGAAAAAGTTTCATAGAGATCGATGGTCAAGGACTACAATACCTTCACTGAGGCAACTGCCCATCTGGACGAGTTGGGTATCAAAAGCTGACACATTGAAATATCTGTTTTCACCCTTTCACACTTTCTAGTATCACCAACAGTTACACAATCGACTAAAAGGCTCTCAAACTTTGATGTTTGTTTCGAACAATTTGCATTTCCTTTTGCAAACGATCCTCAGAAAATTCTCAAAGCTGAGCCCTACATCCATCACTAGGGCCCACATAAGAAACACAAGCCCCCTCTCTGCATTAATACATTGATTGTCCATCCCATCGATTGTAATGGAGCAGTGTAGTAAATCCCCAATCAAAGGTGATGGTTCTAATTACGCGAACGCGATGGAGACAAGTACGACTTTAATTTCAGATGTATGTTATGTTATTCAAATCAATCCTATTATTGTGAGGACCCGATTTAAGTATGTTAGTCCAAAAACTAACAAAATCATTTTACAAATTTCATGTTAAGATGTGAGTTGCTTTTATTGACACTTCTAGTTTAGGCCATATAACAAAACCCCTTTTTTAATTCAATCATCTATCCCCTTCCTGGTTTTAATTATTTGAAAATATTTTCTTGTGGAGTGCAACTAGGGAAGTGTACGTAATTTCCATCTGTCATCTTCACTAGCATTTCATGTCTTCATTACTCAGTGATCACCGCATTTCTCTTCACCCTCTATTTTGGAAGATTACAGCAACACAATGCATTAGGATGATTTGTTCATTTGTTTTCTCTCCTTGTACTTCTACGAAAGCCTTTTGAATGGAGTGGGAAGCACAAGGCAAACACAAGAACAGAAAGTAATGGCTCTCTCCTTGCACTATTAGGAAAGCCTTCTGAATGGAGTGAAAGGTACAAAGCAATAGAAAGTGATGTTAGAGGAATAAGGAGTGTTAGACGTAAGAAACAAGCAGCAGGAACTACAGGTGTAGAATGCTATGCCAACTATCTAAGAAGATTATCCTTGACTTAACCACTTTGATACGTCGAATATCTTCAGCTGATCTTTCCTATCTGTAGTCCATTGTTGTTCTTCGATGTGAACTAGAGATGTAGTTACTTCAATTAATATGGCATGTCCTTTGCTTTTTATTGTCTAACTCTTTCTTTATTTATTGCTGTCTAATCTATTGCATCCATATCCAACCCCTGAAGGAGATGGAACATATGTTGGAAAAACAAAGACAGAAATCACATAAAAGACAAGATTTACATGGATCACCCAATAAGGGCTATGTCCATGGAGGCAATCTTCTTGTTTACATAGACAATTATAAAGACTCTCACTCTCTTGTTAGAGATTCGTATATTAGATAAAGATTAATTTGGTTGTTAGAGATTCTAGGTAGTTTGAATTTTAAATAAGCTCTTCATTGTATAAATTGAGATCAATATTAGAGATTAGTATATTAGATAAGGATCAGTTTTGTTATTTGAGATTTTAGGTAGTTTGAAATTTAAATAATTGTTGATTAGAGTTGCTCTTCATTGTATGAATTGATCTCTAATCAACAATTATTTAAAATTCAAACTACCTAAAATCTCTAATAACCAAACTGATCCTTATCTAATATACTGATCTCTCACCATCTCAGCTATACTTTTTAACCCTAGCTATAGATCATGAAACCCTAGACTGAAACTAGCAATTAAAATTATTGGTCTGATTACAAGGAAATATCCAAAATACCATTACAACAAAAATGTCTGAAAAACCTTGCCTTAATATAGGCTGAGGTCCCAATCACCAGATCTCTATTTGTTATCAATCCACAAGTGATTAAACTAATAATTAATCCTAAATCCAATTAAAAGCAATCAAACACACAGCAAGTAGGACTCAGGATTTTGCACGTGAAAAACTCTACTCGGGAAAAAAACCATGGGCCTTACTGTCTAGGCCAACAGACAACCAAGCACTATTGTAAACCGAAAGTTACAAGAGACACTTACAACCCTTCCCAGTTGGTAACTCAACCTAAGGACTGCTCGAATCTTGTCGACAGCTCGTCGTTCACCTTCAACCGTGCTTGAACAAACTCCTCGAAGTCGTCTTCAAGGATTCTCTACTTCAGGAGAGTAGTATGGATGCAAACCAAAGCTTGATCTTCAGCACAACAAACTAGAAGCTTTGGAAGGATGATGGATCTCTCAGAATCTTCTCAGATGAGTTGTATTATGGAGAAGTGCTTTGGAATAGAGAGATAAAGGCTATATATAAGCCTAAAAACGAGCCTCAAGAGTTTTAGTGTGATTGAAATAGAATAGTGCTCTTGAGAGAAAATAGGAAGTAGTTTCCGGATGGGATCTTCAACATTCGCCCAAGTTCGCTCGAGCGAACTTGACGTTCGCTCGAGCGACCTCTTTGCTTTATGTGATGGGTCGAGCGAAGGCAGGGAGAAGCTCGAGCGACCAAGCTACTGTCTTGGGTTCGCTCGAGCGAACTTGAGGTTCGCTCGAGCGAACTCTGTTAGGAAAGTATTCTTGCAAGGAGACTTTGAGTTCATCTTTTCCTGTGTTAGAGTTTTTCACTGATTCCTTAATCCGAGCAATCCATTCTAATTAAAATACAATTGATAAAGAACCCAATTTTTGTCCATACCATGAATTAGCCAACAACTAGAATCCTAACAATCTCCCCCTTTGGCAATTCATGGACAAAAACTCCTAATTACATAAAATATACCCATACAAAACGGAAACCAATTCTCCAAGCAAAAGTAGTCCTCAATAATCCTGCAAAAACCTTATACACAAGATCAAGTGCCACATCATAGAAATATGTAAATGTCTCCCCCTTTTTGTTCATAAATTGTCAATAGAAATACAAAAGGATGAACAATGGGAAAAAGAGCAGCGTAGCATATAGCAAAAATAAGAGCAAAAAGCAGCATAATATTAACTACATCAGCATAACATCAAAAGATTTAACAAAATCAGTTTTTATCACTGATTTCCAAGGCGAGCAAGGATCGCAGCAAGGGCTTCATCAATGGAGTTGAAGCGCATATCAAAAACATCCAGACGACCATCTACAGCAGAAAATCTCGTATCCATATGAAGGTGCATGGCCTGAACTTGTTCTCTTAGAAGAGTAAGTTGATCCGGATCTCTTTGATGCTCCCCCTGGACAGCTTCACCAGGTGGAACGTTTTCAGCCTGAGCCTCTGCGCCTTGAACAACTGGTGGAAGATGAGCGGAGGATAGAGCCAATGTACGAGCATTGATTGGGTTCCGTATCCTCTGTGATGGCTCATTCGACTTCTTGGGAACTTCCCTCCACATAAGATATTCGGTAATGAAGGCCGCAAAAGGCAGAATGGAGTTACGTTTGGAAGACAACATTCGATAGAAAAAGTTCAGTATCACTTGAGGGATGTTCACTTGTTTACCAGTTCCAATACAATAGAGCAGATAACCATTCTTGTGGCTGACATCCGATGTGTGTCCTCTAGGTTCCAAATTATGACAGACAAAACGATTTAGGAACCGATATTCCTCGGTCAGATTTCCATGGGGAAGAAGACCCCCTGGCCATAAGGTATCTTCACCACACAATAATGTACCGATGCGATCATAATCTATCTGAACCTGTGAGTTGTCTGGAATGGGATAATCAGGGTTCTCAACCATCGGAATTTTAAGAAATTCAGAGATTTCCTTAGCAGAGAGGGTAATCCATTTAACTCGAACAAATGTCTTTAAGGAAGTGTCAGAGACAAGTTCGAGGTTGCAGTAGAATTCGCGAACCCAATCTGTATAGACTTCCTTGATCTCAAAATTAAAAAGGGAATACCAATTCCGAGTGGATAGACAATGACACACATCCTTTTCAAGAAGATCAACATCAATTTCTCTTTCAGTTTCAACAGTCCGTTTCTTGTATTGTTCTTCAAAAAGAAGAGATTTAGCTAGAGATGGAAACCGATGTCTGTCAAATGGTGGCTGTGAGGAAGAAGATGCAGCATGAGTCCTCTTTTTAGAAGACATGGGGATGATTGATAGAATCCCTAAACCAAATCAACAGCATAAAAGAGAACAGTGAAGATGAGCACCTCAAATTGTCACAATATCAGGCAAACAGTGTTTCAAGGTGTCCAAAAATGAAACAAACAGTTGATAACCATAGCAATATGCCATTCTCAGAATCCATGGCAGAATCAGTGTCCATATATGCAGTGTATGAATCCAACGAAGTTATCAGCATTTGTTCAAGGATAATCTCAATGATGGCTCTTGGCAAGCAAAGAAAAATAGAATGAACAATCCTCATTTTCCTAAAATCTCAAACTACAGATGCTCTCAAACCAATCAACATTCCAAATCCTTAAACACAACCCAAATAAACAATAAACACCATAGAGAAATGATGTATGAAGGCCAAGAATGGACATATATAGCAACGGAGAGGTAGAAAGTAAATGGGAAAAAGAAATGAGCAGTGAGGGGCATTCGAATTTGAGAAATAGAAGAAAGAGATTCAAGATAGAGGATGCTAAACAAGAATGGAAGATTTTACCTTGGTGAGATCAACTGGCCAAGATTGCAGATGAGATGCCCAGAAGCTTGAAGAAAACGAAAAAGGGTTTTAGGGCTTGGAGGAGGAAGAAACAGAACGAATGAAGAGAAACGCAGATTATAAACGCTGAAGGTTCGCTCGAGCGCACGTGAGTGGTCGCTCGAGCGAACTTGACAGAATTGTAAGAGTTTAAATGGGGCGCGGCAAAAATTCTCTAACGTCTATTGTTCGGTCAAATTACTCCATGATGTACAGTAAGAAGAAATTTTCATTAATTTAAGCGCACAGTGACTTTGTGAACAGTATGACCAAAGAAAAAAAATTTGAAAAGGAAAGAAAGAGGGGAAAAAAATGTGTGTGGGACCTACTCACCCTGAATCTCCATGAGATGAACGAAAGTGTTGTATAGGGAGCAAACCCATCAACAAAAAGTTAGGCAATATAGCACTATATAGATATATATATTTTTATATATATCTACTGCCCCCCCCCTTTTTCTTTTTTTTATTTATTGGTAAGGTAATATCCCTTATCATTTTTTTTTATTGGTAAGGTAATATCCCTTATCATTTTTTTTTATTGGTAAGGTAATATCCCTTATCATTTTTTTTTTATGCGGGGCAGATTAAACCATCATAGGTGACTTTCACACTATCGTAAATGGTAGCCCTCTCCAAATGAAAATTACCAATCAAGTGGTAGCTATCACACATCAACGTAGGTAGCCCTGATCCTCCAGTTTAATCTGATTACCGTAGCATCTCGCAGAGAATAAAGACGAAGAAAGTCGTGAGAGAATCGAAAATACGATTCGTGAAGTGCCAAAAAAAATAAAAAAAACAATCTTGGTCAAGTGAAAATTGTGAATGTGCACTTAAATAAACAAAAAGGTATGGAGATTAGGGAATAAGAGAAATCCCTAGTGATTTACGTAGAGATTCAAACCGCGTTCCATCTAATGGTTTTGTAAAAATGTCGATCTGCCAATTGTGTATCGGTAGGAATATGATGCAAAGAGACAATTTCTTCCTCTACAAGATCACGAATGAAATGATGCCTTATGTCTATGTGTTTAGTTCGGGAGTGTTGGACAGGATTTTTGGAAATGTCGATAGCACTCTGATTATCACAAAACACAGTCATTGTTTCTTGAGCAATTCCATAATCTTTCAGCATTTGTTTCATCCATAGAAGTTGTGTACAACAACTTCCAGCAGCAATATATTCAGCTTCAGCAGTCGACAAGGACGTCGATGTTTGCTTCTTACTGTGCCAAGCCACCAAATTATTTCCGACAAAGAAACAACCACCAGATGTACTTTTCCTATCATCAACACACCCAGCCCAATCGGCATCCGAATAACCAACAATTGATGTGTTGGTATCCTTTGACATCCAGATGCCATATTTGTGCAAAAGTTAGAGAAATCGGAATTTTGAAATTCAGATCCATGATCTGAGCAAATTTTCGAGACTCCTCCAAATTGCTTTCCTTTTTCTGCAATAAGCAAAGACCATAAGTCATTAAAAACAGTAAAGGTTTTAGATTTATCATGCAAGAATCTAACCCACGTTATTCTTGAAAAATCATCAACGGTTAAAAATATATATTTTTTACCGCCAATACTTTCAAACTTAGTGGGTCCCATGAGATCCATATGTAACAACTCTAGTGGTCTTTTGGTAGTAAGAGAGTCAATCTTTTTGTGTGGGGCTCTGATTTGTTTCCCAACTTGGCATGGCCCACAAACACTATTCGGGTCTTTATGAAGTGTAGGCAAACCCCGAACTAGTTCAAGTTTTGATAACTTTTCCAAAAGTTTGTAGTTCACATGCCCTAGTCTTTGATGCCACAAATCAATATCACTTATTATTGTAGAGTTGCAAGATAGATCATTTTCTGTGGCAACCACATAACAATTATCAGAATTTCTTTTACCATGTAAGACAGATTTCCCCTTTTTATCAACAATAATGCACTCATGAGCAGAAAAGTGAACTTCATATTTGTTGTCACATAATTGGCTGATACTTAGAATATTTGTCTTAAGCCCATCAACCAAATAAACATTTTTAAATGAGACGTACCTGGAATTGAAACAGTTCCTTTACCAATTACCTTAGCCTTACCTCCATCTCCAAAACGAACAGTGCCACCATCATAGTCGTCAACGGAGGTAAATAATGCTTTGTTCCCTGTCATATGTCTAGAGCAGCCACTATCCAAGTACCATACATCCGAGTCAGTTGCACTGAGTGCAGTCAGGACCACATTACAGCGTAGGTCAGATTTTCGAATCCAGATGGTTCTAGTTCTGACCTTTTGAGGAGAGACGTATTGCTTCCTCCGCTGATTTCGTTGAAAGTTTCTAAATTTATTACAATGTGGTCTTATGTGTCCTTTAATCCCACAAAAGTGACATATGGGAACAAATTGTGATTTAGACACATATCTATTATAATGATTTGGCGGATGTGCAGTATTTGAATAATTCAGAGGCATTGCAGTCATAGTTGGTCCTTGAACGAAGATTGATTTACCTTTGTCCTTTGATGAAGAAGCGCCATGAACAAAACCCAGTCCTGATTTTGAAGAAGTAGACTGTTGGTATCCAAGAATCTCGTTTAGCTTTAATGATCCTGTATTCATTCGATTGATTGAAGCTTTTGCTGATTCCAACTCAGAAAGGGCTATCTTCAATTTTCCAGCTAGATTCTCTTTTTCAGATTTGCAAGAGTTCAGCTCTTTTCCCAAGAGTAATAATTCAGAGTCTGCCTTTTGAATTTTTTGTTGCATACGATCATTCTCTTGTCCTGCAAGAATCAACTTATCAGACAAGATAGTACGCTGATCTTCCAACTGCTTTACCTTAGATTGAGATTCAAGCAATGTCGCTTGCAGTGATGTATTCTTTTCTTCAATTGCCTTCAATTTTAAGGCTCCTTTCTCGCTAAGTTTTGACATTCTGACAGATTCAAGAAAAAGCTTTTGATAATATTCATCATCATCTTGTTAACCATCAGAATTTTCTTTTATTTCTAAATCATCCTCTGACTTGGATTCCTGCACAGAAGAGTTAGAAAAGGCCACAAAAGCAACATATTTTCCAGACTCACTTAAGGGTGAATCGGGTTCAGATTCTTCGTCATCGGATTCTTCATTCCAAGCAACATTTAAAGCCTTGCCTTTATTCTTTTCTCTTCGATTTGCACACTTTGCAGCAGTGTGACCATATCCTTGACATTCAAAGCATTTGATTGGTTTTGGTGTACCCTTAGATTTATTTTGTTCCGATCTAGGTACAAATTTTCCTTTTGAAATTGTCTTTGGATTCGAAGAGTCCTTTTTGATAAAAGGCTTCTTGTTTTTCCACAGCTTCTTAAATTTTCTAGCATAGTAAGCCTCAAGTTGTGCATCATCTAATTCACTGCCAGAATCACAATTTTCCGAGTCATCAACTGAATTTGAAGACATAAGAGCAATGTCCTTCCCCTTTTTCAGTTGACAATGATTTGACTCAAAAGTTTGCAAATTTCCTACAAGTTCTTCAACACTTATAGAATTAAGATCCTGATGCTCCTCAATGGCAACAACTTTTGGACGAAATCGTTCTGGGAGGGATCTCAAAATTTCTTGACTATCTTAGATTGAGGAATAGGTTCTCCCAGATTAAAGCATGAATTCACAATCTTGGTGAGTTTTGTGTTGAATTCATCAAAAGTTTCAGCATCTTTCATACGAATCGTCTCAAAAGCGGTTGTCAAATTTTGGAGTTTAGTTTGCTTGACAGTGTCTGTTCCCTCATGAACAGTTTGTAATAAATCCCAGGCAGCCTTAGCAGTAGAGCACGCAGAAATTCTATGAAATTCAGTAGCAGTAATTCCATTGTAAATTGCATTAACAGCTTTATTGTTGCAATTGGACCTAGTCTTTTCATCAGCAGACCATTGGGCTTTAGGTTTGGGTCTGGTCTGTCCTTCAACAACAATAGTGGGATCAGTGTATCCCTCCACAACTATGTCCCATACTTGATCATCTATTGCTCGAAGAAAAGCAATCATTCTTACTTTCCAGTAAGGATAATTTGTTCCATCTAGCAGAGGGGGCTTGTTTGTAGACGTTCCTTCTCTATTGATATCCATTAGAGATTAGTGAAAATAGATCACACAATAAATTAGTGCAACCTGCTCTGATACCAATTGAAAAACCTTGCCTTAATACAGGCTGAGGTCCCAATCACCAGATCTCTATTGTTATCAATCCACAAGTGTTTAAACTAATAATTAATCCTAAATCCAATTAAAAGCAATCAAACACACAGCAAGTAGGACTCAGGATTTTGCACGTGAAAAACTCTACTCGGGAAAAAAACCATGGGCCTTACTGTCTAGGCCAACAGACAACCAAGCACTATTGTAAACCGAAAGTTACAAGAGACACTTACAACCCTTCCCAGTTGGTAACTCAGCCTAAGGACTGCTCGAATCTTGTCGACAGCTCGTCGTTCACCTTCAACCGTGCTTGAACAAACTCCTCGAAGTCGTCTTCAAGGATTCTCTACTTCAGGAGAGTAGTATGGATGCAAAACCAAAGCTTGATCTTCAGCACAACAAACTAGAAGCTTTGGAAGGATGATGGATCTCTCAGAATCTTCTCAGATGAGTTGTATTGTGGAGAAGTGCTTTGGAATAGAGAGATAAAGGCTATATATAAGCCTAAAAACGAGCCTCAAGAGTTTTAGTGTGATTGAAATAAAATAGTGCTCTTGAGAGAAAATAGGAAGTAGTTTCCGGATGGAATCTTCAGCATTCGCCCAGGTTCGCTCGAGCGACCTCTTTGCTTTATGTGATGGGTCGAGCGAAGGCAGGGAGAAGCTCGAGCGACCAAGCTACTGTCTTGGGTTCGCTCGAGCGAACTTGAGGTTCGCTCGAGCGAACTCTGTCAGGAAAGTATTCTTGCAAGGAGACTTTGAGTTCATCTTTTCCTGTGATAGAGTTCTTCACTGATTCCTTAATCCGAGCAATCCATTCTAATTAAAATATAATTGATAAAGAACCCAGTTTTTGTCCATAACCAATGAATTAGCCAACAACTAGAATCCTAACAATGTCCTAGGTCAACTTAACCCAATTGATATGGCCTAGAGAATGGCATCAATTATATAATTGACCCACGTTCAGGGGGTGGACGCTCCTCAGTGACAAACTAAATGCAAGACATCTATGCACAACACATAAAGCAAGAGTGTCTCCACAGTTTAAATTCTCATCTACAACCTTATCCTATGAATTTGGAGTGGGCCAAGTGCTACTTATCTACAAAGTAACTTAAACCCTTCTCCCTTTTTTTTGGGACTTGGGACAGCTATATGTCTTACAAATCAAAACTACAATTAGTTAAATTAAGACCTAATGAGTTGCTCTAAAAGAAAAACCTAATGAACAGTATCTGTTCCTTTAAGCAATGTATGCTGCATTGAACTCACAACCACAACTTTTATATGTAGGGTACTGGGCTTTAATTGGCGGGCTATGATCCTGTTTGATTGATTCAGGACTTGGGTTCTGATGTTTTCAATTGAAGGACTAGTTTTATCCTCCGGGTGTACATGGCTACTGTTTATGGGCCACAGGCCTTGGTTTAGTGGGCCTCAAATCTCTTCCTGGATTAGGATTTTGTCAGATAGGATCATCTATTATACATTCCAGGACAGTGTTCCAAAAAATGTCCTACGTGGCACTGTGGCTAAAAGGCCTAAAAGTTGAACATAATTACAACTTTTGCCATCAAGAAAGAAAGAGAGGGAGGACACTTGTGACTTGACTGCACGTGGAAGAGAGAGGGGAGAGAGAGAGAGGGGAAAGTAAGAGAGAGAAAATGAATGAGGGAGGGGGGCGGAGGGACTGATGGGTTTATTTTTTTCTGCTAATCTCAATTTCAGCCGTCCATCACACTTTTTTGTGGACCCCATTTTACTATTCATCTCATTATTTTTCTCAGAGAACTAAAATTCGAAAAATAAAAAAGCAGGGGAGCCGGGTCCGATTTGGTTGGCCAGAGTGTTAAAAAAATTTAAAAGTTAAGAACATTAAAAAAAATAATTATTAAAAAAAATTGGAGTGTAAACTCTTAAATTATAAAAGTTAATAAAACAAATACTAAAAACCCTAAACATTAAAGCATAAATCATATATACTAAACATAAATAAAAAAATTATTAACCTAAACCAGAAATTCTAAAAACACTAAATCCTATAAAGTCGTAAACCCCAAATCCAAATAAATTACTTTACAAAAAAAAAATTTATCGTACCAACGACACGGGTTACCACTAGTAGAACTTACATGAATTGACAAATGAAAGGCATTCAAATGTTTAAAACTTCATTAGAGATGATGATCAAGAACAATTAATGGGTAAGATCCAAACATCCGGGTGAGTTGAGTATCAGTCTCACCCTTCACAAAAAGTAGTCTCACACCTGCAGTTACATAGTCCCCTAAAAGGCTCTCAAACTCTGATCTATTTGTTTTGAACAATTTGCACTTCCATTCGCAGACTCCTCAGAAAATTCTCAAAGCTAAGTACCAAATCCATCAGAGGAGCCCACTTATGAAACCTAAGCCACTTAAAAGCACCATACTTGCGTATTAACACCGGTCCATATCTTGCTCCAATAGAGCTGGCCTAACCTCAAGATCAATCACCTATAAACATGGGATTTTAGTACCTCGATTTATTTTTAATCACAAGTTTTATAGATGATCAATCTAATATTGGGGCAAACACTGACTGAAGCGAAATTTAGGCCTCAACTTATTTGAGCGTTCTTAGATTTAAATGTAGGCCAAAATGCTTTATAGCATGACACACATGAATTAATTCATCAAACTTGAACTCCAAATCTAATGAACCTCTCTAAGTTTTAAGTGTGGAATTATGAATTTCAACCTCAAATGAGAATGGGTTGAAATGGGAACCAGGAAACCATGGGCGATAATTTAGCTTCTTATTGATAAGAATCATTTTACAGACTTCATGTTAAGATATGAATTGCTATTGTTGACAGTTCTAGCTTAGGTCATATAACAAACCCACTTCCTTATTTAATTCAACAATCCTCTCCATCCCCTTCCTGCTTTTGATCATTTGGAAAAGTTCCTGTGGATTCCAAGGGATGTATAATTTCATCTGTCATCTTCACTAGCACTTCATCATGTCTTCATTCCTCAGTAATCAGTAATCAGTAATCACCCCATTTCTCTTCACCCTCTACTGTGAAGATTACAACCCGCGCAGTCTACTGTGCAGAGGTGAACAGCAACAACAGTTGCCGTCAATCTATTCATAATCACCTTTCAATGCTTCTTCAACCACACATTCTGATTTTACATCCAATGCATTTGTTGCCTGATCAAGCAGGAATTTTTTATCCTCTATCCACTGCTCCTATCCACCCTGATATTCACCAATACTCCTTACAGGAACATTCTCCCTTCCTGAAGTGATGGAATCGATACCGATCTCTTAAAACTATCTCTCTATCATAAATAACAGAAACAAGCTTCGCCACTGAATGGCAATCACCACAGATGCGAAGATTCTTCACAATTCGGACAGGTGCAGGTGCCTCTGTACTAATAAGCCCAAAGGCAATGGCCAACTTCTCACTGTGACAATGTAAGGCTTGCTCTTTCCCTTCCTCTTCTTCTACGTCCCGCAACAACTGTGACAAATCTGGCACATAACCAACTGATTTCAATCTGGAAGCAACCTCATCCAGCTTGGAATAGATCTTCCTCGACAGAGGATGGGATACATCTCCCAATAGGAACTCATGGACAACACCATCAACCTCTATGGAGCTACAACCAGGCTCTTTCTTGAGCCCCTTCTCTTTCATCAGCTTCCTCAACCTTCCAACATCATCCCATCGCCCGTGCTTGGCATATATGTTAGACAAAAGCACGTAGGCTCCATCATTGTCAGGCTCCAACTCAAGAAGACGTTTGGACGCAAGTTCGCCTATTTTGAGGTTCCCATGAACCCTACAAGCGCCAAGCAGTGCTCCCCACACAGAATAATGGGCAGGTATCGGCATTTTCTCTATCAAATCCACTGCTTCTTCTAGGAGTCCAGAACGGCCAAGGATGTCCACCATACATCCATAATGTGAAGCAAGAGGTGCAACTCCATAGACTGGCAGCATCTGACTAAAATATAGTCTGCCCTCATCAACTAGTCCTGCATGGCTACAAGCGCACAAGACATTGGTGAAAGTTACCGCATTGGGCCTGACCTTAGCTTCTTGCATTTGCAAGAAGAGGTCAATTGCAGCCTTCCCACAGCCGTGCATCGCCAATCCACCAATCATGGCGCTCCACACGTAAACATCTTTGTATTTCAGATTTGCACTCTGGAAAACCTCCATTGCCTTGTCCAGATCTCCACATTTAGAGTACATGTCGATAAGCGAGGTCGCAAGATGACAATTCAACTCAAATCCCTGCTTCTTTATGTACGCATGGATCCAACGGCCCACATCCAATGTGCCCAACTTAGCACATGCCGAAAGAGCGGTCACCAGCGTGACCTGATCAGGTTTTACCTCTGAGGTGGTTTGCTGCAATTCATGGAATAGAGCCAGGGCATCATTGGGACGACCACTCTGTTCGCAAGTAGAGATCAAAGCGTTCCAAGAACCAATGTCTCTGTCAGGCATTCTGTCAAACACAGACCGAGCAGCCCGAAATCCCCTGCATTTTGCATACCCAAACAGCAGTGTCGTCCACGACACAGAATCTCTCTCCGTCATTTCATCAAACAACATCTGTGCATCTTCCAACGCCCCACATTTCCCATACATATCCAACATGGCATTATTCATGGTTAAGGTACAACGAATCCCATTTCTCTCAATATAAGAACGGACCCGTTTCCCAAATTCCAAATCCCCCGTCTTCGCACAAGCAGAGAGAACGCTCACCATCGTCACCTGGTTCGGCCTCACACTTTCATCCGCCTCCATCTCTCCAAACAGCTCCAATGCTTCCTCGGGGCGGCCAGACTGCGCCAGCGCAGTAATCATAGAGTTCCACGAGACGGCATCTCTCTGGGGAATTCTCACAAACACCTGGTGGGCCAGGTCCAAATCCGAGCAACTAGCATACAAATGAATCAGAGAATTGAGGACGAACACATCAGAATCAAGCCCGAGCTTGACCGCCATGCCCTGCAAGGCTCTCCCCTCGTTGAGAGCAGCGAGCTCTGAGGCCACTTTGATGGCGAAGGGGAAGGTGTATTTGTTGGGTCTGTGAAGGCCACGATGGAGCATGAGGGAGAAGAGGAGAAGGCCGTGTCTGGGGTTGGGGCTGGAGGCGTAGGCGCGGATGAGAGTGTTCCAGGAGTAGAGATTTGGGTGGGGGATTTGGTCGAACACGAGGCGGGCGTAGTCGAGGCTTGTGCTGGGAGAGAGGGTGAGGGCTGTGATGAGTCTGCTGGCGGCGTAGGGATCGAAGAAGAGGCCGAGACGGAGCATGCGGGCATGGATTTGCTTGGCTTGTGATTGGTTGGTGCATTGGTCGAGCAAGGAGAGGGTCGGATGGTCAGGGAGGTTCGGTTTGGGGTCGGGCCTTTGGGAGGAGGAGGGTTGGGGAAGGAAGAGGAGAGTATTTGGGAGGAGGGTTGCCATGTCGATTATGAAAAAACTCCAATGCCAGGCCGGGACTCGGGAGAGTAGAAGTAGAAGCTCATGTGGATAAGAGCATTAGTAGAGGGCGTTCATGCCGGAACCCTTCTTGAAATTTTAAATGATTGTTTTGGCTTCGAACTCAACTTTGATAAGAGAGGACTCTAAATCCGGTTCTGACTAGACTAGAGAAACAGGATCCAATTCTAAAATTGTTTCTAACAGTTTTTTTTTAATTTTTATTTTTTTATTTAAAATAAAGATATAATTTAATTTATAACAATGCATCAAGTTTACTACTATAGTCAGAAATAAACGTAAGACTGACCAAAGTTGATCTTAAGCTACAATTTACAATATTAAAAACTCATATGTCCAGTCTCAAGTCCACGGATCGAAACTTAGATAGACACTTTTACCTATTGGAACCTAAATTGAGTTTTGAACATTAATCCAGACCTATTTATGAATCAAAACATAATATAGGTTCTAATTCTGAACGTAGTTTCTTACCGGTTGGAAGCTCCAAATAATTAGATAGTCCGATATCCATTTGTATCCATAAGTATGAGCATTTTCACTCTCAAGGTATTTTTCAAATTTGGATTTTTTTGTATTAGAGTTTCTTATGAAAAATATTCCTTTTAAACTAAGAAAAAGGACAAAGTGCCCAAACACTTCGTAATCATACCTCCAACCTTAGCCGAGTGCCATCACCTAATGGTTATGAATTATGATGTGTTTGGGCTCTCCACTTTTCTCAAATTTAAAAGGGTGTTTTCTATAGAGAATTTTACCTGAAAAGGGACCTTAGAGGTCCAGTGATCATAAAATGGGCCAATAGTAAATCTGGCACGGAAGTGGTCCCCTGGGACCACTTCCGTTTTTTTTTATCAATAGTGGAACAAGTGACGACGTCGTCGCTTGTAGAACCCCAATAAAGAGCGCGCGAAACCCCACTTCCCCACTTTCCCCTTCTTCCTCCCATCCCTACCTCCATTGCCCCTGGCGATTTCAGTTACTCCTTCTTCAAAAGAGCAAGCAGGTGGTCCCAAAGGTCATTTTCCATGTTTGGATTGTAGCATCAAGATTCGAGCATCTTTATTTGGAAAACCCACCGAGACCCCACTTCCCCATTTTTTCCGTTCATCCTCCCATCACTTTTGCACCTTCTTTTCTCCTTCCTCAAAAGGTCGTTTTCCCACCTATTGGATTGTAGCATCAAGCTTCCAGTATCTTTTTCGGGCTATGGTATTCTTCTTGTCTCTTTTTCTTTTTCTGTATTACACAATGATGATTTACTGTGGTTTCTTAATCTTCTTTCCATTTACTTGACATCCTAAAATGGTTAATATTCATGCATTGTACATGATTTTTGCATTGAATCGACCCACGAGTTAGTCCTTCCATTTTCCCCATTCTCGACTGGGTTGGCAATCCTAGTGGACATGCAGAGACTTCATGTTTGGACTACTTCATTGCTACTGAAATAGGGAGACATCAAGCATAATGCAGAAGATAACAATTGGGTTTTACTAAACAAAAATTTGGGTGTGCAAAGAGGAGAATAAATTAACAGTTACCAAAATCATATAAGTAGAGACTTTTCTAAATTGATAAGTTAATCAAAATTATACAGTAGTGGCGGAATCCGGATCCAGCTATAGCCCTATTCTCATTGAAAATTCATCACTCCTTTTTTTTTGTTTTGTTGGATCATCACAATTCTGATACACACACTAAAATATAGAGACTTGTAGTCGTGGAAAAAACCCATAGGCTTTGGACCATTCGCAATAACAAGTATGATTTGGCCCATTGACAACATAGACTTCCTAATGACTATAGGATGGAATTAAGCTACACATGTGGCCCTTGCATAAAAATGGACCCATTATACCATTATAATTGTTATTGTTCTTCTTATTCATCATGTTTCCATTGTAATGGCTTCATCATTAATCATTTTAGTAATACAAGTGTTGTAAATAAATTTATTCATATAAGAGTGTTTGAACTAACTTCAATACCTATTCATTTGCAATGAATTAAAGCCAGAAACAATTGTATAGAGGAAGCGGTGGGAAAGGTTGCATTCTGTTTTTCCAACCATTAAATTTAAATAAGTATTGCTATGATTCTAATTCATACATACAGGCCTAGATAAACGTTGCTATGATTTATTTTTAAGTGAATGTAATGAGTCTGTACCCATCAAAATAAGTAGTCTCATATTTGGAATTCTCCAAATCATGAAGACAAATTGCCCCCAGATGTTTGCAACCAAACATGACTTAAATTTCAAATACTGTTATAAGGGAAAGAAGAACTTGAGGGAATTTCCTTATTACTTTTAATTTCCTTATTAGTTAGCTTTACTTCTCGCTCTAGTTATGTTTACATCTCCCTCTCTCGATCTATTTATTTTTTGCAGATGGCTGGAAGTGAGGGAATAAGAAATAGGCTTCTATATGACCAGGACAATCATATTTCAGAATCCATAAACCATGGACATGTATATTCTTAGCCACCCTTTCATATATATATATATATATATAGTTTACCTTTTTCTTAACTGTAATAACTTGAAACTGTCTCGCAGGAATTTGGTACATTTCGATGCATACCTATGAACCCAGACAAATCTGTTTGGGTGTTAAATGATATCCAAAAGGAGTATGTAAGGCAAGCTGGTTTACAGCATTTTGCAGAAATGGAACATATTAGGATAGATCATGCTCTCATTACAGCCTTGGTTGAGAGATGGCGTCCTGAAACAAACACCTTCCACTTCCCATCCGGTGAGGCCATTGTTACTCTTGAAGACGTGGCCTACATATACGGGCTACCTATCGATGGCCCAATTGTTACCGGGAGAACTTTCTCGAGTTCAATGGTTAGTGATGTATGTATTGACTTACTTGGCAAGGCCCCAATTCAGGGGTACCGAAGTAAATGGGATTAATATTAAATTCACTTGGCTGGAGGACAATTTCGCAGCGGTGCCATCAAATAAGAAGAGTACGAAGAAGAAAAAGAAAAAGAAACTTTCTAAGGATGATGAGATCTACAACACTAGGGCGTACCTTTTCTTCTTAGTTTCCAGTCAAATTATGTCTAACACATCGGGTGGAAGGGGTCCGGCATATCTTCTAGAGTTGTTCAAGGAATTTAAGCCATATGCATGGGCCCCTGCCTGTCTTGCCAATCTTTACTGGATTTTAGCAAAGGCAGTTAAATATGTTAAGGACAAGTCTGAAGATAGACATCAGGAGGGAGATGAAAGCAAATCACCGAACAAAACTGATGATTCTAGGAAGTTTAGAACTTTGACTGGACCTCTTCAACTTCTCCAGGTGATAACATTTTTATTTGAACATATTTACAGTTTTTCTACAACTGTTACATTTGTATTTACTTATTAATGACTGTTTTTTGCAGCTATGGGCGTACACGAGAATGCAAATTGGACGTTGTCCACCACCAACTGATACATGGAAAAGTGATATTCAGTTCCCATTGATGAAAACATGGGCAGTTAGGTTGAATTCATTCAAAGCTGTAACCACACTGATTAAGACTCGAGATGAGTTGAACAAATTGCCAGAGGACGGTGTAAGTTCAATATAATCGGATGGTATACAATTGGGATTTGATGCTTTTATCATTACATTGAAACTAATCTTGTTTTATTTCTTTTTCTGTAGTTCAAATGGCAACCATATAGCAAGTTCGGAAAGACATTCCGTCATACTGTTTCTAAAGCCGACCGTGACCTATTTTCATCTTCAACGGTCTTGGCTTTTTATTGGGTAGTGGAGCGACATAATACGGGTCGCGTTATGAAACAGTTTGGATTTGTTCAGGAAGTTCCCCCACCGTTCAGCATGCCCTATCCAAGAGTGGAGCGAGTAGAAAAAATCGTGTATGACTACAGTGCACCTGGCAGGGTACCTAATTATGTGTTGTGGGACAGTAGATCCCGGTGCAATCTGAAGGGAAAAAAAGCATCTTCAAAGACACATAATGATGAGTATATGCATTGGTATCGGGCCAACACGATCATTTACATCGGTCGAGGGCAGGAGCATGAGGAGATTGATAAAAAAAAAAAAAAAACGTGATGAACATGAGGGTTGTTGTGAGCAGAAGCACGTAAGATACCGGTGGCTATTTCTGTCGATATAATTTTTCGTTTCCACATGCCTTATGGCTGATTTTCTTGTTATGTCACACAGGTTCATCAACTCTTGCTTCACATGGAAAGGTCAGTTGACCGTGCTGTTCAGAAGAAAACCTCAATTGAGCATTTCCGGGAATCATGGATCAGGAAGATACTCAGATTTAGATCTGGTTTGAATACCAAATTCGTCAAATTTAAGGATGACCACTTATACAGCTCAGCATCAGAAGATGTAAGCAAAAATTTCATCGATTTATTTTTATTGTTACCTAATGGAGATCATTCTATGCAATGTGTGAAAGATTTTATCCTCAAGTTGATGTATTTGATATTAAACAATGACAGGATAAAAAGGCATCCACCGACGGATTGAGGGTTAAAAAGCCTGCATCCAAAAGAAGCCCAAGGAAAAAGAATGGAAAGAAGCAGAAGAGCGTGAAGCACAATATTGATGTTCCAGTTTCACCTATGTCACACACCCCTACTGAACATGCCCCTGAAGTAGCCAAGGAGGATTGCAGTATGGATCCAGATTCAGTAGAAAGACAAACTTCTACACCTTCCACTTCCAATGAGCCACCAGTGGTTGATATCTTTTCCACTCCTCGGGGGGCATCAACCTCGCAAGCAATAATAGTTTCACCGATCAGGGCGTCCATTGATTCACTAGTTTGGAGGTTAAAAAGATTGCCCCGAACGAGGAAGATTCCAGAAAAGTATGATGATTACTTACACTCAATGGGTGGATCGGAGTATTCACTCTCCAAAAAGTGACAGGTTTCTACTGAATGGGTTCAAACGATATTTCAATGAGAGGTATAATGTAATTACATTACCATCGTAATGGTTTCATTCATATATGGCCTTATGTGTATTGTATTTTGCAGTAAGAATGAGCTCGACATTGTATGCACATTGGTATCCAGTGAAGTCCTCTATTCTGCTCTAGAGGAGGGAATTTGGTTCGACACCAATATTCTGTATTATTGGTTTGATGTGTTGAGGGAGAAGTGTCAAACGGCCTTTTTGGCAGACCCAAGCATTTCTGTAAGTATATAGATTCTGATTTGCAGTTATGACTTCGTTGCCAGTTGGAGGTTAAGAACTCACATTAATTTTTTTGCAGAGCTGGTGGCAGTCTGGATTGCCGACCGCTGAAGAAGCAGCCTTCGGTCCCGGAGGTTCTCGAGTGTGTGAGGCTAGAGAATGTAAAACATTGGTTTACGTTATTCACTCTGTCAATCATTTCACATTACTTGTTGGGTATACGGACGAGCGGAAATGGGAATTCTACAATAGTTCAAGCAGTGATCGTCATGCTTTAACTACCTGTAAAGGATTTGTAAGTATACCATAATGGTACAAAAAATTTAAAAGAGCTTCTTAAGGTGTTATCGTACAAGATTTAGTCAGATTTCTTTACTGATCTTGCAGGTTGAGTGGCTGACGACGAAGTTTAGCCAATATGGGTGGGAAGACCCATACATATGGACAATCAACGTTAAAACGAACATCCCACTGCAGGGAAAACGGCTACGACTGCGGTGTCTTCGCCGCTGCGTTCGCTGAGCACTGTATATTTCGTCGTCCGATTAACTTCACGCAGGCTGACATGATGTATTACCGGGAACGAGTCATCATTGAGATCTTCAAGCGCAGCTGGGAGTTGAATGCATACCGATTGAATATTGATGAGATTCCACTCGACTCAATTGATCCTCAGAAATGATGAAAATTTGATCTTTTGTTGTGATCCATTGTTGAATGTAAATCTAACTTTTTGTATGTAAAAAGTTCAAATGAATGTGAAGGGAAGTTTTGTTTGTCTCTGTATGATCAAGCAAAGTTGTTTGGCTTTATTGAATGTTGCATTCCTATGTATTTTTTTAATGCAGCTTGTAATATGGACGTGAATGTAGTATGGTAGTTGTAGTGCATTCGCACATCCAACCATTACAGAAGTAACAAGTTTGAAGATATTGCTTAAAACCGACGACGTCGTTGCTTCACAGAAGCTAATATATAGGGTCCAGTGTTAAGAACTGCCGACGTCGTCACTTCACAGAATCTAGTGGAACATAGTTGTGTGTTAATAATTAACGACGTCGTCGCTTCACAGAAACGTTTATAAAAATCACAGATGTAATAAATGACGACGTCGTCGCGACACAGAACATAGCGCAATTTATATGTTTGTTAATACTGACGACGTCGTCGATACACAGAAACTAATGGATCATAGTTGTGTGTTAATAACTGACGACGTCGTCGCCTCACAGAACATAGCGCAAACTATATGGTTGTTAATACTGACGACGTCGTCGCTTCACAGTATCTGGCCTAAAATAAATGGTTGCTGATACTGACGACGTCGTTGCTTAACAGAATCTCGAAGGAATCACTTCTAGTGTTAAACTGACGACGTCGTTGCTTCACAGAATCTAGTGGAACATAGTTGTGTGTTAATAACTGACGACATCGTCGCTTCACAGAATTGTTTTAAAAAAAAACACTTATAATAAATGACGACGTCGTTGCTTCACAGAATCTAGTGAAATATAGTTGTGTGTTAATAACTGACGACATCGTCGCTTCACAGAATTGTTTAAAAAAAAAACACTTATAATAAATGACGACGTCGTTGCTTCACAGAATCTAGTGAAATATAGTTGTGTGTTAATAACTAACGACGTCGTCGCTTCACAGAATCTTTTAAAAAAAAAAACACTTATAATAACTGACGACGTCGTTGCTTCACAGAATCTAGAGGAACATAGTTGTGTGTTAATACTGACGACGTCGTCGCTTCACAGAATCTTTTAAGAAATAAACACTTATAATAACTGACGACGTCGTTGCTTCACAGAATCTAGAGGAACATAGTTGTTTGTTAATACTGACGATGTCGTATTTTCACAGAGGGATATGGTGACAATAGTTGATAAAATTTGATAACAAAAATGGTGACATAGTTGATAAAAGTTGATAACAAATTTGTTGAAACTGTTATATATAAAGTTGTATTACAAAAGTATGATCCACATCAAGGGATATGCACAAGATATGCTAGAAAGCTACCCCACAAAAGTATGATCCACAGCAGGGGCTATGTACAAGGTATGCTATCAAATCACCCCAACATAAAGTATTTCTATCCCACAAAAGTATGATCCACATCAATGGATATGTACAAGGTATGCTAGAAAGCCACCCAAAAAAAGTATTTCTACCCTCAAAAGTATGATATTGACAAGATATGCTAGTTGGATCTATGCAAAATGATCTGATGGTGGATTGCGACAACTCTTTCGGTTATGTCCCCTATGTTTGCAGTTAGAGCAAGTAACAACCCTGCGTTGTCGATTTCTGTCCTCAACACGAATCCGGGATTTCTTTGGACGCCCTGGTTGTTTGGTAGCACGTGGAGGCAAGACGATTTCATTTGATGTATGTTCCCATTGTCTGCTATCACGAGTGGCATGAATGACCTCACTATACGAAGCACGATAAGTAGTTGTTAGGTAACAATCCTCAACATAGTCATACGGATTCAGGTGCCTAACTTTCATCGCTGCTAGTGCATGACAGCATGGAATCCCCATTATTTCCCATCTACGACAGCTACACTTCTTTAGTTCAAGATCCACAATATCTATGAATTGTGCTGATTGAACCTGAAACTCAACGAGCCCGGCAACACGTACATGCACGCGGCGTGAGTCTTCAGCCTCTTGGCTCATTAGTTTCTCTGCATAGGGCGTTAATCGCGATGTAATATCCAGTGACTCGAGATGTCTTCTCTGGAAGAATTCCATCAACTTCGCACGGATTTCTTCGACTTGCTTTGTAATGGGAAGCACCCTAATGTCCTTTAAAAGCGCGTTCGTACATTCGGCAGCGTTGCTGGTTATCATGTCATAGCGCCGACCCTCAACAAACGCATTTGACCAACGTTGTTTTCCAATGGCATTGATATAATTATGCGCCCCTTGGTCTACAGACATGATGTCATTCATATAGGCCTCATACTCACATGGTCTAAAAGACTTGGCAGCCCGCCAGAATTTCAATACAATGGCACGATCACAGAAGGCTGTTTTAATGTTCTCTGCAATGTGATAACAACAGTAGCAGTGAATCGCGCTTGGAATGATGTTGGCCAATGCCGGGACAAGACCCTTTTGTCGATCAGACACAATAGTCAAATTTGTTGGACTTCCCAAAGCAAGAGATAGGTTGGCAAGAAACCACTCCCAACTGTCACGACGTTCGGCCTCGGCCAAAGCGAAAGCTATAGGAAATAGCTTATGATTACCATCATAGGTGACAGCCACTAGAAGCACACCCGGATACTTGCCGCGAAGATGTGACCCATCAACAGCGATCATCGGCCTCATCGACGAACAGAATGATCGGATACAAGGACCGAAAGCCCAGAAGAATCTTCTAAACCTGTCTTCAACAGTCGTGTCGATATTAGTCACAGTACCCGGATTGGTCATGTGTAATTCTTTACAATATAGAGGTAAAATCTTAAAAGATTCTTCATATGATCCCCGAACTACACGCAAGGCCATCTCTTTTGCAATATGTGCTTTCTATAAGTGATACGGGTGCCAAACTCCTTTTGGTATTCATTCATAATTTCTTTTGGCTTCAAGTGGTTATTGCATCGGACTCTGTCCTCAATGAACTCTTCAATAAGTTTCGAGGATGCTTGGGGATGTGTCATTCCCATCATTGGTTTTGAGCAACAATGTCTTGGGTTATAAGTCCGCACCTTAAATTCCGGGCCTGAATCAACGATGGAAGCATGTATACGCCAGGGACAACAATCATCTCTGCAACGTGCCGTGACTTTTTTCGTCTTGGTCGACACATGTCGTAGAGTAAAATTGTTATAAATTGCAAATTTCGCAAGAGATCTTCTGAAGCTTTCACGATCAGGAAATTGACGCCCTACCCACATTTCTCGTGCTGAGTCCGTACCAGTATCGGCTATAACATCTTGAGGGGCCATTGTGTCTACAAAATTGATATCTCCCATAGCCACTGAATGAAGCACAGCCTGAATGGTTTCAGATCCTTGTTGATTACCAATATAATTGACATCTTCCATAGCAAGTGAATGATCCACAGCATAAATGGTTTCACCTCCTTGTTCATTACCCCCGGAATTGACATCTTCAATATTAAATGAATGATTCATAGCATGAATGACTTCAGCTCCTTGTTCATTGCCAACAAAATTTACATCTTCCAAATCAAATGAATGATTCGCATCATGATTGGTTTCGGTGCCTTGTTTATTACCAGCCATCATCGAAGAGGGAGTTCCACGAACCATTGATATATCAAAAGTAGCACATACAGCATCGTGTGCATCAACAGCCTCTCGATCTATACCATCCACATCAAAAACAGCTCTTGTAGAACGATTTGTTGCATGAGGATCCAATGAGGTAGAGAAATGCATATCAACGTTTTCATGGAGATCCACGGTGGGAAATACTAGGCCAGACGTGGGCATTTTTATCTCGCAAATCCCTTTGCACATTTTCTTCTTGGCACTTGGACAGCCAACCTTCACTCGTTCTCTGCAAGGCATGGACAAGAATTTAAGTTAGGCACGACAAGTGCAACTATATAAATATTTAAAAAAATATAACATAGATACGTACCTAGAGCCTTCGCGTTTCTTGTTATTAACGTGTAGTTTCCTGTTGACATACACATGTAGCCCATGTTGCTCACTTCCAGACGCCATCAACATTCCCAGCATATCATTTTCATCTTCCAAACTGATCAACGAAAAAACGAGTCCATTGTGATGAAGGTATTTCATGCTTACATCCTTCATATTTGCATCCCAATTAGACAATGCAATGGCTTCATTCATCAACATGTCATATGTTAAGGTCTTAGGTAGAGACCTCATCTTCTGTCTTCCACCATTGTAGACCGGGCGTATAATGTCAAAGACAAACTCTCCATCAAAGTGAAATATGATGGAAATCTCAGACTTGGTCATTCTGCCGACGCAAATAGAGCATATATTAATTTGTTGGTATTAGCAAATGTAGTCCAAGGGTCACCTTTCACATAATGCTAATAGAGAGATGATTGTATGAGTCAAACTGTCCATTTCTATTTCTATTTACAAGGAGAAAAATCACAAGAGAAGTTAACTCCCCTAACACTGTTTTTTTCCTAGGGTTACTGACAGATGAGGAGTGAAAATGAAATCATTTTATTGGTGTTTGCTCCCACTTTATACAAGACATATTCACCAAGATTTCTGCACGTATTTGAGTACCCATCTTCATATTACTTATAAGGGTTTAACCCTAACGTGCAAATACGTAGATTCACAATCTTCATATGCTCTCAACTAGGGGTTGTGACAATAAACAACCTTAGAACAGCCAGAGTTGTTACCTTTCTCAAAAGCCTTAATAAACTTTTCTCAAAAAAATGTATATCAAATGCCCTAATGAACTTTTCTGAAAAGGGTAAACATGAAACAGAGAATCTTTGGTAGCTAATGCATGAAAGAACACATAAATAGCGATATACCTACCTCTTAATGGAGTTCAACAACCTCCATAAAGAAGCCCACCCGTTGGGGAAGACGCCTGCATCGTCCCTATTCGTCGGCAGCTCAAAAGGATCCCACGAAAAAGAAGCTGTGACGGGATATGTATACATATATAGAACATAAGCGACGACGTCGATACTAACCCACTATTATAAGTGACGACGTCGTCGCTTGTAGAAAATAAGCAAAAAAATATATTTTCTGGCGGGAAGACCCATTCCGTTACATATTATCTATGGGGACCTCTTCCGGTGAGTGACCAACTAGGGTCCTTTTTCAGGTAAAATTCTCTTTTCTATAATATGAGAAATTAATTATTAAATATTAAATAATAGTAATGCTCAATGAATTTGAAGAATATTTTTGAAAATATTTTTATACTTTACTCGTTTTTTTTTCCTTTTATTTTGTTCTCTTTGGCATTTGCAACATTTTTTTTTAAATACTGAGTAAAAAAATTGTTTTAAGTATATATTGCAATTGATCTTCTTGGGTTTAAAATAAGCAAAAAGTCTACTTGGACATACTTTTTGGCATGAATCTTGGATAAAACCCTATGTTACCCCTTCAGTGATATTAAAGGGGTAACATAGGGGTTTGTCCAAGATTCATGCCAAAAAGTATGTTCATGTAGCATTACTTTAAAATAAGTTTAAATACTGAATAGAAAATATTGTTTTAAGTATATATTGCAATATTGTATTGGTGTTTTCAGCTACTGTATACCGTCTACTGTGTATGCCGTAAACCTAGAATTACATTGTAAGGTTCGCATACCGTTTCTCCTTTGTCTGGATAGTTCCTGCGTTTGGTACGCCGGAATGGGTCCTGGAATGGAATAAAATTTACATAAGATTGACCAAAATACCCTTTTTAGATTTTTATCTTTGGCTCAGTTAATGTATAGATTATATTATTATTAAATAGGTGGGGCCCACACAAGCTCTTTTATTTTTTAATCTTATAATAATAATAATAATAATGTATAGATTATATTATTATTATATAGGTAGGGCCCACACAAGCTCTTCTATTTTATAGTCTTATAATAATAATAATAATGTATAGATTATATTATTATTATATAGGTGGGGCCCACACAAGCTCTTCTATTTTATAGTCTTATAATAATAATAATAATGTATAGATTATATTATTATTATATAGGTGGGGCCCACACAAGCTCTTCTATTTTATAATCTTATAATAATAATAATAATATAGATTATATTATTATTATATAAGGTGGGGCCCACACAAGTTCTTCTATTTTATAATCTTATAACAATAATAATAATGTATATATTATATTATTATTATATAAGTAGGGCCCACACAAGTTCTTCTATTTTATTATCTTATAATAATAATAATAACATAGATTATATTATTATTATATAGGTGGGGCCCACACAAGTTCTTCTATTTTATAATCTTATAACAATAATAATAATTTATAGATTATATTGTTATTATATAAGTGGGGCCCACACAAGTTCTTCTATTTTATTATCTTATAATAATAATAATATATATTATATTATTATATAGGTGGGGCCCACACAAGTTCTTCTATTTTATAATCTTATAATAATAATAATAGTGTATAGATTATGTTATTATTATATAGGTGGGGCCCACACATGTTTTTCTCTTTTATAATCTTATTATTATAATAATAATAATGTATATATTATATTATTATATAAGTGGGGCCCACACAAGTTCTTCTATTTTATAATCTTAATATTATAATAATGTCTATATTATATTATTATTATAGGTGGGGCCCACACAGTTCTTCTCTTTTATAATCTTATTATTATTATAATAATAATAATGTATAGATTATATCATTATCATATAGGTGGGGCCCACACAAGTTCTTCTCTTTTATAATCCTATAATAATAATAATTATAATAATAATGTATATATTATATTATTATTATATAGGTGGGGCCCACACAAGTTCTTTCTCTTTTATAATCTTATTATTATAATAATATGTATAGATGTGAAAAATGGTATTTTTATCTCAACAAAAAGTTGAAAGGAATTGCCATTCCTTCCCATCCCGGATGGATTCCGTTGGAATGACCATTCCATTCCGACCTTCATTACAGCGAACCAAACGCTACCTAACACCTACAATTTGGCTTTCTATTTGTTTTATGAGAAATGATATTGGCACTCATTTTCCTTCACAAAATTTTGAAGTGCCTCCATCAAAAAAGGAGGAAAAGCGAGTGCCAATATCAATTATCTTATTTATTTTATTTGTGATGTTTTTGCCCTCCTTGTCGTCTTCAATAAAATTTTCTTGTTACTGAAAAATTAAAAAAAAAAAATTGCATAGGAGTGCTTATGATTGTATTTGGAAAAATGAAAATAGTGTTGCTTATAAGATGCCAAAGCCTATTTATCTAATTGCAATAGTACATAGGTGATGTGAGTGCGTTTAGATAACCGGAGGAGCTCTACAGTTCTCCAATCCTTGCATTAACCAACTACCAAGTAATCAAAATAGCAGACAACCCGCGAGTACAAGGCAACAGTCTTCCGAGGATCCAAACAGGACCTTTGCATGTGAAGGGCTGAACACTAGTTGCTACAGAAATTTCAGGTTAATCTGCTGTTCATTTTTTGTGGAAAGCCAGCAACGTCAGTTCATTTGCTACTTATCTGGTCAGACTCAGATGATACCATTTGAGATTCAAACAGAAGCAACACAACTATGTCAAAAGAAGCAAGAAAATGCTTGCTGACACAGGCAATTTGCCAATTGAAAATTGACGACCAAAGAGGAAGACAATTGTTTAAACAAGTCAAAAACTTCACCGTTTTGCATTTCAAATTATAATCCGAGTTGACGACAGCGAACAGTTTGAGTAACTACTGTACAACCTACATATATCCAACCCTCTTTACCCTGAAAAAAATATCCAACCATAACAAGAGCAACAGCTAGAGACACCAATGGATCTTGCAGCACGACAAACACAGTTAAGAAGCTTGAAGCAAGACTACCACAGTTAGGACAGATAAATGAAATATGCAGCGAGACTAGATGGTAATCTATATCACAACTTGCTGGAAAGAAAAAAATTGGGGGTATAAACCTCTAACTAACGAGGATTGATGATGTGGTTTGGACCACAAGTTACAAAAAATGTAAGCACTGTACATAGTCATTCTGCTTGCACTTTGATGCATGTCGAAGGGACTGGATGCCCATTCTTATTATGCTGAGGATGGTAAGTTCTGTAACCCTTGCTGAATTTCATCCTTTGAACGTTTAGCCAGAACAGATTCCAGTGCCCTAAACAAACAAAAGTAAGATTATCACCCGTAGACATTAGAAGCATGGAATGTAAAATGTTGATATCAACCAAGCAACAAAGATGACAAACATTGAGGACTAGATTTTATTCATAACAATAATAATAATAAGATAGTATTTCTTTTCTATGTAAAAAGGGCTCTCCATTTCACATCATAAACAACATGATAGAAGCTTACCCCATTTTTCTGGGCTCTGCTTTCATGAGTTCCACTTTTACCCCTATCCCTTTCTAAGGCTAAGTTCTGTCACCCACACAATCAATCATGGTACTTCAAACTACTTACTTCCCAAGTCTTTATTAGCTTTCATCTTCTGCTAGTAGTAACATTGCACTTGCAATACTTCAGTACTTATGCAGGAGCTGTTTTTGTCTTTCTTGTCTTGTAAGTAAACATCTTAACCATTTTAGACAACATTCCTTCATTTTCTGTTCTATTGGACCCCAATGTGTAAAGTAAAACCCATTGTGTGTTCTTTCCTAATTCTATCATTTCTCATTACTTCACACATCCATCTTCACATACAAATCACAGCCATGTGTATTTTGTATTCTTGTTATTTCTTTGTTTCTCAATATTCGGGTCCCATCTAAAATGCAGCTCTAATAGCTATTTATAAAATTTTCATTTTGATCAAGGCTAGGAAACTGAAAAACTTCTCACCTAATCAAGCAAAAGATTGATTTTTTTTTTTTTAATATCCCTATCGCCAATGGATGATTGGAATTTTACAACTGCTTGAGAGAATAATTATCACACAAAAGCAAAATATCCATTTTACATGTTTACATGTCTACGTTAGTTAAAATCACCTGGGTGAATTTGAGCGCTTTTGCCCTGGCTGATTCAACATGGATTTCAAACTCTCAAGTGCCTCCTCAGCAGCCTGTAAAATATTAGCAGATTTAGGCATGAAAAAATAATCCAAGTGAAATAGGCATAAAGCCAACAGCACTTTGTGTGTGTGTAAAAGAAGCAACAGCATTGCATGAAGTTGCCCTGGATGTGATTCCAAACAAATAGGATGATTGGATGAGACAAATGTCCACCAAGGTTACGATAATGCATCCTTTAGGACATTAAGATTTTTAACCTTAAAAAAAAGGACACTAAAAATTTTAAGCCTAAACCTCCCAAGGGTTCAATTGCGTACACCAAAAATTACTCAAGTGAAAAACTGAAAAAGCATAAACTCAATTTAAGGTCATAAAGAACATCCACAGAAAGCAGTTTTATTCAAGCATAATTTTTCATGCCCAAAGCTAGTGACATCAGTATACAGCAGCCTAATCCAATAAGCATGCTTACATCCCCACATGCTAACACTAAACAGAGTCATAACAAAAATGTTAAAAAGTGTGCATCAAATTTTAAATTCACCATTGATGATAAACAACTGTCCCTTACATTTACACAATATGGGCAAAAGTTAAAAAGTGGAATCTCTTGGTAGCCCCAAATCAGAAAAGCGAATAAATAGATGAAGAAATAACGCATGCCTGCATGTGCAATGCACATACATAGATATAATCTGTAATGTGCTTGCATGTGCATATCATCAACAAAACCTTACCCATCGAATTTGGGGTCAACTAAAAAAGTTGTACTCTTAGTCTTGGCCCAAAGGGCCGAAAGACCCTGCGTAATCACAAAATATATATATATATATATATTGTACTCTAAAACTCCAAACAAGTTATTACCAAATTGCTATCTACAAGAAAGCAAGTCTATATGTATGCATGAATGAGCACAGCCACATCTACAGGACACAAGCCCTAAAGACCGTCTAGGAAACGGGATAAACTCTCAAAATAAAATTAGTGAAGTATGTTACCCACTAATTTGCCGAGGACCCATCAAACAAGATCAAAGACAAAAGGATGCACCAGAACTTTAGAGTCAAGTGGATTGAAAATTATCAAATAAAAAAACGGAAAACATTCACCTGCAATGCACATGCAGACCGGACATCACATATGGCGCATGATAATCAGAGGAGGGTCCCGCCTCAGAGACAGTTTGGATGCGCATTTTCCATCAAAAGACTGTATCTATAATTCTATATACAATAATTATCCTATGCATGCTAATAGCCAGAAACACCAAAAGCTCGACCTGTCAGTGAATGGCATAACAATTTATATCAACAGCCCCCCTCGAATGGGAAGCTGTTCGAATTCAAAACCCAATAGACACACAGAACAGACATACCACAAAGACAGATCGGTTTCAAACTCGTGAGCTCCGGCTCCAATACCATGTTAATATCCAGAAACACCAAAAGCCCGAGCTATTAGTGCACGGTATAACAATTTATATCAACAATGCACACAGTGCGCACCAATAATGGGACCCACCTGATGGTCCATCTAACTGAACCAACCCCCCCAAATCCAAAATAATAATAAAAACCGATAATCACCCGTCCGAATGGAATGGACCATTGGATCAACTGTGCACCCATTTTTAACCGTGAGATTTTGTAGGCAATGGATGAAAGGTTTAGGATGATAAAATGGGGCTGATTTTCTATACATAGGAGGGCCCCAACCAAATCTTTAAATCCCCCCTCCTCCACCTCATAGAAATATGTACCAGCAGGTGGGCCCCACAGCGAGGCGTGCATGCATAGGATTAGGACACTGTGTTATCAAGTGCACACCAAGTGCATGGTGTGCGCAGCCGGGTGTGGGGCACACTGTTGGTCCATCTAAATGGACCAAAAACAGGGACCCCCTATATTACACTGGATCCATGGGGTTAATACCCATCCGAATGGACTAGGTCCACAGATCAACCGCACACCGATCCAAATGGACCGAGGAGCCGTTAAACTTGTGGGGCCCAAATGAAGATGGTAGGATGATCAAACAGGCCCCAAACTTGGTAGGTAGATAGGTCCACTCAGATCTTGAACCCCCCCCCCCCCCCCCCCCCCCCCCCCCCGATCTCCAAAAAAAAAAATCCCAGGTGGGCTCCAAAGCCTAACTAGCACATTCCCAACTATGTTGGGGCTAGCTACATGAATTTTGTTTCTCCATTTTGATCTATCCTAAGCCAAATCCTTGGATATAATATAATATATATGGAAAGTGGTAATTTAGTGGATTGAGAGCATAGTTATCAATATTGTTTCCGACCCCATTTCAATCTGGCCTCCAAAATAAAAAGTTACGTCTGATTTGGAATTTCGGCAAAACTTTTCAAAATTATATTTCAGGGAAATATAAAAATTATTTATTTATATATATGTAAAAAATTAAAAAAATAAAAAATAAAACAAGATATATGGATTTAATCCATTCAAGTAAAACTTTTTGCAATTAAATTTTGGAAAAATATAAGAAATACAACGAATATATATGTATAAAAATTCTAAAAATGAAAAAAATGATTAATTGGGTAAAATTTCATTTCGGCCGAAATGTTGATTTCTCGGCCGGAATCTGGAATTTCGGCCGAAATGGACGGAAATTTAAAACGAAGAATTTCGGCCACTTTGGCCAAAAAGGTATGAAATTAATAACTATGATTGAGGGTGACAGAGATGAGTTGGTTAAAAATTGAAAATAACTTACTGACATAGTGTGTAGTTTTCAAGACCTCGAAGCAATTATAAAATTAAAATGGATGGTTTGAGTTGAATATAGGAAAAAGGACTGGTGAAACATGGCAAAGTGGAGAAAATATAGCGGAGTGTCACACAATCAACGAATCATGAGTACCACTTTGGTCAAAGGGGTGTTATAAAACGACAGGCCACTTCTTCATTTGGAGATAAATATTGGGCAACGAAGTAAATAAAAGAAAAGAAAAATGGGAGAAAAAAAGAAGAAGAAAAGTGCATGTCCTGATGTCCATGCTAAAATGGATGGGTGGAGTTACAAGAAAGGATAAAATAGGAACACGCACTAAAGAGGAAACTTAATGGGTAGCTCTAACAAAAGAAAAAATGATGCCATTTGAGAGGGTTTAGTATATGGGTAAACAAAAAACCATCTCCTTACACTGTTTTAAAGAGTTACAAGTTATTAAACTAGGAGAAAGGGGAGACCAACAAAGAGATTGAAGTAAGCAGTGAGGTAAAACATGATGGATTTGAAATTGCTGACAACATTACCTTAAAAAGAGTTATATAAGAGTTTCTAAAATGCCGTTTGAGAGGGTTTAGATATGTACATAGAAAATCAGAAACCACCTCGTTACCATGTATTGAAGAGTTACAAGTTAAGGAACTAGGAGAAAGGGGAGACCAATAAAGACCTTGAAATTTGAATGAAGTAGAGAGGAAAGAAATGACGGATTTGGAGTTACCGACAAAATTACTTCACTTAGCATTGTATAAAGCTAGAATTTATAAACCCAGCCTCAGATAGATGACATCATTGAAAATGATGTGTACATGTGGATTTGGAGTTACAACATGATGTTAATTAGAGCAACAGAAAAGTATAACTCAGAAAGCAAGCCCCCAATAGATGGGGATAATAGATAAGGTGCCAATGAGGATGATGTGTAACAAATTGGTTATTGGCATGTGATTTTCAAATAATGGAACACATATGGTCTAATCATGCAACCTACACCATGATGTGTGAAGACATTGATTATGTATGGTCTAATCACTGCAACATAGAAACACGAGAGGGAGTACTATGGAAAATCCCAAAGAGTGCATCATGCCAAATAATCTGCAAGAAACATATTAAGCAGGCTATTTTCCCCTATAAATCAACACATAGCAGGAATATAGGTGGTAACAAACACCTGCAGCTTAGCTCCCTCCTTGCTGACACTAGTTCCCTTTCCTAGAACCTGCCCTGCTACTTGAACCTAAAACAAAATTGACAGGAGGAAAGAAAAAAGGTTGCAGTCAACTCTCCTAGAATGGTTCCAAAACTACAAAAAACCAACACTTTCATATTATGCAATAATCTGAATAGCAGAAAACAAATCGAAATAAGCAGTTCATTGATCAAGGTAAGAATTAAATAAAAAACTAGAAAGACTAACAGGCAAAAGACAAAATATCAAACCTGAGAATAGTACTCTCCTTTGCTTAAAGTCGTGGAAACAGGTGGGGTATCTTGGAAAACTATATTGAGGTCTTCCCCCATACACTAAATAGAAATTAAAGACAAAAAAAAATGAGATTTCTAGATTGACCACCATGAAGGACATTTAATACTCTCATTCTAGGAATGGTTTTGAGTCACCTACTAATTCTCTAATTCCAGAAACCACCACAGATAGTCTTTTCGATTCCTCTAGAGCTCCAGACTTCTCAGCATTAGTTGAATTAGGAAAAGCTTCTTTGCACTCAGCCAGTCCAGTAGAGCTGTTAATATCCATTAAAAAGCCATTTTCACTTTGAACTGAAGGCTTGTCTATATCACTATCAATAGTTCCAGAAGCAGGTGCTGTAAATGCTACGTACTTGTCTGCAGAGTCAGAGATAGAACATAGCACCATATTACTCTCTAATTATTATGAGCCCGCATTTACTGCATTTGACAACAAGAAGCCATGAACGAAATAAAGGTGGAAACAAATTTTATCAATGAGCAAAATTACATACAAATGAATTAAATAGTTTATTGCCTAAACCAAAGAACTGGGCCAGTGTCGCTCATCTTTTTCCCTACCGGGAAATTATCAGGGACATGCAAGCCATCCCCAAACAAGAAACAGCCTGGCCTGTGGGGCCCCCTGCTCCTCATGGTCAATCCAACCCCTTCACAACTAATTACCCTCCCCAAACTCCCTTCATCTCCCTTTCCCTCTCCGTTTGAATTGACACCAGCCCAAATTTGACCTCATCCAGATTTAGAAGGGCCCCACAGAGGCTGTACCGGGGGAGCAGGTGGCCAAAATCTTTTGAAAATTGTCTTCTTGACACACAGCCCCCTCATAATTTATTTATCTTCACATGTTGGCCCCCTCGAAGGAAAACTTCCTGGGTCTGCCACTCAGCCCCCAACTGACCAAGAAAAAAAATGACACTGACTGTGGTTAAAGGCTAGAATTTCATCAACTTCGAAGGCCACAAAACTGTACCTCCAATGACTGATAATTTAGTGTTGTTCCGTCATTATTCATAGAGAAAAAAAAAAATAGATAGTGGAGTAAGAGTGACCACAATAGTCAGAAAATATCATTGTCAATCATATGGATTCTAATCATTATGTTCATTATGTTCTTACATGAATCGGAAAATAATGGTCTATTAAGTAAACATTAGCATTTGAACAGAATCAGGTTCACATATAATGGGCAATTAAGTAACATGATTTACATGCAAACAAAAATAATGAAGATAAGAGAAAGATAGTGATATATACATCTGTTAGATGCGATTCCTTGCATATGTTGTTCACAAATAACGCAGTACTCATTGTCATTGGTGAAATAACAAAGCACGCAAATGAGAAATTAGAACTTTGGGAAAGGACTTAGAATCAAATGAGTTAAAAATTAGCAAATCAAAGACAACAGTAGATGGAGTGCAAGCTTAGCAGGTTTGAGATACAGAAGTTTTGGTTGGCAAAAGAAAAAAATAATAATTTAGTGCTACAGTGATAAACTTCGGACCTGGGAGCAAGCATTGAGAAACACGAAGGGTTTGAGTTGATGCAGCAAATATGATAGGATAACGGGCAAAACAAAGATACGCAAGTACATGTTATGAGATCATCAAGTGCCACTTCTCTTTTTTTTATTCTCTTTTTTGAACAAAACCTCAGATAATGTTTCACAATATGGATAATAATTATTACACAATAGAAAGCCTGATAGAACAGGCAAAAACCGATTACACAATAGGGATCTCATGAGCATTCTCTTCAGTTTCAAAACAAAATAGGATTAAGTCATCAAATGACATAGGGCACGTTTGTGTACACACCCTTTCCGCGGAAAGGGGAAATTGCCACGTCAGCAAATTCCATAGAAATGAAAACCTTGAAAAAGGATTTCCGTAGAATTTAAAAAAATTTCAACGTTGAATTGATGCTAATGTTGTTTGGTGCGGCTGTGGATTCCTTATAGAAAATGAAATTTTCTTATTTGGTGAAATAATTTTTTGAAGAAAAATAACATAACATGTATATTATTTATTCAACATTAAATAATAATTTATTTAAAGAAATAAAAAATAAAAGAGTTGTAGAGTTTTGGATTGAAATGGACAAGAGTGAGGAAAAGTGAGAGAAGTTTTCCGAGGAAATCCATTTCCCATACCCCCCTATAGGAAACTCATTTCCACAATTATCAAGGAAAATGCTGACGAGGCAGGAAAGCGTTTCCACGGAATTATTCCGCACCAAACGCCTGAAAAATGGGTTTTCCGTGGAAAACCATTTACTTTTCCGCGGAAAAGTGTTACACAAATATACCCATAGTGAATATAGGCTTTGCCTTAACTAAAAGTTTAAGCTATAAGTGAGTATCTTACTAGCCAAGTTATGAAGGGCATTCTCAGCAGCTTGTAGCCGGGCTTCCTTCTTTGTTTTACCCATCCCAGCACCTATTTTCTCACCAGTGAATATAACCTGAACCAGTTAATTAAATGAGCTTACCATCATGCAACAATAAGATAAAAGGTGGTTGTTTCATCCCCAACAAGCATAACCAAACAACAAAGAAGTTAAAAACAAGAACTGCAGAGCACAAGAATATTTTAGCCTTTATTTTTTAGAACCATGTAGTAGATGGTATCAATCCACTCTATAAACTCTTGGCTTGAGCAATTTGGTGTTGCACCTGGGCCACTAAACTGGTCAAGACCTTGGATGAGTGACAGCCTAAACTTTTGCACTGATCCAAATTTCTTAACTGTCAGATTCATCAACCATGTTAGATTCTAAGTCAGTGAGCTCTAGATAGCTGGTCCAGAGGAAATCAATAAATTGAATGGTCAGAAGCAGTTATCGCTGCAAGTTTTTGCCATTGGTTAATCCTTGAGATGCCCTATCAGGAGGCTCCTTTCCAATGATCAACACACTCATACATATTGATACTGAATACTATTTAAATAATATAAAATGCTCATTGGCTTCAACCTTTAAACCTGTTAGCCAGTTCAATGGAAAGGACAGAAAAACTACACACTTTGACTCTCGTAAAAAAATTACTGTTATGGATGAAAAGCAAAAAATGGGTCCCCAAATACCCGAAACCTGAAAAGGACCCAGACTGGAATAGGAAGGCATGGGTCCCAATATTTGGAACCATTTTTTGGTTTGGGTCCAGGTTCTGGTCCACTATATGGAGCCAAGTTAAAATTTGAATCCAGGTTCGAGCCCCCAGAATACCTGAGGGCAGGAATACCCGATGCAACTACTGTACATTATACATATATTAATTATAGAAGTACATTGCATTAGTATGTAAGTTCAAAAATGAGTGTAAAATTATTTGGCCTGGACCCAGGCATTCTACTCCAGTCCAGGTCAAGGTTCGGACCTGTAGTTTACACTCGAGTACAGGTATGGGTCCTATATCTTGGACCCAAGATAGGTTTGGGTACAGATAACCTATAGAAATTTAGGCATGTGTCTGTTTACACTTTACATTAGGACCCAACAAAACCCGACTTGGTTTCATCCCTAATAAATGTTGTTTGTTAAGGATATGAATGGCAAAGCACAATAAGAATTCTAATGAAATTTATGGAATCAACTATAGAATATGATTTATCTAGTTATAATTGTACAGAATGTAACCCTATTATATCGGACAGCACAGAATAAGCATTACAAACTAACAATGTCAATAACAGTATCCAGAACCATGCTAGCAAAAGATTAAGGGATTTTATGATTGTTGCTGACCTCAACAGAAAACTGAAGATCCTTCGCACTGCCTACAACAGACCTGAATTCAACCTACACAGCAAAAAACTGATATTATCAAACAGAAAAAATGCAAAAGCTATTTAAGCTCTTCTTGATTTCAATGCCTACAGTACCTTTGAACCGCACCTCCTTCCAATTTCTTGCAGAACGCCAATGGATAAAGTTGAAAGTTGTGGAGCCACTGTTCCGGCTTCTAAATGAGAGTCTCCATTGTTACTAGAAACTCGATTCAAAGACATCCCATCATCTTCTGAGAGAATCTTTGTTTAGTAATTAATACATAGAAGAAATTCAACTACCAATGTGCAGAAAGTTACCAGAACCAAACTAATAGAGCAACATCTATAAGAACATGCATACAACCAAAAACCAATTTATAACCAAGTTCATTTTCATATACACACCACTATCGCAAACACCTGGAGAGGATTGAGCTGGGTTTACAAGATTTTGCCTCTGTTTTCCATCTCCAAGATATGCCTGCAGATAAGCAAGATTTAGGTGGGCAGACATTTTGTCGTAAAGTAAAATAAACAGAAACAGAAATATGATTGCTAAATAAAAACGGACTGACAATTCAAACTAACTAATGCTGCACAGACCTCTTCAACTTTCTCTTGAGATATATTACAGGGTTTCTCAGAGACAGTGGAAGCGTCTGAACTTTGATTATGTGGATTACGGATAGCTCGATACTTATCAGGTTGTACAAAATCAGATTCTCGGGTTACTCCTGAAGGCCGCCTGTTAAACTGTCCACCACTGCTGACTTCATCTACAACAAACCAGCCTCCGTTTGACTGTATGGGTGGTGCTAATACTTGGGCAGGTGGCCTCGATATTAAAGGACCAACAGAACTATGATCTCGTAAACCCTGACCATTTTGCAGCATAAGGAGTTTTCTCCTCATGTCTAGATTCATATCAGGCAGGGTAGGTCCAACTTGTCTGGGAGAAGCACCCAACAAACCAGGCTCTAAAACAAAGGAAGCAGATGATAAGATGAGAAGATGAAAATGATTTACACAAATGAAAAGCAGTGAAAGAAGTTGGGTCATACTCTGTGAAGGCATTGTTGGTCTAGACATTGATGGGGCAACAGCACTAGATGAGATAGCAACAGGTTGAGGGGAGGGCTCAGGCCTCAAATCAGGATTATTTGCAACAAAAGAGGAACCAGATTCTGCACCAAGTTTCTGATCCTAAGAAGACACCGCACAAAGCATAAGATAGAATTTGAATAAGCAAATATGGTAATACAAAACATAGCCATTACCGAAAAATCGATCCATCATCTATTCCCCATTTGCCAATCAAGGTTTGCATTAAACCCATTTATCTTTACTTGTGCCAATCAGGAATTTGTATAATGCAATGTTCCTTTGATACCAGTACTGGAAGCCATAAATCAGGATCTAGATGAATAAAAAGATATACACAGAACCCACCAGTCGATTCAATCTGCGTTCTGCATCAGCACCGCTCACGCCCTCGGGAACAGGAAGATCAATATTGCCATTTGGTACAACATCCTGGTTGACAACAATATAATAAAAAAATCTTAAATCCTTTCAAAATGGGAATTAAAAAATTAAAAGGAAAGAAAAGCCTATTGCCATTTGGCAAATATCCTAACTGACAATGAAAAGAAAAGTTTAAATCCTTCGGGAAAAATAATAGTAAAGAAAAGAAAGAAAAGCTTATTGCCATTCGGCACAAAAAGAAAAGCTTATTGCCATTCGGCACAATATCCTAATTACCAATGAAAAGAAAGATCAAATCCTTCAGGTGGAAAAAAGAAAAAGAAAAAAACGGAAAAAGAAAAGCTAAAATATACAGCACATTATTTGTTTGTTCTAAATCAAAAGTAAAGCATGATCAATTACCTCCAACATCAAGTAATCGCTTACGTCAGGTGGAGAAGGTAAATTTACTATCTCATCTTCATAATAGAGCTCCGAGATTCTCCGTAATATATGTTCGTCAAATTGTCTGCAAATCATAAAAAGAGTGAAAATGAAGGCAACAGCTTCAGAATATTTACAGAATCTCATAACAAAAAGTGCTCGCTTTATAGCATACCATGTGGATCAGTTCACTTACTTGAAAAAACCACCTCTGACATTGCAGGCAACATTCCTTGCAACACACAGAACGGGAACAGCAGTTGCCATCTAGAATGGGAATGATAAAGATATAATATAAATTACACATTTACAGATGAATGAAGAGATTTCTGTACCAAAAGAATAAGCACTGGAAAAGGCAGAAGCTTATTACCTCTGCTTGAGGGGCATAATATGGTGTAAATGCAGGTACAACATGAACACGAGGTTGATCCTTCTCATCCCAAACCTTTAGGCGGTCATCAATCACCATTGCCATCCTTGGATGACAAATAACACCATGAAAGACATTAGGCAATGACTTCCTGGAGCCTTCCAAGTTCAAAGCAAGCCAAAGGAGATATCAATAGTATAACAACAAATGGTCAACTTTTGAGAGAGAAAAGACATATTATGCAAGTTAACTTATCAAAATCACAGCAGAAACAGGACTAACAAGTAGGTTAAAAGATCTCAAGTTAATACTTGCACACAATTAATTGTGCAGGGGTGGGAGAGAGAGTCTGGTTTTGGTATGATGGTAGGATGGGGGCAAGTCCTTTACATAGTCTGTTTCCTAGGTTGCTTAGGGTGGTGGTAAATAAAGATTCCTCTGTCAAAGAGTGTTATGCTGGTGAGGATGGGAGAGTGCTGAGTATGAGTTTCTGTTGTGCCTTTTTTCTCACGTTTTTATTTACAGGGATAAGGCAGATAAACGTATTTGGTAACCCAACTCATTTAGCAATTTGTCCATCATATCTTTTTTTCCTCGGGTCAAGGTTCAATCAATCACCCTCCATGCTCTTGCATTTGATTGGGCTTGGTTCCTCCTAGAGTGGTGGAGAGTATTTGTAGTAGTAAAAATACCAAAAAACATAAAATTAAGAAAGTTCATCAATATAACATAAACAGCAGTAATGAGATTAGTGAATTTTATCACTGAGCAATAGATATGAATGCCACTCCACAGCTTCTAAAATTTTAAGTGTGAACATCAGTTATTATTGAAAGGCACTTATCAAAAGGAATGACTAGCAGTGCATGCCACAAAGTTGACTCTAAATAGACAGGTTGAGGCTTTTCTGATGATAATGACTGATCATAATCTATTAGTCAAAGGTCAAATTACTCTAGAATTAAGGCACCTGCCTGATTTGACACAAACAACACGATCCAAGAGTTGCTTTGAACTTATCAGGTGTGCCTCTGGGTCAAGAAGCCTCCACATCTCCAGGGCATAATCTCTTTCAGCCATTGTACAAACATAAACCTCAAAACGCTTGCGGCCTTTTGCAGTTAAATAACTTCTCAAATCCTCCCAAGCAGGCCGCAATCTCACAAGTACACTTGTATCCCGAACCTGAAAAAGTAGAAGTAAATAAATAAATAAAGGAAACATAGGATTCAGACAACTAAGAGCTTGGAAGTAAGAGGTCAGGTAAGTTCGATTTTTAAATCCTTATCCATAATAATGTATCTACGACAAGAGAATTGTTCTCTTATCTTTTTCCTTCACAAGGTGCTGTGAGTTAAACCTGCTGCAACCTCCTGGTTCCAACAATGAATACCTTTAAACCACATTAAAGGCTCTTCTCAATTTTTTTGCACTAATGACTTCTTTTAAGTAACAGTAACATGCTTTTATACAAGAAAGTAGATGCCAAAAAAGATAAAAGAAAACAGCACACAGTCAACAACAACGAAGAAAAACAAAAGTCCAAAAAAAAAGGAAAAAAATGAAAAAGAACCAATTACAGCAGAGAGCCTAACAACTCTACCTTGCATGCTTCACACAATTCCTTGATTTTGTTAAAAATAACCCTCATAAATCAAAGCAACTGAAATCATGCCACTGAATGCAAAAGAAATTCATACTTAGTAAAACAATATAAATACTAAAAGATGCATGAGCTTGAATGCAAATATAAGAGAGTTAAGATTAGAGACACAGAATGGCCAAGAACAATCCTGTTTCCATCTTAGTCTGTATGTGATGTCTTCTTTTCAGGGTCCAGGCATAATTATGTAGAGATCTATTGAGACAGTCCACCTAACAGTTCCACTCTAAGCCAAGTTGAGCCCAAATTTATTTACAACGGGCCCAACAATCAAAGTCAGCCTCTGCAAACAAGAACCATATCCATTTGGCTCATTATGTCAGGCCCATGAGCATGCACAGCTCAACCCAATTTGATACAATAAAAAAAAATTAAAAGTCAAAACTATTTATTCAATTGATATCAAGGGAGTTAATACTTAATAGTCTTTCTGTTTTTATTGTATTAGTTGGCTTGTTTCAAGATTTTGGGGCAGAAAACTCTGGCTTCTTCTGTTTGGCTAAAAATTAGAACGCCAGTGCGTTAGATAATATTCGACTTTGGAGCATGCAACGCCCAAATTAGAGCTTCAACTTGTATTGAAAGTTCCAACTGGACAAGTATTCCAGTGAGCTTTCAACTGGAAACGGAGGAAACAGAGGCTTCAGACTAGCTGATTCAGAGAAGTATGTGCTCTTCAGGCCGTTACATCTTCCTATTTATTAGCTGGATATAAGGTGAAAGTTGTTCCTGCATTTTGTTTACAATACAATCACTCTTCTTGATCAGCAGTCCCTGTACGTCTGAAATTCTTATAAATCCAATCCCTTAGCCCTACATTCAGTTTCTAGGGTCTGTTGCACAATGATATAGAAATCAACTGTTGAATACAAGCCTATTAAGATGATTTGATTGTTTGAAATTAATTCTAGTTAAATAATCTGGATTTTAACCAATCATTAAACCATAAAAAGCAACTGCCACCATTAGGGATTTTCAGAAGGGAATATTGGATTCAGACCTTCCCCATTCTAGCCTGTTGAAGGCATACCCTGTAGTAAAAGCTGGATGGATCAACTGAGATATACCAAGCCAAAACGGCGACAACTTGCTTTAGTCAAACCTATGATGTACTGTCACTCCAGTAGCGAAGTTGAATTCAATCGGGGTGATTCTGTCGCTTGCAACTATTTTTCTATTGAACCTAACCATTAAACCAGTTGGATCTGAAGAATGATTTTCTTCATGAAGACTCGCATGAAGAAGTTTACATGGATCTCCCATCAAAGATCATGTCGGAAAAGTCCATTGACTAAAGGCAATCTATGGCCTCAAGCAGTCTCCTCACTTGGTTTGATAGATTCAGTCAAGTAATGCTACAGTTTGGTACAGAAGATTATCATGCTTATCACACTTTGTTAATGGGATGGAGTCAATTTGATAGTATGACATTTTAATTACATAAGATGAAAGCCAATTGTTCAAAGTATTTCTGGAAGAAGAGTTTGATATTAAGGAATTAGAATTCATAAAAATATTTTATGGGAATACAAGTTGCAACAAATAGGTGGTTATAAATGATTTCTCAAAGAAATATACTACTCTCAATCTTCTCGGAGAGACTCGTAAACTTGGGGCTAAGCCTATTGAGACTCCACAACATCAGCTGGATAATGGTGACTTCTAAACGTATATATTTGACCATAGACATATCCTATGTTGTGAATATAGTCGACCAATTTATGCATTCTCGGACGAGCATGTAGATGAAGCCCATCATAACCTCTTATCTTATGTCTTGAGGGTTATCCTGGATGTGGCATTCTTTATTTTCATCATTGACATCTCTATTTTGAGGAGTTTATGGACGCAGCAGCCTAAATAGGTTCTAAGTTACGCAGTCCATCTACTATAGGTTACTATTGTGTTCTAGTTGATGGAAATTCAGTATCATGGAAGAGTAAAAAAGCAAACAATTCTGACCCATGTTCATGGTACATGATACATGTCAACTGTTCAAATGAGGAACTTGCTAAGTAAATCAGGTGCCTTCCCATGCCCATGGTTCTCCGCTATAATAACATGTCTACAATTCACATTTCTTCATTTGTTACGCATCATATTCATGAGTGGAGGAAGCATGTAGAATTTAAGACAATCAAAGAAATCAACTAATCAAACCTAATACTTCCTTGTGCATATCTACCTTCCCCTCTTCTCTTCTACTCTTCTCATTTTGAGTCAATCAGATCATACAAATCCATCCAATATCTTCTTTAATCTTTACGGCCTCATCCATTTCTTCCATCCCTTACATGCCCTCAAATAATTTTCACAAGCATTCACTTCTTATTTTGTTAATGTTCATAAACATTATTGGTCTCCCACCTGTCATCAGTCAATAAAAATGCGTTCTTTCAACTATTTCTAACCTTTCTTCAGTTGGGTTTCTAAACTAAAACACATACCTTAACAACCATCTATACATATACTCCTGCAAATGCAAAGCAAACATATATATATATAGAGAGAGAGAGAGATGAGAAGATTAACCTCCGGATTGATGCGAGTCAACACAATGTTCTTATCATTTAGCCGTATAATAGGCCGAAAAACAACAGCATCCTGATTAGTGGACACCTGGGGCACCTCCTCAGGCAGAGTTTTCAACACTTTGCCATTATCAACAACCTGATCACTCTCCGAATACTGCTTCAACAGCGCCCTATCATCCATATACCTCTTGAGTTCAGCCTTCATACCTCCAGCTCGAAGAACATCAGTCTCACACCCAATCTTCCGCTGCAAGAACTCAATCCTATCCTCAAAAGACTTCATGGTGTTCGCGACAATAAGCGTCTCGTCCAGATCAAACACTATAGCGAGGCACCGCAGATTCAACATCCCCAAGCAAGAATTGTAAAGACCAGCTGGAACAGAACAGCACCAGAAGCAGCAGAGCTTCTCCTGCTTCGCCTGCATTGCCACCAAATGCACTTCTTCCTCTCCAAGCAAAACAACCGCAGTCTGCGAAAAGATCCAAATAGAAGAAGATTAGGCGGCCAGAAAGATAAAAACGAGAGAGATTATAAGCAGAGGATTTAGACCTTGAGCTCTTCGGAGCAGGAGGAGTGTAAGCAATTGAGAGCTGGAGATTTGGATTCAAGTTTGCAGGGGATGGAGAAAGGGGAGATGGTTTGGAGGATGGAGAGAGGAGGGCATCGCTCGCTTGCGGGAGAGAAGTGGGTTATGCGGATTTCGTTGTTTGGGAAGGGGAATTTGGGATCTTTTGTAGGGAAAATCTCTGCTTCGCCTAAGCAGGATTCCCCATGGAAAACCACGGATTTCAATCCTACACGAGACATTAAAAATACTACTGGAAGAGGATTTGGAGAAAGACCCTCTCGCTCTCGCTCTATCTCTATCTCTCCCTCCCTCCCTCCTCTTGTGATTTGAGAGAGGGTTCAAGTGGAGGGGGTACGCGGATATATATAGGCGAAGAGAATGGTGGATTTTGTTGGAAGAGAGGCTCGGTTTTGGGGAAAAGTACGAAAATACCTGTTTGTGGTAGCGCTTTCGGACAGAAAGTGGAGGATCGGCAGAGTCGGCCTAATGAAAATACGTGTCGGGATAAGCCCGCCTTATCTGGAGTGGGGCCGGCTGGGGTATTTTACTTGTATGTATGTTATGGGTACGGACCTTTGGGCTGTGAAAATGTCACACGACCCGTTAACACGATACGAACCCACACGATATTAACGGGTTTGGATGACTACTTAATGGGCTCGGATCATTAATGCGTCGGACTCGTTAACCCGTTAAATTATTAGGTCGTTAACGAATAAACCCGATAACTCATTACGACCGGATACAACCTGCTAAAAAGCCATGCTGCCAAATATACATCACATTACCATGCAAAAAATCAAAATGTGGGTGACATAACTTTTGTACAGTGAAAGATACACCTAATAGAAGAGTTACAACGTTTACTTAGAAAATGGGCATAGCCTCAAAACTTAAAGTATGACTCCATGATTTAGAAAAGAGATACAGTAGAACCTCGATAATTTAATGTCCGATTAATTAATAACCTCGCCACAATAATATTTTTTTCCGGTCCCGACTTGGGGACAACATGCTAAATTAATAATTTGCTAAATTTATAAGATAATAGAAATTTAAGAATTCATATAGACCACATGCAATATATAAATTAATAATGCCTTAATTAATACATATGTAATTGATTATACATTTAGGATGACTTCATAAAGAATGAATCAATTGTGACTTGTTGCTTCTTGAAATTTATGTCACCTTGAATCTCATCGCGGACTTTTCTTAACATGGTAAGAATTTCTGGTGTTGTAAGAATTTCTGGTGTTGTCTTCTCATGGAGCAACAAAAAATTATTCAATTTCTTTGCTGCTATGAGAGCTTCCTTTCATGAAGGCGGCTCCATAGCATCACTTTCATCTTCAACTTCATCACTTTGCTCATTTTCCATGATGCTCTCAATCATCTCCTCATCAGTCAACATCTCTGAAGTTGTGTTATTCTCTTCAGGGTAGTTCAAGACGTATTTGGCATCCATTCCATTATGATAATTCAACCATTTGAACAAGGTACAACAATAAATATTTTGTTGAATTTTTTAAGAAAATAAATAATAGTTTGATAAATTAATAAGTTATTAATTAATGAATAAATTAATAAATTATTAATTTATCGATTATTTAATATCTCGCTAAATTAATAGATTTTGTCAGTTCCGGGGTTTTGAGAGGTTTAACTGTACTTTTTAAGTTTAATGAATATTTTTTTTTCAAAATTAACGGGTTAACGGGTCGTGTCGTATGACCCGTTAAATAAACGAATTAGGTTCATGTTTGGTTTTTTGACCCATTTTTTTAATGGGTCGTGTTCAGGTTGAGGTGATTCTAACCCGAATTCGTTAACACGACCCGATTGACAGTCCTAGGTCCGGTTTATATTGCCCGTGAGCCGTCAGTGAGGCTGGAATGGGTAGGGGTATTGGCGTACTTTGAAGTTTGAAGGGTCTAGGATTGGGCTGGGTCAAAAGAAGATAATATTTTTTTTATCTATGTAATTCAGATGGGTATATTATGAAATGAACGAAAAAAGGGTTTGTGGTTTTGCATGGAATGGAGATTTTTATGTATTCATTTATTTTAGTTAATTTGTATGGAATGATTCTTTAGAATTGATTGTCAAATGAGTTTGAAAGTGTCCAGGGATATAATCTGATTATTTGGAAATTCCGACTCGTTAATACTTGGATTTAAGGCCTTTTTTAGATTTCAATAAGTAAATAGGTCTGGGACTAAATCCGTTTTTTTTTCACGCGTGACCTAAATGGGAACGGGCTCGGGTCCAACTTGGTTTCAACCCGTGGACCCGAGATCCGAGATATTACCTCAATTTTAGAAAAATCTTCTTAAAAGCCCTAAATCATTCTATACCCGACTCGGGCTCATCCCATATGTGGAACCGGTTCCTATTACTGTTTCATATTCTCATTAATGGTTCCGGTTTCGAAATAAAAAAAACTAGTTCCAAACCGAGCCTGAGTCCGGGTTCGATTTTATCTTCTCATTAATAGTTTCGAGTCCATGTCCACTATGGACTCGGACCAAAACCTACTCGTTAACATCCCTAAAAGTATCTATGGAATTGGAATACATAAGAATTATTATGGGCTTTTCAAATTAAATGTAATTGGAATATATATATAGGCAAATATTTTTGTGACCATGGTGCTCGCCATCTTATGGTAGTGGAGTCAACCTTATGATCCATCCTAACTGTCCACACAGGGGACACCCCATGAATTATATCAAATCCTCTAAGTTGGCACCCATCCAAATGAACTAGACCGTTAGATCTCAAGTCAAATTATATATATAGATAGATATATGATTGTTAAACTCACGGGCCACAAACCTGGGGCCCAAAGATCGTGGGACAAAGGAGGATGGAAATATCCTAATGGGTTAGAGCCCAAAAAAAAAATTAAGGGTCAATTCGATGTCATATCAAACAAAAGAATTTTACCCTTGATCCAACGGTCTAGCCCGTTAGGATGGGTGCAAACCCATAGAATTCTATGTAATTCAGGGGTCCCGTCCGTAAGTACGGTTTGGATGGACCATTAGATGGGCCCCACTACGTGCATTATGCTCAAAAGAAGATTTGCAAGAATGAGAATGTAGTTTGTTCAAATGGGCCTATTTGTTTGTATGGAATGAGAATGCATGGGAATTCATAGTCAAAATGAGCTTATCTATTTATATAAAATATCATAATAAATATGAATTCAGCAAAATCCCATGTTAGTTTGTATAGAATTGGAATACATAAAAAGTAATTCTTTCAAATGGGCCTAATTCACACTCTGCAATTGGAATGGATAGAATTAATTGTCAAAATAAGCCTTGAAATTGATTACATGTGTAGATGAAATTATCTAAATTTATTCTTAATATGGCTATAAAACTGATTTCATACATTTACATAAACGCACATGTCATGGGCCCTACTCCTAAGCCCACTAATCATGGGTGAGGTGGGAGAGGGAAAGATCGAGATGGGACGGACCCACATATCGAATTTTAAGTGCATTCAATTATCCAATCCCTTAAAATTTAATGGTTTTAAAATGCTATACTTTTTAATATTTCAATCCAATGATCAAGTACCATTTGGATCAATCGTAAGCCCATGGGATCCGTGACATGCAAGGGGGTGGTAGTGGGTAATAGGGTCGGATTGACCATATTGGGAGCCAGGTGGGCCCCACAGGTTTTCTCAGATGTTCAAGCCATCTGCATAGGAGCAACAGTCATATGTCATATACATAATAGAGACAAAGGACACATGATTTGTGTGTGTGTGTGAATTGGAAGGGTATATTTGTGTGGCATACAATTCATGACCAAGTTCTAATTTTTCATGTTATCCATTATTTTGTTGTTTAGTGTGAAAATGGTAAAAAAAGAAAAAAATTTTCTTCATGGAAAAGATTTTCTTTTCGAAGAGTAAGAATGTAATTTTTTTTTCTCCACTAAAAATAAAAATTAAAAGAGCACAGAATCCTCTCATTGCACGACCAAGTCTTGAAGTCTGGATCTGTAACCATATTAAAAGGGTTGATAAGCCTCCTCTCTACATACCCATGAGAAATCTTTTAAATTGCTTAAAATAAATGTACCCTTTTAAATTAGTGAGTTTCACTTAAAATAAGAACTAGATCCACCATCAATTTGATCACTCAAATATATATATATATATATGAATAAATATTATAAAAAATTCAAAGTTTTTCTTTTATATTAATTGGAAGGTGGGGCCCAACTCCTATTGTATTGAAATTTTGCGAGGACTCATACAAGGCGGGGATATTTATTTTGCTTAATGTATGGATACATGAAAATTCATAGTCAAAATTTACGAAGAATTGTTAAAAAGATGAGGGATAAAGGTTGACTTTTTTAAGATTTGAATCTTTAGAGCACATTTGACCAACAACAAAAACTTGGAAAAATAGCAAATTAAGGACCCAATTTTCTATAAATATTTTTTCTTGTGGTTTGGTGCAACACTACTCTCCGTGTAAAAAACTATTTTTTCAGAGAAAAAAACTTTCCGATGAAAGAGAAAACCTATTTTTCCTTGGTGCGTTGAACAGAGAAGCCCTTTAAACGGGATGGCCACATATTCATTTCCAATCCTTCCCTTAATCAAATTTCACTAAAGATGAAATTATTTAATGATGGTGCCTTCCGAAATATTTCACGAGTACGCAAACGACTCGAACTCGCCTATTAAAAGTTCGAATCGTTCGATCACGGAGTACATAGGCCCCAGCTAAATTATAATCTAACAAGAGATGATCCATTATCAAATCATCATATACCAAAACATGTGAGTTTTTTTTGCAATGTTTTATTCATATGTTCTAGATCTGATCACTCTCACAAAAGCATGACTCAAGAGTCGTGTTTTTGAAAAAATAATTTTAAAAATATTTAAAAGCAACTATATTTATGAAATATAAAATATATTTATTTATAAGCATTCATGATATTTAGTTCAAATTAATAAATTTGTAAATACAAGAAAAATATAGTAATAAGGAAAATGAAAAAATATTGTCGCGAGTTTGTGCTACACAACCTGCGGGGACCCTTCGCGGGGAATGGCCAAATTCCGGGATTTTTTCCATAAAACCCTCAAAAAGAAAATATTGCATATTGCATAATTTATTAGTCCAGATATCAAATGTAAAAGATCAAATATTTCAAGAAAAAAAAATTCTAGCTATCAATTTTGAATTGCTCCCTTCAAACCTTATGCATAATTACTTAAAATAAACACTAATTATTTAAATTCAGATATACATACAAATGGCTTAGAATGCAAACAACTTACTAAAATGAAGTAACTCGGCTGGTCTCCCTTGTACTTGACTCGGTCCATCAAAATGGGATGAATAGGGTATGCTACTCTTTCCACATGTGAGTGGGCTATTCTTTCACTTTGTAAGTTTTGTCTTCCCACTTGTGTGCGGCTTTCCTTATCGGTGCGTGGGTCTAAAAAAATTCTTTATAATTTGCCCTCTATTTCCATTTTTCATGCTTTTTTTTTTTTTAACAAAACTTCATTATCGATCTTTGTTACTCTGGGTGTAGCCATGCGGCTCTATGCTGATGATGGCAGTGTTCTGATATGCCCATCTAGCTATTAGTTGAACATATGTTTAACACTAATTTGTTACATTTTTGTAATGTGTAGAACCTATATTTGAAAGGTCTTTTAGTCATTTATTTTTCTTTAAAATAGGGCATTTTTATAACTAGAAAATGATGGGTCCCTCACCCATCTGAAAGTTCGCAACCTGTATTTTCTTATTTATATGTAATTATTTAATTTTTATTTCAAATTTTGTTCGTTTAGTGATATATTTTATCTTTCCCTGTATTCTTTGTTGGGGAGTATTCGTATGTACAATTTGCGGGGACACTTCAAAAGAAATGACCAAATTTCAAAATTTTTCCCGTAAAATACTCAAATATATATGAAAAAATGCCATCTTAACTATAGTCTAAACAAAAAGCTATAACTCATCTTAACAATAGTCTAAATCTGAAATGAGTATTTACTTTGCCACTGACTTTGTTTTTTAAGCAGGGTTTCCTTTTCTATTCTTACTGCTCTTGCCTTTCTGTGTTTCTACAAGAGGTTCGTGGCTAATACTAAATGGGAGTTTGTTTGCTTATGATAAATGGGAATTCAATGCGTAGAAATTCATGCCCAAATGAGCTCCTCCAAAAGAGTTATTAAAGAGTAGGACAAAGGATATGAGGTTAATTAGAGGTGAAGGATATAACTTTGACTTTTATAGGATTTGAATTACTATGGTGAGGGAAGGGTATTCATTTCCCATCTTTCTCTTAATTCAATTTCCATTAAGGGAGAGGCTATTTGACAGTCATTTTGGGACAATCACTTTTGAATCCTCACTTTCAACCAATTACAGAAATACAAAGTCTTGAATTCCTAAAAGTTTAATTTCATGAAACAAACAGGTCCTAAGGCAATCATGAGGTTTGTTCAAGTCTATAAAATAATGCAGCATCCTTTGTACATCCCTTTGCAAAAGGTAACCTTCACTTGGCATGATCTTCAACTGAATCCGCAGGATTTGATAATGTGAGCAACGTTTTGTATTGCCTAAATATCTTCTTCAATCATTTAGCTCTCTTTGTATGTGTTGCGCATAGATTATGGACGGAGAATTCACCAAACTATACCATGCATATTTGCATTAGTTAAACCAGAGTTTCGCCAGGCCCATGTGGGGTTGTATCATTTGATGGATTGTTAATGCAAGTTTAATTTGAACATGCAAGCACAAATTACCAATTATATATTGTGTGGAGTATTTAACTATGTTCTTTCAAAAAGAGAAAAGAGAAGTAGTGAAGTGATTAGTATAATACTTTGCATTCTTTAACATGAAAAGATATTAACAATTCCCAACTAATGATATAAGCAAATCATGCATTTAGCCAAGTGATTGGCTTCCAACAAAGTGAGTGATATAGGTAAAAAAAAAGGAAAGAGAACAAAATTTTCTGTCCCTTATGATGTGGAAGAGCTCATATGAATTGCCACTAAAGATGCATATACACCTTCATTTATCTTCATCAACATTTCATGGCTTCCTTTCTCAGCAATCACTCCATTCTTCACCACTGCAATTGCATCAGCTCCCTTGATAGTGGAGAGGCGATGGGCGATAACAATTGTTGACCGGTTTACCATCACCCTATCTAATGCTTCCTGAACCACATGCTCTGATTCTGCATCCAACGCACTCGTAGCCTCATCAAGCAGAAGAATTTTTGGTTGTTTGATGATTGCTCTTGCAATGGCTATCCGTTGTTTCTGCCCACCTGACAATTGCACCCCTCTCTCACCTACACATGTATCGTATCCTTGCGGAAGCCCCGATATAAAACGATGCGCATTGGCTGCTTCTGCAGCTGCAACTATCTCATCTTCAGATGCCTCCCCTTGCTTCCCATAAGCTATGTTAGCACGGATAGTGTCATTGAACAAAATGGGTTCTTGGCTAACTAGTCCCATCTGTTGTCTCAACCATTGTAGCTTAAGCGTTTGAATCTCTGCTCCGTCTAGTAATATCTTACCAGAGTCTGGATCGTAGAACCTCTCTAGCAATGCAATCACAGTTGATTTGCCGCTGCCGCTTTCTCCAACAAGAGCAACAGTCTGCAAAAAAAATAATTTCAGCTCCATGCTAGTAACAAAGAACTAGGATTGGTTTATACATTTAGGTTGAAATTTTGAAATCAAGTGAACCACCTCAACTAGATGTCGCCGACATGAGTTAGTCTCTTGGCGGGCTAAAGTCAAGTTGATCCAATGAGTTTAAGAACTATAGTTTAAATTGGCAAACAATTAACATTATAACTTGGTTGGACCAATAGGTAGATGGTATCAACTCTCAAATAGGTTCCTTTGCTCTATATTATACTGTAGAGAGTCCTAAGAAAGAAACAAGAACAATTGTACCTTTCCAGAATGAATGTTCAAGCATAAGTCTGTGAAGATCTGTACATCAGGACGAGTAGCATACTTGAAACTGACATGTTGGAATTCAATATCGCCCTTCACACTTCCTAATGTTATTCCCTCATCATTACTAGGATCAATCTTTGATTTCCTATCAAGAATTGCAAAGATGGAATTAGTTGAATCCTTAGCTTTGGAGACATCTGGAGCCAGAGCACTGGACTGCGAAACTCCAATGGCTGCCATAGTCAAGGCAAAGAAAACCTGTAGAAGATCATACAGAAAACAAGTAGGCATGGTCAAGTAAGAACAAAAAGAAAAATACAGAAATATGAAAATTGATGAATTTATTTCTTACTTTGAATACTTCGGAAAACTTTGCCTTCCCATCTTCCACGAAACGAGCTCCCACATAGAAAATGAGGGCATAGGTGCAGAATAGCACAAGGTTTGAGAATCCAAAACCTACTCCACTGATGATTCCTTGCCGGATTCCATGTTTTGCTGGCGCCGTGCATTTTTTATTATAGAGATCCATCACTCTCTGTTCTGCACAAAATGATGCTACTGTCCGGATACTACTTACAGCATCACTAGCTACTTGACTGGCTTCTTCATACATAACCTGCAACCAACCTTATATTTTTAGTTATCAACATATCTCTATTTGATATTTTGAAATCCCAAGTCCTTGTAAATGCCTCAGCGAATTTCTCCTTATGTACATTAAATTGTGAAGTAGGTAGTGGGCCTACACCTAGTTTTAGGGCTGAACCCAACTGTTCAAGATTACTAGTGCTCACATTTACAAAGACAAGAAAGCATTATCAGACATTAATGTACGCACTGACCTTTGCATCTGCACTGAACCCTTGTAGAAACTTAATCTGAGCATATCCTTGCAGACCCACCAAAGGTAGCACTGCCAGAACTATTAGTGCTAGCCGCCAGTTCCCTACCATGGCTATCACCAGCCCTGCAACAATTGTTGACATATTTTGAACCACTAGTGCCAAGGCATCCCCTACAAGACTTCGAACGGTTGCAGCGTCAGCTGATAACCTTGCTCCAATTGCCCCACTGAGATGGAACAAGAAGATTTTGATAGTTAGTAAGGTTAAGAGGTTGATAAAAGCTGGTTTCAAGTGTATGTTTCACAAACCTTGAATTACTAGGCTCATCGAACCAGCTGATCTCTTGGTGCACCACCCTTTCAAAAGACAATGAACGGATGCGTTGGATGAGCTTTCCACCAGCAACTCCAAAAAAATATTGTTGTAGTGCTAATGAGAATTGAGCAATGACTCCTAGACTGACAAACATCAAAGCCCAAAACCTAGCATCCTTCTTTAGTTCATGTGGGGGTTCAAAAAAGATCTTGATAGCACTTGAAATCAACAATCCAAATACAGGAAAAATTGCTCCATGTACGATTGCAGCAATGGTTCCTAACAACAGCACTGGCAGCTCTGGCCTGTTCAAGTAAGCTAACCGCCGGAGTGGGACCGCTTTTCGCTGAGTTTTCTCATGCCCTTCATCACTATCTTTACCTTCCGCTCCTGCTTCGCCACCCTCCTGGATGATTATGGGACCGGGCAAACCGAATGAAACTGAGAAAGAGTGCCTATTACTTCCCCTATCTGAAGAATCTCTGCTTATAGACCTCTTCAAAGAGAACCTTTGGCTTCCTGATCTACCTGCTGCCTTACTGTTATAGAAGCTTGAATCCACATTATCTGGGTCCACAGTGGAGGCTTCTTCATCTTGATTATTTGCCTCTTGCAAACGTATGAGCTGAGAGTAAGGCCCTTCAGGATCCTTTACCAACTCTGCATGAGAACCTGATGAAGGAAACAAATATCATAAGCCTTCAAAATTTGGATCAAACAGTTTATTAATACCCGCAGAATTGAATTTGAGTTTTTAATGTTTTCCAGAATTTTGGATATTCTAGTCTTACCAGAAGTTCCAAAGGTAAGAAAGTTAAGTTAATTGATATATTTCAGGTTTCACTCTCCCATTAGTTAGGTGGACCCAAACAATGATTTTTGAACTTTCTAGAAAAAAAAAATACAATAATTCAGTTCTTGGGATGTCAAAGAGAACCAAGAACTACTTACAGTTGTTATCTGGAATTTGAAAAGTTTTGATTGCACTCAATTTGACTGTAATTGTTTTTATTCATCCAAATAAAAGAGAATTCATAATTTTCTGGTAGTTCTAAAGAAAATGAAGAGTACACATTGAAATTACCTTGCTCAACAATTTTTCCTCGATGCACCACAGCAATTGTGTCAGCATTTCTCACCGTGCTCAAGCGATGAGCAACTACAACAGTCGTTCTGTTTACCATGATCCTCACTAGTGCTTCTTGAACTATTCGCTCGGACTCGGCATCCAAGGCACTTGTAGCTTCATCAAGGAGCAAGATCTTGGGGTTCTTCAAAATTGCCCTTGCAATTGCAATCCTCTGTTTTTGTCCACCAGACAGCTGGGTTCCATGCTCACCAACCATTGTATCAAGCCCCTGTGTAACACATTCCACCCCATCAAATAAGTCAATGAAAACCAATAACTACCTCTATGCAAGAGAATCAAGAAAGTCGAAATACCTGTGGCATCTTGTCTATGAACTTTGCAGCATTAGCAAGTTCAGTTGCCGTCTTGATCTCTTCAAGAGTTGCGCCTGTTTTACCATATGCTATATTCTCTTTAATGGTAGTTGTAAATAAGACAGGCTCTTGACTGACCAGCCCGATTTTCTCCCTTATCCACCCAAGCCTCAATTTCTTCAAGTTGTTACCATCTATGAGGACTTCACCTGCTTGGGGATCGTAGAATCGTTCAATCAAGCTGATCACTGTAGATTTTCCACTGCCACTCTCTCCAACAATGGCAGCGGTTGCACCACTCGGAACGTGCAATGAGAACCCAGAAAATATTTCAACGTCAGGCCTCGCTGGGTAACTGAAGTAAACATCTCTTAGTTCAACGTCACCTTTCATGTCTTCCAATTCAATTCCGCTCTCGTCATAAGCATCAATTTCTGGTTTACGGTTGATAGTATTAAACATCTTGTATGCAGCAGCTCTCCCTGATGCAAAGGCATTCACAGATGGGGAGGTTTGGCCTAGAGACCTGTTCAATGCAAGATTTCAAGTGGCCAAGCAGAGGTCAGTAAAAAGAGCCTACAATGGCTTTCCAATGGGAAAAAGAAGAATGAGAAGGGTAAACATAATGCAAGTATCAACCGACCACTTCTGACTTACATTCCACCAGTCATGATTGCTAACATGATGTTAATCACTACTCCTCCACTGTAACCTCTCTGAATTATCAACCTGGAGCCATACCACACAGCTAATCCATAAGCGGAAAACAGGATTAACAGAACGGTACCAACGCCAATGCCAATAGCCAGCCCTTGTTGGATAGTGGATCTATATGCAGTTTTCAGGGACTTGTTATATTCTGTAATCGCTTGCTTCTCGCCAGTGAAGGATACGACCTTAATATGTGCAAAAAACTTTATCAGTATAACTCAAGTATGTCAAGGAGAACATATGAAATTTGAACAAGCTATTGAGATCTTTTATTTGACAAAGGGAATGTGCTTACTGTTCGAATAGAACCAATTGTTTGTTCCACAATGGTTCCTGCATCAGCATATGCTATCTGTCCACGACTTGACACTTTTGATATGACTATTGACATGATTCCTCCGGCTACAACTATAGGAGGTATGCATGACAGCATTACAAGTGAGAGAAGCCATCCCTTGATAAATGCAATCACAAACCCGCCAATGAAAGTTGAAAGAAGCTGAATGAACTTCCCAACCTGAATAGAAATGAAGAAATCTTATAAGCCTTTGGCTGAACACATGTGCTGTCTTTCATAAAACAACAGTCCACTACTCCATAAACTGGTAAGAAGAATGCCAAGCATTTCTTTCTATATACCCTCAATCATTAAAACTACAAGAATACTGTAAATATATGTTGAGAGCATAGTTTATACATTGTTGTCATGTCACTAGTTAGTGAATTTAGGGGGCATGAAACGTCGAGGCTACGATTTTTATTTATTTATTTATTTTTTATTTAACACTGAGACTTGTGGATTGGGTTTTATGAAGTGAACAAAGCCCCTTCATCATTTACCACGATCAAATAAGTCTGATGCAAGACCCTGGTCAAGAGCAGGGTTAAATGCATTGATCCATTATACAAATGAAAGAATGCTAAAAATGCCTCATATCTCTGGATGGTTCAGCCAAGAAATTTCAATTTAGAAAATATCTTTTTGTGCTTATGTTTCCAGAAAATCTGATTAGATCCTCTTCATTTTTAGCTAAACCAACATAAGAAAGTTGGGCCCTGCCAAAACAATGGAACTAGGAAAGGACAAGCATTTAAGTAATAGTAGGCTTCTTCTACCAAAAAAAAAAAAAAGGGAAAAAAAAGAAAAAAAAAAGGGATAGTCGGCATTCTCTGGAAGTTCTTGCTAGCATAGCATTCAGACCTTGTGTGACTGGCTTTCTTCTTAGTCTCTTTTCGCTTTTGGAAGTACAGAATAACTAGAAATTGTTTCTCTTTCAGCCTTATAATTGTTTAAATGACTAATACAAACTCAAAGGGCCTGTTTTTTTGCAATATAATTCATAGGAAATCATGGTCAAATGAGCTCCAATAAAGAATTATTAAAGAGGTGAAGTGTGAATGATATGAAACGAATGGTGAAGGATGAAGGATATAAGCTGGAGATGTAGGTGGGACCTTAACTTTCCTAGGACCTAATTTACTAGGGTGATGGCTGGGTATTCATTTTCCATTCTCCCATCATTCACTTTCCATTAAAGGGAGGTTATTTGATAGTCGTGTTTTACTCTTCACGCTGGATCTTCATTTTTAACTACTTAGGACAAAAATCCCTATGTATTTAATTCTTGCGTATTCTATGCAAATAAACAGGCCCTTAGAAATAGCTAGATAGCTTGAAAACAAGCATTATTTGTAGCTGCGTGTATTTAAGATTTTCACAAAGAAGTATTATCTCCTAACTAAAGCCCATAGCAGATGAACATCTCACCTTCTCCCCCATGGCATCTTGAATGAGTATTGTATCCCCGGACATCCTTCCCACAACCTCTCCAGTTGCTGTTTCCTTGTCGAAGAATCCGATATCTTGCCTCAGTATGGTTTTCAAGTACAGACCCCGAATTCGCGCTGCCTGCCTTTCGCCTGTCACCATCCAGCTCGACACCTCTGTACCAGTAAACAGTCATGCTTAGATACGTCAGTGGCAATGTTTGTCAGCATGAACATATTTGCATCCATAGCCTCCATTGATTGACAATGGATTGCCTTCTTTTCCTTAAAGCAATCCCAGCCATTCAAACAATGAACTTCAAAATAGACAATTGGCTGTTCAATGTTTATAACTGTTCATTAATCAAATGACTTTGTTTTATGCAACTCATTCAAGGAATTACCTGCCAACACTTTTGAAAGCTGAAAAACCTGACTCGGAAGTTAACAGATCTGAGTTAGTTTTAGGACTTGGTTGAGTCCTAGTTGAGGCATATCTTAACTCGGCATGTGATCAAGTGACCACAATGTGGGGTCTACCTCATTCCATCCCAATTCAGTCGTATAGGGGGCATTGCAGCATCATGAATTAGAAATGAGTTGCCCTGATTGAGTGACTCTAACCATGTAAATATGTGATTGGGGGGGCCTGAAAGACATGGTTAGAAAGTTCATTCCTCCATTTTTCTAGCCCTTGAATACATGATGAGAGTCATCCAATTGGGGTGAAATGTCTCCCATCCTAGTAGACATTGCACCTCAGTGTCTCACTTAAAACCACCTTCCAAACTTTTTTGGAAAAATTAATTGAACCCATGTGAGCTGAGGCCTGAGCTAGTAATACCCTGGTAGAGTCTGAGTTAAATCATAAGCACATCACGTTCTAACTCAGTTCATAGAATTGAGTTTAAAAGAATGCAACTCGAGTTGCAACTTGGAAAAATTTTGATACATATGCACCAATTTAAGCACCCAAATATATTGAGAATCAGAAATGCGCTATCTTAGATCCTTTCCCAATCCAGAGTCCAGACCATTATTTAGTAGGCACCCCCCATAGGGTGGGACCTGTTTAGCTGTTGGCACTTGGTCATTGGTGCATATGGCCCATGGGTTACTTAGTGGAAAAAAGGGAGAACCTGATGCACATTTCACAGAATAGTGTTTACAGGTCCAAAGAGACAAATGCACTCAAATTGCAAAAGAAGCTTTAGAAATAATTAGAAAAAGACATCAGCACTTACGTAAGAATGATGCAACTCCCGAACCTATGGCCAAGTAGACGAATTTTATAGCCACCTGGAACATCATAAAAAAACCAATATTCAATTTTCAATTCCCACAAGTTCATAATACCACCTATTGTCTTTGTGAATTTCCCATAAGACTAAGAGGAGTTGAGAGTACTTGTAACACGTTACACATTTGTAGAACAAGAATTATTGGGGTTGTGACAAGCAATGAAAATTCACTATCCTTGTGAATTGGTGCTGGGTCAAATCTCAGATTAATTAATGAAAATAAGATAAACAATAAGATTGTTGACTTGTTCAACACATGACTTAAAAAAGATGATCAATCTGACACAACCCAAATTCAATTAGATTAAAATTAAGCCAACTGATCAGGCACTGTGGTTTTGAGCAGCATAGATTTTAGAGGTGGGCCACACTGATGTTTATGTGATGGATCCTCGTTCAAAGGTCATTTCTTTGGTCGTACAAGGTAGAAGGAAAGGACAATCCTTAGAAGGACATTTCTTTGGGAGACAAACGTACCTTAGGAGCATTGTCTATAAATAGTGACCAAAGTCCAACCGGTTACACAACATGAATCTAACTCTAACCACTTTGTGGGGCTTACTTGAGCCATCCATGAGACTGGTAGGTGGTTGAGATTAAAGGAGTTTAGTGCAGATTGCTCATGGATGATAAAAAAAACTAATTATCTCATTTGATTATCTTAACTCTGCAGCTAACACAATTAATTAGGCCAACTGTTCATTTTCATGCTCTTAATTCAATGGTCACGATCGACAGCTTAAAATTTATTTAATTTGCTGAACAGAACCACAAGTTGGAATCCCCACAAACCGACTCCACAGTGGGGCTCAATAATTGATATCCAAACCTTTCAAAACAAACGTCCTCCAATTATACGGGGCATCCTCAAATGTCACGTTAATTTAAGTTTGTTCCACTGTTGGATTAATTGTTTCATGAAAAACGTAATGATGAATATACCCCAAGATCGTCTTGATCATGTTTTCTTATTAACGATCAATTCAAGAGTAGAACAAACTCAAATTGATGACGTTTATTTTTTAACTATTTGATTTTCATTAATGGACGCACTCCATTGAGGAGTTCCACTACTTTAACTTAAGATTTATCTAGGTTTAAGTCTTAGATGATGGGGATTCAATCCCAAATCAGATCCGACGTGCAAGGAATTAAGTCCAACCTCCAAACAATTTTCTATGGTCAGGTTTCAATAGAGTAAAGACACGGGCATAGCTAACTTGCACCGACATGTTGGGCCACCCATAACCTGCCTGAATCTCACACGTGCACTGTGTTCCCACGTACGTTCAGAGAACCAACCTCCCTCTCCTAGCATTTCCCACATCAGAACACATCGATTCCAAGATCAAACACAAGTTTTCCAGAACAACGTACATACCTTAGTCACATCATGCACAACGCTGCCTCTATTAGAATCACCAAATGAGTTGATCATCTGACCAAAGATCAATGTCATCAGCGGCAAAGAGAGGCCACTTCCGATTGCAGCAACTGTCCCCACACTCATCAAAACAACATCCAAAGCATCTGCAAATGAGAACAGCTTGTAGAACGGAACCTTCTCATCACTCTGATCATCACCACCCTTGGAATGATCCGCTTCTTCTTTCCCCATCTCTCACCAAAACCTCTCCTTCTCCCTTTCTTCCTCTTCTTCTTCTTCTTCTTCTTCTTCTCTATCTCTATTTCCTCCTCCTTTCCATTCAAAACATGCAACAAAAGCACATAAAATGATAAGAAAAGGATCGACATATTAAAAGAACCCAAATGAAATTCAAGAAAAGCACATAAAATGATAAGAAAAGGACATATTAAAAGAACCCAAATGAAATTCAAGAAAAAACAAAGGAGGCCCATGAAAGGATTGAATAAAATAATCATAAAGAAGGTGGTTCCAAATTAAAAGATCCATGGGGGTAAGGTCATCTCACCTGCTACAATTTGAGGGAAACGACAAGAACTAAGCTCAGCCTCTCTGTGGTTGTCGATGGGAGAAGCAGCAAAAGTTTAAGGAAGATGGAGAAATGTAAAGAGAGGTGGAAGCTCTTCTAGTGTCTTTTCTTGTGGTTGGTTTACAGGCAAACACATCAATGAATGAGCCTTCTTTTATGGATGGGTGAGATTGACAAGGTAAAACGGATTCCTTGGGTGGCAAGGAAAAAGGTTGCTATCATGGAAAGGTGGACCTGAGAGGAAGGTGCAATGAGAACATAAATGGACATACGAATAGTATAGTATAAATGCAGCAAACTCGTATTGTTACCTTTAAACTCGCTCCAGTTGGTTGTTGTCCCCGCTACGTAACGGTTTCGGGTATGATCCATTTCTAATTTAGATTAATCCAGACTGAATGTTTAGGTGAAGAGTGGATTACAGCTTCAGTTTAAAAATTACCTCTGCATTCTGTTTCGTTATTTTATTTACAGCAGGCAGGATGGGTGGAGCTTTCATAGACTCACTCTCAAGGATGGAATGTTCCGGCATGTGGGGTCCACTTGGTCTCCCCAAATCTATAATCAACTTTAACCCATTACACTTTACCTCTTCCCAAAATCTGGAACTATAACTCTACCATCTGGCTGACAAGATTTTATTTCGACACTTTTAAAATGAAATATGTGGTCACCTCCATTCAGATATTCTCTAATTTCACTTCATTAACAGGGATGAGTCCCACCATTAGATGGTAAAGATGACTAATGCCAGGATTAAAGCCTATGATTAGTAACACATTATGGGTCGACCCACTCATATTGAAGTGAAAATTGATGTTATCTCACTAGGGAGGATGACATTTAATATCAACGATCCAAATTATCATTACGGAGAAAGTGGACAATCACCCTGATTTAATATTCAATATTTGATCCCACTTTACATTTCTCAAAAAGATTCTAATAACTTTGATGTCCTTAAAATAAAGTTTCTTGGGGCCATAGGCTTTTGTTTTTTTTTTTTTTACACAAGTTAGGGAGAGACCTTTCAAACTACTTATTATCACACAATTGTCATGCTTTCATGTGAGCGTCATGAGCTAAGCCGTTATATTTTTTAACGGAGGACTACACTTCTTACCCAGAGAAACTTTTGGGGGGCTACAAATTTTTTTTTCTCTTTGGGAATGAAATAAATTTTTAAGAAATCCAAAGTATTTACTAGAAGTGATTAAAATTAAAAATAAATAAATATACAAAATACATGAACGATCATAAAATCATTTCTTCTTTGATGAAAAATAAATACCAAACGATTGGTAAATCAAATTCTATGAAAGTTAATATCTTATCAGCATATTTATTTTATATTCTTCACCCTTTACCTTTGTAATCCTTTTTGGTTGAACCCGGCCATTTTACCTGAAAACAATCTGAGTTATTAAAGATTTCGGATTTCCCCAATCAAAAGGCTTTTGAGAGCCATATATGGGTTTGGAATCACCACTACCTATTGTGGGATGGTAAGTTGACCATGCCCTTCTAGAACCTGTTGTTCCACATGCACTTTCGTCTACTGTGAAAAGGAATCGCACAAAGTACGAAACGAACAAGTTTCTAATCCACTAAAAATGCATTCTGGGAAAGATTGTGGAGGGAGCGTGACGTGGGCCATTTCTTCTCTGCAACTGCTTTTACATGTCTCATTGAATTATAGAATTTTGGGCACATGTTTCTTTTCACTGTTGAATCTAGGGGTTAGATAAGTTACTTGGCAATCCCATTTATCAACTTGGCTGTCCCATAAAGTCTTCTTAAAAAAAAGTTATTTCATAATTGATCTCTAAATATGTTATTTTTGCCACTTGTACGGGTTTATCTTCTCATTTTGTAGGCTTTCATTCCCACTTTTGTGGGATCTCTTGGGTTCTAGCCACCTTACTGAGGTAAAAAAAAGAAAAAAAAACTCAGGCATACCGGAGATCTTGAGGAGAAGCCTCGGATGAGCGTTGAAGCTCGTCGATGGAGCCCGCCTTTGGATTGTGAAATTCAAACTGAAAACATTATCGTGCTTCATTCCCTAGGAAAAGCTTTGATAGCAAAAACACCATTGGAGTTGATCCACTGACATATGTGGACCGATGGAGACACCTTTTCATGTCCACAACAGGTATTGTTGATGATTTCTCCATGAGTCTATTTCATGGTGATATTAGCTCATGTTTGGCACCTCTATTTTCAGCATCTACTTGTCTAAATGTCTAAAGCAGACAAAGGTTATGAAAATAAGAGCGTTTGGCACAACATTCTGGCCTCTATCCGTTTTAGACATTTAGAGGCAAATTCTCTAAAATCCAAATGCTCAAAAAGTGGGCAGCTGAAAAATAAAGCTTTGGCCTCTTCTTTGTATGGATCTTTTTTTTTATGACTCTATTTTTACTGGGTCTGTCAGAAAAATAATAAAGATACCAAACATGGCCTTAGCCGTGACGAAATCTTCACTTCAAATGGAATTATCCAGCCATCAAATGGATCATGTGTCAAAAATCAATTTCTTTTATTTTAATCACATATATTCTATGTGATCAATCTAAAAGCATAACTTAATTTAGGGCAAATTTTGGTTAATTTTCAGCTTCTTGACTTTCAAAAGGTGCCCCCACAAGGATAATAGATTTTCAGCTACTCAATGGGATAAATTTTTTTTTATAGGCTGGCCGTATACTGCTGGACGCGCACTCCGAAAGCAATATGGACTGTTGACAGCCTGTGGGGAACCCTATGATTGAGTCATGTTTGTGCGTGCTTACCCACTAATAAATGCGTGACAACTGCGCACTCATTCTGGTGGGTCCCATCCTAAATTGATGGGTTAATTTTTGTGAATCCCAACCGTTCAATCACTCGGTGCAATGCCTAAACTGTTAGTAGGAAACCTATTATCACTGGTGTGACATTTGAGACTGAATGGACCTCATGCAAAGCACACATCAATCCTCCAAATTTAAGTGTTAATCAAGTCTTTTTACCTGTAATCAACCCAACATTGTATGTAACGCCAATGATGCTGATAGCTGGGTTATTGTTAATTTATGGGGTTAGAGGTTTACTGAATATATTTGGGCTATCAATGGGTATCCAATTATCGGAATATTTGAAGTCTCCGTGAAAAAAAAAAAAAAATGAAAAAGTACGGAATTTGTTTATGAATCCAGGGAGAAATCCAAATTAGGAATTAGGTCTTTATACATATTAGAGAACATTTTGGATCTGTATCCTTGTGTATTCTGCACCAATAATCCAAATATATATTGCCCTTTGTGAGCTTAGCTTGCGCCATACTGTCATTTTAAGAGCCCAACTTGTAGATTTAACAGATCTAACTTGAACCCAGATGATCCTAGTTTTACTCGAATAAGCCTCACTTCCTGTCTTAGATCCAAATATGGAAAGGATCTTTCTTTTATTTTTTAAAGTTGATATCAGATTCAGATTCTATACTATTCCATGTTTGATCTAATTATGAAGGACCCATCATATGAAAAGCTTCCAGGATCCCTACCAATCAAATTATTGGCAATGGCAGGCCTTGTTGCATGTATCAAACTGATAAAATCTAATGAACCTGATTTTTTATATAGACGATTAATCTATAATTCTCCTAGTAATTGATACCACCAAAAGACCCCGGCCCACAAGCATGATAGTATATATTTTAAGATGGGAGATACAGATACAGATACATAGAAACATTGTACGTACGACTGATATGGTAGAAAATCAAAATCAGTCAAATAAGATTATAAAACCATGCTCAAAAGTCCTAATGCTAAACAATTCTAAATCTTAGCCCAAAAAATGGCCCACGGATGAGGGAACAGCAAAAACCCCAGGTGGGAAATAGAATTGGCATCATTGACCAGACTTACTTAGGGACCAAGGCACCACTTGAGACTCTGAATTTTCCCATACATTAGAATATGGACTTTGGAGCAGCAAAAAGCATGAAGCTTGGTGGCTAAGCAGGCTCTGTTCCATGAAAAGGTTCGTAGTGGTTGACTATGTACTTAATCAAGAATAAAATACATGTGAGACTTCTGCAAATCTTCTCTCTTGTCTCAAGAGAGAATTCTTTAAGCAGTGTATACAAGGGAACTATGCTGGGGGTCTTAAACTAGAGTAATCTGATTACATTTTTAAAGAAGACTAACATTTTCTTAATGTTTAGTATCTATGAAAACAGCACCAGTTTAGTAAGAAATGGCGTGTTTGGTTGGTCTTTGACTTTCTGTTTCTTTCTTAGCTAAAGGTTGCTCTATGACTTCGATTCTGTGTTCGGTTTGTCACAGAGTCGTCTGTGGCTTTGATACAGCACAACCTGGAATAGCACGGAGAATGGAGCCACCAAAAAACATGTTGTTTATGAATAAAACCCATCCTCATGAATACTATCAAGACTGATTCTACATAATCAATATAATTTACCCCGATGGGTAGATCAATTGGCCAAAGACTACGGTTTACCATGGATATTGAGGGTTTAAAACTGCGCTATCATACTGGGGCCACAAGGAATTTATCTGGCTCCCCCTTAGCCCGTAGGGACTAATCCGGCCCAAAGGGCTAGAACACCCTCCATTGTAAAAAAAAAAAAAAATACATTACCCTGGACGATTAATCAGAATGAAGAGAAATGAATAGAGATCTAATAGAAGGAAGTCTACTCCTTTTAACTATTGTGTACTGATCTAATTCTTAACAACTAATTATCCCAACAACTGATCCAATCCTATTGTTCACAACCCTTTTTTTGTCTTCGACAAGAGGCAGACCTCATATATCTAAACCCTTCAATCCCACAATATTATAAGATATTTCATCTGCAATTGAAGTAGTATCCTTTTTGGATGAAATTTAGTAATAGATGTGACTAGTTTTCAAAAAACTAATAAAAACGCACATATCATTAGCAAATCATGTATTCCACCAAATGGATAGAATTATCCTTCAGAAAATGAAAATTAACCATTTATCCTATTTTTATTTAAATGAGGTTTCAAAATTAATTTCCCCTTACAAATTTCAACAAAATGGAGCATCGCTGCCAAAGAAAGTGATGATATACCACAGGGGAATTCTTAACCCCAAAATTTCTTCTTATTTTACCATTTAGTAGGTATTCTCACTTGTCATTTTCTCCTCAGCCAGACATCGACTTTGAGTCTTAATTCAAACTATAAATACTACTGAAAACATATTTTACAATTCATTCTACATGGAATCCTCGTAAGAATATGAACAAATTAAGGGGTTGGAATTATAAAAACCCGCCATTTAAGTGCTCTCCTTTTTGCTTTAATCAAAGGCGTAAAATCTTTTTAACCTCGAAGATCCTGCAAGAATCAATCGGACTGATTCATATATATGACTGAAATTAATTCGATCGAGCTCACTAATCTACTGGAGTTTCCTCAGATGTAGTAGTTTTACATAATCAAATTGAAGAAACAAAGGTAAAGATTCAAACCCCAGCTATTGCTCAGCTGTATTAAATTTAAATGATATATCAAGAACCCAATCTAATTTATGGTAAAGTATTGAGGGTGAAGTTTTTTTTAAAACCATTTAATAAGGTGGGTAAAGTGGACCCTACAGGCAAGCATTTTCATGCATACTCGTACTGCATTTTGATTTTTGATCATAGGTGGACAATCAAAGTCTTAATCACAAATGTTTGAGTGTCTTCATTAACGTGGAAGAAAGTGAACCAAATATTTGAATTGAAGTAGGTATGGTTCACAATGGAGATAACATCGAAGGTATGAACTATCCTAGCTAATATATTTTTGCACCAATATCATCTTAGTCACTGTAGGGGATTCGTTTATGTCAGTGACGGAGCCAAAAAAACAAGCCTTTTTGTAGGGGATTCATTTATGTCAGTGGGAAGGACGAGACCTTCTGGCCACAGTAGCCCTCCCACCACAGCAGAGCCATTTGTTTATTTGGCTCCGTGGAGTGGCCTCCGCAGGAGTCGATCCCGCAACCTCTTGAATAAGAGATTTAACGGACTTATCCTTAATATTATGATTAGTGTAATTAGGATAATTGAGTGATAATCTTTCATTATTATGAATACAATAGATTGATGTTTTGATATATTTTGCAGTTCCGTTAATTACTTTATTCTTGCGGAGCTGTTTCTTTTAGTTTTCTAATATATATAATGCTACTTTACACAAAAAGAGAAAAAAAATACTCTTAAAAACTCCACTTTCTTTGGCATTACAGTTATCATCTGATTAATCAATTAGAGAAATGCATAGTTAACTCCGTAACACAAGGATCAATGTTAATAATGAATTTTACAGAAGATCAACTTAACACTACAACCACTCTTATTGAAGGGGGCACGTTTGTATATGTTTGTGAAAAGTTCCGCTGAATTTTTCCTCTTTCTCAATAATTTTTCTTGACCCACTTAGGAATGGCTTTTTCAAGAAATCATATAAAATTTAGCTATTTTTTTGTGTTTTCCTCACAAAAAAGTGGCCGTACCAAATGCAAAAAACTTTTATAGAGGAAAGGCAGATAGATTTCCACGACTTTTTTTCGAAAATATAGACCCAATATGCTTGTGGAAAACTTGATCCATATAATTTCTCGGCACTTATATGAAAAGAATGTTTTCAGACACCCCTTATAGGAAAGTCTCTTATGAGAAATCATTAAAATTTTAACCCATTTTTTCACTTTTTCTCACAAAATTAGCCCCACCATACGCGAATTAGTCAGATTTCTTCACCTTCTCTTCCAGGTTACAACACCAAAATTGGCTGGGATGCGTGCGGCTAAAAAAAACAAAAATTAATTATGATGTTTTACCTTTTTGATTCCAAACCACTCAAATGAGTGCTCTTTGCTCAGCCTACCATTAGGTCAAAGTTCATTCAAGTACGATAGACATCATACCTAGATTTAATCCCCACACATGATTAAATGCAAAAACCAAATGTCTACCAAGGTATCATTAGGAGTAGGTTTCTCTCCAATCAACCATTAAATACAAATTGTCTGCCTATGTATCATTAGGAGTAGGTTTCCCTTCAATCAAATCAACCTTTTAATTATTTTAGATAATGATTCTCCCTTTCAACTTATCATTTGTTAGAGTGTGACTTTATCGTTAACTCATATCCACAAAAGCAAAAATTATTACTAGAAGGGCTTGTTTCTGGGCAGGAATTCTTGAAATTCATATTCGGTGGAATTTGTAGAATTTGAGATGATGGAATTCTGAAATGCTACAGAATTTTAGCATTCATAAATTCTTCTTTTCTTTCGTACTAAAATTTTTGCCTGAGAATTTCTGCAAACTTGAATTCCATAAATTTCTTGTTTCATGGCTACTTGAATTTCTAAGTAAAATTTTACATGTTTATGCATTATATAAATTGCACATTGGGATTCTAGCACTAACCTGCTATTCAATCTCTCTAATATACTCACATGACAAGAAATTGCACTCAAGAAGGAAGAAAAACAAGACAAACATGAAGAACATAGTAACTTTAAAAACAGAGAATCAGAGAACATGTGTCTTCAAGCAACCATTGAACTTCGAATTTGGAGGACATGTGTCTTCATGCAACCATTGAAAAAAACTAGGACAAATCGATTCTGGAAAAGAAATAACCAATACACAAACCCCATCTCTCTCTCTCTCTCTCTCTCTCTCAATCAGCATCTTCTGCACATTGCAATGATCCCCATCACACTCTCATCTTCCATACCCAACATCTCCACCGTCATCATCAAGATCCAGGAGTTGATCAGAATTTGTCCAAGGAGATCAAATGCATGAACTAAGGGGTTTGTTCTGTCTCTATGCAAGAGGAGATGGATTTCATGTCCACGTGTGAGGGGGATTCTAGGGTTTTGAAAAAGGTCAAATGGAATAAAATTTAGGTTGGACCAAAAGAAGGTGCAGATTTGGGGATTCTGGGATTCATCAAATTAGATAGATGAAAAGAGTGCAAAAAAAGAAGATGACCGAACCTGATTTTCTTTCAGTGGTGTAGAGAAGAAGATGACCTTCAACCATCGAAAATAGCCGGAGTTCCAGCGAGGCCTCTCAGAATGCCTGGATTCATAAATGTTGGAGAAAGGGCTAGCATTTAGAATTCCACTTTTTTGGAATTTCAAAATACTACTTGCCTCAAATGCTGGGAATTCCTTTAAGTGAAGATGGAATTTCTGACAGGAACTCAAAAATTCACAGACAGCTTGAGTTCTTGTCAGAAATGCATACAAAGAAACAGGCCCTTAGTGACTCTCTATTATTTTTATTTGACTTAAATCTAATTGTAGGTTTTTTAAAACTTAAATAAAGACCAAAAGAAAATATATTAAGTGTTAAGCAATTGGTTTAATACATATAAAGGAATTCTCAAAAACTCCGCATTTAGAAAAGGGGAGTTTTTGCCCCCATTTGACTTGTCCAATAATGAGATCTTTCCACCTCACATAGGAAATATAGGAAAAAAAGGAGATTTTTAAAATTTAAATTTCTTATCCGCATTTAACTTGATGATGACATGTGTCATAGTTTTATATGCCTAGAAAAGCGCCCGGGGAGTTTTTCTGTGAAAAGCGCACTGGGAGTTTTGTAGCGCTCCTCATATATATATATATATATGTGAAAGAGTTTTATTTCAATTGAAATCAATCTCTAATTGATTTTGACTCTACAGTACAATACATTTTGACCCTCTACTAATTACTCCATTTATTGTCATTATAATTATAAGCCCGGCTAATCATGAACCAATTATTATTATACATTTTTCTCCATCCCCTCACACTTAATATATTTTCTTTTGATCTTTATTTAAGTTTTAAAAAACCTACAATTAGATTTAAGTCAAATAAATATAATAGAGAGTCATTAAAAGTAGGTTGAGTCAGCAAGCCAGATTATGTGACCTATTTTAAAAATTGGTTGGAGAAAGGTTATATAATCTTAGTTTAGTCGTTTTAATGGACTTTAAGGATAATTTTAAAATTCATAAATATTTTATTTTACTTATTTTATTTTAATAATTTTAATAAATTTCTCAATTGTAGTTTAAGTATGTTTGGCTACATTTTTTTCCTTGCGAATAAATTTTGATATATTTTAAAAATGCTTAAAACTCAAGCTACTATTAATTAGGTAGGTATATGAGGTCTAGATATATCAAAGTTGGACACCATTAAAAGTTCTCTCATTAAAATTCTTTTTTTGTTTTAGTTTATGTATGTTAGGTATACTGTATTTTCTTATAGATAAATTTGATATATAATTTTAAAAATAAGTAAAACTCAAGATACCAAATTTCTTGGGATTCACATGACATTATGTTTTTTTTTTTTTAATTTCCTACATTTAAATATGACCTTATAGAAATTCATATTTCTTCAATTTAAAATCATTTTTTACTCGTTTTACATTTAAATAGAGCTATCTTTTTTTTTAATAATAACAGCACATTAGAATTTATAAAATTTTAAAGAATATAACTATCTTTATATGCATTTTGAGAATTAGTTTTATGATTTTGCATTTTAGTAACTTATTAAGAGATGAGATGAAACACCCCTACAATTGATGAAAACCTTTATTTTCTCTAGTTTTTAAGGTGATATAATCAAGCCAAAAAGGGTATAAAGTCTATGGAAATACAAGCTCTTATTCCCACTTGACTGTGACATTAGTAATCCTATTTATAGCCCTTAGACTAATGAGTGATAAGATCTCTATTCAAATTCGAATTGAGAGATGATTAGATCAATCTCTCTCAATTTGAATTTGAATGTAGATATGATAAAGAGATAGAGAGTTGGATAAAACTCAAGCTATCCTTATTCGACTCCTTGTAAGGGGTGTATATTTATGAGTGGGGTCCATATAAACACAAGTGGACCCATCACAAATGCCAACAATCTCTTTTATATTTCCTAGGAGTCACAATCTATCCCTCTTTGGAATCTCATATCTCTTCACTATGTAGGAATTCTGTTAAAATCGGGACGATGAAACTCATCTAAATTCTACTCTTCACTATGTAGGAATTCTGTTAAAATGAGCCGTGCCCATTTTCGGGGCCGTAACATTTTTCTTCTACAAGAGTGATACTTCTAAGACTTATGGGAGTTCATTCGCTGGCATACTACGGAGCTGATCTGGCATGGGCCCGTGTGGACATTTCTAATGCAAATGAAATCAAATGCACGAGGACATTTTCCCAAGTCCATGTAAAATATGAATATAATACCTTTCTCGTTAGAATTTGTCATTTGCCTACTCAATTTTCTTTCCCAAATTTCCTCGTGTGTTTGGCTTTTGAAAATTTTGGTCATTGGTTTTCGTAACGTTGACAGGTGGTATCCCCAAATACCTTGTACTTGAGCTGCTACCTAGTCTACTTGATGATACAAAACCAGACATTATGCTTTCACACCCGACCAGTTTGGCAACTCAACTAATCGAGTTAAGTGAAATAAAATTGATTTTGAAAAAAGAATAAAATATAAGTGAGTTATAATGGTATTTTATTTTTAATTGATTGTTATGGAATTTTTTTGACTTTGTGTATGGAAAAATGAAATTTCTTTGTATTTTAGTGAATAAAAATAGTTGCTTTTTGACTTTAAAAAAAAAATAAAAGAAGTTTTGAATTAAAGTGTTTTTGATGTGATATCTGATCTGAAAAATAAAAGCTTTACTTGATTTTTACTGTATTTATAAAGTGCCCGAGGGGTTAAAACTTAAAAAGTAAAAGCCGTATGCTGGCCCCTATGAGGAAACTTGTCAGTTACATAAATGTGCAATTAGGATTTTACAAAAGAAGATACTCTTTAGTTCTGTCTCCCGAAACCTAAAATGCTTGAGCTTGTAAATGGGACAATTCATCCCATGGGATCTGCCGAAGTTAGACCATTGCAAAAACTGGTGGATTTATTTGCTAATAGTATTCTTAATCTTGCTAGTAAATAATAAACCATTAGGCCTAATTTTTGACAAGTTGGAAGGCCAGATCTACACAAACCCCGTTCTCAACAATCAAACTTTCATTGAAGAAACAAGGATTAGTATATGTACAACATATTAACAATTCTCAACTAATGAGCAAATCACCTATCAGGCCTATACTTGCTCTTGTTTTCTTCAACATCATCTCTCAGATTTGGTATTACACGAATGAAGTCATCTTTAATGACAATTGTCACACAAGAGTAGACCAAAAGACGTCTATCATTAGAGTTGCAAACGGGTATCCAATTATTGGAAAGTTTCGACCCGTAAAAAACCGGGTCTTGAACCTATTTTAGGTTCCAAATCATAAACAGGTCCGAGTCCAAAACCCAATTTATGTTCCGATTGATAAACGGGTTAGGTTCTGGGTCCATATAGGCTCTGACTCGTGGATCTGGGACCTGACATATGAGTTTTTGATATTGCAAACCGTACCTCAAAACTATTTATTTTTTGGATATTTTATATATAATACTAAAAGTAGTAGACTTGATGCACTGTTAGAAGTTGAATGATATGCTTATTTTAGGAATGCAATGTTATAAGTTAAATAATGATATGCTTATTTTAAGAAAAAAAAATGAAAAGAAATTAAACCGGGTTCTAGAATTGAATCCGGATTTTTCTATTTGAATCGGGTCTAGGAATAATAAAATAGATTCCGAGTCAAAACCAAACCCAAGTCCGGAACCGTTATTTAGAAACGGGTCAAAATCCGAGTCCAGTATGATTCCGACTCGAAACCGTTACGTTTGCAACTCTACCTATCATATTACCTATTAGGTTCAATATGAGCGTTGCCGAAGGACATTCAGAGGCCGTCTAATGATGTTATTTTTTTCTTGGAGGTTGTTTTCTTCTTTGTTTTTTTAGGCATCTCTCCCCTTACTCCTTAATCTATTTGCTGGTTGAACATCCCCTTGTTTTTTTCTCCTTAGAGCATGTTTTTTCGGCTCTTCAGAGCTTGTACAGCTTTTGTTGTGTCTTTTTTAGGGGCTTTTGGCCTTTGTTTGTTCTCTTTCTATTGACATGAAAATCCATCTTTTAAAAAAAAAGTGCAAATCATGCATTTAGCCAAATGATTCTAGAAATAGTTTTCACTTCCGTAAAAACAATGAAAAGATAAAAGGAGAAAGAAAGGAAAAATTATGTCCCATCTTCTTATGTGGAAGATCTCACATGAAATGTCATTAAAGATGGATGCATATATGAAATCATTTATCTTCATCAACATTTCATGTCTTCCTTTCTTAACAATTACTCCATTCTTTACCGCTGCAATTGCATTAGCCTTGTTTGTGGCAGCCCCCATAAAAAGTGATGCACATTAGCTGCTTCGGGAGCGGCAACTATATATCAGATGCCTCGTTTTTTGCTTTCCTCATACTATGTTTTTAACCCCAAGGGGTAGCTCAGTTGGCCTAGGACCACGGTTTGCATTGTAAGTTTGAAACTACACTACCACACTGGGGCTACAGAAGAGTTTACCTAGCTTCACTCTGGGCCCAAAGGGATTAATCCAGCCCAAAGGGTTGAGAACCTCCGATAGCAGAAAAAAAAAATGTTAGCACGTTCAAAATGCACAAATTATTTGCTGGACCAAGCCTGTCCAAGTTCGGCTTGTTGATCAGTAGTGGGGTCTAGATATCCACCATTCCAAAATTGCATCATGTGATTGTGAGCTGGTAAGGATGACCACATCCTTCTAAAATTGTTTGTTCTCCCTTCTCCCACATGGACATTCTTCTATGAAAGTAATTGCAGAAGTACAAAAAGAACTAAGTTTCCCTTTGCAATAAAATGTTACTAAAAAAAGAACAAGTTTCAAACCCATGAAAACGAATTCTGGGAAAGAATGTGGATGTAGATGATGGGCTGTTCTTCTCTTTAGCCATTTATTACATTGGATAAAATTGTGTTAATCACATTTTTAATCAAATGGTCAATCTCACGGTAGCACCAAATCCTATTGAAGTGAAATTTCTCAATTCTCCGTATACAGGGATGGTGTATATGTTAAGTGAACCAGTTTTTCAATACAATAGAGTGTTCCACTCCTTTTGATGGTCATTTTTCGATATTCACCTTTGATTCTTCACTTTTAAGCTCTTAAGAAATATGAAGTCCTAAAATTCCTAGAATTTCAATTACATGAAACAAACAGGCCCCAAAGTTCCATCTCTTAAAACTTCAGAAACGGGTCCCAGATCAGAAGTCTCAAAATGTTATCCAAGGCATAGTCATAGTCAGAGTTCATCTGAGCCTCAATGTTAGGCATGACATATAATATTCGTTGTTGCATTGGCCTATATGCAACCTTACAAAAGATGGAATGCGTGCAGATGGTCAGGCCTAAATATTTGATAGCTTACAATAGATAGATAATCAAGACTAAAACGGAAAATTCTTTGATGCTCAAGATTAACTTACATTTACAATCCATCCAATGATACAACCCACATGGGTCCAGTGAAACTCCCGTCTAACTAATGCAAGTATTTCAGTAATTACTGTCCCTAATCTATGTGCAAACCCCACATACAATGAGAGCGCAGTGATTGAAGATGCAATTTAAGAAGTGCAAAAACATTGCTCCCATTCAGCAAACTCTGCAGACATTGTTGAAAATCCATGCCAAATAATGCCAATTGAAGGTAACTTCAAAAGGGACTTACATAATCTGCTGCATTATTTTATAGACTTGAACAAACCTAATGATTGGCCTAGTGATGACTGTCTCTTTGAACATATGCAAGCACGAATTAACCTCTTATTATATGGAATTTAATCTCAATGCATCTTTAACTACGTTCTTCCAGAAAGAGAAGAGTAGTGAAGTGATTAGTATGATTCTTTGCATCCTTTGAAATGACAATGTATTAACACTCAACTAATGATATAAGCAAATCAGGCATTAATTAGCTAAGTGATTCTTGAAATATTTTTGGCTTCCAACAAAGTGATTGATATAGATGAAATAAATGGAAAAAAAAAAAAAGAAAAAGGAAAGGATATATTAGTTGGAAGAGCTCATATGAAGCGCCACTAAAGATGCATATACACCATCATTTATCTTCATCAACATTTCATGTCTTCCTTCCTCAGCAATCACTCCATTCTTCACCACTGCAATTGCATCAGCTCCCTTGATTGTGGAGAGGCGGTGGGCAATAACAATTGTTGACCGGTTTACCATCACCCTATCTAATGCTTCCTGAACCACATGCTCTGATTCTGCGTCCAACGCACTTGTAGCCTCATCAAGAAGAAGGATTTTTGGTTGTCTTATGATTGCTCTTGCAATTGCTATCCGCTGCTTCTGCCCGCCTGACAATTGCACCCCCCGCTCACCTACACATGTATCATATCCTTGTGGAAGCCCCGATATAAAGTGATGTGCATTGGCTGCTTCAGCAGCTGTGACTATCTCATCTTCAGATGCCTCCCCTTGCTTCCCATAAGCTATATTAGCACGGATAGTGGTGTTGAACAAATTAGGTTCTTGGCTGACAAGTCCCATAACTTGTCTCAGCCATTGTAGCTTAAGCTTTTGAATCTCCACTCCATCCAGTAATATCTTACCAGAGACCGGATCATAGAACCTCTCTAGCAACGCAATCACGGTCGATTTCCCACTGCCGCTTTCTCCTACAAGAGCTACAGTCTGCAAAAACAATTAATCTTAGCTCAATGCTATTAACAAAGAAGTAGGATTGGTTTAATTATTCATTAGATGTAATTTTGAAATCAAGTGGAACCAACTCAACTAGATGTCCATTATGACTAAGGCTCTTGGCGGACTATAGTCAAGTTGATCCAATGAGTATAAGAGCCGTAGTTTAAAGTAGCAAACAATTACAAGTACAATAGTAACTCAGTTGGACCAATAGACAGATGGTTTCAATTCTCAACCAGGTTTCTTTCCTTTATATTGTGCTTCAAGGAGTGGTAAGAAAGAAGCAAGAATAATGTTACCTTTCCAGAATGAATGTTCAAGCACAAGTCTGTTAAGATCTGTACATCAGGACGAGTGGGATATTTGAAACTGACATGTTGGAATTCAATATCACCCTTCACACTTGGTAGTGTTATTCCCTCATCATTACTGGAATCAATCTTTGATTTCCTATCAAGAAGTGCAAAGATAGAAGTAGTCGCACTCTTAGCTTTGGTGACATCAGGAGCCATAGCACTGGATTGCGAAACTCCTAAAGCTGCCATTGTCAAGGCAAAGTAAACCTGTAGAGGATCATACAGGCAATAAGAAGGTTTGAAGAACAAGAAGCTAAAAAAATGGAAGTATGAAAGTTGATGAATTTATTTCTTACATTGAAAACTTGGGAAAAAGTTGCCTTCCCATGTTCCACGAAACGAGCTCCCACATAAAAAATGAGGGCATAGGAGCAGTATAGCACAAAGTTTGAGAATCCAAAACCCAATCCGCTGACGATTCCTTGCCGGACTCCTTGTTTTGCTGGCGCCTTGCATTTTTGCTTGTAGATATCCATCACCCTTTGTTCAGCACAAAAAGATGCCACCGTTCGGATACTACTTACTGCATCATTAGCTACTTGACTGGCTTCTTCATACATAACCTGCAACCACCCTTATATTTTTAGTTATCAGAATATCTCAAATTGATATATTAAAATTCAAAATCTATTTAAATGACATTGCAAATAACTCCTAAGTAAATAATTGTGAAGCAGGTAGTGTTCCTACACCGAGTTTTATGATTGAAACTTGAACCCAACTGTATATCAGACATTAGTGTAGCTACTGACCTTTGCATCTGCACTGAACCCTTGTAGAAACTTAATCTGAGCATATCCTTCCAAACCCACCAAAGGAATCACTGCCAGAACTATTAGTGCCAACTGCCAGTTCCCTACCATGGCTATCACCAGCCCCACAATAATTGTTGATGTATTTTGAACCACTAGTCCCAAGGCATCCCCTACAAGACTTCGCACAGTTGAAGCATCAGCTGATAACCTTGCTCCAACTGCTCCACTGAAATGGAACAAGAAATCTCAAAGTCAGTAAGGTGTCAAGAGATATATACTAGTTGGTTTAAGTGCATGCTTAACAAACCTTGAATTAATAGGCTCATCAAACCAGCTGATTTCTTGGTGCACCACCCTCTCAAATGACAATGAGCGGATGCGTTGGATGAGCTTTCCACCCGCAACTCCAAAAAGATACTCTTGAAGTGGTAATGTGATTTGACAGATGACTCCTAGAGTGACAAACATCAAAGCCCAGAACCTAGAATCCTTTCTAAGTTCGTGTGCAGGCTTGAAAAAGATTTTGATGGCACTTGACATCAGCAAGCCAAATACAGGAAAGATTACTCCATGAACAATTGCAGCAATAATTCCTAATAGCAACACTGGCAGCTCTGGCTTATTCAAGTAAGCCAACCGCCGGATTGGGACTGCTTTGTGTTTAGTTTCCTCATGCCCGTCATCATCTTTACCTTTGAAGCCTACTTGGCCATCCTTCTGGATGCTTATGGGTCCAGGCGAACCTAAGGAACCTGAGAAAGAGTGTGTGCTACTTACCCTATCTGAAGATTCTTTGCTTATAGACCTCTTCAGAAAGGACTTCTGGCTTCCAGATCTACCTGTTGCCTTAATGTTGCATAAGCTTGAATCAACACTATCTAAGTCTACAGCAGAGACTTCTTTATCTTTATTATTCGCCTCTTGCAAACGTATGAGCTGAGAGTAAGGCCCTTCAAGATCCTTTATCAACTCTGCATGAGAACCTGATGAAGAAAACAAATATCTGAAGGCTTCAACATTTGGATCAAACAATTTCCTAGTACTCACTAGACTGCAATTAAAGTTTTAATGCTTTCCCAACTTTGGATATTGTAGTCTTACCAGAAGTTCTAAAAGCTGGAAAGTTGAGTTAATTGATGCATTTCGATTTTCACTTTTCCATTAGTTACATGGACAGAAACGAAGTTTTTTGAAATTGTGGAAAATAAATCAAGAATTCAGTTCCTGGGATGTCAAGGAGAACCAAGAACTACTTATAGTTATCTAGAATTTGAAATATTATGACTGCATGTGTTTTGATTCATACAAATAAAAGACTCATTCATGAATTTCTGGTACCTCTCAATGTCAAGAAAACGAAGAGAACATCTTCAAATTACCTTGCTCAACAATTTTCCCTCGGTGTACCACTGCAATTGTGTCAGCATTTCTCACTGTGCTCAAGCGATGAGCAACTACTACAGTCGTCCTATTTAACATGATCCTCACTAGTGCTTCTTGAACTATTCGCTCGGACTCAGCATCCAAGGCACTTGTAGCTTCATCAAGGAGCAAGATCTTGGGGTTCTTCAAAATCGCCCTTGCAATTGCAATCCTCTGTTTCTGTCCACCAGACAGTTGGGTTCCATGCTCACCAACCATTGTATCAAGCCCCTGCATAACACATTCCACCCCCTCAAATAAGCCAATGAAAACCCATAACAACCTCTATGAAAGTGAACCGAACAAAATACCTGTGGCATCTTGTCTATGAATGTTGCAGCATTAGCAAGTTCAGTTGCTGTCTTGATTTCTTCAAGCGTTGCACCTTTCTTTCCATATGCTATGTTCTCTTTTATGGTAGTAGTGAATAATACAGGCTCTTGACTAACCAAACTAATTTTCTCTCTTATCCACCCAAGCCTCAATTTCTTCAAGTTGATGCCATCTATGAGGACTTCACCAGATTGGGGATCATAGAATCGTTCAATCAAACTGATCACTGTTGATTTACCACTGCCACTCTCTCCAACTATAGCACCAGTTGTTCCACACGGAACGCTCAATGAGAACCCAGAAAATAACTCAACATCAGGCCTCGCTGGGTAACTGAAGTAAACATCTCTAAGTTCAATGTCACCTTTCATGTCTTCCAATTCAATTCCACTCCTGTCATAAGCATCAATCTCTGGTTTCCTGTTGATAGTCTTAAACATCTTGTATGCTGCAGCTCTCCCTGCTGCGAAGGCATTCAGAGATGGGGAGGCTTGGCCTAGAGACCTGTTTTAATGCAAAGATTTCAAGCAACCAAGAAGAGGTGAGTAAAAAAAAGCTTACAAAGGCTTTCCCATGGGAAAAAGAAAAAAAAAAGATTGTTTATTCAAGTGTCAAGGAACCAATTCTAACTCACATTCCACCAGTCATGATTGCTACCATGACATTAATCACTACTCCTCCGCTGTAACCTTTCTGAATTATCAACCTGGAGCCATACCACACAGCTAATCCATAACTGGAAAATATGATACACATAACTGCGCCAATGCCTAAGCCAATAGCTAGCCCTTGTTGGACAGTGAATCTATATGCACTTTTAAGGGACTTGTTATAGTCTGCAATTGATTGCTTCTCGCCAGTGAAGGATACAACCTTAGTATGTACAAAATGACGAATTAGTATACATTATGTGAGTGAAGGATAACATGTGAAATTTGAAAAAGTTATTAGTATCCTCTCCTTTGGAAAAGGAATGTCCTTACTGTTCTAATAGATCCAATTGTTTGTTCTACGATGGTTCCTGCTTCAGCATATGCTATCTGTCTACGGCTTGACATTTTTGTTGAGACTAGTGACATGAGTGCTCCAGCTACAACTATTGGAGGTATGCATGACAACATTACCAGTGAGAGAAGCCATCCCTTGATAAATGCAACCGCAAAGCCACCAATGAAAGTTGAAAAGAGCTGAATGAACTTCCCAACCTGAATCGAATGAAGAAATCTTATAAGCCTTTGGCTGAACACATATGATGTCTTTCATCAAAACACCCTTGACTTCTCCATTACTTGGTAATGAAGAATGGTGATGCATTTATTACTATATACCCTCAATCATTAAACCTTCAAGTATAACATAAGAAATATATGTTCAGAGCATAGTTTTATACACTCCCCCTTCATCATTTATCACAACCAAACAAGTCTGATGCAGGAACCTAGTCGAAAGCAGAGCTAACTGCATTAGTTCCTCGTACAAGTGAAAGGATTCGACATATGCTTCATCTGTGAGAAAGTTTCTGTTTACAAATTTTTGCTCTTATTTTGATAGAAACTCTGGTTGAAACATCTTAATTTTCAGCTAAACCAGCATAAGAACGCTGGGCCCACCAAATGACTAAAACAAGGAAAGAACAAACATTCAAGCATTAGAAGGTTTCTCTAGAAGTTATTGCTAGTATTAGAAGGTTTCTCTAGAAGTTCTTGCTAGTATAGCAATTATCCATGTATGATTGGCTCTCAACAACTGTCTTCATCTCTTTTCTATATGTACAGTAAAGAAAACTAGAAATTGTCTTTCTTTAGCTTGAGTCAATTCAAGATAATTGTTAATATGATTAACACAAACCTCTAAAATATCAGCTTTATGAGCTAGATAACTCAAAAACAAGCATTAATTTTAGCTGTGTATATTTAATATTTTCATGAATGTGTCATCTAGGAACCACAACTCATGGCAGATGAAACATCTCACCTTCTCCCCCATGGCATCTTGAATGAGTATAGCGTCTCCAGACATCCTTCCCACGACTTCTCCAGTCGTGGTTTCCTTGTCAAAGAATCCAATATCCTGCCTTAGTATGGTTTTCAGATACAGACCCCGAATTCGTGCTGCCTGCCTTTCGCCTGTCACCATCCAGCTCGACACCTCTGTAGGAGACAACAGTTGTGCTTAGATATGTCAATGGTAATCTCTGTCAGAATGAACATATCCCATCCACGCCCGCCATTGATGGGCCATGAATTGTCTTCTTTTACTTAAAATAATCCTGACCATTTAAACAATGAATTTGAACTAGACCATTGGCTGTTCTGTGTTTTAACTGGTCATTGATCAAATGATTGAGTTTGTTTTATTCCTCATTCAAGGTGGCACCTGCCTTTTGAATCATTCTGGTCAACTGCAAGTTACTGAAACAGAGTCCAGTATTTTTCTAAGAAAAATTTGGAATATACAACCACAATCAATGGCACATGCAACCATTGTTTGAAAGCTTAAAAATCTGACTCAACTTGGAAGTTCACACATCTGAATAACTTAAAGACTTGGTTGAGTCCTACTTGAGTCATACACATAAACTAGGCATCTGATTAAGTAACCACAATGTGGAGTCTACCTCAATGCATCCCAAATTCCCATTCCCAATTCACGGTGGTTCGGTTGGGGAGTGGGGTGGGAATTAGAAATGAATGACTCTAACCATGTGAATATGTGATTGCAGGCTTCAAAGACATACCCTTAGAAAGTTTTGTCCATTTCTCCATTGTTCAAGCCCTCGAATGCATCATAAGAGTCATTCAATTGGGTGAAATCTCACCAATTTTAAACCAGCCATTGGATCTCATTGTCTCACATATAACAACCTTCCAAATTATATTAGAAGAATCAATTGCACCCATGTGAGCCAAATAATATCTTGGAAGTCTTGAATTAAGCCATATGCAAAGTGGGTTCGAACTAAAACAAATCTTTAAATTTTTTTTTTTTTTTTTTTTGAGTTCGAACTAAGTTCAAAGAATTGGGTTTTAGAGAATGTAGCTTGGTTTCAATTTGGAATATCTTAATATACGTGCATCGACTTAAGCACCCAATATCTTGACGAACAGAAATGATACTATGTTTGCAGGCCCAAAGAGACAAATGCGTTCAAATTGCAGAAGCTTTAGCAACAGAGTAAAGAAAGACATGGCCAGCACTTACGTAAGAAAGAAGCAACTCCCGAACCTGCGGCCAAGTAAACGAATTTGATAGCAACCTGGAAAGTGGAACATCATCCAAAAACCACATTTCAAATTTCAATTCGCAAAAGTTTTTTATACCATCTAATGTCATTCTTTACCATGAGAACTGATATTGATAAACCATGATGAAATGCCCAGAGTAGAAGTTGGGAGTACTTGGGGTACGTTTGCTAAACAAGAATTCCAGGTTGTGACAAACCAATGCATGCAAAAATTCTGTTCCTGTGTGTTGGTGTTGGGTCAAATCTCATATTAATGCAAGTCAGCTAAAATATAAGATTGTTCACATATCCAACACTGACTTAAAACATGAACAATCTGACATTAGAGCCAACTTCAATTAGATGAAAACTTAGCAAACTGCGTTGAGTAGCTTAGATTTTAGAGGCGGAGCAGACTGATGTTTATGTGGCCAATCGCCAGGTTAAATGTTATTCCTTCAGATAGACAAGGTAGGTAGTTTTTTTTTTTTTTTAATCTTTCCAGGAGCCCCAATTGAATATCAATTTACTCCCAAAAGCAATCCTTTGATTCTGTGTTTGTTTAGCAAAACACTTTTTTTCTTGTGAAATGTATTTTTCGTCTCATGCAAGATGTAAATGGTTTTACAACCTTGTGGATCTGAATCTGCTTTCCATTAAAATTGCAGGAAGTTCTTTCATCTAAGAAAGCAAAAAAACACTCCGGAAAATGATAAATTTTAACAATCGAAAATCATTCTCCCTCAGAAAGATGGTGTTTTCATTTCTTCTTCTTCTTTTTCAGAAAATGCTTTGCCTTAAATACCTTAGTGGAAAGGTCTTGAAACAGAACAATTGAGTTTGAAGGACAGGACAATCCTAACAAGGAAAATTTGGGATAACAATTAGGGATGCAAGCGGATATCCAATTCTCCAATTTCTCGAAAGTTCCAACCGTAAAAAATTGGGTCTAGAAGCTATTTTAGGTTCCGATTCTTAAACGGGCCCAAGTCCAAAACTCAATTTAGATTCCGATTGATAAACGGGTCCTGGCCTGGGTCTATATAGGTTCCGACCCGTGGACTCAGGACCCGGCATATGAGCCTAAGATGTTAAAAATTATATATGAAAATCAACTTTTTTTTTTTACATTTTTATATAAAATACTGGAGGTAGTAGACTTGATGCACTATTATAAGTTGAATGATATACTTATTTTAAGACAAAATGAAGAATAAAGAGAAATTAGAATCGATTTTAAAAATAAATTCAGGTCCTCTAGGTGGACCTGGTTCCGGAACTGGATCCGGGTTTCTCTATTGGAACCAGGTTTGGAACCAACAAAACAGGTTCCGAGTCAAAATCGGATCCGGAACCGGAACCGTTATTTAGAAATGGGTCCGAGTCCACTATGGTTCTGATCCGAAACCGTCCCATTTGCAACCCTAGTAACAAGCCTACCTGTACCTTTGGAGCATGGTCTGTAGTATAGAGTGATCAAGTCCGACTGGTTGAACAACAGCAGTCTAAGCACTTGTGTGGCTCCCTTGAGCCACCCATGAGCATGGTTGGTTGGATAAAAGGAGTTCATTGAAGATTGCTCATGGATTGAAAAAAAAAAAACTCATTTGATTGTCTTAACTATAGTGGTTAGTGGTCAGGACCATGATTCCTCTCTCTTCCTGAACTAGAGATTCTGGTATTGATTCTCAGTTCCTCCCTTTTCAGGAACAACCATTTTCAGGAATCGAATGTTGAGTCCACTAGTGCTACCACCTGAATGTCACGGGAGTTTTACTCGGCTTCTCTCTATAAAAAAAAAAAACAAACAACTAGAGTTACATTTTCGCATTCGGCATATAAAAAGGAGCCATCCACTCTTCGCCAATAAAACCATAGTCCAAACTCAAAGCTCGAGATGCAAGGAAAGTCCAACCTCTACCAAACCCAAAAGCATTGACAAAATAGTCAAGTTTCAATATATATATATATATATATATATGCAGATAACTTTCACGTATGAAAACCAAGATCAATGTAAGTTTTCTAGAACAACAACATTACCTTGGATACAACATGAACAATGTTGCTTTTGTTGGAATCTCCAAATGAGTTGATGATCTGACCAAAAATCACTGTCATCAGAGGCAAAGAGAGCCCACTTCCAATGGCAGCAACTGTCCCCACACCCATCAACACAACATCTAACTTGTCTGCAAATGTGAAGAGCTTGTAGAACGGAACCTTCTCATCACCCCCATCTCCACCCTTCGAAGCTGCTTCTTTCACCATCTCTTCCCAAACCTCTCCTTCCCTTTCTTCTTCCTCTATATGTCTTTCTTCCTTTCATTCAAAACATGCAGGAAAAACACACACATTGGAAAAATGAGAGACCCAACTGAAGGAATCCAACTGAGATTCAAAAACATGAATGAAACCCAATAAAATATAATCATAAAAAAGACAGTTGAAAAAAAAAAAAAAAACATGGGATCATCTCACGTGCTGCTTACAACTTGAGAAAAATGCATAAGCTGAGGCTCTATGTGATTATTGATGGAGAGAAGCAACAAAAGTTAAAAAAGAAGAGAAATATATAGACCAAGTGGAAGATCTTCTCACTGTTTATTCACTGGGTGTGAAGTGCGAATTTAAAAGGAAGCTACAATTAGCAGCACCAAAATTAGAAATACAATGGATGAATTTGATACAAAACATTCCATTTTTAGGATAGATTCTAAAAATATGCTTCTAGAAGCAGCTAAATTGGAAAATAAATGTCATTTAATTTCCTAGTTGGAAAGTCAGGAGAGAGATATCTGATTTCCCATATGACAGTACTTTGGGGCGTGATTGTGATCTGCTTAGATTCCAAATTTGATGGTACAAGCTGGTGAGGTTGACAGCACTGTCAGCACATCCTTGTAGAAGGTAAGAATTTGGTGACATTGACCACATCCTTCTAGAAGGTAAGAACTTGGTGACGTCGACAACATCCTTCTAGTGTGGGCCATTCTTCCCTGTTGGCAGTTTATTATGGGTTGAAATTTGGGTGGACTTGGGTGTAACTTTTAGCTATATGGTGCAGTGACCTGCTCCTTCCAATAAAAATATGCTACCTCATCTTCTTAAATTTTTAAGGAATCTCAAACGATTTATTATTTTTCTTAATCCCAACTACGGGGGTGAGACCCGAGAGACTCTCATATATGGGGAGTGAAAACTCTCACATTGGAGGAAGGGGGAGGTGGGGGGAATCAAGGTCGATCCCTATTCATGGGGATGAAAGGTAGGGTCGTCAACCAATAAAATGATGAAAGGTAGGGTCGTCAACCAATAAAATAATTTCAATTCTCTGGTCAAACAATTTTCTTAAAGCTTTGGAATTTCTCTGGTCAAACAATTTTCTTAAAGCTTTGGGATTTTTCTTTACCCCACCTAGTGGGAAAAGGCTTGGTTTGGTTTGGTTTGGTTTGGTTTGGAATTTTTCTTTAGAGGGTCTTCCCGACAAGACCATTTTCTTGAAAACAAACTTATTTAATATCTTTAAAACAAATAATACCTTCTAAGAAAATAAGAATACCTATAAAATTAAAAAAAAAAACCTTATTTAATAAACTTCCTATGTTAAATCTATGAATCACCACAAAGCATGTATACGTTTTCTCAAATCTTTGTTTTATCTCTATACTCCCTAGACCACTTATCCCACAGCTACTCTCAGTGGCGGAACCAAGTGGGGGCTGGCCCCCCCACCCCATAGTTTTTTTTTAAAAAAAACCTCTCTATTTTGGAAATTTTATTAATTTTTATATATGGCCCCTCCAAATTTTCTGAAAACCCCTTTATTCTTTAAAAAAACTTTATGAATTCTTTAAAAATACTCCCTAGATCACTTATCCCACAGCTACTCCTAACTTATCTCCTAACCATATCATCATCCAGCTATTTAATTCCATCTTTCTAAAATCAAATAAGTATTTTTCTTTTGAAAGATACAAAAAAAAAAATCAAATAAGTTGCATTTGAAATCTGAGTATGGTAATCAAAACTTCCTTAAATTCAAACCAGCAAATAAAATAATAAATCAAAACTGCCCTTTATTTGGCATTACAGTTACCATCTCATTAATCAATTGCCAAAACACATAGTTAATTCTAAGTTAAAAATGGCCGTTGATTGCGAGTTTTATGCAAGATCGGTCCAACACTAACAATTTCACTGGGGTGTCAGGCAGGACAAAAATGAAAAAAATATTAAGTTTTATTTTTTTGAAATATTAAAAAAAGATAGATATAAAAGAAACAAATATATTATATAATGGTAGGAGTAAAAAAATTTAAAATAGTTTAAATTGAATAATTAAGATTACAAATAAGTTATGGAGAGGCCAGCAAACCATATAAATAAAAGTAAAATAGAAAAAATATTGTTAGGTTCATTTCCACAAAATAAGCGTGTCCCAACCCATGATCATACCTACCAAAAAATTAGATGATCATAGCCACCAAATACTCATGTAAATGTTTTTCTATTTTTATAATATTTGTATGATCTAAAAAATCAAAGGGCTGTTATTCCCATGAAAAAGGCTTGTGCTAAGCTCAAGAAAAGAAAAACAACTATATTTTTAATTTTAGTTTATTTCTTGGCATATAAATGTGAAGAAAAGAAATCTAAAATAATAAAAAAATTATATAAAAGGAAAAATATTACTAAAATCACATAAATTATAGTATAAATCTGAAATTATAAAATCTCAATTATTTTAATTCTTAATACAATCTTTAGGTAAAACAAAAATAAAAAAGAGCATTTCCCAATTAACCATTGCCCTAAACAAAATAAGTAATCCAAAATCTAGATTAGATATCAACTACCTTGTTACTATCATTAACAATTTAAACATTTTGAAACCAATTTATTGAATATCTGCAAAAGAAGGCTTAGATTAATACACAAGTGATAGGTACAGTTAGTGATGTCAAACGAGAGCCCGCTCCGGCACGGGCAGGGCCGGCACGGCACAGCCCGCAATGGGGCGGACTGGAGCGGGCCTCCATTTTTTTTCCTTTTTTTTTACTTATCAGTATTGAAAATAAAGTATTAGAATTTCATTACTAATATTCAACTGTACTACATGGTAATATGTTTCCTAACATTCCATTTGGCATCTCTTGCCCTATTTAAGTTAGGTAGATTAATGGGTGGATAAATGGGAATTGGACTTTTGCTGGAGAGGATTTTTCTTTTTATTTTATTTTTTTCGTTTTGTTTCGCTCTAGCATCTATGGAGAGGCACTACGAGCTACAAAAGAAAGGGTGAAGGAACTCAAGTCTCAGCAAAAGTAGTAGTAAATACTGCAGATAGTTGTTGATAATGTCGAAAATGTCATCCTGTAATTCAGAGCTCCTCAGCCTCCTTGTGAATATCAACTTGTAATAGATACTAATGAGTTGCCTTATCTGTTTCAATACTAAATTTAAGTAATGACCATGGTGTGCTATGTGCTAGTTCAAGATTCTGCTATTTGACTCATCTGAGTTTCTCCATTTATCCCTTTAAAACAAATAAACTTTTTCATTTATTCTTTTTTTTTTGTTAGTCATGATTAGAGATCATTACCAGTGATTTATCTAATTATCTAATTTGGTAGGCCCCCTTTCAATCCCAGCTCTCCAACTCCCACAGAATTTGGTAGTTACAAAGATGAGGATGTCTATGCTGATGGATTTTTTCAATTTTTTATTTTCCTAGTTTTCTTGATCATGTTGCCATGAGTGCCATCTCTGTTGGTGGGTATTATTAGTGTCTGATTTTCCTAAGGATAATGACTTCTCACTCGATGTTTTTTTTTTTTATAAGTTTTTTATTTTCCTGATTTTCTTTAAGGTAACGAAGTCTCCGTAATGTTTTTTTTTTTCTAGTTATAAGTTTTTTCTAGGTTTCATGAAGATGAGAACCTCTCTGGTGATAGGTTTCTAGGAAAAGGTCAAGAAATAAATCCAAAGCATTTTGAGGATTGAAGACCTTTTCTTGGGCATTTTATGAGGTCTTTGAAATGGGATTTGACAGAGGAGATAAAGAAAGGACAGAGGAGAGAGGAGAGCCTTAACCTAAAATTCTAATGCAAAATGTAAGGAAAGAAATCCAAAGCATTACACAAATGTGGCCTTTGTGGTTTTTGCAACATACTTTATTCATTATTATCTTCTTTTCCTACCTATACATAGTACATACACAAATGGGTTGGCGGGCTGGTGGGCCGCAGGAGTCAGCCCGTTTGCCAGGCGGGCCGTGCCAAGTGGGCTAGCGAGCCAATAAGGTTCGGCTGATGCGGGCCGTGCCACGGCCCGTTGACCGGCCCGCCCCGACCCACTTGACATCTCTAGATACAGTAAAACACATACAAGCCTCCCTCCGGCTTCAATGAAGCTATAAATAAATGAATAAAGAGTGGTGGTATAATAGCTCAAAATTTGTTGTTAATCATTTTATTATCTAATGAAATCGTTCCTTCAAGGATTAAAAAAAAAATAGTAGTTATGCGGACAGAGATTAATGAGTTGCGGTGAGTTAGCCCGATTATTTGATAGGTGGACCTCCATGTGAAGAGAGAGAGAGAGAGAGAGAGAGAGAGAGAGAGAGAAATTTTAGGACCTGTAGAATAGGATTCCTCTTTTTTATCACTCACGAGCTTTCCTAATTGACATTTGGAGAAATCATTTAAGTGCGTATGGCATACTTAAAGGATTCAGACTATAAGATAAGGAAATTGAAAGAAAATAAAATATTTAAAAATATAAGTAATGCTTTTTAAAGAAATATATGTGTATACGTATGAAATATATATTAAAAATGCATAACTCTTTGCAAATATAGAAAATTGTCACTCTCTCATTAGTTGGTGGAGTAGTATAAGGTAGGGCTGTAAGTGGTCGGTTTTTGGTCGATTTTACGACATATGACACTCAGGCCGAAACTTTCGGTTTTACAATTTTACAATAACCAAAACCGACCAAAGTATATATACTGGACATTGGAAACCAACATTTCGGTTCGGTCGGTCTTCGGTTAATGGGTTGGGCCTAATTTTGTTGAGCTTCAACAATAAATTTTCAAAAATTTCATAGCTATGTCTCAAAGGCATAAGAGATAACAATGTTCTCAAATACTAGTGCCTGACTAATGAAGCATGGACATAAAATAATGTAACTGCCGTGCCATGCATATCAGGGGAACATCAAAAGTGATAAGATATGATCGTTTAAAATGGTCTGATCAGTCTCAATGATGTATTAATCCACTGAGTAATTGAAAATGCTTAACTGTCAATTTGCAGTACAACCATCAGGAAATTACTGCAAATAATATATATCAGGGGAACATAAAAAATGCACCTTTAGAAATAATGCTTAACTGTCAATTTACAGTCTAAATGGAGCAGCTTTCCTCTCTATCATGGAATCCACTTACTACAAATGCACCCTTAGAAAGCTCAAAAGGTTTTAAATTACCTTTTCCTCTGTGATGAGAAGCCCGCTTCCTCGGAAGAAACCCAAGAAACCCATGCATGGGGTGTTCAAACTTCCTGTGCGACATCCCTTCGCCCCTACTTCACCCTGCCACAACCTTAAAAGAAAAATGAGAAAAGGAATGAAACTGACTACATGGTATTCTCCACAGAAAGCCTCTTATTGATTACAAGAGATACTATTATATGGAAAAATATAAAAATCTTCCAAAGAAGTAAATAAAAGAGAAAACTCCCAAGCCCTCACCATTAAAAATAACAATAAAAAACCGCCATTACATACAATTACATACCAAGACAAATTCTAGAAAAAAAAAGTGGGCGGGCCATCAAGTAGTAATTTGTTCGGTAGGTTCGGTTTTAACCAAACAGTTTCCACATAATTATAAAAACCGACCGTTTGAAAAAAAAGAAAAATTTACAAAAACCGCTCGGTCGGTTTTATTTTTAAAAAAAATCTATAAACCGGCCAAACGGTCGATTCGGTCGGGCGGTTCGGTTTTCATGGTTAATTTTGACAGCCCTAGTATAAGGCCTGAGTTTGCTTCCCATACTTGTTTGAAACCACCCTACATTTGTCTGGTGTTCATTTGCATGGGTTTAGCGGGTGCTACATGGGGGGACATATTCCTATTGGGTCAAAAACCTCATAGATATCTGTGTCATTAAAACAAAGGATAAAAGGCTAAAGACAAGAAAAAAAAACTTATTGAAATTGGGAATTGGGTCCTACAAGGCTATCTGTTCCTCATATGATCTTGTTCATCCTCCTGTTTCCATTACAAAACATCAATCACTTAATTAAAGAGACAATAAAAAGAAGATTAGTAGAAGAAAATGAGAAAAAGAGAGTGGGAAAAATGACAATAAAAATAAGACTTGTTAGAAAAAATTGAGAGAAAGAGAGTAAGAGATAATGTTTAGTATTACAACCTCTAGATCTCATGGCTTTCCATTTAAAAAAGAAAGAAGAAATGAACCAAAAAGCTTTAACAAAAGACAAAAGGAGAAAAAAATAGATACCTTTTTCCCGATAAGTAATGAAAGTCAGTTGCATTACTTCTCTTCAAAGCAGCTTAATAAAAATATAATTAAATTTTAAAATAGAAAATTTAAATGAAATATATTGTTTATATTCATCAGATATCAAGGTGAAATAAACAAAATAGCTTATGAATATTCTTATAATGCACGAATTAAAATAAATGTAAATAATAAAAATATGTACAGTAGATAATTTTTTAGGGACATTCGGTGAGAGGTCCTTGAACATTTCACTTTTTAGCTTTAGATCCAAAATTCTTTTTTCATAGTGTGATATGACCTTTTTTCAAATTTGAAGACCTAAAATATCTAAGTTAGCCTTTTTTAAATCATATCCCATGATTAGTGGGATATGCCATTATTAATGGTCAACTCCCATTTATTTGACCCTGATTAATGAAATTCATTCATGATATTTTTAAATAAATTCTAAAAAAACACAAATAAATATAAAAAAACGTAAATAAATTTCAAAAAAATGCAAATAAATTTAAAAAAATGCAATAATTTAAAAAAACGCAATAAATTCCAAAAGAACTCAGAGAAATTTAAAAAGACACAAATAAATTTCAAAAGATCCAAATAAATTTTAAAAGACGTAAATAAAATTAAAAAATGCAAATACATTTGCCCAAACTAAGATAAACCAATTTTCCAAATTTCAGAAAAAAATTGCCAAAACTCAAGTATTTTTTCCCAAAACTCAATTAAATTTATTTTAAAAAACGCAAATAAATCTCATAAGACAGAAATAAAATTAAAAAATACAAATAGATTTCAAAAAATGCAAATAAATTTAAAAAAAAGCTTAGATAGATTTTCCAAAAATATAGAAAGATTTATTCAAAAACTCAATTAAAATATCCAAAATGAAGATACATTTGTTTGAAACTCATGTTAAATTTACCAAAAACTCAGATAAATTTGCCAAAAATTCAAATAATTTTTTTAAAATTGAGATAAATTTGTCAGAAACTCAGATATATTTGTCAAAAACTCAGATATATTTGTTAAAAGCCCAGATAGATTTGCCAAAAACCCAAATAAATTTATAAAAAACTCAGATAAATTTATCAAAAACTCAGATGAATTTTTCAAAAACTTCTTCCTCAGTGATGGCACAGCAGTAGCGACAATGGAGACCGGCATATCCTCCTTCTCTAGCGACGGGCGTGGACTACCGGCGAGTTCGGCCAAAACTCAGATAAATTTCACAGCTTAGACAGGATCTTCTTCCTCAATTGTTTCTGTTCTGTAACAGAACTTGCAAAAGGCTCTGGCCTTCTTCCTCGGCAACAAGTATGGATCCGTCTTCTCCGGTGAGACGAACCTTTGACCGGACACACGTGTCCGACGACTGGACAATCCTCTTCTCCGACTGCAAAATCCAGATCCTATGCGTTTCTACAACGATCTGTATGAGCCAAGCACAGATCAAAATCGATCCTTTGTGCCTCTGTTTTCTACAACGCTTCTCTGTTCTCCGGCGCAGGCGATCAAATTCTACAGCAATGACGGGCAATGTCATCTTATTCCTCCTTCATTTTGTTTCTGCAACAGAGGACTAGCAGCCCTACTGCCTTCTTCTACTTCTCTGGCGTCACCGAGCAGCTTCGATCTCCGCATTCTTCGATCTCCTGAGAAGGGCTACCGAATCCTCTGAGATTTTCACCGGTCGGCGACTGCAAATAAGATCCTCTATGGTTGTCTTTGTTATTGCTGCAGCGATGGCTTGGCAGCCCTTGCCAAAATATGTCCAGTATGGACTATAGGCCTTAGAAAAAAAAGTTCTTGAATTGAGGCCTTACAAGACTAATGGACTTTTGGCTAATTTATCTAATTTTTTAATATGAAACAAACTTAGCCATACAATTATACCATATTAACAACACTAAGAAATTATTTTAATGAAATTATAAATATATTTAATATCTGTAAATTAAGAATTTTTTTTATTTTTGTAGATTTAATTCAGCAGTGAGTGAAAGTTCAAATAATGCCAAAATTGAAACCTGATGTCAGGTCCTATGATCACAAGAGAGTATCAAAGCCTCCTCCTTTCCTCTATCTTTCCTTTTTTTTTTTTTTAATCTTTTCTTATGTTTGGGACCTTGGGTCTCTGTCCCAACTCCCAACTCCCAGCAGTTTTCACAGCCTCCTCTCTTTCCCCATCTCCTCTCTCTGGCACAACATATTCTTTGAGCGACAAAACACGAAGGCAAAAGGAAAATCAGAAGAAGTAGGAAAAGAAGAAATCAGGAGAGAAACGCAAAGAGCCCGTGCGTGTGTGGTCCAGAACGTCGACGGACAGGATGATCTTGAACCCTACCTCGATTCCTCCACTCCCAAAACCCAGAGTGAGATTGAGATGCAGAGATATCCCTCCTCCCAAAAGAAACTTCTCCATTTCATTCTCCTTAGCTTCCAAAAACACCACCACCACCACGAACCAGATAAGGACCCAGCTCGACCAACTTCACGCCGAAGCAGACCAAACGCGCACCAAAGGTCTCTCTCTCTCTCTCTCTCTCCAAACTCTACTCCATTTGTCAATTTTATGGAATGTTCGGGTTTCTGTGACTTTACATTTTTTCAATAAACTTGTGTGATTGTTGATTCAGCAAATAGTGCGAGATCGAGGCTTATGAGATTGACAGAGGCAGCAGAGAATCTTCGACGACGGGCAGCTGTGGAAGTTGGAGTCGGCAGGGAAGATGATGCGAGGGAGCTACTTTTGCAGAAGAAGAAAGTGATGCAAGCTTTGGAGAAATCGAAGAAACGAGTTGAATTACTCGATGAGCTTTCCGCGAAGCTTATTGAGGTGATGCAATTCACATGCCTCTTTTTTGTAGCATTGCAGTGTTTTTGAAACATTTATGGTTGAACTGCTCAATAGTTGAAATCACCCCCTATAGAAACCTTGGTGTGTGTGTTTTATGCTATGTTTTAATGTGATAATCATGCCTAAAACAGTAGAAAGTCAGCTTTTTTTTTTGGGTACTCCAAGATTCATGCTTTTATGCCCAATTGACTGTTATATCTATATTCAGTACTTCTTGACTGAAGGAAAAATGTCAATGTTGAAAGTCACCTCCCTTTGTTACCTCCCACCATCTATTCTGGCATACTTTTTGATTCCTGCAATGCCTAGGTTTCCCTTTCCTTCTAGTATGAGTAAAAGGCTATTTGTTCATAGTGGATGAGATGAGAGATTGTTCATGACACAAATGCACGTTCTTCTCGTTGTACTTTGAGAGGGAAATGTTATTTCAGACTCCCTTGACAAAGGGGTTATCATTTATGAAAGTGGGCAGTGAGGACTGTGTCGGTGGCATTGTTGCCGTACATTGGTAATGATAGGGTGTTTTCTTCATTGCTTTGTAATGATTTATGGCAGCCCTTCATTCAAGGTTTCTTATCTGATAATTGTATCTTATTATCTTGTAGTCCATAACACGAGGTACGTATGTGAATATCTAAAGCCTAATGAAAGGAAGAAGTTCACACTACGATATAAGTTGTAGAGTTCAATGAATTCCAAAATATTCACAAATTGGTTGGGAAACAGAGACAAAAACATGAGTAATTGCTATTCCAATCACATTCTGTTCATGTGTGTATATGGGTGCTGGGAGGTGGGATAGAGGGAACATTTTGTCTTGGTCAAAGGTGTAGCAAGGGATCTCCTCCCCACAACATTTTTAAAAGAAAGGTAGTGTGATGGGCGGGAGTTCACAAAGTGTAAGTGTACCCTTTTGCACGTGGTTTATTCAGTTACCATCAGGTATCAGGTTGAGATTGCAGGTGGTGACCTTCTTGTAATCCGTCTATGAAAATCCCCTGTTTGTAATGAACCGGTAGATGCACATTAGGATACCAACTTTGAGAGAGCGAGATCCAAGTGGCATATCTTAATGCTTATCAAAATTGCCATCATATGAGACTAGCAAAGCATGCCCAAAAGCCTTAAAGCAAATCAAGGTCTCTCCTAAATCCTAATGAGTCGGTGTAGGCCCAGTTTTCTCATCCTTGTCAATCAGTTTATGCCAATTCATGAGGACGGGGGAGAGGGTTTCATTCAAAAGCGTGCCTTTGTGGAAACTCAAAAGTGAACCCTATTTTACAAATTTCAGTAATTACGATCATAGTTCAGTGTCTATTTAAGGCAATAAAAGGGATGCTATACATTCAGTAAAGCTCAATGGCTTAGAGCATTGAAAGCGCATATTTAACTACATGATTTTTTTTCCAGCTTAGCAATGGCATATGCTTAGAGAATTAAAACCCCCTTTTCGACGATATGATTGTTAGCTTAACAGTAGATAATAATCTACCTACAATATTTTCTAAACAATCATCAATTTCCATAGTGGCAATTTATCCCTTCTTTCCTAAATAATCTTTTGACAAACAACAACTCTATTGAAAAAAGTCATGTTGCCAATTAAAGAAAAAGACTTCATTAAAAACACACAGGAAACAGAAATACAAAGTAAGGAGGGACAAGAAAACTATGAATAGTGCCTCTAACAAAGGAGTCGGCCACATTATTGGCCCCTCTCGAAACTTTTACACAAGACATGAAAGCTTTTAAAGGTCTTTGTAATCTTCTCACAGCTGACTAAAGCAATGATCTCAGTGGAAATGGGGGCAGCAATTCCCGACCACCTTACCAACCCAACTCAACCAAAACCTGACCGAATAATTCAGGGTTTAGGTTTGGCCTTTTTATTTCCAGGTTGGGTTTTGGCTGACATGTCCAACCTGATTGATTAATGGATCAGCTTTGGGTTTAACAATGCCTGCAACCTTTGATGGTCAGTCCGACCTTCATTGCACTTGATGAAGTAACCCAATCCAAAAACCTGATTTTGCTAATTCAGGTTCTGAGTCAACCCCTTTTTGTATTCCAGTTGACATCTTGACTAATGAATAGGTTGGTTCATGCCGGGTCCACACATACTAACTTTTTTTTTTTTTTGAAAAATCCATACACGCTAACTTCCATGGACAATCAATGGAATCACCTTAATAACTAACAAATGGAAAAAACAAGCTAATAGCTTCAGCTTTTCCCAGAAAAGATTGCCATAATTAGTGTTAGTTCAAAATATAAAAGTTGCTTTAATTCTCAATTTGGGAGTTATGTTGACCATGTGAAAATTTTCCACCATCATCTTTTTTCTATTACCAATTCCCAACAATGCACAAGCTAATATCTTCAGCTTTTCCCAGAAAAGATTGCCGTAATTAGTGTTATTTCAAAATATAAAAGTTGCTTTAATTCTCAATTTGGGAGCTATATTGACCATGTGAAAATTTTCCACCATCTTTTTTCTATTACCAATTTCCAACAATGCAAAAGGTAGATAGAGTACTGTTGACCCAATTTGGTTTCCTTTTCAGCATGATTTTGTGGTTTGAAACTTTGAATCATGTTACCAATAAAAAAAAACTGTATAGCCTACAACATGCTTGACTTTAAGGCAGAGGGAACTTCCATACGGGGGACAACAAGAATTAGGCATATGTGTCACCAATGTAATGCTTACATATGTTTGTTCGAAGAAAGGGCCCATTAATTAAGGGACCACTGAAGGAAAAGCCTCTAAAGTAGTTCAGAGAGTGGATCAAAGCTGTTAAAGGGATCATCAAATAAGGTGTCATCCATTCTTCCACATCACTGATTAGATGATGTAACATTAAATTTATTTTCCTTCGTTTTTGAAATTTATCTTGAGGCTGAAAATTTATTTTTGAAAGCACGAAGATGATTCAATCCAATACTTTCTACCTTGTGAATCTTTCTTAGGCTTCCTTGACTCGTGAAAGCTTGTTTACATTGCTGGTTCCCATGTCTTCATTAGGCTTTGATGATATGGTTTCAGGCGATTTCTGTGAAAGAAACACAATTGATTGGAAATGTTGCTTTGGATCTTGAAATTAGCAAAGAGGACACTTCCCATCCAATTCGGATTGTCTCCCCAAAGGAAGACATTGCAGAGCATTCAAAAGAAGCAGAGGTTTTTGAGCCAGATGGCATAAAATCTTGTCAGGGTCAAGAACTGGAATTTCAGGAAGATTTCCAGGAGCATGTGTATGCTGATTATCTGCAAAAGAATGGTGAAGGGGCTGCAAGTGACGTGACTTTTTCTGGAAAGAAGAGAATCCACCTCTTAAACGGTATATCCTCTTATGAGGACTTCCTGGAGAGTCTTGATCAGCAATTCCAGGAAATTGAAGTGGAACTTCTAACAATTTTTAGACTCTCAACTTTAGTAATGGAGAGTGATGAAAAACAAAAAAGTCCCAAGGTACAACAGACCGCAGAAATTCTTAAGGATGTCCGTGGCATTAGAGCGAGGTTAGTTGACATTATATTTCCTCTTATTGTGGCTAAGAATGTGAATAACATGGAAGCTGAACTGTTAAAACCTTAATGATTTAACTTTATTGGTGGATTGCACTATCTTTCACCCTTTTATAACACTAGTTATGATGAAAATCATGATATATATATTGTGAAGCATTGAAATGTATAGTGATTATGAATTATGATTCTGGTAACAATTAAAACTTAAAAGTACATATTGTACCTATAGAATGTAGAAAACTATTGCATGGACAAAACAGCCATTTGGAAATAAACACCAAGTAGACCTTTTCATTCCTTGCTTAAAAAAAATGTTACACATGGAGAATAAATAGGAGTGATAAACCTACTATTTCTCATCCATGTAAACACATACACAACTACAACCTCCCACTTTCTTTTACACTACCATGACTCTTAACAACTTTCTAACAAATAGATACTTCCCACTAGAAAATAGGAACAACTTCCACTAACACCAAAACTTACACAAAAACAGGAAAGACTCTTAACAACCCAAACGTGCACTTGCACATTAGACAACAACAACTAAAATAAAAACAGATCACTTCATTGGGCCACTTTGATGGACCCACACATATTTGGATTAACATTTTCAACACACCCCCTTAATTCAAACATGTCGTTGAACTCCCATCATGGTGCAAAATTTCTTGAATTTGAAAATATCTGCCATTTGAAAATATCTGCCAAGGGCTTTGTGAAAATATCTGCCATTTGATCACGAATGAAATGATGACAAATTTCAATGTGCTTGGTCCGTCCTTGATGTACTGGTTTTTTTTGTCATTGCTATGGTAGACTCGTTATCACAAATCATCAATGTTGGGCCATCTTGTTTCTCCTTCAAATCACAAAGAATTCTCCGCAACCATATCGCATGACAAGCGGTAGATGTGGCAGCTATGTACTCGGCTTCTGTGCTTGATAATACTATACTTTTTTTGCTTCTTTGAGGCCCAAGAAATAACTCCTGATCCAAGGCTAAACACATAGCCAGTGGTGCTTTTCCTGTCATTTGCACAACCTGCCCAATCACTGTCAGTAAAAGAAATGAGTTTAATTTTGGACCTTGGTGTACCTGATGCCATAATTGAGTGTTCCTTGAATATCTCTCAAAATCCTCTTTGCAGTACCCAAATGATGTATACTAAACAATGCTCACAACAAACATGATATCTGGCCTTGTGTGACAGATAAATCACTTCCACCATGCTTCTGAAAAAAATTTCATCAGCCTTTTCAACCCCATCAATTAAAATAAGCTTCTCATTATGATTCATTGGTGTCCTAGCAGGGGCACAATTTGACATACCACATCTTTTCAATAAATCTGAAGCATATTTTCTTTGGCTTATAAAAATACCATTTGAATCTTGAATAACTTCAATTCCCAAACAATAATGCAAAAGCCCAAAATCTGACATTTCAAAATTATGCATCATACTCCCTGAATTCTTTTATCATATTAAAAGAATTCCCAGTATATATATCATGTCATCCACATATAAACACACCACCAAAAATTCATTACTGCCTTGGGTTTTCACATATAGGGTTGGTTCACTTGCACTCTTATGAAAATTATGGTCAAGAAAATACCTGTCAATTTTGCTGTACCAAGCCCATGGGGCTTGTTTAAGACCATAAAGTGCTTTGTTTAGCCTGTAAACTTTGTGTTCCATCCCTTCCACAACAAAACCTTGGGGCTGTTCCACATAAACTTCTTGAAGCTCACCATTAAGAAATGCAGATTTGACATCCAATTGATAGACCTGCCAACCTTTTTGAGCTGCTAATGCCAACACAGTTCTAACAGTATCAATTCTAGCCACAGGTGCAAAAGAAAAATCAATACCTGGCAATTGTACCCCTTCGCAACTAATCGGGCCTTGTGCCTCTGTAATGACCCATCTGAATTGAACTTGGACTTGTAGATCCACTTGAGCCCAAGTACTTCCTTATTGGGTGGCAAGTCAACTAACCTCCAAGTATTATTTTTTTCAATTGCTTCAATTTCCTCTTTCATTGCACTAAACCATTCTTTTTTAATCACTGCATCTTCATAACAAGTTGGTTCCATTGAAAAAAGAGCATAATCACATGATTCATAAATATCAGAAAGACTACTTACCTTCCTTGGGGCCGAATCAGGAGAAGAATGTGAAGATTCAATGTTGCATGTTGGCAATGGATCAAAAGAACAACTTTCTTCCTGTACACTGACAGTCAAATTTTCTTTACTTTGCCAATTCCAAGCATCATTTTCATTGAATATAACATCACAGCGAATAATCAATTTTTCAGAATCAGAATTATAAAGCTGATATCCTTTGGACTCCTCACTATAACCTATGAAAATCCATTTTATGCTTTTTTCGTCTAATATCTGTCTTTGTTCAGATAGAACAAATGCATAGGCTGTAGAACCAAAAATTCTCAAGTGACTTACATTGGGCTTCCTTCCATTCCAAGCTTCATATGGAGTCCTTCCTTCCACTGCCCTTGTAGGAGATCGATTTATCAAGTAGACTGTTGTTGCCACTGCTTCAGCCCAGTACGATTTTGGATGTCCTTTATATTTAATTATGCTCCTTGCCATTTCAACCATGGTTCTGTTTTTGCACTCTGCGACCCCATTTTGCTGCGGGGCATAACTAGTCATGAGTTGCCTTCTTATGCCCACTTCGCTACAAAACACACTAAATTTCTTGGAAGTAAACTCTCCACCACGGTCAGTTCGCAAAGTCAAAATAAAACAACCACATTGATTTTCAACCGACACCTTAAATTGCTTGAAAAAAAAAAAAGAATGCGTCAGATTTTTCCTTTCAAAAATATACCCATGTCATTCTTGTAAAATCATCCACAAAACTTAGAAAATATTTGCTCCCATTCAATGATAAAGTTTGCATGGCACCACAATGAAAGTCCGGGATCCGAACCCTAGAGGGGGGGTGAATAGGGTGAGCTATGAATTAGTGACCAATTATGACAAATTTTAACTTCTTTCAATTAACTAGTCACACGTGATGATATAGAACTAAAGTGCGGAAGCTAATGAAAAGAATCACCACAAAGCACACACCATGACACAATGATTTATAGTGGTTCGGCCTCAATGCCTACGTCCACTACCGGCTTGTGTACCTACACCCCACCGGATTTCCACTATGTATGCTTTTCAATAGGCTAAACAATAACCTCTACAATGTTGTTTTTCTAGGCTTAACAACAACCTATACAAGATGCTTTTTTAGGCTAAGCAATAACCTTTGCACAATGCTTTTCTTAGGCTAAGCAATAACCTTCACATAAATAGATTTTCTCTGAAGGAAGTGTCTATACAAACACTAGATGAGAAACAATTTAAGCTCAAATACAAAGCCTCTCAAATAGGCGGATATTAAAATGTAAAATCAACTCACACAAACACTATGAAATGCAAATATGAATGCTCATGTTGTGTGTGTGTGAATACTTCAATCAAGTTTTAAAATAAGTCCAATCAATATATGCTTAATGCAATTAAAAGTTTAAGGCACATAAAAAATTTGATTGAAGAGAAATGCAAATCACATGTATAAAAACTAACTTGTTGATGATTTGATAATCAAAAGCTCACAAGTTGTATGAAACTATTTAACTAAACATGTGATGCATGTGCATAGTTGTTTTCAAAACAAACTAGTTTAACTAATGTTCTAAAGTGATTGAAAACAACTAATGAGGATTCAACCAAGTAAATGAATCATGCTATAAAAGAAATCAAATGTTTTGGCAAAGCATGATTAATGAAGTTTTTAAAACAAACTTGGTTTGAATTAAGGTGAAGAATCCAACATAAATAAATCCAAGATTAAATAAGATAAAGGATTCTACACATCATAGTTATCATGCTAAAATTCATTTACCAATAATTAAAACAAAGCATGATATAATTAAAGAAAAGGGAGCATACCCATTAGAAAAAGATTCCAAGATTGAATCAATGGAATAGCCCCATATTCCCGTCACTAATGCTCTTAAAACATCCTCCTTCCTTGGCCTCAAAACTCCTCAAAAGTTCTACCATTTTTCTCAAAGAAAATGTCCCCTTTTATAGCCAAAAAGGTTGCCAACGGCTAGCCCAACGGTTATATATATTTTTTTAAACTATACTTTTAGCAGGGGCCGGGGCCGTCGGTAAAAGTGTATATCAGCCGCCGGTATAAGTCCTTCCAACGGTCATATTTGTTTTGAAAATATGCTTTTAGCGGCGGTCGCAGGCGCCGGTAAAGGTGATATATTAGCCGCCGGTAAAAGTCCTGTTTTCCAAAAAAATGTACATTTTAAAGAAATTTTCTTGTGGGGACTTTAGGCTATAGAATCAAGCTAGGAAACATGTTTTAAATCATTTTAAGAGTTTTAAAAACATGAAAACTAAAATGCCTAAGATGATTTAAAACTTTTAAAACATTGGCTAACTTGATTTATAAAAACTCCTTTTCAAACTAAATGCAACCAAGTTTAAAACACAAATATGCATGAAACATGAATTCTGAAAGTTTTAAAACCATACAAGTGAAAATTAAGATTTCAAGATATTCTAAATCAATGCATGTGTGAAAATTCATGAGATGAATAAAATGATAATGCATCCATCAAATTGCAAATACACAAAATCCCTAACACACAAATGTCAGCATGCACAGGCATCAATGGCTTATGGCTCTTCAAGATTTTCCAACCGGAAACTGCTCACGATGTTGTTTTCCATACACGCATGCTTCACAAGTTTTTCTTTCCTTGCCAACATTAGGAAATCCTGTCACCATATTCAACTCATGCAACGAATGTAACCCACCAAAATTTAAGTGCCCATACCGCCTATGCCACAACACAGAATCATCACTTGAGGCACTAAAAATATTAATTGTAAGCTTTGAAAATGATAGGGGGAACATCTTATTTTCTGTCATTTTAACAGAAAGAACCAACTTCATGCTCTTTTTCTCATAAATTATGCATTCTTCATTATCAAAAATGGCATAGTAACCTTTTTCCATCAATTGGCCTAGACTCGGCAAATTTTGAGCTAATCCTGGCACATACATGACATCACAAATGCATTTTTCCCATATTTTGAATCAATAACAATAGTGCCTAATACATGCACCTGAACTTGATTGTTATCACCCAACCTGAATTTTGGCTTCATTGATTCATCAATATCCACAAAAAAATTGATATTGCCAGTCATGTGGTTACTACAGCCACTGTCAAGATACCACACATCATCATTGGGTTGAATATCTGTAGCAAGGCATGTAACAAACAATTTATCTTCAATTTCAGCAATTCCTTTTCCTTTTTTCTTCGAGGAAATTGGCTTGCTCCCTAGCCTTTTGAAAACAATGTTTTTCCACGTGACCAAATTTTTTGCAATGGTAGCATTGAGGTAAATTTTTTCCTTCAGTAGCTCTATTTTCATACCAACAATCATCATCAGTATGATTTTTTTTTTTTTTGAGCAGGAAAAATAATAACCGTTACCTCCATTGTTTCTTTGGTTCCCATTGAATTGACCTCTTCCTCGTCCTTGGGAAGCATTTCCACAGCCACGACCACGTCCGCGGCTGTTGTTTGATCTTTCTGAATTTTGTAGAATTCTTTTTGCATCCACTTTGGACCAAAATGCCTGCTCAATTGATTTTCCTGTCAATCTAGCCAAACACTGTTCATGTGCTTGAAGGGAACCCATTAGCTCATTTACAGAATAATCAGATAAATCCGTCCATTCTTCTATGACAGCAACAACATGATCATACTTTAGAAGGAAGGCTTCTCAAAACTTTTTCAACAATTTTTTGATGAGACAATTCTTCACCATAGGATCTAATTTGATTCACAATTTTTGTGACCTTTGAGAAAAAAGTTTGAATTTTTTCAGATGCATCCTTTGATAAATTTTAAAATTCACGACGGAGAGTTTTTTTGAAGAGATTGGATGCTAAGGTTAAGTTTTTGATAGAAGGCAATGGCAGGTAATATGCAATCTGTAAGTGTGTCCCAAACTATGATTCCAATTTCAAATTCTTGAAAATTCCCATGCTTCTTTTGAAGTGGTGGCTGCCAATATTCTTGGAAATATTATATCATCCAAGGCCTGTTGGATGAAATAAAGGGCCTTAGCAACCTTCTTCTGCTTTTCTTTCAACTCCGCCCATCCGTTTGTCAATCTAGTATCTTGATCATTAGGTTCTGCATAACCATTCTCCACTAATTCCCATAAATCATAAGATGAAAATAATGTTTTCATCTTAATGCTCCAAAATTGATAATTCTCACCCTTAAAAGTTGGAATCATAGTTTAAGATGCACTTACATATTGCATATTACCTGCCATTGCCTTGTGTCAAAAACTTCACCTTAAGTGAAAATGATCTCTTGAACCAATCGGGCTCTGATGCCACAACTGTAGAAAACTATTGCATGGACAAAATAGCCGTTTGGAAATAAACACCAAGTAGACCTTTTTATTCATTGCTTAAAAAAAAACTGTTACACATGGAGAATAAATAGGAGTGAGAAACCTACTATTTCTCATCCATGTAAACAAGTACACAACTACAACCTCCCACTTTCTTTTACACTACCATGACTCTTAACAACTTTCTAACAAATAGATACTGTTAAAGATTCTGGGTCCATCGGGTCTTAGGCCCACTTGTATAATAAAAGCCCAACTCCTTTAGTCAAATTCTAACAGATTCTGTATACTATATTGGGATAGGGCTGACTGTAATACGACTAGATAATTGCTAATATGTAGCCCAAATCAAGGCTTCAACATGTTATATAGAGATCCAAATCGATCCTGGGAAATCATCCCATTCTATTCTATTCTTACATACCATTTTTCTCTTTGACATGGTATCAAAGCTAGGCAGAAGGACATGAGTTGCTGATCCTATTATGGTTGAAGAAATCTTCCTCTAATCAAGAGTTGAAAACGTCTTCTTCCCTTGAACTAGTCTCTGGATTCCATTTTTCATCACAGATCCATCAAACGACAACTGATCTGTGCCTGATCAAGAGTGGCCCACCTCCGATCAACACTGATTCCACCAGTGACTTAAAGATTCTGATTGACAGGTTCTTGGAAGTTTTTTGATGATTTTCTGAGGATTTTTTATCATCGTTTGAGGTAGGTTATACCTATTTTCCCATCTGTTGATTCTGGCCATTTTTGTTCAAATATTTTTAATCAAGACTGTCCAGATTTGTGGATTTATATCCGATTTAATTCAAATCTGGACTGCTGGTAGTCTATGATGCCAGATATGGCATGGATACGGCTAGGATATGCTATAGACATAGAAAGGACATGGATTCTACACATAAAAAGTGAAGTATCAAATACGATACAACACGATACGTTGCCCATTTCAAAGTATCCGTGCATCATAGCTGGTAGTAACTTGGAGCCTCCTTAATCAGATCAGATCTGATCTGTGATTGATCCACTCAGCAGGGCCCACAAACAGATCCCGCCAGTGAATTCTTGGTCGCCTGGGTTTTTTTTTTTGACTGACTGATTTTTTTTACAACGTGCACTGCTGGTTGTTTTTTCCTTACATCTGAGGCTCCACTGCTCACATCTAAGATCTACCATTGAGTATCTTAGTGCATTCACATCTTGATCAGAGGTTCTGATCTCTGGAATCTGAGTAATATTCCTTTGATCGTCTGATTTATTGCTGCAAATGGAGAAATCTGAAATTAATTTGATCCGGTTTAATGGCAAAACCTCTTGGGCCTTTCAATTTGAACTTTATTTGGAGGGTAAAGAATTATGAGGCCATATCTCCGGTACTGATCCAAAACCAACTGAAGTGAGAAGAAAATTGTGTCTTGGAACACAAAAGATGCTAAGATCAAAACGTGGATCCTTGGGTCCATGGAACCCCAAAGACATAACTGTACATTATTCTTAGAGGCAATTGTGGAAGCAAGCAAAGACATATGGACTTGGTGCTGAAATGTGAAGAGGAAACAATCGCCCACACTTAGGCCCCTTCGCTATCACCTTCCCCGTCTCCTGATCGTGCACCACACAACCAAAAGAGGCATTGCAGTTACCATCAACCAATTGGCCTACAGATATCAAATTGGTAGAAATACTTGGTGAACAGAAAACATCGTGTAATGGTAAAGAATGAGAAATATCACCAACAAATGTAATGGGTATTGTTATACCATTAGCTGCATGAACTTTAATGCTTCCATCATATGGTTTTATTTTGGATAAATTTTTGGATGATGATGTCATATGATTGGAGGCACCAGAATCAAAATACTAATGAGAAGAAGAGTATTTTTTACCAGATAGACCAAGAGGAGAAAAGGCCTGGAGGATCATCTGTTAGATCATGTCAGGGGTGACAGGGGCAGCAGAAGCGGTAGCTGAAGAGGCTATGGAAGAGGAACTCAATGCCTTATAGTAGAACCAAACATGGGATGTTGTTCCATGTCCACCTTCAGTTATGCCAATAGGAAGTAAATGGGTTTTCTCTATCAAAGTAAAAGATGATGGTTCATTGGATAGATACAAGGAAAGACTTGTGGCCCTTGACAATATGCAGGAATATGGAATTGACTATGAAGAAATGTTTGCGCCTGTAGCAAAGATGACTACAGTTCGCACCATTCTTGCAATAGCTACATCCCAATCCTTGCCCCTTTTCCATTTTAATGTAAAAAACGCATTTCTTCATTGTGATCTTAAAGAGGAAGTTTTTATGTGTTTGCCTCAAGGTTTTCCAATATCATCTGAGGGACAAGTTACTTGTTTAAAATGTTCTCTATATGGACTCAAGCAAGCACTAAGAACATGGTTTGAAAAATTCAAAGATGCATTACTTAAGCTGCAATCTCAATAGAGTCATAACCATTCTTCTGGTTTATGTTGATATATCATAATCACAGGGATAGATACAATTGTGATTAAAGATCTGCAAATTTCTCTTCATCATTTTTTTTTCAAATGAAGGACCTGGGGCTTCTCACATATTTTTTTGGGATTGGAGGTTCAACAATTTGAGAAAGGGTTGATTCATCATCAACATAAGTACACTATGGACTTAATTGAATTAGCGGGCCTGTCAAATTCCACACCTATGGATACTCCTCTTGAAGTAAATCTTAAGCTCCATAGTGAAAGTGGTGACCACCTTCCTGATCATACATACTACCGAGAGCTTGTCGGTAGTCTCATATACTCGACCACTACCAGGACAGACATTGGTTATGCAGTAAATTTGATGAGTCAATATAGGACCAAGCCTCATCATCTCCACTTAGCAGCAATTTGAAGAATCATCCTTTATCTTATTGGCACTCCTCACAGAGGTTTATTTTTTCTCGTTGGCTCTCCAATGACATTGACTGCCTATTCTGATTTTGATTGGGCAGGTTGTCCTAATACATGTCGTGCACAACAGGTTGGTGCATGTATCTAAGGGATGCTCTTATTTCATGGAAAGTAGAAAGCAAGACAAAGTTTCTAAATCGATACTGAGGCAGAATACCGGGCCATGTCTGCAGCATGCTCAAAAATTCTATGGCTTCGTGACTTACTTGCGGAACTTGGCTTCACACAAAAGTCACTCACACCTCTGCATGCGGATAACACCAGCGCAATTCAGATTATTGAAAATCCAGTATTCCATGAAGGAATGAAACACATCGAGGTTGATTGCCACTTTATCAGAGATGAATGTCTCTGGAATGTTATCTCTCTTCCATTCATCTCCTCCGACCTCCAATTGCTGATATTTTTACCAAAGCTCTTCCTCGTCCTCGCCATTAGTTCTTGGCAGACAAATTGATGCTTGTTGACTGACCGGCATCAATTTGAGAGGGGGGGGGGGGGGGGGGGGGGGGGGGGGGGGGTTTGGTTTAAAGATTCTGGGTCCATCGGGTCTTAGGCCCTCTTGTATAATAAAAGCCCAACTCCTTTAGTCAAATTCTATCAAAATATGTATACTATATTAGGATAGGGCTGACTGTAATATGAATAGATAATTGCTAATATGTAGCCCAAATCAAGGCCTGTACAACATGTATATAGAGATCCAAATCGACCCTGGGAAATCATCCCATTCTATTCTATTCGTTCATACCATTTTTCTCTTTGACAGATACCACCTACTAGAAAATAGGAACAACTTCCTCTAACACAAAAACTCACACAAAAACAGGAAAGACTCTTAAGTCTTAACAACCCAAACGTGCACTTGCACATTAGACAACAAAAACTAAAATAAAAACAGATCACTTCATTGGCCCACTTTGATGGACCCACACATGTTTGGATGAACATTTTCAATATAAAAGTCTTATATCAATTTAGGTATCTTTGTTCCAAATATGTAATCAATGTCTATTACAGGATTGCAAACATCATGCAGACTAAGACAAATGATGGCTAAGCTTCATCCAAGTTTTCTGCAACGGTTGGTAACTGATACCAAAGTCTAGATGTGCATGTTTTAATATTTCTCATCTTGCTTCTAAAAGCATTACAGTTTCACTGTGTTTCTGCAGGAGTTCTATACTTCTTTTTCCAAATCCAATTAATTGTTCCATGCAGAACCTTACCCAAACAGGTAAACAAGTAAGCATCTATTCAGCTGTACCCTACCATCTTTCAGGCTGTTTATTGCATTCAAAGCTTATAGTAAAATTGAATGTTTTGCTGAAGAATGATCAGAATAAGCATTTGGTCCCCTATGTTGTCTTTCTGAACAGGTCCTCCAAAAAACTCTAACAAATAAAAAGAACCCTCTTTTATATTTTGATCAAATTCTTGACCTTTTCCGATTCATTATATTAGGGCAAATCGTCAGTTTGATGGCACCTATTAGCCATATTAGCAGCTGATTTTCCTAGAAAGTGGCAACCATGATCCATGAATGGCAAGTGATTACCTGTGAAATTGGCCTGGTGCTGGCCTCCTTACATGTCTGTATTTGCGGGGATGTTGCAAATGAAAAGGTGGCGAGGTTGTAGAAATTGACATGAATAGATTGTTTCCTGTTAGTATGTGTGTTTGAAAATGGTAAAATTATTGCATAGTTTATATGCATGCATCATTATCACTTGTTTATGATGGAAATACGAAAGTAGTTTGGATCAGTTGATGGCATCAAAGGATGCTTTTGGTATCTTTAGCTTCTCCCATTACCTCTGTTTTATAGCCTTTGTTTGCAGCTTCAAGCTCCATTAAATAAATAACATGAAACAAAGTACCAACTTTGAAAGAATCACGATAATGGGCATCATGCTTCCTAGAAAGTTTAGATGACAACCCTTCCAGATGCTGTACCATTCATCCTAATCCCCTTCCTTGGAATAACAGGGACAGCCCCAAATCTTGTTTTAGTGGTCTGGAAGTGTAAAACTGAGCTAACCTAAGACGTGAAGATTCTTTTTCATCTTAAATAGTAGAATTATCATATCGCTTCAACACTGGTACTAAATGGATTCAAACAATTTATTTGATTAAAATAGTATATTATCGTGGCAGGCTCTTTATTTTTCAACTCGTAAAAAATTCACCACAGTATCAAGTGTCAGATCACAGATGGGATATCCTTTTCTATATTTGTGTGTTCGACTACGGGGAATTGCAGAGTTACAAATGCTGAATCTTAAGCATAAGGTTCCTTAATGGGAACCTCAGGAATTGTTTTCTTTTTAAGTCATCTCCACTCCATTAATCAAGTTTAGGGCATGCTTACGTAACTTCAACTGAATTTCTTGGAATTTATAGATTGAACATCATATGATAAAGGGTGGGCAACCAATTTATATCAAAGTTGGGATATTTGCTGGTTCTTACAGATCTCTACCTTTGATCCTTCACCTTTAGCCCCTTCAGTAGGATCCCTTCTCTTTGTAGACGTAGGAATTCATTACAAACTAGCCAAATGGGCACTTGATGTATATAACCGTTTAGACAAAACCTTCATTCGGACTCAATCAGGAGCTTGGAGAATTTGTACTTTTTTTTGCCACATTACCATCGTCAGCAATCAACATATTTAAGACCATTTACATTTAATTTGACCTAAAAAACCTGTCTCCCTCTTTGCATTAAATTGTTAACTGACAACTGACTGGTTAGGAGGTTGTGGACCATCCAATAGCATGCAGTTTCTATGAAACGGCAGTTGAGCAGTTTCCTTGAGACACCAACCATTGTTTTCAATAACATTCCTGAATTCTAGGGCAGCAAACCACAAAATTTAAGATTTATATCTAGGTACTTTGCTACTATTTACTGAAGCAGCCAAAATGATTGAAACACGACTGACAAGCACTGATGAGGACCTTGGGCAGAAGAAACTTGACTCCTGCTTAGGTATCCATCTCATTTGAATGAATTGAAGAACTGAAAAAAAGAATTGTACATATCATCAACAAAATACTGTTGGCGAAGCTGCAACTAGTGTTTTCCATCTACAGGTCCTAGCATCAACAGATTGCCGGGAATGATCAGAGATAAGTATTGCACTTGAGCAATATGTAAACACATTTATACAAACTCGTGCAGAGGACCTGGAAGCTCATTTTTCCAGTGAAGCTGGACAAATATAGAAATATCAATTTGTAATTAACAAATTTGGAGTGCCCAAGCCCTTCAAGATTATGCAGATCTGTAGGTGTATATATTGCCTTTTTGTTGTAAAGGAAAGAACCCCACCATGACAAAAATTAGTGTCAACTTTCCATGAGATCAGAAAGAGTAATCTTCCCGCAATTGATTGTGTCTAGTCCATCAAACTGGTTGCAGATCTGCAAGATGTCCTTCTCTGCTATCCTCCCCATCTCCTTGAGCTTGTATATAACATACTCTGCTTTACTGCAAAAAAGGGGAAGAAAAACTGATAACAGTGTAAACAACAACAGCAACAATGATGATGATGATGTGTGACAGTTTACAAAGGTTATTTGTACTGTCAAGTACGACTAGCCAATACATCCCAAAAGCTTAAGCTGTTAAAAGGCGGAAGACCAATGGGGTTAGAAGAATAGTTTCTTGGATTTTCCAATGGGGTTTAGAAGAAAAAGAGTTCAAAAAGGAGTTTCCTATTTGGACTTAGAGAGAATTTATACAGTCATCAAGAGTTCTGTTCCTTTTTTTAAGAAGGTTTGGTTTGATTCCCCTTTGAAAGCAGGGCAATGGAAACTGAATACAGATGGGGACTATGTCCGAAAACCCCGTCCACCTGGAGTTGGTGGAACAATGAAGTATGATAAAGGGAATGTAGTCTTGGTTTTCTCAGGAACATGTAGCATTTGAGATTCAAATAGAGCTGAAATTGTTGCAATCAAAGAAGGATCAAAATAATACGAGGATATATGCTAAGGACCTCTCCTAGTGAAAGCAGGTTTTTTAATGCTTAACAATGGGCAAAGGGTGAGTATAAATCATCATGGATTTGGAGCTTGTCCTAGAGGAAATTTAAGTGGTTGATGTCCTCGATTGTTGAAGTTTCACATCAAATTTCAAGGAAGGTCAAGGCTGCTGTTCTTTTATTGGGAATTAATTGCAGCTTTAATCTGATTTTGTAAATTGCATCGATGCTGGTCTATAACTCTGCCAGTTGACTGCCAGTCCCAAGCGTGGATAAAAGGAGAAGGGTTGCACTATGTTGACAGCCACTGTAAAAAATTTGTCACGTCTAAACCATGAGTTTTGAAACATTGTTCCATGCGCAAGATAGACTGGAATGGTGAAACAGAATTCATGAGGCTTTGATGACAATGATGATGATTGATGCTGGTCTATCTCCTTGATAGACTTGAAGTGTATAGTTTATACTTATTTCAATGAATTCCACCATTATCTTTGAAAAAAGGAAAAAGAGACAAAAAAGAAGAAGAAAAATGTAGGCAAAACCCATACCTGCGGCTGTAGTAGAATGTCTAGTCTCACGCCTAGCCCTTAATTCTTTTTAAAACCTCTCTAATATCCCACAAATTCTTATCTTAAGAGGTTTTCGTCGCTAGATAATTTCTTGAAATAGAAACATCAAAAAACAAAATGATGAAAGTTAACAGTATGACTCCAAATATCTATTTGGCCGTTGCTATTCCTGCCCATATGAATACCTGTGCAATTCAATACAACAATTTTTAAATCATATGATTCACAAATGAATCCTAAGTTCTACCTAAAAAGAAGGAATTCACAATGCAGATACGAATATTTTTTTTCTTAGGATATGGGATACAAATCCTAGGATTTTTACAGCAATGTCAATGACTAGGAATTCCTTGAATACAGTTTTTTGTAGGATTATCTTCAAGTGTTTTTCCATGGTCGAATCTACTACATCTGTTTTTTTTATAGGTGGCTCTTCTTCATCGAGCACATCTTTTTCATCAATAAAAATTTTCACGGTCTCTGGGTTAATTACTGTTGCTTTGCTATATTGTCATTTGAAGACCTAATGGATATTCAAAGGTAATTTTGATGTTCAGTAGTTTTCTATAACTGCAAAGACGTGAATAGGGTGTGCATTAGCTGTAGGCATTAGCTCTTAATTATGTGTCTCTATATAATCATCACATTCACAGATGGATCCTGATGCAGATGTGTATTCTTTTCCTTGCACACATATACATGTATAGACAGATTCAACAAACGTATGGAGGTATTGGCGCATTAGCAATAGCATGTTGTGTGTAACCAATACATCTCAGTGATTCTTTCTTTTGTCCAGACATACTAATTTGTGCAAGTGTTTTTCCCGTGGACATGAATACGAGTACATACAGATTTCGGCAAACATATCAATGTATGTTGCATGGCAGTAGTATGTGCAACCACTATATCTCAGAGATTCATATTTTTGTCTACACACACTCATTTATGTATGTGTTTTCCTATGGACATGAATGTTTTATCTTTCAGAGATTCATATTTTTGTCTACACATACTCATTTATGTATGTGTTTTCCTATGGACGTGAATGTTTTATCTTTCAGTAGATCTCACAAAGCCAACCCAAGATAGATGGGAGGCGTGGATGGTGATGTTGTATATGCTTTATACTACTTGCATTTCATGTTTGAGACTTTCCCTTGGACTTATGTTTTATTCTGGGTAATGAGTTCTTGGAAGATAGGGACAGGATTTAGGTATGATTTCATGTAAAGTTAGGGATGGATTAGGGTCAGATCTAGGGAAAGTTTGGGACAGGTTGTAGCAAGGTTTTGGGACAGAACACATGTATTTGCAGAATTTTGAGGGAAAATTTGAAAAGAAAAAGTGAAAGAAGGGAGAGTTGACTAGCAATTCTATATTCATTATCACATTGAATTGGCATACCTTATACATCCATCATTATCTAAATCAGCAGCCACCAGATCACCGATCGTCATCTTCTTCTGGAGGACCCATTTGGCAACCTTGCGGTTTCTCTTATCGATCCTTAGTTCAGTTAGGTACAGAAAGGCTCTCGCAACAGCCAGTGTGCTCACTAGTAGCCATATAGTCGCAAATATCCTCCCTAGTGTGGTCTTGAATGCGTAGTCTCCATACCCTACTGTCGTCACAGAGGTGACAGATAGGTAGAAGCTGTCCAACCAATTCAAATCCTCCAATACATGTGCCATGACCATCGCCACCGCAATGCAACCGATGACCACAGCCAATGCCAGGCCCACTTTCATCCGTATCCTCATCCTTCCTTTCTTCATGTCCATAATGTAAGTATGGAACAATGGGTTACGCCAATTATGATCCATGGTGCTTAACAGCACTGCTTCTTGTCTGTCGAGCACGTAGGTCACCAACCCATGGAGCAAGATGTCAATGAAACCAAAACCGACTAAGATGAACAGGCATGTAAATATCTTAGTGAAAGTTGTGGCAGGTACTATGTCGCCATACCCAATAGTGCAGAGAGTCACTACACTGAAGTAAAGAGCATCTACAAGTCTAAATGTAGAATTGCCTTTGAATTCTTCACTCTTCATCACATACACAAAGGTGCCGATTCCTACATATGCAAAAATTCCAAAAAAGGCTTGTGTGACAATTGAAGGGGTTGCTTGTAAAGCGGGTCTCCTATTAGCGAAGTCTGGGGGTGCTTCTTTGCTGTCTGTGAGGAGAGAGGGAGCAGAATGCGATCTGTGAGTGAGTATTCTTTTCTTGCTTAAGTTGGTTATGAGGTTTATGAAGGATGAATTGTGTGTAGAGCGAATAAACGATCGGCCAGTGGCAACCGGGGAGATCACATCCGAGCCTGGAAGACGGGGATCCTGGAGGTGAAACAAGGAGGAATTGAGATTGAGAAATCCAGGTGGGTGCTCCTTATCTGTTTTGGTAGACTCATCTGCACTCTTGGATAGCAAAGGCTCATCCATGATGTAGCAGCTTCACCTACAGCTAGTAGTTCATAAGCCTTTTTTTTTCTCTCCAGCAAAATTGCATTTACTGGAACTGCAAGTCAAACACTAAGGGTCAAGATGCATACATACAACTGTCATTCTTGCTCCAGAGTTAGCTGACTGGGTGCTGGTTGTTGAACTTTAGATTTGTGTAGTTCATGTTGCTTGGCAAACATCCACTTTTAAGTGACATGATTTAATTGCAGGGACAATAGCATCAGATGAAGATCCCTCTGGAAAAATGACACCTTCTCGTTTGAACCTACTGTGGGGCCCACCTGTGGTTTGGCTGCTGCAGCAAAGTGGACGTTTGAAAGTTTGTTATGTGGCTCTGTGGCATGCATGTATATGATCTGAACTGATTATTGATTGGTTACTGCTGCTTTAAAAGGGCCACTGTATAATTTACAGTGTAGGGCAATCTAGTCATTTGATTGGAGGATTTTTGGGAAATGAACATGGACAGGTGAAAATAATGATGCACTCCTCGGGTGGGTCCACTCAGAACCATGTCTTTACTTCAAAACCTCAAATATCTTCCAACTCCCGTTATCCCAAACAACATCTATATTCTATTTCATTATATGATTTTCATCAAAAAACATGAAAAATAATTAAATGAAGTTCCACAATTTCTTTTTATGAACTGAGATATCAGTCTGCCACTGGTAGCAGATTTTCATTGGTTTTGGCTTTGGCCCATTCATAAACAACCATGGTTAACCAACTGAAATTTGTTATGATAGGCCATCTCTCTTTTAGCCGGCCATTTGTACTTTGCTTTTGTATGTCACCTTCTATTTTTGGGCCTATATGTCTTTGGTTTGCTGAAAATGCAGCGTTATCAAACTTTCCACGCTTGTAATGTCCCATCACATATGGGGACTGTGGGGTTGAGCAATGAGCATACGTCTTTATCCAAGTGACGTCTCTCTCTCTCTCTCTCTCTCTTTTCCAAGGGAAAATCCTAATGCTGCTTTGAATAGAGATGTGTGTGCCAGTCCTGCAACGGACCATTCCCATCACTTGGAATTCCACTGTGGGGCCCATCTATTGGTAATCCGAAGTCGAAACTGATCAAAATGAATTTCATCCCTTCGAGTGCCATCGTCAAACTCTACTTTCAGAGACCGACTCCCTTGAAGTAAAATTTGAGGATACGTCAATGGGCTGGCCCATGGCAGAGTTTCATACATCTCACCCACGGGAAGCATGTGGGAGACACTCGGGGATACAGGAATCAGTCCATTTGTTCCCACCATGTGAAATTGTGAATCGACCGTGACTGTCAACGGTCAAGACATGGAGGCCCGGTCCCACCCTTTTAAGAGCCGGTTTTCAATAAACTTTATACCATTCAAATATTTAAAAAACAATGTTTATCTTATATACATTTGAGCAGATACAGAAATCTATGCATAACTAGTGTCCAATGGGCCTGGCATCTAAGATCCGGTTCTTTCCAAATAGGAGAACCATACCCTAAATCTTGGTCCGGGCCCATTCCCTTGGACAGTCCAAATCCTTAGTTATCGACTGAGGATCAAGCAGATACGGGCAAGCCTGTGTCCATTGAAATCCCTAACCATGAGCAGGAATCCAATGACAGCAATTGATTGAATTTCCTCGAAGATTTGGAAGAGGAAGTTATTGGGTGATCGGTCTAAATACTGGATGTCACCTTGATTGGAATAAAATTTGGGCTATTGACAATATGCTAATGCAGTAGATAGGCAAGTTTCAGGGGGTTGGATCGAACAGATTGGGCCCTATATCTTTTTCTTGGGATCAAGTTACAAACTTGATCGATCCAATGATAGGCCCAAATCAGATTTGAGTAAACATGGCCCAGAGTCGGTATCATATGTATAGGTGATGTATGGTATGTGTTCTAATAAATATAGGAGCAACACTATGCAATGGAGTCGAGCCCGCTATTTCCATGTCCCCAAGCGTGGTTTGGTGATGACCTAATTGCCCAATTACAATTAAAGCTGTTGAAAATAAGTAGGATCACTCACCCAACTCGAGTACAATTTTGTTTCATCCATTGATCACTTTTTATACTTTAAATTGATTGGAATAAAAGATTAACCATTACAAAAATTAAGCTTCATTATTTTTAGTGTAAAAAAAAAAATCAGCCCCACCAGATTATCCTAGCTCTTGATTTAACCGTCCTAAAGTTAATGACATCTTAACCGTAGATCTTCTCAAAATTCAATGCAACCGGGAGAGTGAAGGTTCAGCGATTCTAAAATTGGGGCTCATGCGAAAGCATGAAAAAAGCATCATGGGGCTGCATAGATGAAACATGGGCCTGACTGGCCCCGAAGTGCTGGACTCGCAGTAGCTCATAGGAGAACATTTCCCTTGCATGGGTACTCATAGTAAAAACAGAGAGTAATTCAGAGAGGACAGAGCTAAAGATAATGAATATTGGGGATTTGACATATTGGCTCCTGCTAGACCCTGATGTCCCAATTACATGACCCATAGTTAGCTAATGTCACCAGAGTCGTTTGACTCTGGTCCACCTTGTTTTTTTTACTTTTCTGCCCCATGGGATCCAAGTTAAAAAGCCATACATTAAAAAAATCCATATACAGTACGTCATTTCCCTTTTCACCTTTTCATTTCCCCCTCTTTCTTTTTTCACTTACAGCAAGAGTCAGGACCCTGCTTCTGCAAAAATCTGTGAGAACCCCCAAATGGGTCATTCTTCACCGGCTAACATATTTGGCGTCGACGAGAATGGCGGAAGCAATCTGGTTCATCTTCCTCGTCTCTGACTGGCACCAACCCTTGGGCAGTCCTCTTTCCTTCTCTGGCGACAGCAAGAAGAAAGAAGCAAGAAACTCATTTCTCTCTTCGTCTATCAGAGAAAGAAGAGGGTTCACAAAAAGGGGACGATTTGTCACTGTAATTTTTTTTTGTTCTGTAATGGGGCTCTTTTTCTTGTAGTTTTTCCCTTTTGTGTTGATGTTTGATAAATGGATTTTATGTTTATTGATAATGTGAGAGATATTTCAGGGATTGAGTTCTTTTTCTTTTAGTTTTTCTCAATTTTCTATGATGTTTGGGAAATGGATTTTATATTTATTGATGATGAGAGAGATATATCTGTAAAAGGGTTTTGTCATTGTGTCTTGGATGAGAGAGAGACTTTCAGTAATTAGGTTCCTTTTCTTTTGGGTTGATGTGAGAAGCATCCATTTTTTACAGTAAGTAGCATCCATTTTTTACAAGACACCATTCATGACAGTTCATGAAAAGTATATCTACATGGTAGATTTTTCCAAGAGTTCTATTGTTAGATAACTTCATACCCCAATATACAGCAAAACTTGAAAAACCCCTGATATTATATGAACTAAGTGATTCCTCCATAAAATATAAACAAATGTTACTTACAAAATGCAGACAATTTGTAAAAAAAAAAAAATCCTGAAAAGTCATGATATCATTGCCGTCCTTGACGACCCCACACACAAATGCGCGCACTGCACGGCAACATCATTTCTAGGATAGATCGATCATCTACTTTTGTGAGTTATTATTCTTAAAAAAATCCAAATTACAGATTTTACATTGACTTTGTTTGTGACTTTTTGCCCAAAACTCAACTCACAAATGGGCTGTGAATGCATACATATTCTAATTATCTTCCAATGATTGTGTTTGTTATATTTGCTTAAGGAGCCCATTATATGTTGGGTTTTAAATTTTTTTTTATTATTCAACTTGGATCTAGTGTTGGCATAAGTGATAAATGAGAATTGATAAATTATTATTTTTTTCCTCATTTAATATTAATGTGTGGCAAAAGGTTTATTTTTATTGTTTTATTGTGTTGCTTTGAATTAGCATGGCTCACTATGAATATTACTCCTTTATGTTTCATTTTTATCATGGACAGTGTCACATTCCTTGAAGATGTTGGATGGCGAGCTACTGATAGTGGTCCACTTCGGTGGTCAATTTGAGTGGGATAGAGTTCATCCAAACTGCATCGATGGTAATCAAACTGCTATCTATGTTAATCGTAACTTAACATACATCTCATTGGTCGAAATTGTCTTACAAGCAACAAATTGGGTAATGTCTGAAGAGCCTCCTCGTATTCAATACCTACATCAAAATGGTAAAGCATTCACCTTGATTAGTATAAAGAATGACAATGATATTCGGGTAATGATCAAAGCATGTGGAGAGGTGACAAATTCTATCTACATATATCTAAGTAGAAATATCAATGATGGTGCAGATCATTACCATTCAATTTCTTGGTAAGACAGTTATGTTTAGAATTTATAATAATAATTTTTCAAGTTATATACATGTACATATTTAATAAATAGATCTACATGCATGGAAGGAATGAGCAAGTTGAAGAGAATGCCGGAATTAGAGATGGATATTGTTGCGATGAAAATCCACGTGGAAGTAGGCTAAGAACTCATGCTTCTAAACATAAGAAGTCTAAGGCTATTGATCATGAGGGTTCACCGTGTAGAGGGCTGACCACCAGGTTCGTTTTCGTTTCATATGCAAGAATTTTTTTTTGTTGTATTTTTAGATGAATGTAATAATTATGGAGGTTCTCATTTGCAGATTATATTGTCCCAGCAAATCACCTATTCATATTGAAGTGGATGCTATGTCAGATGTTTATAGGGCTGAAATGGGTAATATCCACGAATACACTTATCCAGATGTCAATCTCGCAGAAGATGTAGATAATCATTTCTCGTACCCAACCAATGAGGTTGCGTCTGAAACGAATGCAAGTCTTGAAAATTACAATGATGATATAGATTCCAATGAGGATTTGGCTGATGTCTTGAATCAAGATGAAAGTGATAGTGATTGCAATAGTGCAGGCAACCCACATGATTCTGTCAGATGTGTCAATGGTTTAAGCTACCAACAAGAAGTCTTAGAATGCAACAGACAACAATCCAATACTATGCAAAAGTGTAATATTGAGGACACACTAGTGCCAATGGAAGATGTGGTTGAAGATTTTGTGACTCAAGAGGAATCTGCACATAATATGTGGAATGGTAGAACTTTTATTGATCGCAGCTCATTCAGGAAAACTTTGAGCAAGTTTGCAATGTATACAAATTTTAGTTTGCGGCATTTGAAGACATCTCGGACACAAGTTACTGCTAAGTGCGAAGTTCAAAGTTGCCCATGGCGTATTCATGCTTTATTAGTGGAATCAGGGCCTCAATTTCGAGTTCGGACCTATAATCCTAATCATACTTGTTCAAGACCAATGATGGGAATGACTCATCCTCAAGCAACAGCTAATTTAATAGCCGATTTCATCAAGGAAAAAGTGCCTTCATCCAGAGTATAAACTGAAGCAAATTATAAATGATGTTAGATTGGAGTTCGGTGTTGTTATTGGCTACAGGAAGGCTCATAGGGCAAAAGAGATTGCACTAGATGCAATTCGAGGTTCATACGAACAATCATTTAGGATATTGCCAAATTATTGTGCAGAGTTGATGCGAACAAACCCCGGGTCCCATTATCATCTTGATACGGATCGGGACTTTTCGTTCTCGAAATTCTTCTTTGCCTTTGGGTCAAGCCTCTAGTCATTCAAGACTTATCTGAGGCCATTGATCGCCATTGATGGAGCGCACCTCCGTGGCAAATATCCAGGAGTCATATTTGTTGCCGTGACTCAAGACTCCAATCATGGGCTGTTCCCCATTGCATTTGCTATAGCTGAAATCGAACGTTATGACACATGGGTGTGGTTCTTATCTTGCTTTAAGATTGCCCTTGGTCCATTACCAGGTTTAACCGTTGTTTCAGACAGACAAAAAGGCCTTGTTGAAGCTGTTAAAAATGTATATCCAAATGCCAACCATTGTTATTGTTGTCGTCATATTGCAGAAAATGTATGTGAGCGTTTTAAAGACAGAGCAATTGTTTCAAAGTTCTGGTGTGCAGCGAAGTCTTCTAGAAGTTGTGATTATGAAAGGCACATGAATGAGTTAAGGAATGTGAACGAAGAGGCATATGCTCATTCTTCGAAGATTTCTTGGAAAGTTTACTAAAGTTATTCACCAGCCAAGTCAATTTTAAGTCACTGCCATTGCAATCCCTGTCTTGATGAGGTTGTTTACCCAACAACTCTAAACACACCTCACTAACTGTGATAGGGCTAGAGAATGTACGCCCTGTAACTACTCTCCCATTGATGGGTAGCCCATATATGTAAGCAACGTCTTCAAGAGTGACCGTTGCTTCTCCACTAGCCAAATGAAAAGTGTTTGTCTCAGGCCTCCATCTCTCTACTAATGCAGAGATTAGTGCATGGTCAATTGTGATTTTTTGCAATTTAGAAAGATGAAGGAGGCCCGTTTCTTGAACGAATGCTTCTTGAGTATCGTTCAAAGACCATTTATCTTACAGTATGGTTGCCGGCTTACAAACGAGTGGTCCCACATCCTGTATCAAAATAATTAATGCAAATATACCATGCACAGTTATATGGGAACTTAAACAAAATGTGTTCTTGTATACATAGAGTTCAACATACCCTGCCACTCCATATGACTTCAGAAATATGGTTATCTTGTTCTTGCAGAATGCTTCTGTCAAGTGGACCAGGGTTGAATTCCGCCATCTATAATAAAACCAAATCCATCAATGTAAGTGTGTACACCATATGAGAGAGATAAAATTCAATATGTATGTACAATTTGATCCCACTGCCATATGTCAGTCCATTTGCCATTTATTCTAGTTACAGTCCACTTAGGAGTACTTTGGGAGTGTGTACCATATATGTCATATAAAATCAGTTTATAAATAAAATTCAGTATGGCCCTTAGAATTGAATTATGGTACATTGAGTTCTACCATGAGACATTAATGAGACATGAAGTTCCACATAGAGAGGATAGGTAAGCATGACTTATCATCCATTTCAATCATAGCTACTAAACTGGTATACACACTTAGAATTGACAGTAATATAATTTTCTAAGTAACATTTTATCGTACCATTCACATCTATGCGCACGTTCATCTTTCACATCACCAAATGTATTCCTAATTAGCATAAACCCCAAATGTTTGATGTAAATTCTGCACAGACATATATTGGGGATTGCTTACTTTATCTAATTCAAGGGTAGTGAATGGAATACCAGAGTACTTTTGTTTTTCCTGTTTTGACATTTACATTGAAAATATGAGGATCCAAACTCTAGTGAATGTAAATTTAAGTTCATTTGAATGGTAGAAAAGCTGCATTGCAATTCAGGTAAAGTTACTAGAATGTAAAGAGTGATCATTTATTTCTTCCTTCTATTTTTACTCATGGAGTGCACTCTGATATGAAAGTTACAAAAGCATTGGCAAAGTTAGAAAAGACTAAAATAAAGATGGATGAGGGCATATTGAGCCTTCAGAACGTAGAGTAACAAATTTTGAGCTTAATGAGTTGATAATTTTTGTCTTATAAATGACGTTGGCATGTGTTTCACCAACCTCTACATACCTGAACAAATACTCGCACGTTCTCCATTGTTAGTTCATTTGTAATCAATTTTATTTTTTTAGACAACCTAGATTGATGAATAACACTCATGATGATGAAGACGACGACCGTGGCGATGACAACAATGAAATGGGTTTTGATTGGTCTACTTGATATGGAGCAAAGAAATCACTTGTTTGATGTTATGCATGATGGGAGCAGTGCCAAGTAATCAACATCATTGGTACATTGATGAAAAAGAAAATAAGTGCTACATTAACATTAAAAGTATTAGTTAAAAAAGACATCAATCACATATTTAGTGGAAGAATAGATCTCATGTTAAAAGAAATCAATATCCACTTTTCTATTTAATATAAGTATGTTTTTCATATGAGGTTGCATTCTTCTTGATGAGATTATAACTCAAAATACCTCCATCTTATGATTCTAACCATACATGATCCAATAGGGTCTCCACTAACAATATGGGAACATGGTTGTAAATATTTTCAATCAGGATGGCTGTGATCATAGGACATGAGACATGTGCAGTTGACTAAAAAATAACATGTCGAGCCTTAGTTACATAGAAAAAGAACATCTAGAGATTTCAAAATTAAAAAAAAAAAAACAATTTGATTCATCCATCCATAAGAACGTTTAAGCAATTTCAAAAGATATAATCAAATGGCTTCTACCAAAAAAAAAATAAAATAGAGAGGCGGGTTCAACAATGGAGAAAGCAGTGAGGGAACCAATCTCATCCAGACAAATAAACATAAGAGTATGTAAAACAAGGTGGAATTGATGGAATGACCAAATCTTCTCCTCATTATGGGGAGGTCATCTGTATCATCCATCCCAACTTCTCTCTCCCAATGTTTCTGTGGTTAGGATTGTCTCATGTGTGTAGTCTAACAGCTTGCACACATCTAAGGTAAGGCCTACTGATCTAATAGGCTTGACTGCACACATCCTTGCCATGTTACCAGAATTATAATAGGAAAGTGAAAAAAAATAGTGTTCAAAGCTACATTATTTCCCTGTATGTTTCCTCCTGTTGATTTTTATGAATCACTAACTAGTACTCAGTTTCATGGCATTACATTCTGCTAATTGCGAGGAAATCATGTTCAATGACAATATTATTGCTGCCATTCTCTTTCATGATTTAGTACTTGATCCATATGCTTAGCTTGTAACTAAATCATATTTACAACAAATTGAAATGTACAAATATGGAACTCTAATGTTCCTTTTGCAGGTCTTGTAAGCATTGACTGTGGAGGTATGTACAAGTTCAGAGATGATGTCTTTTATTGATTGGATTCCTGATAATCAGGTCATCTATGGTGTTAAAGCCAACTTATTTGTTACAAATGAGAAGCTGAAGCAATACACTACATTGCAATACTTCCGTGCTGATAGCAGATCAAGTATTGTTATACGTTAAATGTCAACTCAAGGACTAGGTATCTTGTAAGAATAACATTTTTACATATGTAAATCACATTTACGAGAAGATGCATAAAATACGAATGACCCCTAAAGTATTTCATAATCCTCAATAACCAAGAATTAAATTAAATAACGCAACAATTAAAAGGTATTCAAAGATCCTAACTATTTCCACAAGCATCCACACAGCTGATCCAGACAAACAAAAGGGCCAACAATTAACTACTACGATTTCTCCCACAGTTGGGCCCCAACACACCAACTATCAGCACAGAACATAACCCAATTGATAAAGAAATGGATCAGAAAAAGGCATATACCTTACACTACAGGAGACCAATGGGGCCAGTTGGCGAGGGATACAATGGAAGCTGTCGGTGATGTGGATTGCACTCAGGAGAGAAGAGACAAAAAGAAAATGGAACAACAGAATTGGACGGTCAACCTTTTTTTTTTCTCTTCTAATCCTCTCCAAGACTGGGTTACTCCCCAATGCTAGTCTTCCTTTACACAGAAAGGGTTTGTCTGCATTGATCAAAACGAAGCAAACATTTTTCAGTTAACGAATCAAACAAAAGCAAACATCACCATCAAATAAAAAAGAACTCATGCACATTTTCATCTTCCAGAGTCAAACGGACACATTTAAAATAGCAAACCCATCTCTGACATCATCCAAGAGTTCGAACCCATCTCTCTCCCATCCAAAACACAATGAGAAAACCCTTTTTGCACACCCAACCCAGAAGAAAATGACAAGGAAAAAGAACAGAATCCCTGACATAGCTCTCTCATCATCAATAAACATGAAAACCCATTTCCAAAACAAAAAACCCATTTCCCAAACATCAACACAAAAAAGAAAAACTACAAGAAAAAGAATCCAATTACAGAAACAGAAATTTCACATTACAAATCGTGCCTCTTTTACGAAGAGAGAAATGAGTCTTCTTGGTTCTTGCTGTAGCCGGAGAAGGAAAGAAGACAGGCCAAGGAACGCTGCCAGTCAGAGACAACGAAGACGAATCAGATTGCTTCCGCCGTTCTCGTCGACGCCAAACCTGTTGACCGGAGAAGAAGAACCCATTTGGGTTCTGGCTGCTGTTCGTTGCAGAGGTAGGGGAAGGTGAAAAACGAAATGGGTGAAAGGGGAAGGTCAAAAGTGAAAAGGGATTTTTAAACGTATGCTCTGTTTTTTCCTTTTTACATTTGGATCCCATGATATCATGGGATCCTGGGGCAAAAAAGTAAAAAAAAAAAAAAAGGGAGACCAGAGTCAAACGACTCTGGTGACATTAGCTAAGTATGAGTCATGGAATTGGGACATCAGGGTCCAGCAGGGGCCAATATGTCAAATCCCCATGAATATTTAGTATGCACTTGATGTTTTATTAATACGTGTACATGATATAACTAATAAACAAGAGAGATTCATATCAGCATGATTACAAATACGGAATGTAAGCACTACAAGTATCATAAACCAATAATCACCCTTGGCTCATAATACGAACCGAGTTCCACCAAATGATCATCATATGGCAGCCTTTATTGTTTTAAATATAAGCTAAATATGTTGTTGGACACAGACGTATGAGCATGAAGCTTTTAAGCATAGTTGCAGAGGCCATAGACACAGTAATCCCCCTTCTCACACCTGTTGTTGCACTGCCCACAATGTCTCTTATCAAATGCCAAGTTCACACACTTTCCCTTACAACAGGCCTCTGTGTATTTGCACTTGTTCCCACAAGCTCCACAATTGACCCGGTCGGTCATCAAGTTCACACACTTCCTCTTGCAACAATTAGGCCCCGGGCTTCCTGCAGCAAAGCAGATTTTTGGGTTCTTGTTGCATTTGAGCACTTTTGATTGGACGAGGAAGCGACCAAGTGATGGTTGATTTGGGAGGTTGGCTGTGGTCGTGCCAGCCTCTGCGAAGGGCCCTTCTTCTCCTGTTTCTTCTGGTTCTTCTTCCTCAAGAGTGGCGGCGGCGGTGGGAGCTGTGACTAAAGACATGGTTAATACCATGATAAAGAAGAATGAGATTAACTTCATGGTTATAGTAAAATAGAAATGGAACAACCAGACAGAGAAAGAGGTTTTTGAGATGGGTTTTTGGATGAATGGATGATGGTGTGATGTGGTGGGGTTTTGTAGGGGAAATTAGTGGGAAGTTGATGTTGAAGATACGGTTGAGAGAGAGGACGTTGTGCTACAATACTATGGCTAGTAACCATTGATTCAAGCAAGTGGAAGTTAGGCCCCCTCAGAAAATCAAATAAAAGCAGATAGGCAACACATTCGAGTAGGGTGAAAATGCATATTCGAATTCAGGAAGCTTGGTACCATGGATTAGTGCATACAATGTACGGAATATTGGCAAATTTATTGGATTCAAACTTTGTTAGGAAGGGAAGATGCAATGTTATTAACAACTCAAATGAAGCAGATGGAATGTTTGTTTTATGACAGACATGTCACACAGTTTGTGACTTGTGAGGTCATGTCTTTGGACCAACTTGGACCATTCTACAGAGTTTTCTATATGGAACTCAATAAATTTAATTTTTTTTAAGATGGGTAGACCCCAAATCCAACAGGTGGGCCCCAGAAAGCGTCCTATTTTGAACTCTCTCCGGTTGGACATCAATTAACCAATGGAAGAAGTTGGGACCCAACAGCTCGATCCAGGACAGGTGGGCCCTACAGCCCGAGAATTCTGAAGTTACAATTCAGTGAATTGAGGTTCAGTGGATCATTCCCAAATAATTTTCATTTCTCGGGAAGTTGAAAGCTTCCTTTAAGCAGCCACTAGCACAAAAACTCGTACTAATGACAGATTTGTAATGCATGAAGCGGTAGAATTCTATCAATGTTAGAAATAGGAAAAGTTGGGAATCTTACGAAGTATATGAGTGAATATTTGAGGGAGAGTATATTTAAAAGCTGAAAGTAATTTCCATCCAAAAATTAAATAACAGTCAAAATTGAATCCAAAACCTTTTAGCTTAGTATATAATAATATGATACACAGTTGCTAGGAAGATTTTCACTAACAGATCAGATTGATATAGAATGCATATTTACAAGTTCAAGTCCCCCCTATATTTGACAAGTTTTCAAAATGGGTCAAGTAACTTCAAGCTGCAATACTACCATTGCAGGTCAACTTGACCCACATTACCCACATTCACTCAACTTCTTGTATCTGACGCAACATGTAGCACCATGGCACAACCCAATCCATTTCTAGTAGTAATTATATCTGAATTAAATTACAGTATCTACAGTTCTTCTCTTTCGGAGCTAGAGGTTTTGATATCGACACCGGTTTCCCCTTCTTCAGGAATTGAAGGTTGATCAATCCACTAGTCCTACCACCTTGAGGCCACAGGGGTGTTTACCGGGCTTCCCTCTGGGCCTGAAGGGATTAGTCCAGGTCAAAAGGTTGGGAACCCTCCGATAGCAAAAAAAAAAAAATTACAGTCAAGGAAAAAAAAAAAAACCTCTCAACACAAGTTCCACTCATTCCATATAAAATAAAGTATTCTAAGTACTAAAATATTAAACTTTTAAATGGGTTTCCGAATCTACACTAAAATAATTCATTTAAATGGGTTAGGCAGGTTATGCTGGTTGAGAAAGTCGACCCTAACTAGGGTTGTAAACGGGTCGGTTCCGGTACGGGTCCAGGGTGGAACCGGAACCGGAACCGTTTTCTAAGAAGGGGAACCGGAACCGGAACCGGAACCGTTAAGAATAATGGGAACCAGAACCGGAACCGGAACCGTTTGTGAGGCGGGTCTGGTTCCGGTTCCGGGTCTAGACTAATACCTGTATTTTTCTTTAAAAAAATTATGCTTTTTTTCACATTTCAATTGGATCACGTACCTATAAATACTAATGTGACATTTTGTCTATCAATAACAGACACTTTTAACCAAAAACTCAGAAATCACATCCAAACAGGCAATGAGATGTAGAAAAGTAGAAAACCCTAATGTAGAAAAGTAGAAAAGTAAAAAGGGTTTTGTTCTCACATAATAAAGTTACATTATGTTAGTATATATTGGGTCGGGTCTCGGGTCCACGGGTCTAAGCCACTGTGGATCCGGAACCGGAACCGTTTAGGTATCGGTTCCAAAAAAAGGATCCGGAACCGGAACCATTTTCTTATCGGGACTAAAATAAGGATCCAGACCCGGATCCTAACGGGTCGTAACCTTCGGGTAATCGGAGAATCGGGTACCCATTTACAACCCTAACCCTAACCAGACCTGTTCTTATTGCGGGTCGGTTATGTGGGTCAAATCGGGTTGGATTAGTAAGTCTGGTGAGATTTTTGCCACCCTAACCACATTGTGTGATTTCTGGTGATGTCATGAGAATGAGATTTTTTTTTTAATTGTTTTGGGTGGAATCACCAAGAATGACATTGAAACACCAATTTAATTTAATTCTTTTATATAAAAAAACACCAATTAATGAAGTATTCAGTGGCTTAACCATGACTGGCCCTATTAAAGGGTGTGTGATACAAAATATTAAGACATTATAATAAAAAAAAAACCATTCCAACATGGTAGTATTTGTGACAAATATTTGAATGCATACACAAATTTGATACGAAGCTCTATTTCTGTGGCAGGAAACTAATTACAAGCCCATCCCTTCTTCGCCACCCAAATGTTTCATGGTTGAAATTCTTCTATCACAATTCTCAATATCTCGAATATAACCAGAACCAGAGAACCATCTTCTACATATGATATTTCACAATTGGGCCCCATCTTCCCTTACATCTGAATAGTTCACATCACATGTGTCCATGCATTCCCTCCATTACCATAGTTTCATATGCATACTTTTTTTTTTCTGTTTTTCTTTTTTCTAACGTAGGGTTCCAACTCTTTAGACTCGACTAATCCCTCCAGACTCAGAGAGAAGTCGGATAAAGTTCTTATGGCCTCCAGCACAAGTGGACTCAGCATTTGGTTCCTGAAAAAGGGGAAACCGGGAGTCGATACCTAGTTTCAGATGCATACGAAATGCAATCTAATACATATTTTTATCTGGTAATATTCACGAACGAGAGCATGGAAATAACTATCTTAGATGGGCTCAAGTATCAAGTTTAAGTTTGGGGTCAATTTCATGGCTCTAATCCATTCATTTGTGGCGCATGAGTTCTATGATAAGAAAAGAATTTGACTCTCGATCCAACGGTCTATTCTATTTCTATTTGAACAGGTGAAAACTCAATTAATGAATTTGGTGTAATTCAGGTGTATAGTTTAAATGGATCATAAGGTGGGCCTTACAATGTTGACCTCATCATAATACGGTGGAAATCATCAATCAATCCAATGGTAGTTACAATTGAGATTAAATCAAAATTTGGGCCACCCATGAACAATTTCCATCAAATAAAACCTATCGAAAACCAAACCAACAACTACTAACCAAACTTGTAACACGTTTCTCCGAAATCCGCAATCCAGAAACCGATACCAATCTCTCTACTCGACTCGACTCGACTCGCATCGGATCGAATGGCCACGCAGGCCGCAGAAGGGGCTGTCGTCACGGCGTTCCGCTCCGTGCTCCGCCGCGTCCATCAGGCGGCGGAGCGGTCGGGACGGCCGTACGAGCGCGTGAGGGTGGTGGCGGTCAGCAAGACGAAGCCCATCTCCCTCATCCGCCAGCTCTACGATGCGGGGCATCGCTGCTTCGGAGAAAACTACGTCCAAGAGTTCATCGAAAAAGCCCCCCAGGTGTTTGCTTTAATGTCTCTATATGAAATTGAAGCTTCATTCATTTCGCAAGATCTGTTTTTTATTTTATCTTCTTCATATGTTGATTTGGCCATTTGCAGCTTCCTGAAGATATAGACTGGCATTTCATCGGGCACTTGCAGAGCAATAAAGCGAAGGCGCTTCTTGGTATGATCAGAATGTATAAAATCGTAGTTGTTAGTTTTGTTGAATTGAGTAAATGGAATTGGTTCCTTAATGAGAGCAAATTAGTTACCCTTTTGTTCCAAAATGAGTGAATTCAGGGAGGAATTCTTAATCGTTAGTCAAAATCTACTTGTCAGCTCAGAAGGGTTCATGGCATGATTTCATAAGAATATGTTAAAAGTCAGGCTAAAGAAGATTATGACAAATGTTGGGACGTTTAGGGCCCAATTGTTTGTGTAGAATACATGGGAATTGAATTCATAGGAATTCATGGTCAAATGAGCTGCGATTATGGATTATTTGAGGTGAGGGGTGAAGAATACGAGGTAGCTGTTAAGTAGATTGGTTTTCTGTTTGCAAACAGCTTAATCTTTTGGGATGCATTGGCTAGTCGGACTTAACATGGTATCGGAGCCGACGCTCGTCAAAATTTGTTTGTAAGTTAAAAAGGGTTCATGGCTTGATTTCATTAGGATGGTTCAAAATCAGACTAAAGAAGATGATGACGAATGTTGATACGATTAGCGCTTTTTTGTTTGCATAGAATAGATAGGAATTCATGATCAAACAAGCTCCACTGATGGATTATTAGAGATGAGGGGTGAAGGATATAAGGTTGCAATATAGATGCAACCCTCATTTTCCTAGGATTTAAATTACTAGGGTGGTGGCCGGGTATTTTATTTTCCACCACCCATTGATTCATTTTCCATCATTGGTAAGACAAGGCACGGAAGAGTTTCTTGACATCATCATAGTGAAAGTAGGGTATTGGGTTTTCATTAGAGCAGTTATGGATCATCTTAGACTCATACTTTGTGCTAATTGGGAATCTTGTATCATGAGCATTTCATCAAAGGAGAAACAAGAAAATTGCATGGAACTCTGCCTGTTGGTGCTTTTAAATTTAATGTAGATGGAGCTGCAAGGGAAAATCCCGGGCCATCAATATTAGTGCATGTTGTTTATTGGGGGGGGGGGGGGGGGGGGGGGGGGGGGGGGGGGGGGGGGGGGGGGGGGGGGGGTGGGGGGGGGGGGGGGGGGGGGGGGTGGGGGGGGGGGGGGGTGGGGGGGGGGGGGGGGGGGGGGGGGGGTGGGGGGGGGGGGGGGGGGGGGGGGGAGGGGGGGGGGGGGGGGGGGGGGGGGGGGGGGGGGTCCTATTATTATCTTCTAAGATCCCATTGAGTTCAAAGACTTGAAAACGAGCAGAAACTTCAGCTACAAGGGAAGTACTAAGAGTGTGTGTGTGTGTGTGTGTGTGTTCATGTGCATGGTGTTTCTTAGTGGAAAGTGATTCTTCTGCTAGTATCTCTCTCTATACCAGCCTTGCTTCTCCTGATGTGTTTTTTTTTTTTTTTTATTTGAATTAAATCATACTCGTTACTTAAAAAAAAAATTATGTAGAAGGGAGCTCACTTGGTTGTTTAGAATCATAAGGGATGCGTGGTATGCTAAGAATTAAGAAAGGTAATGCAAGGCTAGCATTTTTCTAAAGATTTGGGGTTGGGGGGATTCAAATAAGGATACTCTTGGATGTTGAAGAGGCATGGGGATTATTTACATATTCATTCTCGAGGCTTCTTGTTCTAGAAATGGACTTGGAAATTGTAATACTTGGTTCGATTAAAATTGAAAGGTATGCCCCATGCATGAAGTCGGTGAGATTTTCCCGTATGGAGAAAAACTGCGTTCCACCAAAAGACAAATGAGGTGGCAGTTCTCCTTGCTAAAATGGGGCAAGGAGTAAGGAGGATTTTGTAAATGACTCTGTATTGTGACTATTGGATGTATAAAGCCTTTTCTTCTCTTTATGTTTGTGATGTAATCATGTAAGTAATATATGATATATGTAACGCTCCAATTCCGAATACCGAGAAAACCGTCAAGGTACCGAAGTTGGCGCGCTACTTCCCGGAAAATCCAAGAACTTCCAAGATCGTAGGTCCGCAGTGAGGTCCAATTTAAAACTTTTTGAACAATATGACATCAATAGTTAAATTACGGAAGCATAAAAAATAAAGCGGAAGCAATAACAGAGATAGCGGAAGCATAAGGTATCATGATATATCAAATGTGACGGGCTGAAGTCCAGCCTACAAATGGCAAGTGATAAGAACAAAGATTTATTACATATTTGGATCACTACCCAGCTTACTACAAGAATCACTCAAATCCCAAACAAAGATAAATCCTCACACCCCAGGTGCTGGCTCTCCAACCTCCAGCTCGACCTCTTGGTCGGCCGGTCCCCATCCGTAGTCTCCTACTACGGGTGCCTCTACGAGCACGAGTGCACCATCCTCATACTCGGGGTCATAACCTAAGCACCAAGAATGGATCAGATCGATCAGATCTAAAGATCTGACAAGTCACAGTATGCAAGTAATATAGGATATATGCATCAAAAGAGTAGAGACAGTAATTAAAATAAAGAGAGTAACAATGATATAGATTATAGGCAGTTGAGCAAGATAAGCATTTAGAATCATAATAGACAAGATATCTAATCTAAACAATATGGCACATTCACACGAGTTGGATACCGCGGGAGATTATGCCGCGGCCCTCCCATACTGAACACAGTCGCGGCGGGGAAACCCCACCAGTGCTGGGAAATGACGAACCCCGCAAACAACATTTTCACCACACTCATCACTTAGAGACCGGACCCGGTATCACACCGTCCGTCTACAACAATGCTCATCATGATAGCTCACTCAACACTCACAGTAGCTCCTACCAATGATAATCAGTCCAAAGGCTAAGCTTAGAACTACTAAGTGAATGTCTATGCCAACTCAGGAAACAATAAAGGTCTGTGTCTGTCTATGCTTTGCCTTGCGTGAACAAGGTCCTAACAAAGTCCCTAAGAGGTCCAAATACTCAAATCAATACATGGATCACAATTCAGGTCCAAGTCCAATCATTGGATCCATACCAAGGCCCACCAATATATGGCCTGATCTATAACAGTCCAAATGAGATTACAAGTCCATTTCCATTGATATACAGCCCAATCTCATCCAAAATGAGTTATAAGTTCAGTACAATCCAACCTCTCCAGTTTAGGGTAATCCACATCCAAACTTAGGCCATAAAAGGGTTTGCCTAGCGACAGACACGGGTCAATGTTCACCCAATCACATCACCAGGTTACCTCTAAGTAGTCTTAGGTTCAGGTCATACATTTTTCCATTTAATTAATAGTTATAAGCAATAGTAAGGACAATAGAGTGATAGTGGTAACATAATGAGATAAATCTCCAAGTATAGGAATCAACGGGAGATAGCAACAATCCAACCTAAGTAATTGATCCACTTTCAGGTTCAGGTCCATCTCAGGTAATTCGATCTCTAAATGAAATCTCATATGCTAATGGATATTGTGTTTAGTGCTCCAGAAGTTACGAGCATCATTGATAACATGTAAGGGTCGAATCATCTTAGATTACACAACCTAGTCCCTAATTAGTGGACCCCACGAGTCAAGGTTGAGCCACACCATTGACTCGTGCTTGGCACATCAATAGAAGCCATTTGGATGGTCAATGGGCTCCACGAACGATCACAACATCATAAACCAAAATCTTGGAATGGTCACTGTACACAGTGTGCTTGGTCGACCCCCTGGCCTCGGCGGTCGACCTAGCACACTGGGATCAGATAAACAAACACCCTACAGGCAAAGCCTGATTTTTCAGAAATTCTCGTGTGCACGGTCGACCTCCTAGCCTGGTCGGTTGACCGCGCACACTGGAGATCCTGGCTGAAGGGAGTCCCAGGTCCCAGCGTCTTGTTTCTAGAGTTCCTGTGTTCTCGGTCGACCTGGCACAGGGCTCGGTCGACCGAGGACACTGATTTCTGGGAAAAAGGAAAAGTCCGACTTTCAGCCATTTTCCAGGTTTCACGTGTGCTCAGTTTCACGTGAGCTCAGTTTCACGTATGCTCGGTCGACCTAGCTCAGAGAGCTCGGTCGACCGGGCTCAGAGCTCGGTTGGCCTGGCTCAAAGCTCGGTCGACCTGTGGACAAAATAACCGAGACCTGGTTTTTCCCAGGCTTCAGTGTATTCGGTTGACTGCATAGCAGGTCGGTCGACTAAGTACACTGGCCTGCTGCAAATTTCAGAATTCCTGGATTTCTTCCTTTTTCATTCCAATTTCCACCCAATTCCATCCAATCTCATCCAAACACCACATAATCATCAAGAAACATGAAAAACACTCCAATATACATCCAACCATCCAATCCATGGGCCATTGATCTTCCAAATGAGATCAACCCATCCATCAATGGCCAAAATCCAAGAAAACATGCTCAAAGGTAGATCTATCACTTCTAACATAATTTGAATAGAAATTTACAGGATCAATAACAATAAGCATGCATTCTATATTAAGTAAGCATATTGCACTTGCCTCTAGTCAATTGGCAAGAAGATAGAGAGAGAAAATAGAGATCCAAGCTCCAAAAATGCAATCCTAGCTCTAAGGTTCTCAATCCCAAAACCAGCCCAAAATCTCAGATCTAATGAGATCTCTAACACCTAACCCAGATCCACAAGAGAATTGCTATAAGGAAGGAGATCTAGAGAGAGAAAGAGAGAATTCTATGGGAATTGAACTTGAAAGGGGGGGGGGGGGTACATACCTTGATTAGAAGAAGGGGAAGAGATAATCAATATAGAGAGATCCTTAGTAATAGGGTGCAGCTGTAGTAGGTCTTCTTATTCTTCTTAGAGTTCTAGAGAGAGAAAGGAGGGAGATGGGAGAATTGGAGGGAATTTGGGAGAGAGTTGGAGGGAAATGAGGGAAGAAGAGAGAAAAGAGAGGGAAATGAGTTGAGAAGTAGCATCATACGTATGGAATGGGGTGGGTGTAGTATATATATATAAGTTGGGGTTTGGGCTAGGGACTAAAATACCCTTTTAGTTTGATTAGGGTTAGGGTCATGGGTAGTTTGGTCTTTAGGTGGGGTTTCTAGAAGATTCTTTAGTGGATGCCCCCCTATAATAAACACTAATATCTAGCTAGGGCCTCTAACAAACTAACTAACTCTAGAAATTATAAAAGACACCCTATTGACTCTACAAATTACACAACTAGACTAATCTAACTAAAACCTAGAAAAATACATAACTATCCTTGCTAATCCCCATAATTAGCATAAATAAGTAAACTTAGGCTAAAATATAGTATTTAAATTCAAATTGAGGGTCCACGGGGGGGGGGGGGGGGGGGGGGGGGGGGGGGTGCTCACAATATATCTCTGGTTGGCCCCTCATCAGCTTGATGAGGGTTGCATCCTTGTATTTTATTGCTTAATCTAGTAATATCATTGTTACTTTCTAAAAGAAGATACACGGTAAAACACTCATGTGGAGAAGAGTACTGTTGTGGACCTTTGCATTTGGTTTATGTGTAAAGGAAAGAGTGAGCGGCTATGATGCACGGATACTTCAAAACGGGCAACGTATCGTGTCGTATCGTATCCGATGCTTCACTTTTTACGTGTAAAATCCGTGTCCCTGCCGTGTCCACGGCATGTCCTGATCGTATCCATGCCGTATCTGGGCATCATAGGTGAGCGGTTAAGTTAGAGCACCAGATTCCTTGTATAATGGTGTTTTGCGTGCACTTGTAATATTTTACTCTGATTTCAATTAGTATGTACTTCTATATATCCCCCTGCTTATGTTACAACGTTGGACAGGTAGGTATGTTTTACAAATATTTCAGTCTTTTATTTTAGCTTCCATAATCTTCAAGAAATTTTGGTAACCATTTCTCCCCAAGCCCTTCCATTTTTTGTCCCCGTCATTTTTACTTGGGATCTGAATATTAATATTTAATTTCCAATTGTGCAGCTGCTGTTCCAAATCTTGACATGGTTGAGGGTGTGGACAATGAGAAGGTAAACAATACTCAAATGATCACTATATATGGGTCTGTGGTATGTTTCCTAGTGTACCAAGTGTCCTGAAAAGTTTTCTTCTGTTTTTTTTTTTCCAGCATATTTGAAGTTTTACCACCCAGTTTTATCTAATGCAACCTCATCTAGCTTTCTTCTCCTAATCTGTGATTGATGCTGATTGAACGTTGGTAGTCTGCCTTTACCATGGCATACCATTGTTGATGAAGTGTCAATCACTTGAAAGAGAACCACCTGAGATTTAAATTGTTTTACTTGGGTTTGACATTGGGCATATGTTAGGTTGTAACACTTGCAATATTGAAATTTGTGTTGAGGAGTGGGCTCCACCCAAGGGGGAGTATTAAAAAATATTTATGCAGCCTCTACTAACGCCTTGAAGTTTTGGTAGGAATTGTTAGCAAAAGAAATTTAAGATGGTATTAGAGCCAACCGGTTGTGAGTTTGAATCCCAGGAGGAACGACTCAACGCTAAAAAAAATATGCGTGTCGCCAAAAGTGTGCCGACTGATTCCACCTAAGGGGGAGTGTTGAGGAGTGGGCTCTACCCAGGGGAGTGTTGAAAAGTATTTATGCAGCCTCCACTAATGCCTCGGGTTTTGGTATGAATGGTTAGCAAAAGAAATTTATGAGTTTGGACCGAGTATGAGACCCATATTTGTATGGGAACAAAGCATTAAAAAATATGTGTAGTTGTCCCATTTCTATTGCTGTCATCTACAATGTCATCATTTCTGAACAACTTCTGTGCTTCACAGATTGCAAATCATCTTGATCGTGCAGTTGCAAGTATTGGAAGAAAACCTCTAAGGGTCTTGGTCCAAGTCAATACCAGTGGGGAAGCATGTGAGTAGGTACAATGGTTTCTTGAGCTGCTCGCAGAAGATACCTGTTCTCTTGAGCTGCTCGAAAAATAAAACTGAAGAGACTTGACCATTTCACTTTGCTCCACAAAATGGTCCTCTGGTACTTGAAAATAACATTAGCAACAGCCAAACTACTAAAAAGAATGATATTGCTATTAATTACCATGCACCCATTTTGTTCTAAGTTTTCAAAGGTTTCTTGAGCTGCTTGCAGAAAGTAGTTGTCATCTCACCTCCTTCTGCAAGAAGCATCAAACCCATATCAACCCTTTATTTCCTTTCATTGATTCATCGGTAATTGATATTTGAGCATTTTCCTTTCTGGTTTTTGGCGTTTAAGTAATATAAATCTAAATTAAATCCTGACTTGGAATGTAAACATTAAACTGTTATCATTAGTATATATCATCTTCTTTTGTAAGTTTTTGCTTGGAATCATCAGTCATCACTGCTCTCCACTAATAGGCATTTGTGCTTCCATTGCAGCAAAATCGGGTGTTGATCCTTCAGGTTGTATAGAACTGGCTAAACATGTTAAGATGGAGTGTCCGAACCTTGAGTTTTCTGGCCTAATGACAATTGGAATGGCGGATTATTCATCAACTCCAGAAAATTTCAGGGTCATCATTCTCAATCTAGAATACTGTTTATTCTCTTTGATTTTTACTGATTTTCTTCTATTTCATTTTTTTTGTCTGTGTTTTGAATGAAACAGACACTAGTGAATTGTAGGACCGAGGTTTGCAAGGCACTTGGAATAACAGAAGAGCTGTGCGAGCTATCAATGGGCATGTCCGGTGATTTTGAGCAAGCCGTAAGCATGCATGACTCTTTTTTAGCTTGTTATTTTATTTATTTATTTATTTATTTTGCTGTTTTGGGGAGTAACATTAAACTGGTCCTACATGCTCAATCCTTAGACCTCTCCCATAATTGGAGTATGCCATTCACTGCATGTGCTGCTTTGGCGTATGACTTCTAAGTTTACAGGTAGCATAATTTGACTCTGTTCTTTTGGTTGAATTGGGTTTCTTCAGATAGAAAAAGGGAGCACAAATGTTAGAATTGGATCGACGATATTTGGACCAAGGGAGTATCCAAAGAAGGACAAGTAGAAAACGTTTGTAATTTATGCTTCTCTACCTTGGAGAGGATGGCATCTTAATCCACTTCTCCATTTTCATGATATTGTAGATTATGTTGTATTGATATACATGCACATTACACAACCCGTATTCATACATGTCTGATGATCAAATTGAGGGAGAAAAATACAAATTTGATGCTCATTGATCCTAAGATCCTTGTGTTATTCGTGAAAAGCCTTTGCCTGTTAGCTGGTGGTTTTATGTGGGGCAAGGCTGATTTCTGACAGTGAAGTAGGTATTTATTGTTGAATGAACTGAATGATGACCATTAGAATAGTCAATAGCAAAACGCATTGTTCCAACCACTGTTAGGGCAGTGATAAGGATGGATCCCTTTCATGGGAAAGAACAAGGGAATGTTTGAATAATTTACCGAGAATGTAATGTAAATTAAATGTCAACTCAGTGGTAAAGAAAATGGTTGTGTAAAGAAGAATTATACTGAATCATGTTTGCAATTTTTCTCATGGGGTAAAGTAATCTAAAGTAAGATGAGAACAAATGGTAAAGTAACTAATTTACTTGTGTATTATAAACTAAATTTTTTCGGCAGCTGGAAAAGTATTAAGTAAAATTTTTTTTTTTTGTGGTTGGGACTTTACTTTCTCACTTGTCACCAACCAAGCATGGTTAAAGTAAGAAAAAAAAAATCAATTATTGGCATCACTTTCCCACAGTTCACTCTACCAGTCTCCTTGCGGAAGAGATTTTCCAAAGCTCAGTTCTGATATCAATTATTTGGCTGTTGATGATGATAATGATTATAATGTTGATATCAACATTATGTTGAATTCCAACCCTAGCCAATCCATCGCCACTCCTGTGGAAGCTTTTTAGGAAATTACGAATAAAAAGGGATTTTAGCCTTATTTCTGAAAGAGCACTGGTGGTTAAATTGAATAAATAATGGTGAAGATGCATTAACAGCCATCAAATACTTTCCCCTTATGGAAAATGATTGCAGCCACCTCGCAAGTGTTATCAAATCCCAAGGAAGTCAGGGCCAATCTACGTTTCTACATTGTATCATTCATCCCTACTTAATAATCCTTCCTCAAAATAGACATTTTCAAGGACTACCTTCTCTGTGCAGGTAAAAGATGCTGCTCAGCTGGTTAGGACGTATGCAAGTGCTTGAGTTGCTCAGCTGGTTAGGACGTATGTGAGTGCTTGAGTTCGAGTCCTGGAGGGGAAAAAAGACTCTCTTGCCTATAATTCCAAGTTAATTCCAACCACTGGAGCATCTCATTGATACTGTGCAAATATTAAATATCCCAGTAATAATGTGACATTTACTGGAAATGGTATTTTCTCGATGATAATTATCAAAACACACCGAAATAATAAAAAAAACCCAGAAAATCATAAGAAATTTAGAATAAAATGGAAATTTTTTTGGAAAGACCTAGAAACTGTTTTTTTTAACAGTATTTTAAATTGACTTATTAACTTTATTCATTTTAAGAATTAATTCATTTTCCACTACGTTTCCTTGCTAATACCCCAACAACATTTTTTCCAGAGACAGATTCCCATGTCCAAAAATGTCATCCAGACTCTACTGCTCCGGCTAAGAAAGCTCTCCATTGGATGTAAGAAAGATCTTACATCTAGCCCGCGGATACTTAGATATAAGATTGGCTTAAGCTATCCACAAAAAATCATATCCATTAGATGTTGTTGATAATCTTATCCATAATAATCAAATAGATGATCAACGAAGTTTTTATTTGACCGTTCATTTATTGTCTAAAAATGGACACATAGCAACATTCCGCATCTAAGGGATTCCATAGGTTGGATTGGCCCCACTGTGGAACTAAAGGGCTTGCCTAGCAGAATTCAGTGAGGCCCGATCTCAAATGATCTGAAGCCTCATGAATCATGGGGGGCTGGATAGTCGATTCTTTGTCGTATTATAACACGACATGTAGTGGAGTTTGTGGGTTGCAATGGACCACCACATGAGGTTTGTTTGATGTCCTACTCATCCAATCTAAAGCCATGAAATACATGATCAAGGTTTCTATTTTGGCCATCCATTTTGCAAGCTTAGAACAGACAAATAGAAATTTCCATTGAACCTGAAAATCTCCAAAATGACTAATCTTTAAAGCTATGTTGCATTTGGTAGGTCAAAAGGGCCCAATAAACTCTCCCATACGAAGTAGCAGTGCAACAAAGGAAAAAGGGAGTATACTGATCGAGATCCTTACAACAGCCTTTGAAGCAGGATCCATAATTAAACTCATATACATATGTATCTGATACATTATTAACCAATCTGTCAAATAACAACAGTCGCGGTATAGTCCTGCACTGCTAAATTTTGGAGGCCTCATTGCAGCAGTCAAAGGGATGAGCAGACCATCCCGAGTGAGAACAGCAAGCTTTACATGAAAACCTTAAGCAATAACAGGTATCATTTCTAGCACGGGACTCGTCAGATTGCCACCGGTGACTTCAAAGCCCACACAGTGCAAGTAATGCCATCATAAAAGAAGCTGAAAGCATTGGTCCGCTATAATTTGGTACTTGACATCCGCTGTAGTTTCTGCATGGGAACAAATTCTGCCTCCATTGATCCCATTCCGTATTTCATCTCCATGGAGGATAAGTTGATTTAACCAAGGAACAAACGCATGGATTTAAAATTTTCCATCAGAAGACCATATGCATTCAATCAGTAGGCAGCCTGACTGATAACAGCTCATATTCTTAAAATTCGAGCTAATTTGTAGACCTGCAACACCGATTGATCATAGGATCATTTATATGGTAGTGTGGAATAAAATGAAATAAATGTACCTCAAATATTACCAACCTGAGCACTTCTGCTAGGTAGTGACACCTCCAATGAGTAACGTAGACCGTCAACCCTACAAAACATAACAATTGCCAACTAGAATATTATAAAGTTCTTCCAAATTCTACTGTCAAAATGATTCAAGAGACATGGACTTAGAATTATGGAACCAACAAAGGGATTTTCCCCAGAAACTTAAAATTAAAACCATAAAAAGAATAGCAATCATATTCTCAGATGTAATTGCACGGAAAACATGAGTTGTGGAAGGTCAAAGTGATGCAATTTACCTCTTGCTAGTAGTTCTTCGAAGATATTGATCACCCTTGAGACGTCCAAGTCCACCATATTCAATTTTATCAGTATCAAGTATTACCTGTGTCAATGCAGTTCCATTATGATAAGTAAACAAATAGCTCTCAGCAGCATTGGTCAAAATATTGGCCGAGACCGCTCCATGTTTTGCAATTATTAGTGTTCACATGCATGTCAAAGTTTATCGGCCGATAAATCGGGCGCATCGGCCAATATGCCCCATTGTGTATCAAATAACCTCTTTTTAAGCTAAAAGCCTTTCTTTTCTACATTTTTGCAAGGGACAGATTGTGAGGGATGTTGTTTGCCTTTTTAATATTAGGCGGAAAAAACAACGAAAATAATATTAAGTCGAAAAATCAAAGCCAAACACCACCGGCAGCTTGAAGGATTTCAGACAAAAAAAAAAGAAGTGAATTTAAGAAAATCTTTTAGGGCTTGTTTGTCTACCACTGCAAAAGAGGAAACACAAGTTCCTCTTATGCAGAAATGCCTTTCTGACTAGGGGAGGTCGGACTCATGTTTCTTATCTCGTGCAAAAAGGATCCCACAAAAAGAGGGATTTTCCGCAAAGAGTCTATTTGCACATTATGAATGTTTGGAGCATAAATTTATTCACACGCATTATTTGAAACATTTTAAGTGTTTTCTTCCTCATAAATCCTGAATTTTTGGAGATCTAGGATTTTTTTTTTCACGACTTTGCCCACAAAGACCAATTTATTAATATTTTTTTAGGAAGATTTTTATATGTTCCATAGATCGAAAGTAGGCAGAGTACTCAAACACCAAAACTCAATTGAACTAAATTATGCAACACTAGGCTTCACAGTCTAATGTTTTCTCATAAGATTTCACTCATCAAGAAAAATGAAAATAGAGAAGCTAAAGATAAGTTTAAGTTCATGTCTATTTTAGCACTTTTATTTACCAAGGACATTAGAGAAAGGAGCCCCAATTTAACTAAAAATCTGATGTACAAACTAAAGGAATCTGCAGACCTTTGCCTTCATTAGCTTGATTCTTTGATGTAATCAATTTAAGTTTGTTGAGTATCATAAGAAGATTTCATTTTTATTAATTAAAAGAGGACAGTTTTGACATGGGATTATAACAAAAACTATCAGCTAGAAATTCAGAAGCATTTGAATGTGCAATGTACAAACTCTAGAATAAACTTCTATAAATATCATTTAGAAAGAATAAAAAGAAGAAGCTACGAAAAAGACACATATCCTTATTGTAAACAAAGAGCAATCTACCAGTTTTCAAGGGGATAATATTGTAAATTGCCTCCAAATAGGATACTTTTCCCTAAAAGAGGGTTTGTGATACCTTCTATTTAAAATAGATATTGGTAGTTTCATTTCTTTGTGTATGAGACAAAGGATTTGAGTGATAAAATTTGAGAGGACTTTCTGTATGAGAGACTTTGTTTGAAGCTTCAAAAAACGTCCACGGCACAAGATTGCAGTTGCCTGTTCTTTGATAAGGCAGATTAAATTGTCTATTGATTGTAAGACTCCTTAATTGTGGAAAGCGACTTAGCTAATTGTATCTCTTGGATGAAGTCTAGGAAAGGTCCATTGAAGATTCATTTCCTTCACAATGGGATCAAATACTTATCCTCTTTATGTCAGGTGTCGTTTCATCATATCAATAGATCCACCAATGGTATGACAGCTGCATTGACAAAGCAAGGGGCGGATCGTCTCTTTGCTTTTAGTGCTAGTATGTAATGGTATTTTGGAGTGTGGGTTCTTGTACTTGTGTATGTTTTGTTGGTCTTCTCTGTTGTTTAGTCCCACATCCCGCATCGCCAAAGTCCCGAGTTGGAGATGTCTTCATATTCCCGTTTGGACCTTCTACCTATCAGCTTAAGCTTTTTGGGTGGTACATGGCTTCTTACATGGTATCAGAGCGGGTTCCGATCTCGTCATTCTTGTGCAGCCCACGTGGCTCTTATCGTTCTTGTGTAGCCCACGTGGCAGGCTCATCCATGAAATCTGTTGGGCCTGAATGTGAGGGGGAGTGTTGGGAAATCCCATATCCCGCATCACCTAAGTCCTGAGTTGGACTTGTCTTTATATACCTATTTGGGCCTTCCACCTATCAGCTTAAGCTTTTGGATTTGTACATGGCTTCTTGCATTCTCAGTTGTAATTTCTCTTCTTACTTAGTAAGATTTACCAGTTATAGCCAAAGAAAAGTCTTGTTGATTGATTGATGGATAAGAAATGTTTGGCTATGAACCATCCACTTCTCAAAGTGTCGTGAAGCTTGCCCACCTAGGTGCAAGCAAATCGGGGTGGGGGTCGGATTTGTTAGGTCTTGTCAGGTTTGGCGAATGGGCCTTCATATGGGCATGATCTGATTATAGTGAACATTTGACTAAGTGGCTCAAAAAGCTTTTGGGACCCTTAATATAATGGTGATTATCATCCAGACACGCCCATGTGGTGCCCATCTGCTAGTCCATGAATATACTCTAATCCTCCCAAACTAGTGACTCGCATGCATCCAGGTGGGCCACACATCCGAAACACTCAAAAGTTGTGTATGGGTCGCAGCCGAATATTACTCACAGATAAATGGATACCATACCAATTTCTGCCGTAGCTAAGCAGGAAAGGAACATGGGTCAAAGTACATGAGTTCGAGTTCTCCATATAGCCAAAAGAGGAGGGGAATGAAAAATTACGGTGCCCTAGTTTATGGGGAAAAAAAGACAACATAAAGAGTAAATAATATGTTTAAGAACATGATTAAGGGGGTGTTTCAGAACATCAAGTTGAAATCACGAACTTAAAACCCCGCATCTGACCAATAAAAACTTTACAATGATAGTTGTACACTACTTACTTGATACTCCCCGCCTTCTTCTGCACCTACAATGTATCTTTCATATGAATTTTCAGGGTGGAAGTTGAATATGAAGAGCAGCATACCTCTCATGTAAGATATTACCTGTAAGGTCCAAACTATGCACAATTCAATAGCCATGTCATTTCTACACTCATGGAATTTGAAGTAACAAAAGCAAGGGAAGTTCATTTTGCAACAGTTCCAGATTCAAAAAGAGAACTATTCAGACTTCCGATCACACATTATAAAAAATAAATAAAAGCATACAAGGATGAAAAGGCATTCTTTCACATAAAGATAGATAATAGTAATTGGAAAAAAAATTAAAAAAACTTAATTGCAGGGTAGCAGATTTCCAGTTGCAACAGCCATCATGCTACTCAGCAAGTTCAAGTCCAGGTGGTACATTTGCAAGTTTCTCATGAGCATTGCCATGAATTGGTTAACCAGTAGTGTAAACCCCTTACAGTCCCACTGCAAAAGGCATTTTGTACAGTTTAAAATTAGGGATCAAATAGCTATAATCCACCTAATTTCCGAAGCACTTTATGTGTGAGCAGTATTCACAAGTAAATAAAGAACAATTAGGATATGCTTCTGCATCATTTGTTCTTGGAATCACATTTATAATTATCCAAAAAAGACAGGTTTCCATCTGCACTCATATATCTTGTATTTTGTTGTACTCTAGCTTTGCTTTTGATTGACACTGATCTCAACTCTCAAGAATCACTCTTATATCATGAATCCATATTGCTCCCTGAACTTTCTTCATACTATTATCAAAGTAAAACTACTAATCATAAGAATACGAGTCTATAAAAGTATGCAAGCATCAAAACACGTAATATTTTTGGAAAAGAGTTACATAAAGAAATTTGATTTTCTCCACTCCTCTTTCATATATTAGTCTTACCGTGAAAGCTGAACGAACTACATCTTTTTCAGTCAGCTATAGCAGAGTGAGGAACATACCATAGTAGAGTTATTCACATGATGAAGGTTTGGTGGAGATCTTCCAAGTATCCTTTCATTTTCATCTAACCTCATCATGTCCTACAACGTACAAAACAAAACAGTTACTTGCTTTACTAAAGCCGTCCAGTAGAAATGTTCCAAAATGGAGAAAACTGTATGACAAAGATATAAATATTGCAATATGACAATGGCATAAATACTATCTACATGACAAAGGCCTTGACTAAAGCCTATTGATGGAAACATTCCCAGAATTAGCAATGAATGGCGAAGCACAGCTCATAAAACAGACCCAAAATGGATGGGATAAGACATCAGTCCTGATGATGACAGTCGGCATGAATAACACCAATAAGAATCATTGCCATGCCACACCAAGCACTCAAGCAAGCATATAAAGCCAAAGCCAATGAGTTGTAGTAGTGAATTCATGCATGTACTGCAGTACTGCACGATTTGCAAGCTCTAATCAACATCTCTTCCATCCATTATGATAATCGAGGTATCATTCACTTGTGTTTCATCATTCATGTGCTGTCCATCATTGTGAACTTTGGTAGATTAAACTTGAGGACCAAATCATTATGTAGAAAGGAAGATGTATGTCTTCATTAGAACAAGTAGCTGATCTTCAATTCATCAACTACCATAACGTTAAGAGTAAACCACAATATGTCATCGACAAGTTGTAGTTTTCAAATCAACATCGAGCTTGAAAGATGGCATTCATAAGTAAATGTTACTATGATTTCATTATTTGCGTGCTTCACTTTATTCAATTGCCTTTTTATCGTAAGTGCATAGTGCATACTAACTGAATCTCACTTCCCTCAGAGAGACATTTCTGCGAAGGAATATGTTTTACAAAAATTACTTCCTTGTTGAATAACAGAAAACACAACGTAAACAACAGAACAGAAATCATCCCACATAAAAAGAAAAAAAAAAATGCTATGTGGTATGCAACACTTTACCCAAGGGATCAAATTACTGCAAAAACAGGCTCACTAATCCTATAGCACAAGCAATACCAGTCATCAGGACCTTCTCAACAAAATGGAATTCTAGAATGAGTCTTTGAGCTACCTTCAACCTGAAACATATGAGGCTCTCATTTTGACCTTGAATTTGTATTACCTCCTACCCTGAATAATACTAGCTTTCCCCATCTCCTAGCAATACTTGGACAATCTCAGGAGTAGAGGCATGTCTTCGGAGGCTATATCAGATCTGTTCGTGTTTTGCAAAAAGGAGAGGGAAGAGATAGATCATTTATTTTTGCACTGTGAATTATCTCAATTTTTTGTGCTGCCGAATGTTGGATCTCAGCGGTGTGTTGTGGTGTTCCTCACAGTCAATCTCAAGCACGATAGAGGCATGGGGGTTGTCCCCTTTTTCAGGTTGTGGCTTGGTTCTTTGGAGGCTTATCCCATTTGCCATCTTTTTGGTCATTTTGGAAAGAGAGGAATGCTAGAGTCTTTAATGGTTCTTCAATGCCTAAGGAGGACATGCTTTCATTGGTGCTAATGCATATTGCAAAGTGGGTTTCCATACGAAAGGAGTTTGATAGCTTAAGGGTAGAGGGCATCTTTCACAATTGGGAAGCATCCCTTTACTGCAGAAGGTTGAAGGAGAGACTAGAAGGAGGTTTCAAGTTCAATGTTGATGGGTCTGCTAGGGGAAAGCCGGGTCCAGCAGGTGTTGGTGGGGTGCATCGTAATGATCAAGGGGCGGTATTGGTTTTGTTCTCTAAGAAAGTTGGGCTGATGGAGTTCAATGAGGCAGAGGTGGTGGCCATCCTAGAAGCCCTTCGAGTTTTTGTCTTGGGCCACTTTCAAGCCTCTTTGGTGTCATTCTCACAATTGCAAAACACAGAGAATAGAACGAGAGTTCTGAAAACAGATTGTATTATTTGAGTCCCCTTTCCTTTGGAGATCTCTCCTCAATATATAACTATTGCATGCCTTAATCAAGGCTCTAACCTAGGTAAGTACATCAATTACTATTCTAAGTTATGGAAACAATAACTAAAATAGAATATATATATACAACTATGTACAACTGTAGCATTGACCCAATCAATCCACGTGATATATTATGGATTGTATATGGGCTGGATCCCTTCATGGGTCGTGGGCCTGTTTTACACCCCCCCTCAAATTGATGAGGGAGAATCAACAAGCATCCATTTGCCAACCAAGCATTGATGGCGTCGTCGTGAAAGACCTTTAGTAAGAATATCAGCAATTTGAAGCTAAGTTAAGATATGCGGAAGACTAATAATATCACGCTTAAACTCATCACGTATGAAGTGACAATCAACCTCGATGTGTTTAGTGCGTTCATGAAAAATCGAATTTTCAGTAATCCGAATTGCACTTGTATTATCTGCATAGAGGGGGTAGCACCTTCTGCTGGAAATCCAATGTTGGAAAGCAGACCTCGGAGCCAAAGAATTTCGGAGCATGCAGCAGACATGGCTCGGTACTCAGCCTCGGTAGATGATTTTGAAACCATTTCATGTTTCTTGCATTTCCAGGAAATCAGACTATCACCCAAAAACATGCACCATCATGTTGTCGATCTGCGAGTATCGGGACAACTAGCCCAATCAGCATCTGAATAAGCTTTGAGAGATATAGGAATGTCTAATGGAAAGAATAACCCGCGAGTCGATGTTCGAATAAGGTACCGAATGATGCGGCGCACAGCAGCTATATGAAGGTGGCGAGGAGCAATCATGAACTGACTCATTAGGTTGACTACATAGGAGAAATTAGGACGAGTGATCGTGAGGTAGATCAAGCTACCTACTAATTGACGATACACAGTAGGATCGGAAAGAAGGTCACCATCTTTTTTACTGAGTTTTACATTCAATTCGACCGGGGTATCTACTGGAGCGGAAGCAGTAAGGCCAGCCAAATCAATGAGATCAAGAGTGTATTTGTGCTGATTTAGAACTATACCTTTAGTCAATTGATGAACTTCAAGACCGAGAAAATAGTTTAAAGGGCCGAGATCCTTCATATGAAATGTCTCATTAAGATAAGCTTGGAGCTCTTGAATCATTGTTGCATTAGGACCAGTAATGACTATGTCATCAACATAGACAAGAAGCACCGTAATCCCGGACGGAGCATGGTGTAAAAACATGGATGGATCATACCGGCTTGGCTGAAAATCCAAACGGAGAAGAGCATCTTGAAACTTCTCAAACCATGTGTGAGGAGCTTGTTTCAGACCATAGAGAGATCGACAGAGTTTTGCAACCATACCCTTCCCTAATGAGAACCCCTTGAGGAAGACGCATGTAAACATCCTCTTTAAGATCACCATGAAGAAACGCATTTTTTACATCCATTTGATAGAGAGGCCAAGACTGAGATGCAGCAACGACAAGAATGGTGCGAACCATGGTCATCTTGGCGACGGGAGCAAAAGTTTCATCTTAATCAATGCCATATTCCTGCCGATTTCCAAGGGTGACAAGACACACCTTATATCGATCTAATGTGCCATCTAAGTTTAACTTGAGAGAAAACATCCACTTATAGCCAATAGGTTTGACACCCATAGGAGACGGAACAACATCCCACGTATGGTTTTGTTCTAAAGCCTCTAATTCATCTTGCATAGCCTTGTTCCAACATTGGTGTTGCACAGCCTGAGAATAGGATTCTAGGATGGAAGATGAAGACAGTGGCCATTGAGGAAGTATGAGAGAACCCATAGTGGTTTGGTGGAACCAAAATGCGAGTGGAGCGACGCAGTGAAGGAGGTCCAGAGGGACCAAGTGCCGGAGGAAGATCAAGAGGGGGATTGCCTGTAGGCGCTTCCTTATTCCGTCTGTGATACACAAAGTTATGATTAAATCGAATAACTGATGTGTTGTCAGAAAAACCAGGTAAGGGCACTAATGAGGAGTCGTCGGGAGGATCAAGGTGTCTTTGAAAAAAATACCGTTGTTAAAAAAAAAAAAAACGACATTCCTAGAGGTACGTATGCGGCGAATTTGAGGATCATAGCAAAGGAACCCTTTCTAGAAAGGTGCATAATCTAAAAAAACACACTGGGCTGATTGTGCAGTTAATTTGGTTCTTTCAGAAGGCGGCAAATGCACAAAGCAAACTTAGCAAAAAAACAAGAAGATCATCATAGGATGGAGATGTCTTGTATAATCAGTAATATGGGCTCTGATTTTCAATAGAGGTTGATGGCATACGATTTATAAGATGAACTGCAGTAGCCAGTGCCTCGACCCAAAAACGGGTAGGAGCCGATGATTCAAGAAGAAGGGAACGAGTGACATCAAGGAGATGTCTATTTTTTCTTTCAGCGACTCCATTCTGCCGTGGAGCATAAGGATAAGTTCCTTGAGAAATAATGCCTTTGTTTGCAAAAACTGTTGAAAATTAGAGGACACATATTCCCTGCCCGAATCAGATCGCAAGATTTTAATACAGGTGGAAAATTGATTCTCAACATAAGCCAAAAAAATTTTAAAAACATTGAAAACACCAGATTTGGAATGCAGAATGTAAACCCATGTGAACCGACTGAAATCATCAATAAAAGTCACAAAGTATTTATAGTGAGCGTGAGAAAGAGCTGGAGCAATTCCCCATACATCGCTATGAACTAAATCAAAACATTGAGTGCTGTGTGAAGTGGAAATAGGAAAAGGAAGAGTTTTGCTCTTTCCCATTTTACAAGTAGCACAATCAAAAGGCACACAAGAAGATAAGCCAATAGATTTATTTAATAAACCAGAATTTAACATAAGGGACAAAGCTTTGGAATTAGGGTGTCCAAGTCTATTATGCCACAATTGGCAGTTATCTCTAATAGAAAAACAAAACACATCATTTTCAATTTTATTCCTAGAAATTGTAGAAAAAACCAACGGAAACAAGCGTCCACACTTAGGCCCCCTTGCGATCTCCTTCCAGGACATCTGGTCCTACACAACACAACTAGAAGAAGAAAAAGAGATGTTACTATTATTTTTCAACAAGTTGACCGACTGACAATAGGTTTGAAGTTAAATTGGGACAAAGGTAAATATTTTTTAATGGAATGGAACCAGGAAAATCTCCGAGAGCAGTAATGGGAACATTGCCCCTGTTAGCAGTTTGTATTTGAAGATGGCCATTGTATCTTGTCACATTGGAGAGTGGGGCACGAGAATACGTCATATAATTAAACGCCCCGGAATCAAGGAACCAAGTAGAAGATCGAGGTGATGTACCTGAGAGACCAAAAGCAAAAAGGGCATTGACTAGGCATGTCAAACGGGCCGGGCCATCACGACCAGCCCAAACTAGTGGGCCAGCATGACACGGCCCACCAGGGAAAACCCCTGGCACGGCACGGCCCACTGGCACGGCACGCAATGGGGCGGACTGGAGCGGGCCGGGCCGGCGGGCCATGAGTGCCTCCATCAATTTTTTTCTTTTTTTTAATAAGTATTAAAAATAAAAATTAGAACACAAGCACAGAGAATGACAAAGATATTTAAGTGGTTCGCTCAAACTCGACCTACTCCACTGAGAAGAGAGAACCATTTGGATCTTAACTTCTTGAAAGTTTCTAAATAGGATTACCTTCAAAACCTTACAATCTTTTTAGAAAATAAAAATAAAAAAAGAATGAAAAACTTATATATATATATATACAAATTACAATGAAGGAAAAAGAAAAAATCAGATGTGTAGTCCACTAATGTATTCTGTTGGATCATAATCTTCCACTGATGTCAACTTTTGCTTCCTCGTATCTGCCAAATACCAGTCTCGTACACAAACACAACATTCCACCGTTTCTTCAGTTAGATTTGTTCTTCTGTCATCCACCACACGTCCACCTGCACTAAAAGCCTGTTCTGATGCTACAGAAGACATTGGAATAGTCAATAGATCACGAGCCATGATGGCCAACACCGGATAAATGCTTTCTTGTTGCTTCCATCAGGCTAAAAGGTCAAAACTAGATGCATCCTGCACCCGTATTACACCGACGTCAAGATACGATGATAACTCCATCACAGTGTTACTTGAGCTTGAGCTGGATGCCATGCCCGTGGATAGGGAAGAATACCACACATCCCACTCACCAACACCTGTTTGCTGGACTTCTGAATGGCCCATACTAAGCCCAGTTGTACCCATTTGCTCATAATAAAATTAAAAAAGTGCTTGTAAATTTGCCCTTATATTTGAAAAAACATTTAAATCTATATAATTCATATTTCTATTTATTCCATCAATAAAAAACTGTACACCACTTAATTCTAACCTAGGATCAAATACAGCAGTTAAAGAAAATGTCATTGGAGCTCTTTCCAATATTTATTAAAATTTTCTTCCATGTCTCTAATAGTGCTACTCAGTAAAAAATGATCTCTAAATCTACTGAATTGTAAAGTAATTTTAAAAAGCTTCATTAGATGTGGGATAATATATCCCAGAAAAAATAATGTTGAAGTATAAAAAACTTCTAATAAATCTCTTATATGGGCACATAACTCCCAATGTTCTTCACTAATCATCAATTCTTGTGCATGAAAAGCACAAAATTCATTCAAAACAGTTTTCCGGTCAAGTGCCTTGTTTAACAAATCATACATAGAATTCCATCTATGTTCTACCTCTTTTGGCATTTTAATAGCTGATACGCCTTGCCTCGCACATATTTGGGCATACAATTGTCTTCTTTGTGCGGAGCAGAAAATAAATCTAGCAATGTCTTTAATATCATCTATGTAACTTACAATATGCTTTAAACCAACCTTTGCAATGAGATTTAAGATGTGACATACACATCTATTTTGAAAGATAGAACTATCTATCAAAGTTGCAAGTGGCATATGCATTCTCATTAATTCAATAGCCACTGTATTATTACTGGCATTATCTAAAGACTAAAGTTACAGATAAAACTTTTTTCTTAATATTATATTTATCTAGTTTTTCCAAAATAAATGTACTCATTCTAGTGCCATTGTGTGGCCATTCAAGACAGCTAAAACTAATTATACGTTTATTAATAATCCATTTTGCATCTATATTATGTGCAGTAATACAAAGAAAACTATCACCCCCTTTAGAAGTCCACATATCTGTGGTTATGGCTATTCTACCAGGAATTTCTGCAAAGTAATTTTTGATATTTGTTTTCTCTTCCTGCCAGAGTCTAATAGCATCATTTCTAACTGTATTTCTTGAAATACTGTGAAATTGTGGTTGACAGTATTGCTGGACCCATTATTCAAAAAACTCATTTTCAACAAAAGAAAATGGTAATTTGGATAATTCAATCATTTTAACAAGATTTTGCCTAGCACTTTGTGCATTAAAAGAAAAAAGACCCAAATTGCTGCTACTACCACCACCACCAGTAGTAGAAATTTGGGTCTGTGAACCAGGCCTCCCTGTCCCTGCATCTTCCGGCTTATGTAAGGCTAAACATGTTTTCCTATGTCTTGTCAAATGACCGGTACCCCCTTTTGCTTCGGCACTATAAATCTTACTACAAAATTTGCATTTTGCCTTTTCAATTTTCTTTCCATTTTCAATGACATCAAACCTTGTAAATACTTCCCAAACTACTGAAGTTCTATTCCTTTTGGTTGGTTTACGGGAACTCTGAGTCTGAGGAAAGGGGGGTGGTAAATCACCTACTTCATCTTGTAATTCAATAAAAAAGATTTCTACATTTAAATTAACGGAAGAAGATTCTGTGGGAAATCTTCTAGCCATATTTCAAAAAAATAAATTTATAAATAATAACAGTAATAGGCTAATAGCCTTCTTTTGTGATAATTAATATAAGAAAGGGAAGAAAATGAGAGTTAATATAATATAATATAAACTTATATATATGGAATCTCAAATTTAAATAATATAAATACCTCTAAATCTTTAAAGGCCCCTTAATCTTGTCTCTTGATAAATTGATCTTTGGCCCTCCAAAAACTTCTTAGAAAGAGTGGAGAAAGAGTTGAAACTTGAATGCTTTGACCGAGAGTTAGAGAATGAGAGAGTTGGGGCGGGCCTGGCGGGCCAATCCTGGTGGGCCGCAAGGGCCAGCCCACGTGCCAGGCGGGCCGGGCCAAACGGGCCAACGCACCTCAGCCCAGCACAGCCCGCGTCACGGGCCGTGCCATGTGGGCCGTGCCGTACCAACATTTGACATCCCTAGCACTGACAATCATTTGTTGGACCAATTCAGGAGTGAGAAAGGATGAGGGCCTAGGCTGCGAGGGTGCAGATGTAGTAGCAGGCATAACCGAAAAAAGAAACATACGCATGCGGAGTCTGATATTGTGGTGACAAACGTTGTGGGTGGCGGCCGCATTCAGAGATTATATGTCCCGACTTTTTACAGTAACTGCAGACCTTCTATTTGCATTGAGTTGCAATGCGCCCAAATTTTTTGCAACTGTAACACTGTGTTTTGCTCAAGTCTCGAGGTGGAGGCTGAGAAGTTTTATTAGCAAAGAACGCGATTGAATAGGTCTCGGTCTTTGATTGAGCTATATGAGCCAAGGTCGCAATGCGCTGTTCTTCGCATATGAGTTCATTCAAGCAGACATCCAAAGAAGGTAATGGCATCCAATTCATTAGTGCAGATCGAACAGTTTCATACTAGGAAGCACGGACACTTCTCCGGGGCCAGAGTGTCGGTGTCCGACACGTGTCGGACACGGACACGCTCCGGACACGCTCCGACACGTGTCGGACACGCCCAAAAGAGTGTCCTGATTATTTTTTTTATTTTTAATATTTCGGACACGCTGGGACACGCTGGGGACACGCTGGGGACACGCAGGGGACACGCTGGGGACAGTGACACGCTGGCCTCTTTTAATTGGAAAAAAAATAATAAAAATAGAGTAAAAAATGAAAAGAAAAGGGGGCTTTTTATAAAAGGTCATAACTTATTTGTTTGCTAAATTGATTACAAAGTGAAAATAATAAAATTAGAGTAAAAAAATGAAAAGAAAAGGGGGCTGATTGCAAAAGGTCATAACTTATTTGATTGCTACATTGATTACAAAGATAAAATAATAAAATTAGAGTAAAAAATGAAAAGAAAAGGGGGCTGTTTGTAAAAGGTCATAACTTATTTGTTTTCTAAATTGATTACAAAGTTAAAATAATAAAATTAGAGTAAAAAATAAAAAGAAAAGGGGGCTGTTTGTAAAAGGTTATAACTTATATGATTGCTAAATTGATTACAAAGTTAAAATAATAAAATTAGAGTAAAAAATGAAACGAAAAGGGGGCTGTTTGTAAAAGGTCATAACTTATTTGATTGCTAAATTGATTGCAAAGTTAAAATGATAGTATCTTTTAGTATATGATTAGATATATTATTATTATTATTAATTATTAACGTGTCCCTAACGTGTCCGTGTCCTACTTTTTTGAAAAATGCCGTGTCGGCGTGTCCGTGTCGTGTCGTGTCCGTGTCCCGTGTCCGTGTCCGTGCTTCTTAGGTTTCATATTTAGTGCCCAGTTTCATCAAAAACTGATCCCTTTGACTATATGCCCGAAGATCTTGAATTATTGTCGAAACATTGTCAGCCACGTCTGCATATTTAATATTATCGTATTCCGACCATAGTGTACGAAAACCCGAATAGTAGTCTTGTATTGACAAGGTTCCTTGTGCATATTCAGCAATCGCACATTCAAGATGAAATTGACGCACAGAGTTATCTTGATGATACATTTTCTTCAAATACCCCCATATGTCTTTAAAGGTTCGGTAAGGTTTGAGATTCATTATCAGATGGGGCTCGACGGATCCTAGAATCCATGATTTTATTTTCGCATCTTTAGAAGGCCAAGATGATATCTTCTTCTCATCCTCATTGGGTTTAGGGTCAGATCCAGAAATATATCCCCACAATTCCTTAGCTTCAAGGTATATTTGGAACTGGAAAGACTAGACAGGGTAATTCTTTCTAGTGAATCGGATCAAAGTAACTTCAAATTTTTCCATCTCAAATTGATATTGGACAAAAAACTGATCGAATTAATGAAAAAACAGCAAAAATCCAGTAACAGTGAAGAGATGAAGGCTAAAAGTGTATAACAAAACTATTGTGTAGAAGCCAAGATCCAACGAAGCAGTGAAGAGAAAAACCAACACAGAACAGTAACAGGCCCAAAAAACACCCCAAACGACCTTGAATATGCTTATAGATCCTCTACGTGGGCCCCACTAATGGTTCTGGACAATGATCAGATGACGGATCTAAGGAAGCACATTAATCTGGCTTCTACTGGAAAAAGAATGATCCAAATCCACTGAATATACAAGATTCTGGACGGTCTAGATGAAAACAGTATTAAAAATCTAGAAAATCTCGAGAATGAGTAAAAGACCAACGTGGACGTGCTGAAAAATTCTGGAAAAATCACCAATAATCTTAGAAATTGCAGGTGACCATGTCTGTATAGGTTTTTGAAGGTGGTTTGATGATCAGAGGTGGGCCACCTGGAAGATGAGACTGCTGCAGAGTATGGACTTCTCGAAACAAATCCTTGATCTGTCTTTCTTCACGAGAGAGATTGATTTCTCTCTATTCTAATTGCCTTAATGCTGTGTAAGATCAAAAACCCAGATTACCTTGAATGTAGCTCTGATACCATGCAGGGCCGGCTCACCATATAGGCAGGTGAAGCAAGTGGTGGGGGCCTCACCATGAGAGGGCCTCATAATTTTGTTGGATTAATAACATTAATATGATAAAGCTAAAAGAGAAAATCATGGTAGATTTGAAAACCAAAACCAGAGAAGATAGACGCAGAAGAAGAAGCAGAAAACAGAATAAAAAAAGTATTCTAAAATAAGCACGTTTTTAAAGGTATCAAATCTCGCTGGGAATCATCTGAAATGAATTCAAATGAACTCGAGTTAGAAGAGAAAATTGATCACAATTTGACCCGTTTTCTAATGAAACTAAAATCATCGAAAAATTCCATCATTGGAAAAATTTCATAAAATCAGAATTACAAATAAGTCCTTTTTAAAAAAAAATACCATATTTTTCATAAAATGGCATTTCAAATCAACCTTGACTCATGGGGTCCACTAATTAGGATACTATTGAGTCTTTTACAAACTCATATATTGCTTATTGAATACTATTAACAGTACCTGTTACAGTTGCTTCCACCGAAAGAAGTTTTTCGAAATTAAAGTTAATAAAATCTTATTTATGATCAACTATGTTACAAGAGAGATTAAGCGGGTTAGCCATTTTATCTATTAAGAAGAAAATTTTGGAAAACCTTGAATACAAAAACTTGATCAATAAGTTTGCATCACAAAAGGCAAGAAATGTTAAATTCACTTAAAAAAAAATAAATCCCTCAACAAGCTCTAAAAAAAACAAAAACCCAAAAAAAAAAAAACCCAAATTTTTTTTTTTAAGTCCGCCAATGTACTACTCATAGTGTACATTGCTGGTCCCAAGTCCGGATTAAGGACGAGGGTTTTCTCATGTTACACATAGAAGCTAGGGGCCTCGTTTATACTTTCGCCTTGGGACCACATATTGTCTTGAGACGGCCCTGATACCATGTCATTCTCACAATTGCAAAACACAGAGAATAGAACGAGAGTTCTGAAAACAGATTGTATTATTTGAGTCCCCTTTCCTTTGGAGATCTCTCCTCATTACATAACTATTACATGCCTTAATCAAGGCTCTAATCTAGGTAAGTATATCAATTACTATTCTAAGTTATGGAAACAATGACTAAAATGGAATATATACAACTATGTACAACTGTAGCATTGACCCAATCAATCCACGTGATATATTATGGACTGTATCTGGGCTGGATCCCTTCAAGGGTCGTGGGTCTGTTTAACATTTGGTTGTGGAAAGTGATTCTCTTAATGCTATTTCTTAGGTGTTCGATCCTGCCAAGGCACCTTGGAGGTTTTGTATTTATTTCAATGAAATTAAGTTCATCTTGTCTGAAGTTCGGGTCATCTTTCAACATGTTGGGGGGGGTCGGCTAATAGTTTTGCAGATTCTCTTGTGAAATTGGGGGCGGTAGGTCCTCTGATTTGTTTGTCTCCACTGTGCAATTTGTTTATCTTTTTCTTGTTTCTTTGGTATATCTTTTTTATACCATTGTCTTCCCCTGTCTCTTTGATAGAGCGTGTTTTTTAGTTCTATTCTTCTTTCTTTAATAAATTTTACCATTGCCTATAATAATAATAATAATAATCTTTTAAAGAATTTACTGGTTTAGATTTAAGAGAAAAGAAAAGTAAGGAAGAAGATTCAGCTAAGTCAATTCAGTAGATGAGCTCTAATCGCATCGATCACTCAATATTCAACAGTCTGAACCAAAGTAGCAAGTTTTACTAGTTTGGATTCTAGGTATGTTGCATTGTAACTTAGCCGCAAAGTTGTGTTGTGTCTGTCCAAAATAACAAAAGCCAAAACAGGCTTTGAGCAGTTGTATTCCTGAGGTCATCTTCTCTTCTTTTTTTTTCTGGGAAAAGATGTCTTTTTTCCCCTCCTTACCATCTCCGCAACTTGTTTAAAATATTTACCAATATTTAAATTGATGAACTGGGCTTGGTAAAGATCATCTGTGTTAAAAAATGTATTATCTCTGAAAATTTAAAGCAATTTCTTAAATCAGAAAAGAGTGCAACATCAAAAATAAAATAAGCATTTATGTTGTTATTATTTAAATGAAAAGGGACACAGAGGAGGTTAAAAAAATGGAATAAGGCGATAATGGCATTGTTTTTGTAGTTACAGTCTATAAGACGTCAAAGTAGTTGGAAAGCAGGTACAGATGAAACCTTCTTAACAAAAATATCATTGCAAAAGATTACAACTACCACATTCATAAGATGAGAATTGTCAAAATTCTATTAATAGCACTATAAAAGTGATAGTTTTTGGATTCCAATATAACTGAAAATTGGTGCCAAATAAGATGACAACTGAAAGGCGCTGCAGTAGCCACCGTCCTCATACCTTATCAAAGGAAAAAAGATCTCTATGCAATCCTTCATCCAGCAAATCCCACCGACGGTTGGCTAGTGAAAAGGAAAAGTTGTTGCTGGGCATAGGGAACTCAATTCTCTAGAAGATGGAAAAAATAAATAAATAGAAAGAAATATTAAGTACATGAACAAAGTTTTAGGGAAAGAGAACTCACATTTGGATGTCCAAACTCATTGCCTATGAAATTGAGGTAAGCACAGCTGCTCATTGTAAATGTAATTAATTTGATCATCTGAACTTGTGATAAAAGAAAAGAAAATTGGTAATGTCATGGTCTAGATTTTGCTTTAAAAAACTCAATACTATAAACAAAAGTGATTTGTTATATTATTAGTAATGAAAAGAAAAAAAAACATGGGCCAATCCACTGATAGCTCAGTTGGTGAGGCACCTTCCTTGCACAGAAACAACCAGGGATCAATCCCCAGCAGTAGCAAGGATGGTGAGGGGCTTGGGTGAGTTTGTGGGTGGCTGGGTGTGTGAGTACTTACCTTACTGAAAAAAAAAAAAAAAACCTTATGCAATCAGAACAATTAATGACAACATACGAACAGGTATATAGCATACTTTGTGCAATGAAGACCCTCGAAGGATCAGATGTTGTGCCCCAGAGGAATGCTCTTTGATTTCGCCAAACAATAGTTCAGCAAATGACCTGCCTCCAGAAATGGACTGCCGCAAGCATCATCAAAATGGACCACCATTAGATGCATGGACACAACAGGGAGATGAAATAAAATACCACTAATACTACAATAAATAAAATGATAATTAAGAATGTTCTAATATCCTTGTGCATAGTAACTCAAATCCTACATAAAATCATTGGATCAAGGCCACTCGGTTAACATTTTAGACATTTAGTAGGAAGATAAATTTTAATAAGTAGCATATATATGGGGATTTCTTTGAGAATGCTTGCCTGTTTTGGAAGAAGAAATTACCAGCAGTGTGGGCCCATATTGATGCACCGATCTTTTCCCACCTTTTTTTATGTAGGACAGACCCATGGTCCCCCATGGATCGATCAGCCAATGGGCCCAGCCCATCCAATTCGACCTATCATCTTGGGCCCGGCCCACATATTCTATCATATTTAGAGTTTTATTTATATTTTAAGTTGTTTTTATGTTAGTTGTTTTAATCCTGGCCATCAATGTGTTTGGATGGTCCAAATTAGTTCTAAGTTTATCTTTTCTCCTATTTAAGTAATGTAAAGCTTCCTTGGCTAGGAAGTTGAAAATTATGATGAATGAAGTTTTTCAGAGTGATTTTGGGTTCCCAAGTCCTCTTTTTCCTCCCCTGTGATAGGGAGTTTGGTGTGAGGCCAAGATATGTTCTACCCGCTGCACCTCAATCTGCTGATCGTATCAATTGGTATCAGAGCAGAAGGATCCTAAACAAGATTATTCGGCTATTCTTCGTTTTCATTCCATTAAACATCATCATTCCATTTATTTTATCACCACCCCATCATCCCGTTCTTACAACCAGACCCACCTTCACCGTCAGCCCTGTTCCATATCAAACACCAACAGACCCTTCCAACCTCAGCCGATCATCCTCCAAGACCATTCCACATTGACCAAACCACACCCAAAACTCAATTCAACATAGTCAAATGCCGAGTGCTATCATCCACCATTTCCCACCTTTGTCGAACAAAACATCATCTTCATCAAAATCCGTCATCGGAACTCCATTCATACCAAAGAAAAACCAAAATCCCCACCCACAATCCCCAAGATTTCGAAACCCTAAAGCCCCAATATCCCAAGCCTAAATATTAGCCCAGATTTTCCAAAACCCCCAAATACCCGAGCCCTAACCTAATCGAACCCCATCTCCAAACCATCTTCCCAACTCCTCTCCCTTCAGCCGAACCTCCATTACAGCACATCTAAAAAAACCCTCAAATCCCCTTTCACCTCCTTCCCATTCGGAAAAAAAAATAGATAAGGCTGCGAGAGGAGAATCAGTAAAAAAAAAAAAAAGATAAATAGAGAAGAGGTGTGGCTCAATGTCAAAGTGCCCAATGTCATGTAGTGGTCTAGGTGTCAGATGTGAATCATGTTGCTGTTTGAATTTAAGTTAGCATCAACAAAGTTGTTGGGATGTTCCTTAGGAGTAGGAGTAAGTTATGAGAAATGGGGTGTGATCTGATGTGGTTAGAGTAGATGGTGTCAGGTTTGTAATTGGGGAAGTAGTTTTGTATCACAGTCATTGAAGTGCGTGGGTACGTGGGTCGATCAGTTGTTATGTGTCATGTATTTAATTGTTTTGTAAAGAGAGAGATGGAATAGGGAAAAAACATATTTCTTCTTCATCTTTTTAAGGAGGTTGGCTGCCCCGAACAAGCCGATTCTTCCACCATTCCTCGTCGCAGGAAACTGCACGCAACACTGGCACTATAGCACCAGTCACACTTCATCCCTCCGCTTGCAGCAGCATCAGCCGGAAGCCTCCATATAAGATTCGTCGAGCAACAGCAGCGCCCCACCTCATCCCCTGCCATCTCCACCAGACAACATCTCCACCTCCATTCCTCACCAGCACTGACTGAACCATTAGACCATGTGACTTTGTAGGGTTTAGACAGTTTCTCAGTGGGCCAATAAAGCTTCTCAATAACCTCTTACGCAACAAAATTTATTGCACTTGCATTGTCAATAACCAAATTAGTTAACCTGTCTTCGCACTTTACCCGAGTTCGGAATATCTTAGTCTGTCTCCACTCTTCTTCTTCCATCTCATTTGTGATGAGAAGTCTGCGTATGACAAGTGTGGGATTATCCTCTTGGGCAAAATGTGTCTCCACAACAAGGGCTCTTGTTCTTTGTTGAAACTTTCCTTCTTGAAACTTAGATGGTCGCATGTGAGACCATCTAATCATGTGCTCAACATGAATTGCTTTTTTGTATGCTTCTTGAATGGTATTACAGTGATTCATATTTCCTAAAATGTATGGCTTCAAACCTCTTATATATCAAGCTAAATCATGTGTTGGACTCTCATTCAATGCACATAAGTTATGAAATTCTTGAATTCGGTAAGTGCTTTCATCAATAGTAAACTTTCCTTCCTTGAAGCTAAGAAACCGCTCAAACAAAATTCTTTGAACTTCATTTGAGTGTCCAAAAATTCTCAAGATGACTTGGATACAAGGACAAAAAAATCTTACTCGTTTTGAAGAATGGACTGACCTGCTATGTGGATCTTGTTGTGAAGTGTTTGCAGACAAAAATGGATTGCTGACCAGTAGGGGTGTTCATGGGCCAATCTGGACCGGGCTAAGGAATATCCAGGCCCAGAACGGCATATAAACTATAGGCCTGAATCAGACCATAACTAGCTGTCAAAAGCTCGGCCCGCCTGAAAAACATTAGGCCCAAGCCCAGCCTGAGCTAGATATATAATTTAAAAAAAAAGAGCTTTCTCACATTGTCTCGTGTAGCTCAACTCATTTGGTCTTGAATCTTTATGTGAGAGTTCCAGTGTTGGAATCCTTGCTCTATAACTTTTTTGTAATTACTTTTACCATTAGGCTGGGCCGGGCTTTGGGCTTTCTACAACTAAATCCAAGAATGTCCTATCTATTAAATGGGCCTAAATAAAATATCCGAGCCCGGCCCGAGTACTAAATTCTAGGGACCAAGCCAGACCCAAATTGGGTTGGGCCCGGGTCGGGCTCAGGCTGGCCTGGTCCATGAGCACCCCTCTTGACCGGAGGCCTGATGGTCCTGATATTGGATGCGATGACCAGCAGTTGAGTAGTAGTTTAATATTGGATCAGGTCCACTGGACATGGTCCACAAGCAATGTGCAGAAAAAACTCCTGTAATTACGCTTGCCGAGGCAGACAGGTGATGAAGACTTGTTGCGCAGTGCTAGATATCAACTTGGCTAGCCTAGATTCAGGTTTGCCCCTTTTTTCTAATTCCTGAATCAGGCCTTACCAAATCAGAGGGCCCAAAGGAATTGGCGGCAGCATGTGTCCATGGACAAACACGTGTCTCTGCACAGGGACGAAGGGAGGGGGTTCAAGTGGGGTCACTTGCCCCCTCAACTTTTTATATTGGATTGAATATATGGAAGAGCTTGCAAAAAAAATTATGGCATTTTGGTCTGTCACAATTTTACCCCCACTCGCTTTTCATTCAAAAAAAAATTATGTATAATTTTGAAATCATCATATTTTTACTCAATAGGAGTTGGTCCCACCATATTGAGCACACAATTAAAAATACCATTTGCTCAACCTTATGGTGGGACTAACTCCTATTGGGGTAAGATTTGAAGAAACCACTTAAGGGAAGAGCTTTTATTCTGAGTAGCATGGATTTTCCTAGGTTGTTCACCATTTTTTAATATCAGTGAATGGCCATCAATGATGTTCGCTCAATCATCTATTCTCTTGCAGGCATCATGGCCCATCAAAAAGATTACAAGTCATTATGAGTGGTTTGGATTCATTATGGTGAGCTCTACTATTTTTTAATTTTAATTATTCTCAAAGTTCTAATAAATTGTCTTTAAATTTAATTGGTATTTTCAAATTTATGATTTTTCTTTGGATATTATTAAAAAAAACTCTGAAATAAATAAATAAATATGTTTTTAAATATAAGTAAAAGAAATCAATAAATATGGAAATAGTATTGATCTCCTCTACAAAATTTATAGCTTCACAGCTGGTTTTTTTTTTTTTTTGTCACTGATTTGGGATTTGGGTTCACGGTTTAGTGGTTTAACATCACCACTTTAAAGGGGTTTTTAACGGGATTTGGGAATTCTGATGTGTGGTTAGATGTGTAGGTAGAGGATTGAATCTAGTGGTGACGATGAAGATAGGTTGAAGGGATTGTGGGTTTCGGTTGTACATGTAGTGGGATTGGATTGGATGGATGGTAGTGATGGGCTGGTGGTTTTCGTGAACGACTCTGGGTGTAGTGACAAAATGTCTGGTGATGGGTTTGAGGTGATGGGCGGAAGGTTTGATGATGATGAAAATGAATATGATGATGATAATGGATTGAAGGAAAATCCAAACAAAGGGATAGGATTACAGGGTTACCTCAATCGGCGCTCAAAGCAACATATATCACTGATGCAGCGCAGGTAAGGAAAGAGCAGCCAAGGACTACTCTCCGTGCCAATGGCTTAGGATATATTCACACCAATCTAGGTCTCACACCAAAGGCATAAAACTATCTCAAAGAGAACTCAAATTCTTATTTCAATATTCGACTAAGAGGATTACAATCCTTTAAATAGACTAACTAGCACTTTAGTTTGGAAACAAATAAAAAAAGAAACTATCTAATTTATCTCTAAACTTTAGCAATTACTAAAAATTAGGGAAATCTAAGAAAATCCTCTAGAACATGCAAAACAGGAAAGTGTACTTGAAAACATGTTCAGACAGACTTTTGGGCTAGGCCCAATAGTTTGTCGTCTACAGCTTGTCATGGAGATGATTACAAAACAGGAAAATTTAAGACTAGCAGGTATAGGGAATCAGAAGGAATGACGAATATAGACTCAAAACAGAGTACTGAGAAGTGACATGTTAGATTGAGGTGATAGAATTTAGTAAAGCAGTGGAATACACAAAACCATCCCCAAATAGATAGGATAAGGCTTAAATGATGGTGACATGGAAACGGTCATGTGTTCGAATCCCTCAGGACGTGTTTCTATCCACGTTGGTCATTTGGCGTGTTTCTGTCCACGTACGGAGCCCACACGTGAGGGAGGCCATGAGGACCCTTGGCTATGCATTGTTTTGTCGTTCACTAACAGCTAGAGCTTTTAGCATTTATGGTTATTAACACGGTATCAAAGCCGGGGTCATGTGTTTGAATCCCTCGGGACGTGTTTCTGTCCACATAGGTCATTTGGCGTGTTTTTGTCCACATGCAGAGCCCCACACGTGAGGGGGGCTATCAGGATCCTTTGATATACATGGCTATCAAGATCCTTTGATATACATTGTTCTATCGTTCACTAACAGCTTGAGCTTTTGGTGTTTCTAGTTATTAATAGAAACCACCATCGAGTTGAGAGAACTGGCAGTTTGATAATTATCTCGTTGTGATTATCAGAACTTCTAAGAATCTTATATGCATTTATAGAATGGAAGTCGCAAAACTATTAGGATGCTTTGAATTTATCATTCTTTAATCATTCAGTGTCTGATTTGGTCGAGGCTAGGATACAGTCCTACACCTAAAGAAAAAAAAAGTTCCCTCGAGCCTCAACAAGTCAAGCATAGAACCATAAATGATCTCCTTTTGAAAAACAACACCAAACAATGTGAACCAAGGAACACTGCTTTCCCTTGAATCCTCATGTGCAAAACCTATGGGAGGATTGATGTCGGCATGACTGATGACAGGGCCTAGCGTTTACCTCCAACACTGTCATACAGCCGCAGGCCCGCAGTGCACCTTCATATGGTTTGGAAGAAAAAATAATGAAAGGAAAGGAGGAGAGATGGAAAAGGGAAGAAGGAAAGGAAAGAGAGAAAGTAGATAAAGGTGTTTTTTTTCCTTTTTTCTTCTAAAACCTGCTCTGTGACACCATATTATAGAACAAAAAGAAGAAAATATTGTAGTTTTGTGACCCTAACTGCGCATGCACTCTATATTTATAATATTTGCTATTTCCAAAATTACATTAATAACCCAATTTTTACAAACCCACAGCAAAGGGCTAGTTGTCTACTAAATTACAAATCATTCCCTGAATGATTAAAGAATGATAAATACAATGTATTCTAACAAAAATCATCCCAAATAGATGGAACGAGGCTTAAGTGATGGTGGCGGCGACACAGATCAATGACAAACTGGGGAAATGGCAGTTTCAGAATTACCTGGTTGTGATTCTCAGCATATGTAAGAACCTTATTTGCATTATGTTTATTGCTGACTAGCACGCTTACAATCTGCCACAATTATAAATCAATGAGTGTTGAAAATGATTAATAAAAAATGAAAAAAATATTCATAAAGTAACCATCAAACAAATTGAATAAATCAACCATCACATTAATACGCATGCAAGGTAGCATGAAAAATACACAGTAAATCGCACTAGGATTCATCAGCTTATGACCTAATTGAAAACTGTGAAATGCTAGTACGTTGCCAAATAGACATTAAAACCTCTAACAAACAAACAAAAAAAATTAAAAAAGAAATAACAGAAAGATATTAAAAGCAATAATTAAAAAAATACCATCTTATAAAACCAATTTTGAACAACCTACAAGCATAACATACCGAAAGAATGGAATAAGAGCTTAAAGCCAACAAACGGATGGTGAAGAACTCTACAAGGTTCACTATGAGACAAGGGTGTAAACAAGACAAGCCTAACTTGCCCTTGATTGAGGTAGCTGGACTCATTAATGAGCCAAGCCAAGCTTGACAGGACTGAATCAAGCTCAAACCGGGCTGGCTTAATTAGGAATCAAGTCAAGCTAAACCAGGCTTGAGCATATTGGCAATGCATAACAGGCTTGAGCAGTTGAGCGCATTCAAACTCATATATCTTACAGCAAACTTTATACTATATATAGAATGTAGTAAAAATAGGAAATTCTTCTGATGCGCGGAAGTCCCAGTAACATGAGCACCATCAGAGCATAACTCTATATGAACCACTTTGGGTCACTACCAGTAAAGTATAAGGACAGGGATGGAAAGACCAAATGAATAAGGGATACTAATACAATGAGTGTGATGTATATATGGGTAGGATTTAAGATGGATGGGCCACACATGCCAAATCAAGAGGTAGCAATGTCAAAAGGTTTAGTCCTCATTTATCATGTTACCGTATGTCATTGAGTTATATTTTACAAAATATTAAGTATAATACATTATGTATTAGCTATATTTGTACAGCATTTACACCATGACGTACATGCACGCCTCCCTCCAAATCTTGGAATTCTTTGATATCTTGGAAAGAAAGGCAAGATCAGGTCAACAAATCTTCTACTAAAGCCTAACATAGGGCTGCCTTTCGCTTGTATTAAAATTATATGGCTCCGAGATCTACCTTCTGAATTTGACTTACCTCAAGCACAGCCCACTAGTCTTCACTCTTCATGCAAACAACACCAGTGCAATTCCTATGGCTGTTATTCTATTACAGAATACTTTTAGCTAAAAGAAATCAGCCAATAGTTAGGCGAATGTGTTAGCTAAACAGGGAGTGGACAGGTCTGTTTTGTTGTGTGATGTGTTGTAGAATGTAGAGTGTAAGGCATGCGCGCACCCACGCACGTGCACGCACGCACACACACCTGCCCACGAATTTACAAATTTCCATCATATTTACTAAGGCCATGATTTGCGAAAGTCGGAACTTCCTTATTCAAAAATTGTTGTTCGACTCATTTAGAGATTGGTTCTTAATTGGTTTGATTACAGTTGGGTTCTTCTTTTTATCAAATCTGCTTTGTGACCTCTTCAATGGATGGATGCTATTTATAGGTCCAAAAGGAGGTCAAATTTTGTGGAGATCATCTATCCTTCTGGTTATTTGGTGCATATGGAAAGAGAGAAACCGGCACTGCTTTGATAACTAGTCTTCTTCTATTGAGGCTATGCTCATAAGGTGAAGTTTAGTGCTGCTCCATGGGTAAATCTTCCCCCCATTTTTGGGGTTTTTCAGTAAAGCTCATCATGTGCAATTGGAGAGAGGTGGCATTTCAGTAGCACTATGGGTGATGGTTTCTAGTTCAGTCCATTTTAGTGAATTCTGGGTTTGGGGATGTATCTGTTAACTGCTGTTTGCTTTTTCAGTATATATCAAGGAAAAAAACTCGGACTCAGGACCAGAATCGGTCAGGGCCAAGTGGACTAAGCCGAGTCGCATGGGACCCAACTTTGTCAGGGCCGAGTCACATAATTCAAGTCCAAGTCCCATAGGAGTAAAGGACCCAACTCATTTAAGGCCGAGTCTAAGTCAACTAGGCCGATTTTTTAATCCATGGTATATGTCTCTTGTACTGATTGGTACTGTTTGTCAATGCAAATTAAAATTTAAAAAAATGGTTGCTCTGGAAGGGTCATTCTTATATTGTAGACATACATTGACTCATAAAACATCTTCAAAGATAGGGATGTTCTAAAGAGAATCGCATTGTCAAAACATGCTCTTCAATTGTGTTAAAACACTTCTATATGAGAATATGAACACTCTAATTAAGGCTCACTGAATTCAAAGAATCCAAATCCCTTTTCGCCCTTTTATGATTTTGTTACACAATGATTGTCAAGTATTTAGGTGGGACTCGCATAGTTTGCTCCATACAGAATGAAAACCAGTTCATTGGTGAAAGCTCCCCTGTAATTTCATGTTCTATGGTTGATAAACATGTTTTTCTACATCCACAACATTTGGAAGCTACCAAAATGTTGTTAATATGAAAACACTAGAGACTCAGGAAAGAATCATTTTCAAATGAAAATAAAACTCAAACAGCAATGAGTGCCTTCATCATCTACACATCTTAGCAACTACAAAAATCCTAGAGTCCATGCATCAGAACCTGAAAGGAAATAATTTCAAGAGGAAAATATTAGATCTTGATGTAAAGAATATAAATGTATATAAGCGCCGTAACTATGTTGAAGTAACATATAAAACCAAAGCTCCTGTCACAATCGAACTATAATGACATACAAGATACTTTCACCAGAAAAAATATATCATTAGATACAAAAATGAAGGGCGAACCTTATCCATGTTCCATTCATGGTCAGGAACATTCTCAAGAAACCATAACCACATGTCTGATGCAGAAAGATTGACGTAGTAATCAAATCCCAATCCTCCTTGATTGATTGGCTCGCATAGTCCAGGATACATAGTAGCCTAACAAAATCAAGAAAACCCTGTGACCAGAAAATACAAAAAAACAAGACAGCTCCTAATCTATAAAAGACTACAGGAGACGACAACTAATGAACTCCAAAAGAAAAGGGAATGATGATGCTTTGAGATGATGATGATAATAATATAGTTGGTGTGCACAAAAGGATCATGATAATCAAAAGTGTTAGAACCAAAAAAGCACTCCCAACATTTCTCCAATCTTTCCAAATGAGCCAGATGCGTGCAAAACCCATGCATGCACAAAGAAGAATATGCTAATACATATACATGTAATGTAGTTTATGTGAGCACAATGCACAGAATTAAATAAATGAAGCATCTACAACCAACAAGAGGTTTTGCTTAACTGAGACAAAGCACAAGGTGGAGGGATTTGAAAGGAGAAAGCGCAACAATATTTAAGGGTAAGGCGATTGAGGATGGAGATTGGAATTTTAAGCGATACAACAGCGATGTGGAAACAAATGACTAACTATATTAGCAAGGCTGCAAAAGAGGTGCTTAGAGAGTCGAAAGGGAAAAGACACTATAATAAAGAAACCCAGTGGTGGAGTGTAGAGGTTCAAGAAGTTGTTCAAGAGAAGAGGCGTCGCTACAAAGTTTGGCAGCAGACTAGAAATATGGAAAACTATGAGATGTATAAGGCGGCAAAGAAAGAAGGTAAGAAATCGTCAGTGATGCAAAGTGTAAAGCATATGACGACCTATATAATAAGTTGGGAACAAGAGAATGAGAGAAGGATATTTTTAAGCTTGCAAATATAAGAGAAAGGAAAAGTAGGGACTTAGATCATGTCAAATGTATTAAGAGCAATGACCAAAAGGTTCTAATGAATGACAACGATATCAAAGAAAGGTAGAGGGAATATTTTAGCATACTTTTAAATGAAGACTACATAGGAGACATAAGAACAAAAGAGGATACTCCGTTAGCAAAGCATACTTTTATTTTTGTAGAATCAAGGTGGTGGAAGTGAAGAAAGCATTCAAACAAATGAAGACAGGAAAGGCTACGGGTCCAGATGATATTCCAATTGAGGCATGGAAATGCTTGGGAGAAGTTGGAGAGATTTTGTTAGCTAGACTCTTCAATAAGATATTAATGACAAAGAAAATGTCAGATGAATGGAGAAGAAGTGTTGTAGTGCCTATATATAAGAATAAGGGAGATATACAAAATTGTATCAACCATCGTAAGATTAAACTCATGAGTCATACTATGAAGCTATGGGAGAGAGTAATGGAGCAGAGACTTAGACTGAAACCTAGATATCTGAAAATCAATTTGGTTTTATGCCAACGAGGTCAACGATGGAAGCTATCTTCTCACTTAGGCAATTACTAGAAAAATATTGAGCGTAGAGGAAATATCTACATATGGTTTTCATCAATTTAGAAAAAGCCTATGAAAGGTTACCTAGAGATTTGATTTTGTGGGTTTTAAATAAAAGGAATGTTCCAAAAGGTTATTTTGAAATTATTAAAGGCTAGTATGAAGGAGCGCTAACGAGTGTGAAATCGACTTGTGGAGAGACAAGTCAATTCCCAGTAACCATAGGTTTGCATGGGGTCAGCCTTAAGCCCTTGTCTCTTTGCACTGATTATGGACGAGTTAACAGCTCATATTCAAGAAAATGTACTTTGGTGTATGTTATTTGCAGATGATATAGTGTTGGTAGATGAATCAAGATATGATGTTAATGCGAAACTCGAGAGATGGCGGCAGGCATTAGAATCCAAAGGCTTTAAAATAAGCCATATAAAGAAGGAATATACGGATTGTAAGTTCAGTGGGCATATAGAAAGAGCTGAAACTAATGTGAGAATTGAAAACCATGAGATACCACAAAGAGATTCTTTCCATTACCTTAGCTCTATAATTAGTAAGGATGGGGAGATTGATGAACATGTCGAACATAGGATAAAAGTGGAATGGTTGAAGTGAAGACTTGCTTCTAGAGTGCTTTGTGACTAATGAATGTCAACAAGATGGAAGGGAGAATTTTACTGAACAACGATTAGACAAGCTACGACCTATGGGTCAAAATATTGGCCAATCAAGAAGCAACATTGCACAAAATAGATGTTGCAGAGATGAGAATGTTGAGGTGAATGTGTGGTAAAACTAGGAAGGATAAAATTAGAAATGATCATTTTCGATAGCATTTAGGGGTAGCAACGATGGGGGGATAAAATTAGAGAAACCCGTTTGAGATGGTTTGGGCATGTCGAACATAGGCCAACAAAAGCGCCGGTAAGGAAAAGTTTGGTTATGAAGGTTTATGGCCCACCAAGGGGAAGGGGTAGGCCAAAGAGGACGTGGATGAAGGTAGTAAAAATAGATCTGAAAAAGTGCAATTTATCTAAGGATTTGGATCAAAATAGATCGGAATGGAGAAACAGAATTCGTATAGCCGACCCCAACATGATTGTGATGATGATGATATATGACTTGTGTAATAGTAATACTACTATGAACAGTGAAGCATATCAACCCATGTAGTGAAGAAATCCTTTTGCTTGGACATCCCATACAGAATGCCATACATTCCCTCCTGCAGTGCTTCCAACTGCTTTTGAACAACATTTCCATCAAAATGCAAGTACAATAAAGCCAACATCGTTAAGAGAGATGCTCTCCTATAAGCAACGACAACAGTATATGCAGTCCAGTTCCGTGGGGCCCACTTAAACCCACCTTTAATCAATGCAGCCCCTTTCACACTCTCATCCCCCCATGATGAGACACCAAGCCCAATTTCACTCTCATCAAACCCTTATCCACCATTGGATTGAATCTTAAAAGAAATTTGCGGTTAAAAGACCCCTAAACTTCATGGCTATTAAATCAAGGGCTAGGATGATCTAAAGGGGCATTTTTTGGTTGACCCTTATCCATAAGGAGACCTTTCCATGTAATGGTTCAAAAAAAGCAGCCGCTGCGCTATTTTGAAAATAGCGGTGCTACGTTTTACAACCTAGTAGAGCCAAATAGTTTTAATTTAAAACATTGTTTTTCCCATTTCTTCTCCTCAATAGCCTTTCATAAAGTTGTCTCTAGCCTTATATGGTTCCAAGTCACTACAAAACACAAAATTGACTGCTACACAAGATTTGATTTCTTTTGACCACTTAAAAAATCCACGCCGTTACGTATCACCCGCTACATAGCCTTTTGGCCACTGGCCGCTACGCCCACCGCAACTGCTATTTTGATTCTTATTGTACCACCCCCACTGATAAGTAAGCATTTAAGTGGACCCCACGAGCTGGACTGCATATGAGAAGCATGCAGTCTACTAATAGAAGAACATTCCCTATGTTAAGAATGGCTGGGTATAATACGAAAATTGTTTCTGAATGGTATTACCAACAGAATGCCAGTACAATAAAAAGCAAATGTTGTAAAGAATGGCTGGATACTGAAACGAAACCAGTGCTCCAGAGAAACCTTGCCCGGCCAATCTGGAAACAATTTGATATATACTTGTGATTCATTGTGCTTCAGCATTAAACACTACATGATCAACTTTAATTCAACATAAACTTATCTAGTCTGATAAACAATAGAGGAAGTAATAAATAACCCATCTATCTAAAATGGAGTCAGTGTCACTTATGAACAGTAGCAGTACTGCCGTACAATGAAAAGGTGCAATCCATCAATCAGTAGCCACTATTTGAACTTAGAAGAGGTAATTTTAGCTGGAGTTTGTTGGCATTGGAAAAGTAAGCAATAATGCATGGATGAAGTTAGAATTTGGGAACAAAGAATGAGAAAATCAAAAACTAAATATGTTGAATTAAAATACATATTCAGCATGAGTTGAACTAACTAAGGACTGCAAGTATCCAGATCACTTAAAACTAAATGTTCAACACAAAGAAACCCTATAATCTTGCACACAATTTTAAAAAACAAAAAAGGCACCAGTGCATTCTTGTTACAAAGAAGCTTTAACTGTGGAAGATGGATACATGTAGCTCAAACTAAATAATAAAATCAAGGAGATAATGTATCATCACCACTTACATCTTCTGCAATCGTTATAATCTCAGGATGAAGCTCGTGTAGCATCTCATTGGCCAACATAAGATATAGTAAAGCTTCCTTGTCCACATATTGATTACAATACCTGAAAGAGAAGGCTGATAATTTCAGATAGATTTTTTTTTCTTTTTTTTTTTCTTTTTTGCATCTGTTTCAGAAAAAGATTTGAACCAGAACATACTAAACCAAAGATGCAGAAGAGAAATGTACACCATATCTAAGAAATGCTAAATTGGAAACTAGTGCTCTCCTTGTACAGTTTACATGACAAAGTGTTTAACTACCAAAGATATTTCACAAAATCCAATAATTCCAATCCAACAGGAGAAATCAAGTAAAATAGAACTAGCACACATTTTTAATCACCTTAATTGGATCAATATATGGTCAATTTATTGGCAAAAGAGAATTTCATGAAAAATAATGCTAACAACCAAGATAAGGAGTTGCCACTAACATAATCTCATAATGTAGGTCATTTAGTTATTTAAAACATGATGCCGATCAATCCACATCAACTGACATTGATCGAGAAACTCAAGAGTTAATAATAGAGCAGGCAGTCGAGTATTTGGAGGCTCAAGATCACGCCTGCAGGACCTGTACACCTCTCTAAGTGGACCTAGGGTCGGATGGACCCTAAACAGTCACCAGATATTTAATAAAATACAGCATCAAGGGCTTTTTTGACAAAACAGTTAAAAAAGAGGGGGTTTCCCTGTAAAAATAAGGAAATTCATGCCTAAAAAGACGGTAAACAATGGGGATGTCAATGGGCAGGGTCAAGTTCAAGTTTAGGCCAAATGGCCAACCAATACCTAACCCAACTAACACACGAGCTTCCCCATACCAAACCCATGACAGCCTGACAGGTTTAGGGCCTGGGTTATTTTACCTACCCTATGATAGGTACACATTGGGTTGGGTTTCATACTAAGCTACCTTTAAAGTTTGGGCCCATGACCTTCAGTAATATGTCACTGCTCATTGCCACTTGTACCAGTGGAATTTTCTAAAGAAAACTTATTGAGTAATAAAAATGAACGAAAAGCGTGGTGAGGCAGAGTCAGGTGCAGCCAGAACCCAACACTAGCCCAAACCCAACCTGGGTCCAAATTTCCAAACCCATCTCAAACCAAACCAAACCAAGCCTTTTCCCACTAGGTGGGATCAGCTATATGGATTTGACGACGCCAATCAAATCTGTTTAGGGCCATATCCTCCATTAGATCCATAAAGGCAAGGTCATGTTTAATAGTTTCTTTCCAACTTCTCTTGGGTCTCCCTCTCCCTCTCCTACTCCTGACAGTCTCCATGCTTTCACACCTTTTAACAGGTGCCTCCGTTGGACGCCTTCTAACATGGCCGAACCATCTCAGTCGATTTTCTTCAAAACCCATCTCAATTAACCAAAAATAAATAATTGCTTAGAAAGTTTTATGGCGATCGAGGTGATTGACCCCCTTCTTTTAACTTGAAATATTATAGTATCACCAGGGGAACAAATCAATTCAAGTCTATCTCTCTGGGTTTTGGCAATCTGTGGTCTGAATTCACCAAACCAGTGTGACAGTTACGGATGAGGCTCTTGCCTGTCAATCCAAGCCCAGGCCCATTTTGGGCCCAGACTTCATATCCTACTTAGTCAAAGATACTTTAGTTTGTAAAACAGATTTTTAGGATCTGATAAGTGAATACTTACATGTAATCAGGGCATTCAGCCCCTTTGTAATGACAGAACAGTCGACCAAGATGGGGACTGCATTCAGCATACTTTTTGAGTTTTCTTTTCATCTCTCTCAATGATATGGTATCAGAGCCTTGATCTCTAGATCATCCAAGACATCTTCCACGTCTGGAAGCTCTCCGATCATCTCAGATCAGGTGTGGCCCACCTGAGATCGTCTTCAACAACTCTGCGGATCCAGACCATGTTGGTCGACTGGAATTGCTGGTATTTATGGTGATTTTTCAGGAATTTTTTTCCCATCCAACATAGGTTTTCCATCACCATTTGTGGTACTTCAGTTTTCTCCATCTGATTTCATCTCGGCCGTCCAAAATCAAGGATCTTGGTTATTTTTGGCTGAATCTTCTTCCCTCACTCACGAAAATATGCTGTGTCTTCATCCCCAACCTCTGATCTGTCCTATGATGATCTGGTGGGGCCCACGTTTATGGAATCATACTGACGAGATGGTCGTCAGTCATTTTTAGTGCAGTTCTGTGCACTGTTTCGATTGCACAGTCCCTATTTGTGCATCTTCTTCATTATCAAACACATATTCTTCACTGGAAGCCATTTTCTGCCACCTGATCGTCTGTGATCATCCCTGATCATCTCAGATCAGACGTGGCCCACCTGCGATCATCACCACCGTATCAGTGGAAGCAACCCATCTTGGTCGCCTGGCTCTCTTCTTATTTATGAAGAATTTTTCAAGATTTATGGATCATCAGAGGTAGGCCTTCTACTAATTGTGGAAATTCAGTTTTATCAACTTGTTTTCATCTCAGCTGTCCAGAATTTTGGATTCCGATTAGTTCTGCCTGGGACCACTTCCACTAGGTGCGAAAATAGTCCACCCTTCCATCCCCACCCTTTGATCTGGCCATTGTTCATTTGCTGGGGCCCATGTGGGAATCCATCCACTGAACGACAGGGACGTTTCTGCACTCTGTTTGTGCGTTTTTTGGTCGCCATTCAGAAGGTCCACCATGACAGCCAAAGAGACCAGTTTCTGATTAGCTGCAAAAATGATTTTGTTTTGCAACAAATCTCAGGGTCCTTTGATAATACTTCTCAGAATAGAAACTGTGCATTAGGAAACTCCTTAACAAATGCTGGTCCCACATGAGTTCCTTGGGTTAATTGAGATCAAAGCTCTTCCTGGTCTTGATTGTTTCTAGTTTAAGAATCCATTTCTGCATCTCTTGTGATCTGTACTGTTGGATTTCTGCCTTTTGCCTCACCCGGGTTGTGGGTTTGTTGCTTTTCTGCCGGTTTGTAGGCTGCTTTCTTTTGTGCTCATCTTTTCTGGTGATTTGGGCGTAATTCTTGTGCTCATATTTCCATGAAATCGCCCCCCACTCCCTCCTCGCTGTAATTTTGATATATTGTCTATAATATACCATCACTTACCATGCAAAAATAAATAAAAAGAAAGAAAGAAGACCAGTTTCTGATGAAACTACAGTTATTACATTGCATGACAATGATGCTTGGCAAGTTTAATAGTCGCCAACTGATCAAAAAAAGTTTGTCAGTCGCCAAGGAGCTCTCAATTTCTCACTGACAGGGGCAAGTTGATCAAGTTGCAACAAATTATTCATCAAGAATAGTCAACTTAATATTATAAGCTTTTTCATTTGGGGTGCTTTCGGGTCATCGGATTTAGTCTGACTTTTTCGTATTCCTCTATGCTACCATCCCTAATCCCTTGACTTTAGAGCGGACATCATCAAATTCAAATTCAGCCAGGAGTGGGATGTCAACAAACTGAATGTACCTGGATCTGAATCCAGATCCATTTATCTCTATAGAATAGACGCATATTTGGATTCAAATCTGACACAGAACCTTATGTTTGTTAAGTAGTTGTTTGTGCAGTTTCCTATCACCAATTGGTTTTGGGATTACTGGCTAGCAACTTTGACATGGTATCAGAGCCTGAGGTCTCGAGTTCGAAACCACGCAGGGCAGAAATGTCCCATGCCGCGTTGTGTGTTTGTGCGGGCGCAAAATGCGCAGGGCAAAAAGGCCCCATGCCGCGTTATAGTCTTGTGCGGGCGTGTACTTCGGATCCGGGCGGTGTCCCGCCCGAAGGGGGATGTTAAGTAGTTGTTTGTGCAGTTTCCTATCACCAATTGGTTTTGGGATTACTGGCTAACAACTTTGACAATGTTCAGCACTGAGCCACTGAGTCTCGATTAGGGAAGTCCCAATAAAAACCCATAATGGGCTAATCTACAAGAATCCAAATCCAAATGAATTCGTTTTATAGTATTTTAATTTGAACTAGAATGATTTGGATCGAGATCTGATTATAGCGTTCTAAAATGAAAATGAATCCATCGAAATTCACACACTAATCAAAATGTTAAGTAAATATGTTACTCATTTACCCAAAAAAAATCAGTATGTTACTCACTCTTCTATGTCACCACTGAAGGAAGCAAAACCATTGTGTGTATACATCATTGACGAGAGTGAGTGGAACTGGAAACCATCAATTTGATACTCCATGACCCACCTGTTACAATGTTAATCTAATGAGCAATTCCACTAGGGAAATCAGATAAAAACAAATGCTAGAATAAATGGAATTCTATTTAGCTATATTCAAAGTACTTGATGATTAATGATGGTTCATAAGTAATTAAGTACCACTTCAAATTTGATAGAAGAAAATGTAGAACATCAACATCCTCGTACTTAAACATTCTGGTACCCCAATGTTTGTGATGTCGTCTTTTACCTACAATCAGGAAATGTTTTTGCATGGTCTAAGTGAAAACTTCAACAAGCATGAATCCTACCAATCTGGAAAGAAGATTAAAATAAAATTTAAAAGACAATACCATATTTCTACACAAAGAAGTTACAGGAAGTGAGTGCTGTGAAAAACAAAGAAATTGCAATAATACACTGGCAGTGCCACAATTGCCATATAATGAACATGCATGTCTAAGCTCTGTTGGATCCAATAAGTCATCTACACTATGGGATCCACCTTTTACATTGTTTTGCAATGCTGGTACTTGTTGAAAGCCTGCTAGCAAATCCCAGCATGTCGAACCCTTGAAATAATTACCAAATGTATATAGAGGTTCAACAATTTAAAAGGAAAACCAACTAGATCAGTAATCACTGACCTAATAATCTGGACCACTAGTACAAGATTAAGGTGCCTAAAAAACTCTTTGTTGTTGCGGAAGGAGGACGAATGGAAGAAAGGGATTGTCGTTTAGAAGAGTAGAGTCTGAGCTGGGTTTGCTGTTGTCAGACACCCTCCTTTTATGACTTACTTTCAGCTTCCTTTCCTAAAGTATTTACACCTAGGCCCTTTGATGCAGCCATGGGCCCATGTAGATACAAGAATAGACCCACTCCCAGCCACCCATCGGGCCCAACCCACAGTGGGCAAGTCCATCGGGCTGAGTCCATGGACAGCCAGCCCATTGGGCCAAGCCCATAGATGACTGATCCATTGGACCTAAGCCATGGACAGCCAACCCAATATCCAACTACGCTTTCTTTCTCATTATGTAGATTTCAATAAAATTTCCAAGATCTACATCAGATATAGCAAGATAATTGATTGGCACACAATCAATTAGGATAACTAATTCAATCAACCAAGATAATTGATCGACATGTAATCAATGAAAGAGAGAATATTTAGCATCAAGAGATTGGCATGTAAGGAAAGTTTATATAAGTCCCCAATAAGCAGGATTCACCTCCCATTCTACAAATAATCTCTTATTTTGTATCAATGAGAAATTCTCTCTTTCCCTCTCATTATTGTGAGCGAGCATTTTCCCACGTGTGAAGACTACTTGGGTTGCCAGTGGTAGGGCTGCACAACCGGATTTCCGGTCCGGTTTTTGGACCGGAATCCAGTCGAACCGGATTTCCGGTCTGTCCTAAAATGAAGGACCGGACCGGATCACTTATAAGTGGTCCAGACCGGTTTCATTTTTTTTTTTTTTCCTAAGTGGCCCATTCTATTTTGTGATCTAAATAAGGAGACTAATGTCTTGAATTATCAAGAGATGGCATGATTTCCAGTGGTCAAGTATTCAAAGGATGTGCCAATTTGAACTCTCACAGGTATATCAGAGGGACCCTCCTGGATATTGTGGCCCAGAAATTGTGGTCATCATAACCTATGGTCCTCGTTGAATGGAAGATTAATGAAATACACTACGATTGGAAGTGTTAAGTGCAGCTTCTGCATGTGTGAATCGACTTGATTTCCTGGCCCAGGAATCATTCAAGATGGGCCCATCTAATGAACGGCACAGATAATTGGATTGTTTACATGTTCCAAACTGGCATGTTGAGTAAGTTTCCCATCAACACCTGGTGATAGCATACAGTTTCAGTTGCACAGAAACAGGCCTGGCCCAGGCTGTAAAGTTATATTGTCAATGGGCAAAACCAACTGTGTATCAAACTCAACAAACTTAATAAAATCCGGTCCGGTCCGGTCCAGACCGGATCCCAAAAGGCCTGGACCGGACCGGACCGGACCGGATATAACCAGTTTTCCAAATCCGGTCTGGTCCAATCCAGTTTTGTGGTCCGGTCAGTTCTGCGGTCCGGTTTTGTTCAGCCCTAGCCAGTGGTGATGACTCCAAAGGCCAGGCATCCATGGTGAATGCATGAAGACTCCACCATCACTAGGTCCCATCACTGTTGATCAGTCTTACGAGATTACAAAGAACCTTATGAGATTATAAAGAATAATATAAAGATAAGGGATTCCTAACGAGTGCTAAATGAATGTGATCTTCACTCACTACACTTCCTTTTAAGATGACCATGTGAAAAAGGAGTGGAATTTGCTCATATGATAGCTTTTAGGTTTTCTGTATATTTTTACATACTTCCATATATGTTTTTTGGAAGAGAACATAAGATTACAGTATTATGATTTAAGATTTACAATTCACAATTAGGAACCCCTTAGAACTTTAAAATCCCATTTGACTCAGGAAACATTTTCTTAAACGATTTCATAAAAGTCTACAGTCGACACCCTGTCTTACTCAATCCTCCATCATCCAGGCCTGTGACCAGTACACATAAAGGAGGAACAGGTACCAAAACAGAGGATCTCATTCAAAGCCAAAAGATCTCCTGGTTTCACCGAGAAATGTGGTGCCCGGACATTAGTGAGGAGTACTCAATAATTTTGAAGACAAGAAAAGATACTCAAATATCCTAGTAGAAAGATCTCAAAATAAGCACACCAAGAACTGCAAGCATACACCAAAAATAGCAAAAATATGCAGCTCAACAAAGAAAAATCTGCAAAAGGATGTTTACAGAAGTTTTTATGAATTTATCTGCAAAACATCTCATTCTTACCAGTATGGAAGAAGCAATCATTAGACCCATCAAATAATGACAAACCAACCATCTCATCTGCAGCTGCATAGGAATGGACAATATCTAAGAAAACCAGCAGCCCAAGCCCTGTGGAAAGAGAACAATTACACAATAAGAAAATAGCCATGAAAACCATTAGAAGGGAACTTGATAGAAAAAAGTAAAACAGCAATGTGAAATCTCTGACTCTGCTCTTTTATGTTGTTGTATTATTTATTTTAGATTTCACATACAACAACCAAATGCAATCTACAGATTGAATGTGAAGGTGGATATGTGTGTCAATGCGAACCATGTGCTTCATCGACTAAATGCTTGAAGTCATCAGGGGTTCCGAATCGGCTGCTAACAGCAAAAAAATTAGTTACCTGTATCACCAGAAAGAAAAACACATAAAAAAAAATGTAGGCAGTAACAAGAATAATACTGAACACAAAGAAATGACCTAGTCCCAATTGTAGATGGGCTGCACCAAGATGGATTTCCAGTTTAGCTGCCTCAGTTATGAAATATTTGATGGCAGACGCACAAGATGAAATGCTTACGTGTGTTGTTTGCAGATCATGTGGTGCGAACAAGTCAAATAAAAAATCAAATAAATAACAAGCTCAAACTTTGGAGAAAGGCTTTCAAGTCAAATGGTTTCAAAATTAGCAAAAAAAATATATGTATGTAGGGTGATTTGGTCAGATTTTTGAAAAGATACAGCACATATAGCTAAGCTATGTATGCAAAGGCTGATGTGTGGAGTATAAAGAAATGATAAAATTAGGAATGAGTCAACTAGAGGGTGCTTGTGGTGGCTCTAATCAAATGGAAAATCTTAAAATTTCATTCGAGATGGCTTCACGTGCTATGAGTAAAAAGAGCTAGTAGGGGAAAACTGATGAAGACACGGAACGAAATTGTGAGGGTTGACATGTTACAGTGTAGAGAGTGGAGAAGTAACTCACAAGCCAGCCCCAAAGAAATGAGATGAGAGAGGAGAAGTAACTCACAAACCAGCCCCAAAGAAATGAGATTGAAGCTTTCATAACAATGATGATGACCAAAGGAGTAACACAAAATAAGAACTAATATTGCCTCTGAAGCAAAAGCAAGATTACACAGAACTAGAATAAACAAAAAATTAGGAAACCGAAGGGCCTGTTTGTTTGAGAGAATTCCTGATAGGAATTCCGACTGTCGGGAATTTCTGAAATTCTTGTCAAGAAGTCTCCATTCGAGAAGGAGATGAAGGGTGGTATTCAGAATTCCTGGAATTCCAAAAAAGCTAAACAGAAATATACAGCTCTGTTTTAAGAACTCCCTCTTTGGTGAGCCTATCCACTTCATCATTGGCCGAGCGCTTGATATGGTGGAAAGAAGGGTTGAAATCCCCTGAAAGCTGGAGAACCTCCTCAATGATATCCGCAAGGTACCAAGGGCCCAAGGGGGGTTTGAAGATTGGGACGCCCACCGGACTGCGCAAAAAGAGTCCCCTTCAACAAGTAGCCGATGAGGATGAAGATTAGCTGCTTCTCGAAGGCCTATTTTGAGAGCTAACAATTCAGCTTTGTTGATGGAACAAATTCCGGCAAGGCTAAATTATGAGCAAGACAAGAGTAAGGTCCATATCTTGGCTGAATGATGTAGGGACCTGATTCCTGATTTAATATTGTATTGTTTAAAATAAATTCAGTCCGATTTCATGTATGTATAAATCTGATTTTTGAAAGACGTGAGATGACTGAATTTTACATTTATAGAGGGATGGATACGTGATCATCCACATGCACATTGGATACCAATACCGAAACGGATGGGGGCAGATCGAATTTATGCATGGGGCTGATTGTATAGGCCAACTTGGTTATAAATGTGCATTTGGATAAAGAGTGAAATTTGAATTCAAAGTGCAATTAAAAGATCGTGGAGTGCTGTGTAATATCCAAAAACTTTGAATAACCTGGAATTTACCCGCGGGCACCCTAGACCACTAAGTATGGTATGAAGGCCCTGTCTGAATGATGTTGTCTGACTTAGGTTAGCCTCATGATGATAATAATGTCTGACACGGGTCAGCCTCATGGGAAAGATGAGTGTCTGACTTAAAGTCAGCCACGGGACTATGTTGTCTGACTTTGGGTCAGCTCAGGTGAACTAAAATTCTTTGGTACCGCCTGGATATTGTTGGCATTGTTGGTCACCTCAAGTTTGTGCGTACAAATGTTACGAAGGTACCATGTTGATCCTGAAACTTCGGGTACTTGATCCTTGTTGGCATGTGCTACTTGGTGGCTAGGAGGTCGTGTTGAGATGAGACCTTGACTGGTGGTGTGGACCATAATCAGGATATTTTAATTGCATGTGTCTCTTATGTGGATGAACCTATTTAATTGAATTGTGCTTTTATATTATGATGATGTTTATGTCTACAAATGGAGTTGTATGTTTATTCACTCAGTTTCCACCGACTCCTGGATTACCCCTTCTAGGTAACCAGAACTTAAGAGATCGAAGAATATAGTGATGACCAGGAGATAGGCTTTGGCATGCATACTTGAGAGGATAGGATCATCTAGAAGATTGAAGAGAAATAATTTCCTTTTTATTGATTTAGTTTAGTTCAGTTAGATTACTTAAAGATTGTAATGGTTTATTTTATTCAAAGATAGTGAATCGTTTTGATGAGTAAAAGGTGGAATTTTACTTTAATACATGTTCCAGTAATTTAGTAGGAAATGCCTAATGCTTTATGTGAACTTATTTGGTGAATATTGCCTATTAGTCACCACCTGGAATCCGACAGGGCCCCGGAATTCGGGTTGTGACAAGTGTTCATGTTATTACTGTCTTTAACAAAGATCCCAAAAAATCACCCTTTTGTTATAAAAGATTTCAATAATCTTAATGCCAAGGTAAGGTTCTATTTGTTGGTTGTTTTGTGCCTGTTATCTCATGTATGTGTTGTTGCTGAGAGAGAGATCTGAATGTGCTATCATTTTAATATCCAGGATTTAAATATAAAAAGTTGTGACCATTCTTTGCTTTTCAGTTCGATGGAGTATTCTGGTTTTTGTCAATTGATGTGCCTTTCTGTTATGTAGAAATCAGATTTGTTAGACATATGACCTTTTCTTCTCTGAAATTATTTTGCCATATCGGTTATTTCTAGTCCACTGAAACTTGTATTCGTGGTGTACAGTACTATGCTTTTCATTGTTTCCCCTAAATGTCTCTTCTATTGGCAATTCTAGATAGCAGGCTATGCTCTTCATGAATTTTAGCAGTGCGAATTTTGAGTCTTTCAAGTCAAAAGTTCATGATATTGCCAAGCATTAAAAGAGAGAGCATAAGCTGGTTTTGAGGCGTGTGATTTTGATGAAGAACAACAATGGCCCATTCATCATGATGAACACTGCTGCCCAGCTTCAATTAGATAGCCATCTTGCAGGCCAATGAATAAGAATAACAAAGGCGGACTGTTTCAAAGCTCTGTTGTATAGTTTTAAGACAGTTGCACAAAGAGCGGTTCAAAGGCAACTCGGCTATCTTTCTTTTTAAATTTAAATCATATATTGATGTGTATAGAAAGAAACAAAACAAAACAAAAACAAAAAAAAAAAAGCCATCAGGTTAGGAAATGAATGGTTAGATCAACTTGTTTTAATAATATGTTATTGAGACCCTCCTAAGATGGTTGTATCATATAATGTTGGTGATATTTTTAGCCACCAGTTCTGTGTATAGTGTAGTATATTTTAACACGGTTAAAAAAGGAGTTTCTTTTCTAATACCCAATGATTGATGTTGGTTATAACTCTTGCATTCTTGCTTTGTTTGGAAAGGCTTTTGATGTCTTGGATTAGATCTCTTTGGCAGGAAAGATTACAATACAATCCTCTTTGGTGTTTATATCTTAAATAGTAAATTAAAAAGAAAAATAAGTCATTTCTAACCCACTCAGGAAAATATCTTGATGCTTGATGGTCATGTAGGTTTATTTTGAAGCCATTAATTATATATTATATTGCATTTTGCATTAAGTGGATGGTCATGTGGTTTTTTTTATTTAACAACCCCAGTAAATTATCAAACAGAGAATTTCTAGAATTCAGGTTAGATTGAATTCTCAGGCATGAAATTCCAGGATGAAACAAACAGGGAATTGAAATTCAAGAGGACTTTAGCAGCATTCTGATCTAGCATACCAAACTCTCCAAATTCCAGCAGACATAAATTCTCCAAATTCTTGCAACCGAACCGGCCCTAAGGGTCATTTTTCTTTTAGACATGGAATATGATAATGGGATTTACAAATGTTAAATTTACACATGTTAAACACGACACCGTGTTTATTTGGAACTTGGAAGCACCCATTTCACATGAATAAGCGTTGAATGATTCAAATTACATATGTAAAATCTTCATGAATGTTTAGGATATGAAACTAAACCTTTTGAGGTTTAATGAGTCAATAGCATGGTTTAAAAAAAATGGCCGTTACCATTTCATAACAGCTGTTATGAAATGGCAACAGCCTATGCCGTTACATTAATTTCAATATAACAGCCATGGTCTAAAAAAAAAGTGAAAATAAAGGTCATAACGGCCGTTATTTTGAATATAACAGTCATAACGACCATCATTTTCAAAATATCAGTCAACAACGGGTTTTTTTTTTTTTTTCTTTCACTTCTTTCTTTCCCAAACCATTGGTGGAGCTTCCTGAGATTGTACTAGAGAGAGCTTCCCAAACCTCTTTTTTCACCAAAACTCAAGTGAATTGCAAGATTTTGGTGGATTTTCATATGAAGGCTTCTTCCCTCCTCAACCACAATACCCCGATATTTTAATTAATTAATTCATCTTGATGTAGCAGTAAATGTTACCTGAAATTGAAATTCACTTTCAACTTACTTGGTGATTGAGTAATTAAGTATTGCACTACTACTAGTTTCTTGACTTTAAGTGTTTAACACTAATGGTTAGTTCAAAATTATGGTTACAATGCATACCGTAAAATTTGTGATATTTCAACTTATTTTAATATATACGTGTAAATCTATTTAATTTAAAACAGACTTTACAAGTTTCAGATAAGATGGTGATATAGGATGTTATGACTTACGGGACCGATATTTTTCTTTAAAGTGTTTACTAATGAAAAAAAAAAACATTGTTTTCTAACATTTTATAATATTATGGATTTTTTTGGATTTTTTTTTTGGATTTTTTTGGGGCAATGCGATGTCGCATCATAACGGTTTTCACAGTCAACCACGATGGCGACTGTGACCACAAAATTTAAACCATGGTCAATAGACTACTTGAATGGTATGGATTAAAATTTTGGGGCCCACAGGAGTCGCAAAAAATAAAGATGGTGAAGGGATTTGATACCACGACCTGTCCTAGGCATCCTTCATATTGCATCTTCTTAACCAAGTTGTGCAGATCCATTTTTACGCTCATTTATGTAATGATTGCAAACAAACATGCATGTGCAAATGCTACATTGTAACATTTACAAATATAAATGGGTCCAAAAAAACAGCCCCTAAGGCGTCATCTGTAAATGATGCATATGCATAACATTTACACATGGTCACACTTGTTTGCGGTCATTTACACTAGGTGTGAGATGGGGTGTGAATGAGGCCATTTTCATATGAAAAATTTACGCACCTAAAGAGGTGTTAAAGTGTTACACGCCTATTTGGCTTGAATAACATGTTTTATAACATGTCATCTTCTTCTTTTTTTTGAACTCCAGTGTGCCTCAAAAATTTTAATCTAAACCATTCAAATTTTTTATTGACCCACTAAACCCTAAAACATTGAGTTTCATGTCTTAAATATTCATAGATTTTTATATAGTGGAAATTTTTTATATGTAATCGAAACCATTAAATGTTTACTCGTGAAAATGGTGCACCCAAACGAACATGTAATGTGTCTCACATGTATATATTTTACGTATGTAAAATTCACATATGCAAATTTTACATATGATGTAAATCCCATTTTCATATCCCATGTGTAAAAGACAAACGACCCCTAAAGCAAACATATATAAATAAAAAATATTTAAAAAAAAATAATTATAATTATTAAAATTAAAAAAAGGAACTTATCATTTCTACCATCAATGGAACACAACAGCCTAGTACAAGACAAACCATGGAGGTGTGGACACCAAACAAGAGAAACAAATGCAAAACAAGGACAATTTGAGTAATTCAGTATAAAATGTAAATGCTTAAAGGGGAAAAACATAATCAACTCACTTTATAACCAACGGAGGAATAATCTTTATGCTCAAGAATACCAATCAATTGAATTGCATTGTATCCTGCTCTTTGAACATGTGGAAGAACCTGTAGAAAAAAAAAAGAATTATGAAACATGACATTTTTTTGTGATAATAAAAATAAATAAAGTGATATCCTGCTGCGACCAAAAGATGCATTTGACTTCATGATTTATAGGAATTACCTTCAAGGTAAATTCATTAAAAGATGTAATTTTTGACTCTGATCCACTTATTCCAACATGGCATTCATATATGCGGAGAGATTTTGGCACTTTTGGACGCTTGTGTCTCCAATTATAAATGCTTTCAGGAGGCGGTTCCCAATGAACTGCAAAGGACTGCTTCCCATCAACATCTGAAAAGCAAGAACTGGCATTAGGAGAAGCCAACAAAATGTTATAAAAAATGCTGCTCAATATTTCACAAAATAAAAGCAACAACTGGATCATACATCGTAGATGATCCAAAGCTAAATATCCCATCCATGTTACACACGAATTATAGATCCAAACAACATACGTCATTGGACATCATTGAGCTACCACAGGAGGAAAATGAAGTCTTAAGATGCAAGACCTGCCTTCAAGTAGAACCAATTTTCCGTACAAATTATAGCTTACAAAGTCGCAATAGAGGAAAAACAGAGATCAAAGATATGTGTTGATGCAGATCCGGGTATTGTTCTTTTGCAAGGTTGATCAGCCAACAGTGAACCCAATTGGTTGGAAAACCAAAAAAAAAAAAAAAATCTAACCCTAACCAAAATCAACGGGGTAAATGCAAATAAACTAAGAAGGGAGATTACTAACTAATTTTTCTGAATAATTCAGTAAATTAATTCAATCCGATGGAGAATACCTCCATCCAATGGAGAAAGAGAGCAAACAAGCTTAAAGCAAACTTTATTAAAAATCTGAAAGAGGACTGATGTAGCAGAGAACCAACATAGGTATATGAAAGTGCTTAAAACCCTAATAAACCAAGAATAAATCATCATCATCATCAAAGCCTAATTACATGGAAAACTCGACCATTAATTCCAATCTCTAAAGTCCAAACACTTTAGATCCTTAAACTTAGAAACATGAATTACACGGAAATAACCCAAAATAAATTAAATGAAATCAAAACCACTGAATCTGCACTTAACTTGGACATCCTGAACTATGGAGATGAAACCTTTTGGGGGGCCACATAGCCCGCCACCTTGACTGATGAACCCCACCAGAATTTAGGGGACCTTTGGCAACCGTGCTGGTGTGGGGCTTCCATAGTTTTCGGCCCATCTTGGCCCATTTCAATGAGGCCTTAAAAAACACTGTTTGCTGGATTTTCCTTCAGAATTGCCTATAGTTGCAGGAAATCCCGTAACTGATTCATCAAAACAGTCCCTAACTGTCAATTTTATTAAATATTTGGGATTGTGTTAGGGCCATATAATCCTAGGACCTCCTAGATGTGTATCCAGGTCCCATGAGCTTGATCATAGGTGTCCAAAAACTTAATGGCCCGTTTGGCACTTTACTAGAATATTAAAAGTTAAGTAAAGCCTCCATTTTCCAGACAAGAGGTCACATCAACAGCACTTTATTCAAAATTCCCTCCATCTTATTCAAAAAAGTCAAAAAGCAACCACCTTTATCCTCTAAAAGACAAAAAAAAAAAAACTCCACTTTTCCATACAAAAAGTCAAAAAGATTTCATACCAAACAACTAAAAACAAAACAATATCATAACCCACTTATATTTTATTCCCTCTCTTTACTTCACTTCATTCACTTGATTTTAAAAGTAAAATTACCAAAACGGGCCCGAAAGGCTTGATCCACCATAAACAGATGCAGGCTGATCTGCATCAAAGGTAAACCATCTCAAACCCACGAACTCAAGGTCATGAGTCATGACTCATTACAATGAGCACCTCCTAACTATGGCCCCCTTAGGGGTCGTTTGTCTTTTACGCATGTGATGCATAAATGGGAATCATGAGTAACCATTACACACGTGATTCCTTTTGACAATCTCACGAAAGAACTTGAAGAATATTCACCGAGATTGTATTAATTTTGTGTGTCCTTCTTTGGAGAATCCCTCCTCAATATATAACCATTTACATGCCTTAATCAAGGCTCTAATCTAGGGAAGAGTATCAATTACAATTCTAAGTTTATAGAAACAATGACTAAAAAGGAAGATACACAACTATGTACAAAGTGTCATTGACCCAAGCAATCCATGTGAATATAAGAACTGGGCTGGACCCTTTGATGGGTCGTGGGCCTGATTAACACCCCCCCCCCCCCCCCCCCCTCTCTCAAATTGATGCGGGAGAATCAACGAGCATCAATTTGCCAACCAAGAACTGATGGCGTGGTCGTGGAAGACCTTTGGTGAGAATATCAGCAATTTGAAACTCAGTGAAGACATGCGGAAGGCTAATGACATCACGTTTGAACTCATCACGTATAAAGTGACAATCAACAGTTTTAAAAACTAGAGAAAAGATGAAAAACAGTATTAAAAACTAGAAAATCTCGAGAATGAGAAAAGATCCAACTTGGAGGTGCAGAAAAATTTTGAAAAAATCTCCAATAACCTTAGAAATTCCAGGCGACCAAGGCTATCTAGGTTTCTGAAGTTGTTGTGATGATTTGAGATGGGCCACTAGCCACTAGGAAGAAGAGACGGCTGCAATGTCGTCTGGACTTTCGAAAAAAGATCCTTGATCCGTCGTTCTTCAAGAAGATATTGATCTCTCTACTCTTATTTCCTTGATACTATGTAAGATCAAAAACAAGGCTTTCTTGAACCTCGCTCCGATACCATGACAATCTCACGAAAGAACTTGAAGAATATTCACTGAGATTGTATTAATTTTGTGTGTCCTTCTTTGGAGAATCCCTCCTCAATATATAACCATTTACATGCCTTAATCAAGGCTCTAATCTAGGGAAGAGTATCAATTACAATTCTAAGTTTATAGAAACAATAACTAAAAAGGAAGATACACAACTATGTACAGTGTGTCATTGACCCAAGCAATCCACGTGAACATAAGAACTGGGCAGGACCCTTTGATGGGTCGTGGGCCTGATTAACACCTTTTACATATACAAATGACTCACATGTTCAACACATTCCATCAAGGATGAAAATAGTGGTAGCGGCGGGAATAGCGGCCCACCGCCAAACCGCTACGAAGCGGGCGATACGTAGCGTAGCGGGGATACGTAGCGGCGTAGCGGTGCGATTTGAAAAAATCGCCCAAAAAATTTGAAAAAATTTCAAAAAATCCATAAAATTGTAAAATGAAAGGATATGTGGTTCTTTTGCAAAAGTAAGTAAGAAAAGAGGGCGTAGCGGTGCCCTCAATATATGAGGTCCTGTATCGCTGTATAAATAGAAAATAATAGTAATGATCATTTTTTTCACATGTATTCATGTTGCTTAGTTATGCTAACTTTGAAACTAATGAAAGGCTCATAAAAAAAAATGTCATGAAGTCAAGACTTAAGACTTAAGAGTAACTAGAGAAAAGAATACCTCTACCAAAGGAGGTGTGTAATAGGATGTACCTAGAGAAGAAATCTTGAGATGAACTCCATATCCATTGTAATTCGGCAAGATCATGTGCTTTTTGGTGTTCTTTTAAAAATAAAAGGGTAGAAGAGTTGCATAAAAATGTTATTTGGAGAGAAAAAGAAAAGAAATAAGCATTATTATACATTTTGAAATTTTTTGAAAAGTAAAAACTTTTCACACTCCGTAGCGGCCCCGTAGCGGGCGTAGCGGCTCCGTAACGGCCACTACGGATGTTAACGACGCTAAATACAACCGCTATGCCCGATTTTGATCCATGCATTCCATTATTTGTCATTCACATCTCTTCACATTTGAACCCGAGTACATCCAACAGTTCACCAATTTTCACAAATTTTTTTAAATCCATGATGAATCAAGACATGGGATTTAAACCCCTCGTCGTTTTTGCCATTCTAAAGAGGATATAGTTTGAATAGTGAAAATGAGTCCCACAGATGTGCAGAATGGTAAATTTTAGGTCTGGACTTTTTCGCAAATATCTCAAAATCCTAGATGAATCAATGGATGAAATTTGACCCCCATGCCGTTTTTGGCCTATGGATGGTTCGGATCATGATTTGGGGGCCCACATGCATTAAAGGTTTTTTTTTAAAGGACCGGCAGTAATGGGCTTGAAAATCATGCCATCTACATTGGATAAATCCAACGATTGTACATTTTTCTAAGATTTCTTTTTTTTTTTTTTTTTTGAAATGGTAACTTGTATTAATTAAAAGATTTACAGTATAAAAGGGCTATACTGAGAAGCGGCTGGAGAGGACCCCAGAAATACAGTCACCGCCCAAAAAAGGAGAAGTTATACAAAAGAGGCAAAAGGCCTCAGAGAAAAGGAAAAAAGAACCAGATCAAAACGAAATGACTTCCCTCCAGTTGAAACATACAGCATCAAGGGATAAGTCCCGAAAGAATGGGAGAATAGAGACCCAAGAGGCTACAGAGAATTTCATTTTGAAGATTAGGTCTTCTTGGGAGGAGGAAGTTCCTTCAAAACATCTGTTGTTTCTCTATTTCCAAATCGTCCAAATGAAGGCAATAAAGGACAGGCGCCACATGATCTTCCCTTTGTAGGTAGAAATCAGACATGCCCACTGATGGAACATCTCGGGAAGGATAGAGGAACAACCCAGTTGCAGTTGAACTCCTTGAGGATAGCTAGCCAAATAGCTTTTGTCTGCTTGCAATGAAGGAATAAGTGGTCAACCGATTTCTCATCGGCTAAGCAAAGGGGGCAAGCATTGACAATAAGCATTTCTCGGCGGCGGAGATTATCCATAGTCAGAATTTTGTTCTGGAGAGGAAGCCAGACGAAAGCAAGGACTCTGGGAGGGGCCTTAATTTTCCAAAAGGAGGGCCAACCTCGATGAGTAGTCGGGGGGTCTACGTGAAGGGTGGAGAAGAAGGAGGAAACAGAGAAAGAGCCGCTGTTGGAGGGGGCCCAACATCTGATGTCTTGCGCTTCGCCGTTGATATCCAACCCGCTAAGGACCTCGAAGAGATTGAAGAGGTTTGCTTCCTCTTCCGTGGAAAGATTCCTTCTGAAAATGGGGCCCCATAGAGGCTGGCTGCCATTCATGTCAAGGTAATCTCTGACCCTAGCTTTTTTGTTTCTGGCACATCTGTATAGATCGGGGAATTGAATCGCTAAGGGGATGTTACCAACCCAAATGTCATGCCAGAAAGATATGTTCTCTCCATTGCCAACTTTGAAACGGATGGATTGAGCAAAGGAGTCTTTGGTAGAGCATATCCCTTTCCAAAAATTTGAGCACCTTTGGGATGAAGGATAGATGTCCCAACCGTTTCTCCTTACTTTGTATTTGGCTAGAAGGATGTTTCTCCACAGACCTTCGGTTTCGTCCCCTAGCCTCCAAAGCCATTTGCCCAATAAAGCTTGATTCATGCTCCTTAAAGGTCTTATTCCTAGACCGCCTGACTTTTTAGGGCGACAGACTGATTTCCAATTCACCAAGTGAATCTTTTTTGACTCCTCGCAGCCCTGCCATAGGAAGTCACTTTGAAGCTTCTCAATGCGATTGATGATAGCAACTGGGCATTTGAGAATAGACATGTAGTAAATTGGAAGGTTGGTAAGAGCAGATTGGATCAACGTGATTCTGCCTCCTAGGGAGAGGTATCTAGCTTTCCAAGAAGACAGTTTTTTCTCTATTCTCTCAAGGATTGGGTTCCATATGGATTTTGGCACCCTACTTAGACATAGAGGAAGCCCAAGCTAGGTAGATGGGAAAGAGTCGATTCTGCATCCCAAGATAGTTGCATAGTGACGAAGAGAGTCTTCTTCAATGGAGATCCCTAGGATGGCACTCTTAGAGAAATTAATCTTGAGGCCCGAGACAACTTCGAAGCATCTGAGAATGGCAACCAAGTTTTGAATTTGATCTACTTTGGCATCGCAAAAAAGGAGTGGCATCCGCATAAAGGAGATGGTAGACGGATGGAGCATTTTGAGCGGGCTTGAAACCGCTAATCAAATTGCAATCTTCTGCTTTAGAAAGCATCCTACTAAGAGCCTCTCCAATGATGACAAAAAGGAACGGAGATAGAGGGTCTCCCTGACGCAGACCCCTCTCCGCTGGGAAGAAACCTTTCGAGGATCCATTAACAAGGATTGAGTAGGTAGCAGATGAGATACATTTTCGAATCCAATCCCTCCATTTTTCTCCGAATCCCAACCTGCGCAGCAAATAAAGAAGGAAGTCCCAGTCCACCATGTTGAAGGCTTGTTCCAAGTCTAGTTTGCAAATTAGACCAGGAGACTTGTTTCTATGTCTGGAATGAATGCATTCGTTCGCGACGAGAACCCCATCTAAGATTTGTCTTCCTTTGACGAAGGCACTTTGAAAAGGAGAGATGATGGAAGGATCTTTTGCAATCGGGTTGCAAGCACTTTAGCAAAGATTTTGTAGGTGCTGCCTAGGAGGCTTATGGGTCTGAAGTCTTTTATGCCGTCCGCCCCAGACTTCTTTGGGACAAGAGCAATGAAAGATGCACCAATGGTTTTGGAGAGTCTGCCTCTGGAGTGAAATTCCTTCATGAAGGCCATAAAGTCTGCTCTTTAGGAGGTCCCAATGAATTTGGAAGAAAGAGATTGGGAAGCCATCTGGGCCTGGAGCTTTATCGCTAGCTAGGCTGAAAATTAACAATCGTGACATGCAAGAGAAGCTTTTTTTTTAATTGAGGGGCAGTGATAGGAAGGTGTCCTCCATCGGCTGTTTGAACGTGAGTATTGCCAGTATATTTTGTCAAACTAGAAAGTTGTGCACTGGAATGAGCAAGGTGATTTGATGCTCCGGAATCAAGATACCAAATGGAAGAAGAGTTTTTAGATGAACCTGTGATGCCAAGTGCAGAAAATGCATTGACAATCATTTGTTGAACTAATTCGGGAGTGAGAGGAGAGGAAGAGGGACCAGGCTGTGAAGGCACAGATGTGGATGCAGCATCAGCAGGAGGAGAGGCTGTCGTGGCAGCATAGGCATTTGGAGTCCGATTCTGTGGACGGCGGCGACATTCACTAATGATGTGTCCCTTCTTTTTGCAGTAATTACAGAATTTCTGGTTGCATTGGGTCGCAAGATGGCCATATTTTTTCCAAGAGTAGCATTGGACTTTGCTCATATCCCGAATCTGAGGAGTCGTAGAAGACTGTGAGACTGGCAGAGACTGAGTGTTCCCTTTGGCAGAGTATACAACAGGATAAGTTGCAGTGTGTTGTTGATCCAGATGGGCTTTTGTGCGAAGACGTTGTTCTTCTCGTAGGAGCTCATTCAAACAAACATCCAAAGATGGTAATGGACTCCTACTCAGCAGAGACGATGTAACAGTTTCATATTCAGGACGCAATTTCATCAAAAACTGGTCTCTGTGACTTAAGGCTTGAAGGCCTTGAATAGTTTGAAGAACATTGTTCGGAATAGATGCATATTTAATCCCATCGTATTCACTCCACAAATTGCGGAAACCAGAATAGTAGTCCTGAATGGACAAGGTGCCTTGACTGTATTCTGCAATTTCACATTCAAGTTGAAATTGACGTGCAAAATTGTCTTGATGATAAACTGTCTGCAAGTAACCCCACATCTCCTTGGAGGTCGTATAGGGTTTGAGGTTCAGAATCAGATGAGGTTCCACAGCCCCAAGAATCCATGTTTTGATTTTTGCATCCTTTGTATTCCAAGTAGAAATCTTTTTATCATCCTCTATAGGCTTTGGATCAGCACCAGAAACAAATCCCCATAATTCCTTGGCCTCAAGATATAATTGAAATTGAAAAGCCCATGCTGGGTAGTTTTTACCATTAAATTGAATCAATTTAACCTCAGACTTCTCCATTTGAGAACCAAATAAAGAGAAGTAGACAATAAGAGGTTAATCCAACAGTTCACAACAGCAGGCAGCAAAAAAAGCACCAAAAAGTGGTTCAGGCGACCTTAAAAGTGACTGAAGATTCCTGGTGTGGGGCCCACGATTTGATCAGATGGAGAATCAGATCAATGAGATGCAAGCAGTATCAAAATGTGTTTCCAGCAATACAAGTTTCACTAAAATCCATCCACAATCCAAGATTTTGTACGGCTATGATTAAAATGATATGATAAAGATGGAAAATCACAAGTGGGGTCCAAAAGCCTATCTCTGATCCCAAAAAATGGTGAAAAAATCACCAAAAATATCAGCAGATATGGTCGACCATGGCTGTAGAATTTCTTGAAGATGTCATGATGATCGCAGGTGGGCCACTGTTGATCATATCGTGACAGACGACTTTCTGTTTCCAATAACCTCAGATCACTGATCTGGATGATGCCAAGATTACAGATCCTTGATCTGTGTGTCTGAAACACAAGATTGTCTCCCAAGAGCAGTAGAATAAATTACCAGCAGCAACAGTATCAATCTGATAGGAATCAGATGTTCACAGAGACAAAAAAAACAACCCAGACGACCTTCAGGATTGTGTCTGGATGAGCACGTGGGGCCCACAGAGGAATTGAAATGCAAATCAGGTGCAAGGTCTGATTGCCAGACTTAATTGTCTTCCTTGAGATGAAATCTGGTGTGCAGATTCCAAGGATCCAAACTTTTGGACGGTGGAGATGAAAACTACTGCCAGAGATGGGAAAATCACGAAATTGAGCAAATGGCCTACCTCTGATTGGCAAAAAATTGTGAAAAAATCACCAAAATTCCCTCCTGCAGTGGGCGACCAATACTGTTGAAGTTTCCAGTTGTGATTGGATAATCCCAAGTGGGCCACTGTTGAATGGCTATGATTAGCAGTGGATGAAAAGACTCTGAGATGTCTGAAACAGATCCTAGATCTGTTTTTTTTTTCGGGAGAGGTTGATTCCTCTCAGATCACTTAGAAGATTACAAGTTCTAGCTCTGATACCATAACAATCGTGACATGCAAGAGAAGCTTTTTTTTAATTGACAAAATTTGTGTCTTTACATTGGAGATTTCCTCTCATTAAATAGAATACAGTTGCCTATTCAAAGGCTACAAATTAGCTAATCTAATCTAATTACAATCTATTATTAATGAAAGAGAGAAATCAGCTAATTACAATCTATTTAAAAGGAAAACTTGAGTAAATAGTTGACCAAATCCAACGAGATTGGATTCCACCATATTGGGCCTAAATGGGCCTAAATTGGGTTTGTATTTGACAAAAATAGCTGCTTTAACTTCTTCCTCTTGGAACGCTTCTTCCAACCAATTTGCGTTATCCTCGCTAATGATGGGGAACTGAAGATTGTTTAAAGAAGGCTTACTTCTATCATCCTTGCTGAATAGATTGCTAAAGAAGCCGATGATGTGATTTGTTATCCCTTCTTTATCCACTACTCTGATCCCATTGACCATCAAGTGATCAATTCTGTTGCCCCTCATTCTAGTGGAAGCCAAACTATGGAAAAACTTGGTGTTTTTGTCCCCTTCTTTTAGCCACATACACCAAGATCTCTGTTTCCATTTGATTTCTTCTTCCCTAACTTCGCGTTCAAAGAGGTCTTTGAGTTCAAGTCTCTTTGCCAAATCCTCAAAATCCACGATGAGTTAACATGTAAAATTTGACCCCATAGCAGTTTTGAATTCTCATTAACTTATGCCATCTATTGATATAACAATTACCTACAAAAAAAATTTTAATTTATTTTTAATATGCATAGATGAAACTTAAGTTGACTTGGCTGACTACGCCAAACTAGGAAGACTCAAGCCAACTCATGAGTCTGCTAGGCAAGGCAAACACAGGCTTTGACCAAATCCATATAAATTGAGTTGAACCCAACCCACTCACCCAATGCATGGGTCGTGGCAACCTATTAGGTTGCCAAGTCAACCCACTGTCCCGTTATCAACAGATAGTCACCTTTTGGTCCCATGTTCTCAAGAATAACCCTGATCAAGCAATAGTAATCATCAATCCATTGGAGACAAAAAAAAAAAAAAAAAAAGGATGGCCAATATCATTTACTAGTTACTACAACAAAGGTCCAATCGTCAATCTAATTACTAATCATGTGAGCCCCACACTAAATTGTTCATATTGTTCAAGAATCACTTCACTGAATGATCTATGGGTTGGGGAGAACACGCTGGCCTATACCTTTCCAGAGTTGTTCAGTTGTGCTACTAACCAGGGAGCTAAAGTTATCGAATACATGGAGAGAAGTGGTGATCAAATCAGCTGGAGGCCTATGTTCAGAAGAAATTTAAAAGAGGTGGAGTCCCAATTCTGCTCTATGCTAGCAATCCTTGGGAGTATCTTCATCCCTAAGGAGGGCAAAGACGGAAGAATCTGGATGGCTTCCTCCGATGCCCTTTTTTTCAGTGTCTTCCTCCTTCTATTCGATGTCTGAAGTGGTGGTAGAGAGCCATTATTTCTGGGGCAGCTTCTAGAGCATGAAAGCACCACCTAGAGTAATAGCTTTTGGATGGACTGCGTTGCTTGGTGGGATACTAACAATGGACAACTTACGTCGACGTAAAGTGATTGTAGTTAATGCATGTCCAATGTGCCTCGCTAGTGAGGAATCTATAGACCACTTGCTTCTTAATTGTCCTCTTGCCCAATGCATTTGGAGATCTATTTTGTCTTGGTTCCATTCTTGTGGCCCTCTGCCGAATTCTATCCCTGCTTTGTTTGACTTTTGGAGATTAGGGGTAGGCTCTAAAAGAGGAAGGGTTATATGGAAGCTCTCGTTCTTAGCGGCAATTTGGTCCTTATGGAAAGAAAGAAATTTGCGGTGCTTTGAAGGAAAATCCGCAAATGCAACCAAGATAGTGGATAATGTCAAGCATCTGGTGGTTCTTTGGGTCTCCCCTCTACCTTTATTTAAAGGAATATCGATAAGCTCCATTATTCACAATAGGGATGAAGTGGCCAGATCCTGCCCTATTGCTAGGCGCAACTTCCCCAGATGGCACCCTCCTCCACATGGAGCTTTGAAGCTAAATATTGATGGGAGCGCTATTGGTAATCCGGGTATGGCAGGTGTTGGTGGTGTTATCCGTAACGAAGATGGGATAATTATTTTGTCTTACTCCAGCCCAGAAGGTGTTTGTTCAATCAACTAAGCGGAACTACTTGCCTTGCACATTGGTCTTCGAGAAGCTTCCCGCTTACAACCTCAATGACTCCTTGTAGAAGGGAACTCCGCGGAATCTGGCAAACATTATTAAAGAGGTGCTTCAGTTGTTAGGTGATTTGAACGTTTCGTTCAATCAAATTATGAGATGAGCAAATGCGGAGGCGGATAAACTCACCAAAGAGGGAGTTCTTAAACCTTCTTTGCTCATTTTTGGCCCTACTTAATTTTCTCTTCTTTTTGTTGGTGCCCGTTGTTTTGGGTCTCAAATCTTTTTATACAGCCCTTCCCCGTGTTTTTGTAGGGGCTTTTTTTGGTCGGTATAGCCCTTTTATATTGTATAGTCTTTGTGCAATGAAAAGTCACCTTTTTCAAAAAAAAATATATTATACTCAAATACTAGTATATTCCTATCTTACCAGTATCTAAAGGATACAATACCATCACTCATACCAGATGCTTCATTTGATACTATTAGGGTTGAGTTTTAGTGTATCTTCTATACCATGTTCGTTATTTCATAATAAGTTTTGCCAGGTTTCATATCTTTTAACATAAAGAGTGTTACAAAGGACAGTAAATAGAGGACAATTTCATTAACTTAGAAATGTTCTAACTTCTAAAGATGAAAAGTATCAATACATACAAACATCTTAATATGTCCTAGATTTTAGTGAGTGAAAGTTGTATGCCTGGTCCTCATATCCATGTCTTTCCATATCTGTATCTAGATGGTTGGTCATCAATTAAACCATCCATCAAGTGATATTGACCTTTGATTGCTCCATATCTGTATCTAGATGGTTGGTCATCAATTAAACCATCCATCAAGTGATATTTACCTTTGGCTGCTCCATATCTGTATCTAGATGGTTGGTCATCAATTAAACCATCCATCAAGTGATATTGACCTTTGGTTGCCAATCAGAATGATTGGCCAACCCTAATCGTTCAATAAAAAAAGAGCAAAATGGATGGCATAGTCAACTATATAAACAAAGGTCCAAGTATAAATGGACAAAAATAAAATGAACCCACAGTAAAAGTGAAGAGTCACTTGATTCAACCATTGGGATCATCAAGCGAACACAACATTTACGGAGTGACCAATCATAGGTGGGAATAGTTTTTATATCATCACATACACATGCACCACCCATGAATGAAATGAATTTAGGGTACTAAAATTATTTTTATTACCTCACGAGGATAATTTGGTAACAACTAGATAAAGCCAAAAGGGCAAACTTGTCCAGCAGAAAATTAAGGTGACCGCTTGCCACATCAAAATCTTCTTCACTCAAATATATAGCTAATAGATAACTGGGGCAGCAACAATTAGTATTGTGTGAAGAAAAACAAAATATATGAAGACTGATGTTCATCAACTTAAAGAAAATGTTTGCCATGCAACTCCAAGTTCTATCTACAAAAACAGAAGTGAGGAACATATTTATTGATACCTACAAGTGGTAATGCAATGGCCCAACCAGGTTATCTCAATGACAATGATAAACAATAAATAAAGGTGAATTAAAAGATTGATAACCAAAGAAGCATACCAGGAAGCACATATGTAGCCCAAGCAGGAACTCGCTCCAATGGCCCAGACGGGGTGTTAAAATAAACCCTATATCTACTTTCATGAGAAATGGCTGGGATGTACTTTTTCAACCATGCCTTTCTTCCTTTACGCATTTCTATCCAGTAAGCTAAAGGAGGCTTCTTGGCTTTAAACTTGTTATATGATTCACGATCAGCCACAACTTTAAAAATATCAAACTTCTTTCCTTCATCAATTACATGATAACGAGGGGTGGCATCGACAGGATCATCTTTATGGCTTTCTTTCCATGCTTTGTAACGAGTTTCTGCATCTGGTATGTCACCCAATTCTTCTTCAGTCTGGGGACCATTAGGGCCAAACATTTGTTCATATAACTTAGCTGGTACTTCAAAACGTGATTTCAGGTAGCGATCCTCTCCAGGTTCCCAGTATTCGTCATCCATTCTTTTCATTATTTCATCGACGGGAATACCCCTGTCTCCTTTGTCGTAGTCATCCACATAATTGTACTCCTGGAAAAAATATTCATCTGGTTGTTCACCATCCCTAAGCTTATCCTCTACAATAATCAACCAATATCCATAATCATCGCGACCAAAGTGCCCCTCTTTTGCACTGTTTTCCGTCGGAGACCACCCATTAAAATCACCAATAAGTGAGCAGTAACGTGCACCTGCGTTGCAATGGTTACAATCATGAAAGGATGACAGAATGTGAGAATGATTAACAGCCTCAGAAGCAAACTGAAGATAATGTAGGTTTTATATATGGTACATAAAGCACAATAGTGAATCCTTTACAAAGTTCTGTTGAAAGGCTTTAAGATGATCAAGACTGAATGTACCAAGAGAGAAAATCACATCTCATAATCACTAAACATCACGGCAAAATACGCAGGGATTTCTACCTACATCAGACCGTGCTCTATACATTTGATTTAAGGAGGGGAAAAAAGAAAATTAAAGGAAGAAAAAGAAAGGAATTAAACTAGTAAGTTGTAAATAGAGTAGCAGTTTGCATCGGTACCACACACCACAATTCTAATACTCATGCAAATAGCTTTATGTGACATAATTTTTAACAGTTTCACTGATGGAATTTTATTGTGGATAATCCAAAGGTAGAACACCTTTCCACTGTAGACTAGATTGCCAAAATGAATTGATGGTAATAAGATAATATTGTCTAGAAAATTTAAAAAAAAAAAAACTAAATAATGTACACACACTGGTAAGAAGGGGTTAAGAAAAAAACTGGAATGATAAAAAAATGTTCAGAAGTTTAATCTTGATAACAACATCAATCAAGCAAAATGCATCTTCCGAAATTTTCAATAAATGCAAGCTCCCAAGCCGCAAGATGATGGATATAGAGAAAAATGAAACATTCATGCAACAAATCTCAAACAGAAATTCACAAGGCGGCATTCTCTCTTTTCTTTATGTTGTTGTTGTCTGTTTATGCATCAATTTATTTATTTTATTTTTTCTAAAAGAATCAGATGACAAAATCTCAGCGAAGCAAAAACAAAGACCAGCAAAGGGAAGCTGGGCATTAATAATTGGAATGAAAATCAGTTAATAAAATTGTTGTGACTATCACTGCAGTTTGCCAACTTATGAGCATGCAAAATACGTACTTGGTTGGCCACAAAGAGGGGAAAAATCTTGAAGTAAGCGCTGACATGTGCACAATATATATACATTCATATCGTAGTGATGGAGTCCAAAATGGTGAGCCCATTTGATCGGGAACAAACTCAAATCCCTAATCTTAGATCAACAATAACTTGATCAACACGGGGCGAAAAGTAGAATCCTTGGGTCCCAAACCAATAGAAGGAGAGAAACAATGGCTTTGCCATGCAATATTATTGAGAAAACGTCCTAACATACAACTTAGGGTTGTTGGATGTCCCGCATACTTATGCATTTCTAATGTTCTCACATAAAATGAAGTCCTAATCATAGTTTAAAATAATGGTTTTACCATGTCATAACGGTCGTTCTAAAACAGTAACGGCCTATACTGTTACAATATTTACAATATAAAGGTCATGGTGTCAAAAAACAGTGAAAATAATGATCCATAACGGCCGATATTTTGAAAATAACGGTCAAAATAGCAGTCAACGATGATTTTTTTAACTTTTTTTCGTCTTCTTTTTCATTTCTTTCTTTCCCAAACCATTTGTAGAGCTTCTTAGGACTATGTTAGAGCTTCCTAAGCTTATTTTTTTCACCAAAACGCAAGTGATTTGCAAGATTTTGCGGATTCTCATAATGGCTTCTTCCCTTCGCAACCACGATACCCTTATGTTCATACTCCGATGTTTTAATTAATTAATTAATCTTGATGTAGTAGTAAATGTTACTTGAAAGTTGAAATTCAGGCACAATTTACTTGGTTATTGAATAATTGAGTATTGTACATCTATACTACTAGTAGTAGTTTCCTTGCCTGTAAATGTTTAACACTAATGATTAGTTCAAAATTATGGTTGCAATGCATACTGTAAAATTTATGATATTTGGACTTATTTTAATATATACATGTAAGACTATTTAATTCATAGAAGTCTTTATAAGTATCAGATAAGACAGTGATACAGGATGTCATGACTTGGGGGGGACCGATATTTTGCTTTTAAGTGTTTACTAATGGAAACTCCGCCTATGTTGGGGTATCCTTGACATAGCCGGTCCCAAGCCCGGACAAAGGAGGAGGGTTGTGCGTTAGGTAGCCGACAGCCAGCACAATACTCAGTCGGATTTTTTATGGATTTGATACCTAATGAAATTTCGTTGGGGCGTCCCCTACTTAGCGACGCGCTGTATGGTCCGGGTACAGTGATAAATGAGCAAGGACCGCTGCATCGGCGCCCGGGTGCAGTGCTAAATAGGCAAGGGTCCTCACACTTTATGGGACGAGTGTGGGGGGTAAGGAAGCTAGTCCAAAATAGAAGGCTGAGATTGGGCACTTGGAACATTGGGAGCCTAACTGGGAAACTTATGGAAGTGGTGGATACAATGGAAAGGAGACGAATCGCAATTGCTTGCTTGCAAGAGACAAGATGGGTGGGACACAAAGCAAAAGAGATTGAGAGGACCGGGTATAAGTTATGGTATACGGGACTTAATAGATCGAGGAATGGGGTCGGCATAGTGGTAAATAAGGACTTAAAGGAAGATGTAGTGAATGTAAAGCGCTATGGAGATAGGATTATTGCAATTAAGTTAGTATTAGGAGAAGAGATAGTGAACGTAATTAGTGCTTATGCCCCCCAGGTGGGCTTAGGAGATGGACATAAGGAGAAGTTTTGGGAAGACTTGGAAGGAGTGCTACTAGAGATACCCCAAGGAGAGATGGTCTTCATAGGAGGTGATTTGAATGGTCATGTAGGACGTGACGTAGATGGATACATAGGAGTACACGGGGGACATGGGTACGGTAATAGAAATGAAGAAGGGAAGGATATCTTGGAGTTTTCAGTGGCTTATGATCTCATGGTAACTAACACATTTTTTAGAAAGAGAGAGGAGCATTTGGTGACTTATAAGAGTGGCTCATCGAGGACACAAATTGACTTCTTCTTAACTAGGAAAAGAGACCGTTTAGCTTGTAAAGATTGTAAGGTTATACCGGGGGAGAGCTTGACTTCCAACATAGGTTGTTGATCATAGATGTGCAGTTACAAAGGTGGACTAGAAAAAAGAAGTTGTATAGATGCTCAAGGACTAAATGGTGGAACCTGAAAGGTGATAAGCAACTAGCTTTAAGGGAAAGAGTACTAGAGGAAGACGTTTGGGCGACAGATGAGAGTGCAAATAATATGTGGGATAAGGTAGCAGAGTGTATTCGGAGGGTAGGGAAAGAAGTCTTAGGAGAATCTAAAGGGGGTGCTCCGGTACAGAAAGAGGCATGGTGGTGGAGCGAAGCCGTCCAAGACAAGATAAGAGTTAAAAGAGAGTGCTTTAAAACGTGGCAAAAGGATCGAATTGAAGCGAACTTGGAGAGGTATAAAGAAGCAAAAAGAGAAACCAAAAAAGCAGTTAGTGAGGCCAAGGCAAAGGCATTTGAGGAGCTATATAGGCGACTTGACACTGAGGAAGGCGAAAGAGAGATATTCAAGCTTGCTAAAACTAGAGATCGGCGGACCAAGGACTTAAACCAAGTTAAATGCATTAAGGATGAGGATGAAAAGGTATTAGTAAAGGAGGAGGAGATAAAGGAGCGTTGGAAGAGCTACTTCTACAAGTTATTTAACGAAAGCAGTAGTAGTGACATACAATTGGGGCAGCTTACCATTTCTAGAGAAGAAGCGAATCATATGTTCTATAGGAGAATCAGTAGGGAAGAAGTTAAAGAAGTATTGAAAAGAATGAAGAATGGGAAAGCGGTTGGGCCAGATGGTATCCCTATTGAGGTATGGAGGTGCTTGGGGGAGGATGGTATTAGTTGGTTGACAAAGCTTTTTAATGTAGTGCTAAAGAGCAAGAAGATGCCTAATGCATGGAGGAAAAGTATTCTTATACCCATATACAAGAACAAAGGAGATATTCAGAACTGTGCGAACTACCGCGGGATTAAATTGATGAGCCATACGATGAAATTATGGGAGAGAGTTATTGAGAGAAGACTAAGAAGAACAAATATTTCAGAGAATCAATTTGGTTTCATGCCTGGGAGATCAACCATGGAGGCTATCTTTCTCCTGAGGAGGTTAATGGAACAGTATAGAGAAGGTAAGAGAGATTTACATATGGTGTTCATTGACTTGGAGAAGGCTTATGACCGGGTTCCTAGGGAGGTTCTTTGGAAAGTTTTGGAAAAGAAAAGAGTTTGTGTCGCTTATATTGAGGCGATAAAGGATATGTATGATAGAGTCGTGACATCTATAAGGACGACTGGCGGCGAAACTAAGGAGTTTCCTATCACGATTGGTCTACACCAAGGCTCAGCGTTAAGCCCGTACTTGTTTGCCCTAATTATAGATGAGATTACAAGACATATCCAGGATGAGGTGCCGTGGTGTATGTTATTTGCAGATGACATTGTTTTAGTGGATGAGACGAGAGAATGAGTGAATGCTAAACTTGAATTGTGGCGGAAAACATTAGAGACAAAAGGGTTTAGGCTAAGTCGATGCAAAACGGAATATATGGAATGCAAGTTTAGTCAAAGTAGGACACCTGGTAACATAGAAGTAAGTTTGGGCACACAAAAGATAGTAGAAAAAGAAAACTTTAGGTACCTTGGATCTATGGTGCAACAGGATGGAGGGATTGATACTGATGTAAGTCACAGGATTCAAGCCGGGTGGACCAAATGGAGGAGTGCTTCGGGGGTCTTGTGTGATCGGAAAGTCCCCCTCAAGGTTAAAGGAAAGTATTATAAGGTGGCGGTACGGCCAGCGTTGTTATATGGATCAGAGTGTTGGGCAGTAAAGCATAATCATGTCAAGAAGATGGAAGTTGCGGAGATGAGAATGCTAAGATGGATGTGCGGGATCACAAGGAGAGATAGGATTAGGAATGAGGAAATTAGGGGCATAGTAGGAATAGCAACCGATTGGAGATAAAATGAGAGAAAATCGACTGAGATGGTTCGGCCATGTTAGAAGGCGTCCAACAGAGGCACCTGTTAAAAGGTGTGAAAGCATGGAGTTTGCCAAGAGTAGGAGAGGGAGAGGGAGACCCAAGAGAAGTTGGAAAGAAACTATTAAACATGATCTTGCCTACATGGATCTAACGGAGGACATGGCCCTAAACAGATTTGATTGGCGTCGTCAAATCCATATAGCCGACCCCACCTAGTGGGAAAAGGCTTGGTTTGGTAAGTGTTTACTAATGGAGAAAGATATCGTTTTCTAGCATTTTAGAATATTCTGGGTTTTTTGGATATTTTCTCATATTGTTTTGGGGTAAAATAAAAATTAGCCCCTCGATGGACCGCGATAGGACGCGATGGCGACCCCGACCGCGATTTTGAACCATGGTCCTAATCCACTTCTATTCCAAAGATCAAGTTTGAGGAGATGGGAATAAGCATTAAAAGATCGTCATGGGAAGAAGCATTAAAAGATCGTTGATAGTGAGTTCTACGAGGAACAAAGAAGAAGATGAAGTGGATCTATATTGGGCAATGATCAAAAGGGCACCAACTTGGGATCTTATGAGATCATTGTTGTTTGATCACAAACAAAGGAGAACATTGCCAATGAAAGACATCATCCCTACTCTCTCTCGATCTTCCACACCCACCCACCCCCCTCTCTCCTCTCTTTTCATCGATGTCTCTGTCTTCCTCTCTCTTCTCCTCCCTCCCTCTCTATCCTTCCCTCCCTCCATCTCGCTGCTCACTATATCTCTCTCTGTCCTTCCCTTCAACTCAATCACTCTACTACATGCTCTTTCTCATTCATTCACTAGCTCCCTCGTCTCTCTCATGTGCAATATCTCTCACTCTCTTATTCGACTGTGCCCACCCTTGATTAATCGTCATGTGAGTTTCATGCCCTAGACTTGAGTGTGTGTAATCTAGTAATCAAAATTGAAGTTTTGGAAAATTGATTGTGTAGATGAGGCACTCCCATATGGATTTAGTTTCTGAGCTCTTTTTTTTTCTGCATATGTTTCCAATACACGGTTTTGTCTTCCTACTATGAAATGATGGAATCGTTTGGGTGTTTGATAAGCAATTGTTGTCTTTATTTTCAAAGAGTGGATGATGCAGCTGACATGTTTATGTTCTTATTCTGATAAGTTTTTTTTTTTTTTAGAAAGGCTATGTAGCTATTATTAAATGGATACTTGTAGGAGGTTCTATAGTTTTTTGAAGCTGATGTTGGGCTCTGGTTTTCATTTTTTTATGTTGTCATCATGATGATTATAGTGATCAAAGGGGAATTTATGGGACTTTATATTTGATTTTTTTTTTAGATTTATTGGGTATAGTATGTTATTTTAGCCATTAGTTTAGAGTCTGATTCTCAGGTTTTTATTGTCCGAATATTTTACAACATAGTTGGGACAAGGCGTTGATGATGGTGGTGGTGATCAATATTTTACAACACGTTCAAATACAAGAATGTCTCAACAAAAAAAAAAAAAAAATCTTTCCATTTGGCCTTGGAACAATTCTAAACAGTGTGGCCAAACAAGTTCTACACAACCCATTTCCACTATAAAAATCAATTCAACACAGGAATGATGCCAAACAAACCCTTCACCCATCAATATAGTAATTCTTGAACCCCAACGGTTAGAAACAGCAGAATTGGCAATGCACTGCCATGAAAATACCTGGAGCCCACTCCATAAAATCAACACGATGCTGCCAGTGACGATGCACACCTAAAAGCTCGTATCTGAAAAAAAAAAATTGTAACCACAAACATAGATGAGACAAAAAAAAAAAAACACAAGCACCACACCCTATTGATTCAAAAAAAAAAAAAAAAACACTCATCTATGCGCTCAATCTCATACAGTATAGAACAATTGATACCTCGCTCATTATATTCCACACACATGTTCATATAGAGATAGATATACAGGAAACATGAAATCAAATTCTCTTACCCAGAAGATAGCTCCATCAAATTAACAAACCGAGTACCCAGCACGGCTTTGAGATCCTTCATTGCTTTATGTCTGAGCAGGAAAGAAAAAAAAAAACGAATTAGGGCACGAATGAACGCCATACTGGGGGACTTTGATTTGGGTGAATTAGCATGGATTTCTACCACCTCTCGCGGAGGAACATTAAAAAGGCCTTGTTGGAAATCCCTAGCTTTGTCGCGAAACCAATAGGGTCCGTTTTATCCGTATCGGTTTGGGGTTTCTTCGCTGTTCGTGTGGATTTTTGGGGCTGTGGTTGCTCTGCAGCTGAGCATCTCCATCTGCGAGCTGGAAGGGTTATTCTTCTGTAGCAGCAGCGAGTGGGAGATTGAAATAGAGAGCGATCGTTTGGAGGAAGAAGAAAAGCGGTTGTTGCGAAACATGAAGCCATTGCAGTTACAGTCGCTGAGAATGGAGTAGGAGCAGAGATGGTGGAAATGGAGGTTTTGAGGTTTTTCTGATAAGGTCGGTTTTCTCTCCCTCGTCCTTGCTCGTTTCGAAATACATAGAAGTGAGTGCAGTGGGTTTTAGCGGGGTTTAGCGGATATTATTGTTGCAAAAAATTTTCACTTCACAATAGCGGGCCGTCTTTGGCAATTTATTAGTAACTAGTAAAGTAAAAGTGAAGTAAAGCCTTTAATATTCAGAAAAAGGGTCATATAAAAAGTACAAAAATTTAAAATTTATTTATTCTTAAATATTTATAATTTCTTTCTTCTTATCAAAAGTACAAAAAATTAAAATTTCTTTCTTCTTAAAAATTTAAAAAAATATGCATGACAAAACAATATCCTTCTTTTATAAAAAAAAAAAAGGCATTTTATTTTCTCCTGATTTGATGGTAAAGTGAGGCGAAGCATCAAATCAATAAGAATAAATTATAGCGGGTTATGATGGACTTGTTTTTTTAGTTGTTTGATATATAAATTTTTTTACCTTTTGGATATAAGAAGATGATTTTTTTGTCATTTAATTGATAAATGAAGTTGTTTTTTTTACTTCTTTTTTTTAAATAAAATGAATTTTGAATTTGTATACTTTTGATATGACTCATTGTCTTTTTTTGTCTAGATAATAGAGACTTTACTTCACTTTAACTTTACCGGTACTGCTTAAAGAGAGCTGTTAATGCCACAACCCAAGCTTCTCCTAGCAACATCCCATTTTTTATGATCAATATATCTATATAAAATTACCTAAAATGACATCTATCAAAAGTCTCTATCTCTCATCACTCCACCCACCGCTGTCCCCTTCGACAGCACCGCTGAAGGGAGAGAGGGAGAGAGTTGTTAATGCCACAACCCAAGCTTCTCTTAGCAACATCCCATTTTTTATGATCAATATATCTATGTAAAATTACCTCAAATGACATCTATCAAAAGTCTCTATCTCTCATCACTCCACCCCACCCTACCCCACCACTGTCCCCTTCGACAGCACCACTGAAGGGAGAGAGGGACATGGAGAAGGAGAGAGGGAGGCGGGAGAGTGGGGAGACAGGGTGGCATGCAAGGATAGGGAGAGATAGGGAGAAGGCGGCGGGGAGGGAGCAAAGAGAGGGAGATAGAGGGCGGCGGGGAGAAAGCAAAGAGAGGGAGAGAGACATAAAGAAGGAGAGGGAGAGATAAGGGGGAGGGAGAGAGGGCGGCTGACAAGGAGATGGAGAAGGGAAGAAGGGGAGTGAACCGAGAAAAATGAGAGTGGAGGAAGATGGGTATTTTGGGAACAATGGGGGTGTGTATGAATAAATTTTTGGAAGCTCTCACTTACTTGGGGGTGTAGAGAGAAGGGATGTGCTTAGAGAAGCTTGGAAAGCGACATTAACAGCTCTCTCGCTTAAATGTCGTGTCTAGGTAGAGCCAGAGGTGAGGTAAAGTAAAAATGAGACAGAGTATATGAGAACGTAGTTATTTTTTTAACAATAGTGTCAAATTTTAAGTACAGGTCCCAGTCACGCAATTTAAACAACTCTTATTAAAATTAAATATCAAATATAAGTGCATAGGCGCCAAAAGAATTCATTCCAGCAAGATCAATATAAAACTTCAACTGCAGTGGTTAGGAATATAGATTTATCAAGATAAATTGCACATTATTTAAAGTTAAATCTAAACAGCATTCATGTTGTCCACATATCCCATAGCACGCATAAAAAATAGCAAATATATATATATATATATATATATATATATATACATCAAGGTTTTTATAGCGATTCAGTCATTTGCATGCATTTACTCCTAAGAGCACCTACCTATGGCCTCTTGGTATTCATTATTTTTTATTTTCAATAGGTGCACCTAAAAAACCCATACAACTTAAAAAGTCATACAACCTCATATTATCAAGGTGGTTCGATCAGGAAGGTCTACTCTATTAATCTATTTTATTATGGATGTTCCATCATGAATGTCTGCTCACTTTGCATATGCAATAAATAATGAAAAAAAGCCAAACGTTAATAAATGTAAACATTGCTTGAAAATCGCATTTAATGCCGAGATCCATAATCCAGACTCAAGCTTTAGCCTCCACAGTAGACAATTCTTAATAGTGATGATTTCCCGATATAGCACAACCAATATATATTCAAGAGGTTTTTGGATCTAGGATTTCTAAGACGTTCCTATAGAATGAACGAGGTCTCTGGATCAAAATCTATTTCATACACACCTCTTAGATGAGCCATGAATGCTCAAGTGATCTTCCCCATTAAGGATCTGAGGGTGTGGAATAGGGTATAAGGCTCCAGAAAAATGTTTTACTTCTTATGACTAAAGTCTCTCAGAAAAGCCGTGAATTGTCATGTTTGTATATCTAGTTACAAATGCACCTCGTATCTATAGATTTCGAGCTTGGGTCGACCATGGCAGAAACATTCGGTTGCCCAAGGTGCCAAAAACAAGCGACATAGTTCACACACAATGGCTTCTTTGACTCGGATCCAAATCTATTTTCGGTTGACCGATGGATGGTCCAATCCCTCGAGACCCTCAAGCCCCAAAACATGCTATTTGGAAAATAAACCGAATAAATCATTCAGTCTCCTGAAGGGCTAATCGATTGACACCATTAGCTTTGGAGCCCCGAGGCCATCAATGTTCGAAATCAAGAAAACACTCATTTTAAGCTAATCCAAACATCAATCTCAAGTTATTTTTATTTCTATCAGGGTGTTTATCCACCATCAATCTCCTAGTTCTTCAATCAAGGTGTCAACTCTGGCTATTTTATAAAAGCTTGATCCTACTGTATATGTGGTTCGTTTTTGTGTGTGTAGCAACGGATTAATCTTCGATTAAAGCTTTTGCGACACGCAGCCCGACTCAGCTCAATCAAAGGTTTTGCAACACATTAACCCCACCCCTGATTTACTCGAAAGCATGATTCCATTATTGTAATTAGGAATCACAAGATTTTCTACTATGGGGGTTGGCAACAGGGCCGGTCCTGACTTTTCAAAGGCCCGGTGCGAATCACTAAAATGGGCCCTTTATTCATTTTTATGATTTTTTAATATATGCACATATATATAACATGTTTTCATAAATTTAGCCCAAAAAATAATAATTTCATTAAAAACCAAATAATATCATATGATAAATACATTTAATACATAAATAAAATACATTTAATACATAAATAAATGAATCTCTCATACCAACATCTCGGTAAGAGTACCAGATCGTCGGCCAAATAATTTCTCATACCAGCATCACCATCTAGAAGATAAGTTGAAAAACAAAATCACAATTAAAAAAAGTATTATTGAAATGATTTTCTTCTTGCATTTTGAGAAGCAAAATCCTCAATTATGCTTTCAAATTCAAGATTTTCTAATCATGAAAAAATTACCTTCAATTGATTTCTACAACGACCAATTTGCATTGAAAAAAGCCACACTTTGGATTTTGGAATCTCCCCAATCTACCAAGACAACGATGATATGATGTTATGAAGATTGAAGAAGATCTATAAGCTATGGGCCCATGTGTTGATGTCTACAAATCTGATGCAAGTGGTTTTTTTTTAAGTTGCTGTTGACTGTTGTTTTGGATTTGGGCATAACTCAAACTCAGGCGAGTGAATGGGTCCACCTGACCTGTATTGATTTGTTACCAAAGGAAATGCTTGTCAGCGGAATGGATCATTGGATCAGGTTCCAACCCGACCCGAACTCTACCTGAACTAAGAAGACTGGGCTGCCTCGGTCTTCGTGTTGGAGGAAAAACAAAAGAAAGCACTGAAGTGTACAGAACAAAGAGATGTGGCATGGCGGGTGGGTGGACGGTGGAGGCGTGGAGCAGCACTAGCAATCAACCCGTGGTGCTGGCCTGCTGGGTGCTTCTTCTTCTTCTTCTTGTTTTTATTTTTTTATTTTTGGGCTTGCTGTTTGGTTGAGATGGGGTATTGGGGTTCAAAGGAATTCGATTGATGAAGGGTTGATGGGTTTGACAGTTTGACTGCTGGGTAGCCTGGGTGCTTCGTCCGAAGTGGTGATGGACTGATGGTGCTTGATTGCTATTGTAGCAATCAACCAGTGGTGCTGGCCTGCTGGGTGCTTCTTCTTCTTTTTTTCTTTTTTTTTTTTTTTTTTTTTTTTGGGCTTGCTGTTTGGTTGAGATGGGGTTCAAAGGAGTTCGATTGATGAATGGTTGAGGGATTTGACTGCTGGGTAGCCTGGGTGCTTCGTCCGAAGTGGTGATGGACTGATGATGCTTGACTGCTAGACGCTAGCACGAAGATGATGGGCCAGCCAGTTCTGGCGATGGCGGTGATTTGGGCCTAACCGGTTATAGCGGTCCAGTTCTCTGCTGCTTCTTCTTCTTCTTCTTTTTTTTTTTTTTTTTTTTTTTTTTTTTTTTTTTGGCTTGCTGTTTGGTTGAGAATATGGGGTTCAAAGGAGTTCGATTGATGAAAGGTTAAGGGGTTTGAGAAGGAGGTCGGTGGATTTGGAGGAGTGGAAACATTTTCTTCTTGAGGAGAGGAAATGTTTTTGGGCCCCCTGAAAAATGGGGGCCGGGAGGCCCGGGGCAGGCGCACTTACTGCCCTGCCTCAGGGCCGGGCCTGGTTGGCAACATAACTCATGCATGAAATTAAATATCTGCCTTTTAATATATATGGCCCAACCATGCGTTGAAGGCTGCCATTGAGTTTCATGCATGACTCCTCTCATAGATGAAATTTCCTCCGTAGAAATGCATCCTAATAGACTATACAAAATCGAAGTAGTTGGCCACGACCATAGCTTAGGAATAAGAGGTTACGGTTTCGAACTTGTGCTCTTTCCCATATCCACTTGCCCAACCAAAAGCCAAACTTACTCAATGCTTGAGGGAGGCAAAGACTTTATATTCATGAGGAATAGTCAGTTTTTGAAAAGGCCGAACTTATTCGCCAGGGAAAAAAAAAAAAAAAAACTTCCTTGTATTCATACAATTGAATGATTAGAAAAATGAGAAAAGGAGGTAAAGCATTTGAAGATCACACACCCTCTTATTCATAAAAGTAAATGCTGTGAATTCTTAAAAACTAAATTCCATCCTTTTTAGAGCATGTCCGTGCAACAATTTTTATGCCTAATCGAAACATTCATTTCCTTGTATAACCATAACTCGTTCTATGCAGTGCAAGCATTTGCAAAAGATGACATGCAGAAGTTTGACATTCCCTTTAGATATCCATTTTCTCGGTTTCTTCTTCATCGATAAAAAAAAAAAAAAAGAAGCCTAATGTTTGTTATTATCCTGGAAACCATCACCTCCATAATTATCTACTTATTAAAATGCCATTATAGATGCAGTAGATAGTAAATTCAGTACCACTTTATATGAAAACCAAAGAAAATTCAACCATACTCTTTTGAAGACCCAAAAAATTACTTCAACAGCGGCCATTAGTCCCAAAGTCCAAAAACAATAAAAAGTTTTTATAAACACCAGTGACATCAATTTTTTTCAAAGGCAACGCGGGCTTCCAACTAAGCTTTCTGCAAAGGAGCATGGTCCCAGGTCCCAGGTCCCAAGCTTGAACAAGAAGAGAAAAAATTGCTTTCGGACGAGCAGAACTTCACACTTCAAGTCGGTCGGTCCCACCCCATAAAAAAAAATGTAGGAGCAACAGTAGATATAACAAACCCAAGGAAACACCAAGTCCAATCGGTAGCTCAATTGGTTTCGGACAATATTTTAATTCGAAAGTTATAAGTTCGAAACTGTAATACCACTTTATAATCCATTATGATTATAAAGTAGTTTATGCGACTTTCCTTTGGGCCCAAGGGATTAGCCTAGAAGGGTTGATAACCCTCCGATCAAATTTTTAAAAAGTTTTTCCCTTAATCCAAGCAAATCATCAGAGTCAATTCGTGTTAATCCCTTCATGCGTTACGTTCATACGATAAAGCAAATGACATATTGAGGACGTATGCATATGCAACATGTCACAATTTCACGAACGAGCTCTCCGGCAACACTTTTAGAAGGCAAAAGTCCCAACAGAAGGAGATACGATATATATCATTCAGCCTTGATAGCAGGAGCCGGCATGGCGGACTTACCGCCGTTTTCTTTCTTCTCTTCGCCATCTCGCGCCGGCGCTTCTACTCTTTCAAAGGAGATGGAAATGGCTATGGCGACGGAGCTCATTCAACAACTCAACGATCCCGACCGCAGGGAAAACGCCCTCCATAAACTCTCTAAGGTTGCGATTAGGATTTGTAGATTTCAATCTGGCCGCCATTATCATCATCATCATCTATGCATTTTATCATTCATCTTATCTGCTAGATAGAGAAGCTAAAACCATATAGCTTTTGTTTCTTCTTTTCTTCTCAGTTCTCAATATTAATAATGTTTTCTTCTCAGTTCTCAATATTAATGTATGTATGACATTAATAGAGTAGAATATGTGGGAATGATTGTGATAGAGTAGAATATGTGGGAATGATTGTGATAGAGTAGAATACGTGGGAATGATTGTGAAGAGAAGAATATCCGTAGTTTGGTATGGAGATGATGGAGTTTTTTTTTTTTTTTTTCTGGTTTTTTGATTGTATGTTGGTGATGGATTATAGGACTTGTATTTATATAGATATAACTTAGTTGATAAGATGATTGTTACCATTGAAACATAGAGATAAAGGATGAGAGGTATGGAGATGAATATTGTTGCCGTCGGTCGAACTCATTTGAGGGATACTCTCTACAACCTAACATGTACATGTTTTTCATAGCTGATTCGTTTTTTGTTGTGATCGATAACAATAACTTATATTGAAAGAGAATAGAATACAAACAGAGAATACAAGAAGAACAGAAAAAAAGGGGAAAGGAAATACAAAGGTAATAGAGTAATGTACCCCCTCACACCATAACTGCATAATAAAACCCTCCCAAAGGGAAACTCTCTCAGCACCTTGCTTGGCTAAAGCATCCGCCATCATGTTTGATGACCTACTCTTATGCTGAAAGCTAACATAGCTGATTCGTCAAAGTCTCAATATTCCCCCTTTTGTATTTGAACTTATGCTGAGCTGATTAGGCCTTTTTGTGTTTCCATGGCCATACTATCTATTAAGGGGCTGTTTGTTTCATATATTTCCTAAGTCTCCGGCGTTTGTGTACATGGTTAAAAATGAAGAATAAAAGGAGAATATCTAGAAATGACCACTTTAATGGAAATTGAATCAAGGGAAGATGGGAAATGAATACCCAGTCATTGCCCTTGTAATTCAAATCTTAGGAAAGCCAACATCCCATCTATATTGCTACCTTATGTCATTCGCCTTGGTGGAGCTCATTCGACCATGAGTTACTATGTATTCTATGCAAACAAATGTGCCCTAATTGATTTATTTGCATGCGTTTGGGCTCATGCATTTATGTAAAATCTAATTAAGAACTACAACTAGTAGGCTAGGCCCATCATTCCTTTTCCTATTAGGTTCTTGGACATTAAATGTTGGGTGGATAAATAGGTTATTTTGTAAATTTTTATCGAAAAGGAAGAGATGCCAAGGAAAAGAAAAATCGCTTCTGTTAAAATTGAAGCACTGCGTGCATTTACAAAATCTGGGTGTTCCTATGTACATTACATATTGGTTTTAAAGTTATCAGATTTTTTTGGCCATTAAGTTTTTACTTTAAATTGACACATACTCAATGATACAAAGTCACAAACACTTTCACGAGGCACGTCTAACTCACATTTTATTTCAGGTACCCATTTTAAGGCTGTCAACTCAATGATTGAAATTATTTCATTATTTTCATTGTGACACTGTAGTCTATCTTTTTATGCACCCACAAGGAGATTGTTACAATAAAAAACAAGAAAAATTGGACGCAATTTCTCAATCAGCGTGTTGCAAGTTTTGAGTCATGCTATTGCTATCATCATAAGGGAAAAACAAGCAAAAAAGAAAAACGAAACAGAGGGTGAATTTGGTATTGTGAATAGAATAACAAAATAGAGGGTGAATTTGGTAGTGTGAATAGAATAAAATATAGTTATGTTTGCGAGGAATTAGTATAAAACATAATTTAATTAAAGTCTCATTCTAAAATTCTCAAGACAAAGTAAAAGTCATTAATTCATTCATATGCAAGGTCAAAAACAGTATATATTAAACCCTGAGGGGTAGTCTAGTTGGCCTAGACCACGGTTTGCTTCCGGAGGTTGAGGGTTTGAAACTGCACTGCCACACTGGGGCCACAGGGGATTTACCCGGCTTCCCCTTGGCCTATAGGGATTAGTACGGTCCAAACAACTGGAACACCCTCTGTTATAAAAAAAGAAGAAGAAGTATATATTATATGTATTACCTTTTATTTGTCTATAATTTGAAACAGTTTAATGGATATATTTTAAGGACTTAAATACTATAAATGATCCTTTTTTTTTTCTTTTTTAGCTTTCTGTACTCGGTAGAATTGTTCAATTTTGTATCGTTCAAAAGTAAAATGAAAAATGATGATGAAATTCTCTTTGAACAATGTTGACTCCAAAGTATCTTTTATCATTTATCCTTTATGTTATATTTCTCTTAAGTTCCTTTATCTTTCTTTTTCGATTAATCATCATGGTTAAGAAAGACAAAATGAAATACCTACATCTGTTGTCCTCCCATTAGAGACAACTTTCCATGAAGATGAATATTATTATGATATTTTTCATTTATATTGAATGGGGTACTTGAAGCGGACGTTCATGATCTTTGCATTGATGATATTTTCTTGGCATTTAGTTTCTCCTTTAAAGAAGCTCTCTGTGACAAATCCACTAGTGTTGCATAACTCTCTTATGATTGAAAATATTAGAGACGTGTGGGCATATCTTTCAAATGTTTTTGGCCCCATCATGCATCAGGGCCTAATTGCCACCTTCAGTTGAGTCCCCAACTATTATCAATGAATCTATTTTAGTTTCTACATGCAAATCACCTCCTTGTGGTGGAGTACTATCGGGGCTTCGTTAACTTTTGACCCATGAGAAAGTTCTTCCTCCACACATATTGTCAACATGTTGCTAACTTCCTACCCCAGTTCACCAGCTGTGTTTGATTAAGCACTTCCTCAGTAATTTTGTGTCCGTGAACTGCTATTGTAGAAAGAGCTTGTTTCTTGAAAAAAGAGCATGCTCTGATACTGGAAGTGGCATATCGGGTTTAGACTCGCAGAAGCAAAAGAATAGCCAAAGTTGCCTTTAGAGGACTACGTAAGACGAGGTCTGTGATAGTGTGATGAATTCACTTCATTACGTGCCACATACTTTGAGAGAAAATTGCTGACAAGAAATTATCACTTTTCCATGCATGTTATGTGAAATGATGAATTTTTTATATCTATGACTTGCAGGTTGTTGTTTTTCCACTCTGTCATTTGTAACTTGAAACAATATTCCTACAATACTTCAACATTCCAAATAATGATAGCCTATTGGAAATGGGCCATAACTTTCTTAATACTTTTCAAAATTGCAGTATCGGGCTTGCTGGAAGCTTACTTTCAATCAGAAAAATGAAATTCAGTTCCTATATCTCTAAAACTAATGCTGGCTCCGTCAATATGTCTTTTCTTTTTACAATTATAGTTTTTCATTTATTTCTCTCACATCCCTTTATCTTTCTTTTATTTATTCCTCTTAGCGGTGAAATAAATTAGGGAAATAAAATAAGGTGAAAGAAAGTGCATGTAATTCTCGACCTCAATATTCTTCCTATTGGAGGAATATTCACGTAATTCTCCAGCTCAATATTCCTCCTATTGGAGAGTACTTGTATTTGAGTTGAATATTCACACTATGGTTTTAGTTTCTATCAATATAATGCAATTGCCAGAAAAATCGTGCTGATCAATGTGATCGATCCCTCTTCATATAGCCTCCGTGCTTTCTCATAGAGAATGTTTACAACTGTAAAATCCCTTGATATCGGGGATTATCATAGTCTTTGTATTATCTAAAGATTACAATTGATATACGTGGGATCTAATCTTATGTGGGTCCCAGATTACATACTTTGATATTTTCCACTGGATCAATTGCTTAAGGCAACTATTCGTGCCCCTTCCATTGAGGACATCTTCATGGTTATTAGCTTTGCCTGAGAAGTTCTGTATAATGGATCAGTTTGGATTGCATTAAGGTTCTGATGGCGATGGCTGACCGTACTATTGCAATGGATATGGACAGGCTGCACGGTTGTGGCTGCCACACCACAAAATGCACAAGAATCCCAATATGCATTCAATTTTCTCAAGTTTATCACATGCAAGATTGCCGTCCCTTGCCGGTAATCATAAGAAAGCTTAGGCAATTGATGAATCATCTAGCTATCTAGGTACACATTACAAGATGAAGCCAAGTGGTTGGTACCGGAGACCATGTTTAATTGTGAAGACTGAAGAGACCAACTGCCTCATTTCTCTAGAGTCTGCACCTCATTTTTGGGTATCAGATGATTCCTTTTTTTTTAAAACCAATTACTTGTCTTAGGCCTGTCTATCTAAGCTCTGTATTTGTTATTTCTACAGATATTGAGGTTCTCTCTCTCTGTATCCCTGCTGAAATCAAGGTTCTATATTAGCACTTCATATTTTTATTTCATTCCAATAATGGAAATGAAATTTTAGGGAACAATACAATTGCCTTTTTTTTTCTTTATTCTTCTCCTTATTATTTTGATAGAAGAAGTAATTTCTATATTTATTACTTTGATAGTATATTTTGACCTGGTGAATACACTCTGGCCTTGAATGCTTTAACTGATTGTTCCAAAAAAAAAAAAAAAACTGGTTGTTCCTCGCACATATTATTTATCATGGTTTATCAATGTTTATATTGAACTTACAACCTTTTTCTTTTGGCAGAAAAGGGAATTATTTCAAGAGCTTGCCCCACTGTTATGGAGTTCTTTTGGCACTATTACTGTTCTCATACAGGTTCACTTGCTTTCCTGCGGCTCCACTTCTTAATAATCCAACCAAAATAGATCCTCCCTATGTTGGGGCCAGAGGATTGATCAATCGATGTGAATAGATCTAATATATATGTGATTTTTAAATTTTAATACATGTGTATGTGCATGGGAAATTCTCAAAACTGCCCCATTTCAAAAGGGGCGTTTTATGCCCTTTCTGACTTGTCCAATTAAATGCTACAACCTCATGTTGTAGTTGTAGAAAGTAAATGAGAAGTATCATCCACCTGTATGCAATGTCATATTAAATGAGCCATTCAACCACGTTTGGATACAGCTATTTTTTTGTGAGATTCTTCTAGATATGATGGGAGAGAAAATAGGAGTACTATAAATGGAAGCGTAATAGAACCAGTTCTAGGAAATCCCTTTTTATCTACATTCCTTTTGTACCCTCTGAATTAAACACGTTCAGTAAAAACTTAAAGTCTCAACTCTCAACACCAATTTAGTAAGGGCACCAAAATAAGAGGGACCTATTATGAAAGAGAAAGCAGGAGCATTAACTGTCATTTGAAATTGGAGTCTTAGTGTTTGAAGTTTTTTTTTTTTTCCAAAGAACAAGAAAAACTAGGAAAGAGTAACGTGACTCATTGGCTTTGCAAGAAAGAAAGTAGGCATTTAAATGCTTTTAACTTCCTTTCCTAGCGCAGGAGCAGAATACGTCATTTTCTCATTTGTCAAACAAAAAGGAACATTTCTTGCTACAAAAGCCCAGGTGTTTTGTAGCATCCCCCTCTCCCATCTATATGCATCTTGTGAAGAATTCTTGTAAGTTTAATATTTGGGGTTTTCCAAGGATGAAAACAATTCAAGCTGGCTCACAAGCTATGTGAGCTTGGCTTGATTGTTTCATGACCCAAACTCAAGGTAGGCCTTGTTCGGCTTTGTTTGGGGCTCAGATCGACTCAGTACATGTATGTGTTAAATTCCACACATACTTTATGCTTTTGATTAATATATATACTTTTAAAATACTTGTGATAGGTTGTAGAACAAACTAAGTTTAAAAGCTCAATGCTTTGGACTCAAGTTTATTTAGAAATTAAAAAAAAAAGAGAACTTATTTTAGTACATTAAAGTGAGAAGTTGAACTTATTTTTTCTACAAAAAAAAAAAAAAAACACCCTGCACTACATTGTGATTTACTTAATTTGACATCTGTTGGGCCCATCCTATTAAAATCCAAAGCATCCGTGCCACACACTTGTACCCGTGTTGGCAAATTGGCATCTTTTTTTCATTGAATAGGCCTTCCCATGCAGGGCTTTCCCTTTATTGATGCTGACTCAAAGTTGATGTATAATGGTGCTCCTATGATGATTATACAAGTGGTAATCAATGATGATGATGATGATAATTGTTAAAATTGAGAAGTAGGGAGACTAAAGAAAGGAGAAAGAGGGAAAATGCAGGGAAGATTATCAGTGTTGGTGGACCAACCAAGGAGGTGACTCCTCCTTTTATACTGTAGTCTTACCTTCTTTACACTATAAACAATCCATTAGGATTACAATGATTCCATAGGATCACTAAAGACAATCAATCTCAAATTAAAACATATCAAAGAAATTGTTTAAGATAATCATGTCATTATTATACATTTGTACTATGCAATAGTTTGCCATTTAGACTACATTAGTATATATTATATATCTTATTAAAAGGGGTATGACTTATGCCTCTAACCTTAACGGAAGTTGTCTTTTGAAATCCCTTTCTTCTTACTATTTCTCTCTTATCCTAGAAACCTATTACACTTGGTCACTTCCACGCAGTTATATATCCATTTCATATTGTATTTGTATCTACCATCTACTACTTTATTTAGTGTGGAAGTCCGTGTCCTTCCATTTTTGAGGCATGCTGTTGCTTATTTGGCCATCATGAGACCCAAAAAATACCTTTTTTGGTTCCCTTTTCCTTTTTTCTTACTCAGATAGGTGACACACTAAAAGTTCTTTCAATAGCTTCGAAAATCTAAATTCTTTGAGCTACGATGGTGCTTGCAACAATTATGTGAGCAATTTGACATTTGTATATTCTAGTCACGCATTACTAAATAGAAGAGATATAATATTCCTTTTGCATGCTTTTGATCAAGTGATTATGTCTTGCATTTGGAATGACATTTTAACCCTCGTCTCTTGTTAGTGGTTTTTGGTTTCCGTGAAAATGATTCACACGTGTAAATGATGCACTTGTAAATCATTTCCATAGTCAAATGATACCCATTTGAAAAAGATTCCATTGTTTGTCATTTTCCATGTGAATTTGAGTACATCCAACGGTTCACCGTTTTTCACAGATTTCTCAAAATCCTTGATGAATCAAGACATGGAACTTGATCCTTCAGCCATTTTTGGCATTCTAAAGAGGTTGAATGGTTCAAATCATGAAAATGGGCTCCACAGAAGTCCACAATAGCAGATTTTAGGGTCTGGACTTTTTTTACAAATATCTCATTATCTGTGATGAATCAACGGATGAAATTTGACCACTTCGTGTTTTTGGCCTTCTGAAGAGGATGGACGATTCAGATCATGATTTAGGGGCTCACGCCTCACAGGAATAGGAAAATTGAAAAAAAGGCATTGGGCCTGACAGACGTTTTTTTTACACTAGTTACATCCAACGATCTAATGGTTTTTCACAAATTTCTTGAGATCCACAATGAACCAAGGCATGAAATTTGACCCTATGCCCCGATAGCCTTTTAGACTATCTAAAGAGGATGAATGATTTGGATCATGAAAATGGGCCCCACAGAAGTCTAGAATGGCAGATTTTAGGGTCTAGACTTTTTAGCATATATCTGAAAAACCGTTGATTCAAAATGGGCCCCACAAAAGTCTAGAATGGCAGATTTTAGGGTCTAGACTTTTTAGCATATATCTGAAAAACCATGATGAATCAACGGCTGAAATTTGACTCTCTAACTGTTTTTGGTCTCCCGAAGAGGATGAATGGTTCAGATCTTAATTTCTGGGCCCATAGTGATGGTAAAAAGTGACCCCAAGGGGAACACCCGAAACACTAGCAATGGCTTTTTGTTTCCATTTATGCGTGCAGCGTGTGGTGTGATTTGTTTTACCAGGGTCTCAGGTGCGTAAATTTTCATGTGAAAATGTCTTGATTTACACACCATTTTCACACTTGGTTTACGGATCACGTGTAAATGAGCTTAAACAAAGATAATGGTGCATAACTGTTACACATACTGCAACCAAACAGCCCCTTAAGTTGTTTTTTCTCATTTTGTTTTCAAGAAGTATGAATTTTGTTAGTCTTTATTATCATCTTGCTTACACAATGCTATCTATATACATTATTTTGGCTAAATTTGTATACAATGCTTAGCTCTTGTACATTCTTCTTTTATTCTATGGATGAGCTAAAAGAAGTAAACAATGAATCTGTTCACAAGGTATTCACTAGCTATTGTTGGCACCTAATGATACTTAAAATTTTGCTTACTTGTAGGAGATACTTTCAGTATACCCTGCCCTTTCACCTCCAACCCTTACTTCAGGTGCATCAAATCGAGTTTGCAATGCTCTTGCTCTTCTTCAGGTCAATTATCCACTGCACTTTATGTAGTTCTCTCCTTTGATTTTTTATATGCCTTTTCGGTTATCTAAATTCAGAAATACAACATTGCTTTCTTTTGCGGATGTGTATTTGATGGCTTTAGTAAAATTTGACCTTGATATCATAGAGTAGTTTATTTGCTTATGAAAATATTATATGACAACTTCTTGTTGTGGAAAACTAGTGAGGATCACTTTTATTTTTCTTTGAGTAGATATGGATCAAGTTTAAGGGTATCACTATCATGTAATTCTACTTTTCCACAACGTCGTTGTCTATGAATTCCCTTTTCTTTTGAATAGCAGCAGAAGAAAATTTTATTAGAATTACTAGGGAAAATCTGTATACTCATAGCTCAAGTTGGGCAATTCTCAAACAGGGATGGCAGTGAGTCGGGTTCAAACGCATCGACCTGCCTTGAACCTCTCCTTTTAGGAGTGGATTTGTTGTGTCCGGGGTAGGTAAGGGATTTTATATTTTGAGCCGAGTCAGGTTCAGGTTATGTTTGGGCTTGATCCGCCCTACCTCGTTTATATTATATACATATTCTTAGTGAAAATGCATATGCAAAGCTTTGGAAGACAAGTGGTAGTGGATGAAATATACAACTGTGAGGGTGCAAGTTTGACTGCCACTCCTGCATCTTTACATATCACTTTATATTTAAAAAAAAAAAAAAAAACCATAAAACCCATCACATGACAGGTTTGGTATTATAGACCATAAAACCTGTCACAGGTCGGTCGGGTATCGGGCAACACATGTCAGTTGGGTTGGGTTTGGGTCGGCCTAAACCCCTAGCTGACCCGATCCATCGCTATCTCTAATCTCAAAGAGCTCGAAGGGAAATCCTTAGGCATTTATTGAGCTGTCTCTAACCTCCTTTTTTTTTGTCTAGCCTCAAATCTTTTGTTTTTTTCCCTTTTCTTAAGTAGTTGTTGAGAAAATTGAAAACAATGTTTTCACATTTCCGGTATTTTTTCTTTGCTTTGAATAATTGATCTTATTTATACATTTACTTCTGTGATCTTTAATTGTGTGTCTGAATAATGGACTAAAACAGAAATGAGTGCTACATCTGTAATGTATTTCCATTAGCCATTTAGTGAGCACATAACCCTCAATGTTCATTTTTCTTGTTATAATCACCACTTTGATATCCACCAACTCTATAACCCATTGGATATTTTTAGTTTTGTTGCAGGCCTCCTTGGATAGTATGACATTCTTTCACCCATTTTAACATGTTCAGTGAATTAAATTTCATTAGCAGTGGGTCTGAGAAAGAGTTAATAAATAGTCTAGCTCCATATATTGCTATTAGTGCTGCTTTATTCGAGTTCCCTACTCCAATGGGCCTAAAGAAGCAACAGCAGTTCCCCCGTTTTCACTCTTGATGATTCCTTGATACTTTATGGCCTAGATTTTGCAATAGACCTCCCATTTGTATTCATAGTCTGTAGTCTGGGCTTAGTTTGTGGAGTTGAAATTCTTTTGACCACGAAAGGACAATAACTTCTAATCACACTACTCCATTCCTTTTCAAGGTCATAATAAAATATATCTTTAAAGCATTTTCCATAAAACTAGGCCTAAAAGGACCCCCAAGCCATCCATCTTTAAGATCTTGAAAGGAAGTGGGAAACGGAAATGGAACTCCAAGTATGGAAGAAACTCTAAGTGACCTAGGTTGACACAAGAAGTAATCTGTTGAATCTTTGGTGTACCAACTCCTAAAGAAAATATTTGGAATTACTAACTTAAGGCTTTTGACATTATGGATGAGGGGATGGGGGCACTAAGAAAATCCACATTGGGCAGAGAAAAAGAAATTGACCTGAAGGGATTCCAAGAGAATCTGACATCCAAATTCTTCTATCCCCCCTCCTAGCAGAAATTGCACTTCATTTTACAATGTCCATCAAATCAACTAACATTTGAACTTCATAATCTAAAAAAAAAGTTCATAATTACCATAAAAAAAAACCTTCATAATCTAAAAGATTTCTCTAAATGTGATATTTCCATACCATTTCCCTCCTATCTCAAATGTCATAATCCTTAATGACCGCCCACTTACAACTTGAAATTGAATAAGGTTGTTGAAAGCATGATGCTAAACAACGACCTTCTATTCAATATCCTCCCATAATTTGATTATACTATCATCTCCTGCCATAAATCTTGAATTCTCCTTCTAAAGTGTTCCCACTCTATTCTCCGTGTCTTGTAATTTTATAATATCCTTCCTTAATCTCGTCCCTCCCCTTGATTAAAGTCCATCTTCATATTTCCCACCCACTAGCTCTTTCCCTTTATTTTGACACAACTCTCCTGCATAGAGCATCACTTCCCAAATTTTCACCACTATTTTCCCAAAGGGCACGTTTGGTAATGGGAGAGGAATCTCCAAATTAGAGGATTACTTGATTCCCCTTGAACTAGGCTATCCTCAATGATGATTTTTTAGGGGAGTAATCATCAAGGATAAAAATATCGGTATCGGCGGGCGTATCGGCCCGCCGCCAAACCGATACGAAGCGGGCGATACGTAGCGTATCGGGGATACGTATCGGCGTAGCGGTGCGATTTGAAAAAATCGCCCAAAAAATCTGAAAAAATTCCAGAAAATCCAGAAAATTATAAAATGAAAGAATATGTGGTTCTTTTGCAAAAGTAAGTAAGAAAAGGGGGCGTATCGGTGCCCTCAATATATGAAGTCTGGTATCGCTGTATAAATAGAAAATAATAGTAATGATTAGTTTTTTCACATGTATTCATGTTTCTTAGTGATAGTAATTTAGAAAGTAATGGAAAACTCATAAAAAAATAGAACATGAAATAAAGGCATAAGACTTTAGGTCATTAGTCATTACTCATTACTCATTATTAAACAATTGAACATTGAACAATCAAATATAAATACTTCAACATTCAAGGTTCAAATTCAATCAAGTGAATGAACTATGAAGTGATCAACAATCAACATTCAACACCAATTTAGAAATGAGTCAAATGATAGAGTAGAGAGTTAGTGAAGGAAATAGGATTAGGAATACCTTAATCACCACCAAAAGGAATGTCTACCAAGATTCAAGGCGCCATGGTTATCCTCATCCTCATCAGTGTTTTCATTTCTATTGGCACCATATTGAATTTGATATTGATGAGCATTGGCATCCACAAATCCAAAGAAGGCAGTCGGATCATCATAGGAAATTGGAGGAGGTGGAGGTGGATATCTACCATGTTGTGTTTCACCATAGTCACCATATGAGTAGGACCCTGAAGTTGAAGACTGTAAATAATGTGAGGATCCTTGTCCACTGTAACTAGGGTTCCACGAATCAATCCATGATGCCGCTTGTTGTCTTCCAACATCTCCACCCATATTTCCTTGCCCATTACCATCTCCAACCCCAGGTGGTGAGTCTCTTCAGCGCCGTTGATAACCACGGCTTGGATCAAATCTTCCAGATGGTAACTCCTGTACTTCCTCTACAGGAACGACATCATCTTCATCATGTTGGTAGTATTCACTAGTTCCACCTGTCCCACTGTCTCCTCCTACATCTCCTCCACCATGGCTACTCGAAGAGACAGTGGTGGAACTAGCTTTCTCAGAAGATCCAATATGAGCAGGTTCTTTTCCACTCCTAGACCTACTGGACCTGGTACTAGTACCTTCTCCTTGAGGTGGCTGGCCTTCTGCAGGTGCCTCACCCATATCCTCATCTATCAATTCTTGAATCATTCCTTGAAACCCCGGATCTGAATCTAGCAGTGGATCCTCTATCTCGGCTAGCCATGGGAGTAAGGGATCGTCATCTCTGAATATGTTATCCACATTAATAGGACAATAAGCAGGATCATCCCTTGCTTTTCTCTCCCTAGTTCTGTTTCTCAACTTCAAATTGTAATGACAGTATACAAGCTTGTTGAGTTTTTGCATGGTAAGCCGATTCCTGGGCTTCGTGTGGATCAAAGAGAAAGTGCTCCAATTTCTTTCACAGTTGGAAGATGTTGTAGTTTGACTAAGGATGCGAACAGCCGCTCTCCTTAGATGTGGAGCACTCTCTCCATAATTCATCCACCAATCAGCTGAAATGCAAAAATTAAATAAAAAGTTAGATATTCGTAACCCTCAAATCATTCTAATCAATTAAGATAAATAGATCAAGACTATTGGGTGGGGTCTTTTGTTCATAGTCATACCAGGTGGCATCCTTCCAATCGATCGTATCACAAGAGGGTCAGCAAAGGTTCCTCTCCTTTGTGTATACATAGATATCTACAATGTGAAAATTGAAAATAAGTCAGTAAACCCATACAGGCATACAGCATGTATGGCAATTGGCAGTTGGCAGTTGGCAGCATAATTAAATTCTCTTAAGTCTTAAGTAACCACCAACCAGTAACCACCCACTCACCTCTTGTATGGCATCAACTTGATCATCTGGGCTTAACAATCTCTTCAATACCTCCCGTAATCCTACCCGCAAGTCCGTATCTATTGCTTCGGTGTGTAGTTCGGCATTTTGGTAATAGAATTCGGGATTCAAAAAATAACCTACATTAAAAATATGTAGAATGTACCGTGAGCAAACAATGTAATAAATACATTAGACTTAGGAAAACAAAAGAGTGTCAACTATCACAGATATATATTAATTACCTGCAGCATGCAATGGATGGTGCAACTGATCGTTCCAACGGGCATCAATAATGTCTATATATTTCTGGTGATATCTAACATTTTCCATTATGGCTCGCTTTGCCCGATCCATTGCTTCATATATAAAGCCCATTGTCGGCTTGTCATCACCATCTACAAGACGCAACACTTTAACTAAAGGCTCAAAAACCTTTAATACTTTCTTTACTTTCTTCCAAAATTTATTGTCCCTCATCAGGTTTGGGACTTCAAACTCCGGACCATGAGTTGCATTGCCCCATTTCGAACGAAGCCATTCTTCCGATGCAAACATCTGAATCAGCTCTATTCTAAACCTTACAATGCTTTCCATAGCCAGAAAATGGGTTGCAAACCTAGTTAATCCTGGATGCAGCAAGGCATGGTTATTTGTGTATGTTTTCATCAAGTTTAACACCCATGAATGATCATATATAAATCTTGTAATTCCTCTACATGCCTTGATCAATGAAGCCACTGTTGTCTTTCTTCCAATCTCTTCCAACATGAGATCTATGCAGTGTGCTGCACATGGGGTCCAGAATAAATGTTCCCTCTTGTCCATCAACATCTTACCAGCTGCCTTGAAATTGGCACCATTATCTGTAATAATTTGTACAACATGCTCCTCTCCCACACTCTCTACAATTTTATCCATAAGAGTGTATATATATACGGATGTCCGTCTATGTTCAGTTGCATCAACGGACTTCACAAAAACGGTCCCTGCGACTGAATACACCAAAAAGTTTATTAATTGTGTTTGAGTGCCGCTGGTCCACCCGTCACACATGATAGTAACACCATTCTGTTGCCACATGGGCCTAAACTTTTCCACCCATGCTTTTATTTCTCTATATTCTTCTTCAAGGTATTTAGTGCCCACATCATATACGGAGGGCGCCTGTATACCCCGCCCAGCTTCGGCAGCAACATCAAGAATAGTCTGAAAATATGGGGAATCCACTGCTGTAGGTGGTATGTTCTTGTGAATTAGCCATTTTGCGGTAGCTTTGGCTAACCTATCTCTTGCAGCCTTCATTACCCCCTTCACAACACTCGATATTTTTGGTTGTTTAGCACCCTCTTTTCTATGTGCTAGAGGATCAAGAGGAGGAGGAACTGCTCTTCTAGTAGAGATAACTTCTACATCAACATCCCGTTCCCGGGTGCTAAATGCCCTACGCATAGCCCCCCCAATGCCCTTGCCCCTGCTTGGCACAGCAGATGATGAGCCCCCTGCATCATAAAATTTGCTTCCAGCAAATGCACGACGTTCATGTTCTTCTTGTTGACTCATGATGGACTCTCGGCGTGCAGCCTCCATCTGTGCATCTTCCTCCTCATCAAAGTATTCATCCCCAAATACTTCATAACGGGCAGCATCAACTTCTTGCCGCCTCTTTTCTTTTATCTCTACTTTTCTAGCTTTGTTTTGGCTAAGCAATGCTTTCATTTGTTCCCTGACTTCCCTTGGTACTTCGGTACAGCCAGCAACATTACCAGAAACATGGCCCAAGTGGTGCTTGAATCTTGTAATGCCCCTATGGATCACTTTCCCACAAAACTTGCATTTGATTTTCAACCTGTTATTATCAACTGCCTTACCAAAGCTCCATGCGGGATCAATATCATGAGGCATTTTAACTTTTCAATAGAAGACTGAATGTCTGGCTATCAATAATTAAATATGGACAAGTAGTATGTTAAAAATTAAAAAAACAAAGAATTAAAAAATATAAAAAGTAAAAACACAAGCAATATATGTTGGAATGATCTATGGAATGCATCTCCAAGTGGTTTCATGGGTTGTCCATGAGTATTCACATTTTTTTTTTCAAAAATAAATAAATCCGAAAATAAAAAATAGAGAAAAATAAGAAAACATTCAAAATGTGATGGATTGATCTATGGGAAACATAGATCTATCATTTAGAATGCATCTCCAAGTGGTTTCATGGGTTGTCCATGAGTATTCACATTTTTTTTTCAAAAAATAAATAAATCCGAAAATAAAAAATAGAGAAAAATAAGAAAACATTCAAAATGTGATGGATTGATCTATGGGAAACATAGATCTATCATTTAGAATGCATCTCCAAGTGGTTTCATGGGTTGTCCATGAGTATTCACATTTTTTTTTTCAAAAAATAAATAAATCCGAAAATAAAAAATAGAGAAAAATAAGAAAACATTCAAAATGTGATGGATTGATCTATGGGAAACATAGATCTATCATTTAGAATGCATCTCCAAGTGGTTTCATGGGTTGTCCATGAGTATTCACATTTTTTTTTTCAAAAAATAAATAAATCCGAAAATAAAAAATAGAGAAAAATTAAAAAAAATGTGTAAATCATCAAAGGAAAACATAGATCTAACAATATTACAAGGTTTCACAAGCGTTTATAGTAGTTAGAGAGAGATTCAATTGATGATCTCAAAAGTCAACTACAAAATATGTAAAAGAAAAAAAACCTACTTTACCTTGAACCTTCAACCTTGGAAGCTTGAATCTTGTAGTTATTTCACTTATTTCTCCTTTCTTTGATGTTTGTTGTAGTGGATCTTGTATTCTTGTGGTAAAATGACTAAAATCTTGATTTAAAGTTTAGGGCACTTCAATGGTTTTTCCCATACTCACACTGACAATAGAAAGATGAGTGAAAGAGAGAAGTGAGTGAAAAGTAGTAAGAAATGTTGAAATGGGTCGGATGGGGGGTTTTTAAAACCCCCGGTACGTATCGGCCGATACGATACGTATCGGCATGTATCGGCCGATACGGTGCGATACACGATAAAATGGTTTTATCGTGTCGCTGTCGGCCGATACGGCCGATATATCGGCCGATACGCTTCGTATCGGCCGATATTTGTATCCTTGGTAATCATTCAATTCCACGTTTGGCAAATATAGCGGAATCACACCATCTACACTATACTACATCCATTGGTTCTAAGTTTTTCACAAATTTCTCATAATCCATGATAAATCAAGACCTAAAGTTTCAACTCTCTAGTGGTTATGGCCTTCTGAAGAGGATGAACGGTTTGGATCAAGTGGGGTCCATAAATGTCCAGAATGGTAGTTTTTGCGGTCTGGACTTTTTCACAAATATCTCAAAATCCATGATGAATCAATGGCTGAAATTTGACTCGTATCCATTTTTGGCCTTTTGAAGAGGATGAACGGTTTGGAATTTGGATTGTGATTTAGGGCCCCATAAGAAAAAAAAAAAAAACCTGCCTAAAAATCACTTTTTGGCATTATACCAGATCAACGGTCTGGAACTTTTCACAATTTTCTCAGGATCAATGAAGAATCAAGCTGCTATTTTTGGCCTTCCAAAGAAGGTGAACAGTTTGGATCGTGAGCCAGGGGCCCACAAAAGCCTATAAATTAGATCTAACGCTTTCAGCTTTTCACAAATGTCTCAAAATTCGTGATGAATCAACGGCTGAAATTTGATCCTTTGGCCCTTTTTTGGCCTTTTGATGAGGATGAATGGTTCGGATTGTGATTTAGGGTCCCGCAAGAACAGAAAAAAAACTAGTTACCCTAAAATGAATTTTTTAATTTATTATTTATTGTAGCTCTGCATTTCCGCACGGGCGTAGATTTTCCCCAATGTTACCTGATTCGTTGTTTTGGGTGTCGAACTCTGAATAGTTCAGTTCGAATAAATCGTTATTCGATTCAATGATGTTCGGAATTCTTAAAATCCCTAATTCGTTGCCGTTGTGGTTGAGGAAGATGAGTTTCGCAGTATCATCTTTCTCTCCTTTATCTTTCGGGTTGAAGAAGAAAGGCATCACTTTCACATATATATATATATATATATAACTTGATTTCTTAGAAGAATGAAGATGCTGCCATTCTTCTTTGACGAGGCAGTCCACTTTGGAATAAATTCATCCATGGCCCACTTTTGACATGAAATGGGATTACACCACCAACTAAGTTTGAGTCAATCTTGTCATTTTGAGAGAGGGAGACATAACACATTCCTTGGCTCAATAATCTGCCCTTTGAGGGTCGACTGTCTTTCATATATGTAGGGGCTCATTGCCCTAATTACAATCAATTAAGTATCTCAGATCCTAAACTATAGCAACAACTAAGTATTATCCTTTGACTAAGTACAATACAATAAATGGGCTTTGACTAAGTATAATACAATGAATGGGCCTAAATGGGCCTGCTGAGATTGGGCTTGGATTGACAAATCTCACCATCAGATTAACTGTGTCTAAAAATGTGATTTTAGCTTTTTTTAATCACATTTTTGCACTTGATCTAATTAATGGTAAATATAATCATGATTGAAGTGAAATCTAAATTTACACACTCAATTTTTTAGTGGGGCCTACTAGTATTGGAGTAAACTTTGATAATGTTTCATCCAAGAGTTGAGTGTTGATTTTGAGCCATTCAGATTTTTTGAAGATGGGCCCAACTGCATAATTTCACTTCTCTCATATAAAAGTGTTAGCGAGATGCTCAAGATCAATACAGATAGTTGGATATCTGTTTATGCCACCTGGATAAGACACATAAGAGGTGATTCTGCTGAATATAAATTGTATTTAATGATTATATACAATTTTCATTCTTATATAAATCTTTATAACATTTAAGAATTTTTTGCAAAACATATTTATTCGCCAACCTTATTGAATTATATATCCGAATTAGTACAGCGAATTGTAAAACGAATCAAATGAGTCTACTCCAGCGAATTTCCGAATTTGATTAAGTGCCGAACTGCGAACTACGAATTCAAATGCAAATCCATCGAACCGCGAATCAGGTAACTATGATTTCCCCTTTCTGATGGGGGTGGTTCTTGTGGGTGCGGGTGTTGTGTCGTGGGTGGTTGGGGGGCACAAGGATGTTCAGAAGGGCCAAATCAATGAGATTGAGGATATTGGCATTCCTCTTTCCTTGCTAGTGGATTTTACCAAACATGGATATTCCCTAATAACATGAAAAAACAGCCCGAAATCCTTGTCTTGTTCTGTTACCAAACATGCCCAAAAGAGCCTGATTTTCTTCTTCTTCTTCTTTTATTTATTTATTTATTTTTTTTAACATTGTTTCTAATACCTAGGTCATCATTGTGACTAGCCTCTTCACTTCCTTTTGATTATTCCGATGCATCTTCTCGTTATCCCTTCTACCACCCACAAGAATTCTCTTTAACTCCTTTTGAGTTCTTTTTGGAATTTGCAAGTCAGATAATCTGAATGGGAGATTTCAAGTGTGGAGTTGACAAGAGATTTTCAGCTTCTATATTTAAAAGCCCGTTCCACTTTCCAACCTCTAGTTTTAGAAGTTAAGACCCCATTTCGGTCGACTTTTATATTCAAAACCCCCTTTTCACTTCCCAATCTCTATATTTGAAACCCCCTTCCACTTCCCAACCTCTATATTTAAAACCACCTTCCACTTCCCAATCTCTATAATACTTGATACTTTCTTTTGTCTCCTTGCATTTGCCATTTTATGTAAGAGAGTAGTATTTTTGCCTCCTCTAAGCCATAATGCTCTTGCTCACTGCCTTCCTTTCTGCAATTGAAGTCATATCCCCTATGAAAGACCTCCCTGTTGACAGTCCTCATTACTTAAATCTGAGGTTTCTTCCTTTTGTTGAGATAAGAATAAATTTTCCAGAATATTCCACCCCCATGCCCCAAATTTCAACTTCATCGTTTTTTTTATTCAAGCAATTTTGGTTTAAAGAGTTTCAAAGCTTATGGAGAAATGGATTATAGTCCTTCATTGCACTTGACATTCTGCCACCACCCATCAATAAGCATAGGTAATATTATTATTATTATTATATGTGATTCAAGCCAACTGTTTTCAAATCTGAAAGGCATCAGTTCCCTATCAATTCCTGTTGAATCAATCACAATGGGGTTTTGTTGCAGTCAAATTTTTGGCAAAACAGTTACCAATTTGGAGTAGAATCCCATTAATTAGACATGAAAATCAATCCAATTTGAGAAGAACTCTTGCTGCTTGTTGGACCATGTGAACCTGCTTCCATGAGAGAGATTGATTTAATTTTAATATACTGATTAATCCAGAGATTTTGCACATGCTAGTAGTAAACTGAGTTCCACTCCACCTGACACTTCAGAAGAGAGTAAGAGACAGATTTCTATTAACATCCCTCTCCCAGCACCAAGGTGCTATCCATGTTTATTTGTTTTCTGCCATAATTCGTCTCTACTCTATAATAATTCACATTGTATACATTTGATACAAACCATTCAGACATCACTTTCACATCTTAGAGAAGAAACAGGACACAGAATTCTCAAATTATACTTTCACAGACTCAGGCAGATCAATTGTGATGCCCTAATGTCTTTAATAGAAACAAGATTATTCGTGAGTAAGAATAGGACGACAAATTTGTTACAACAAATTCTTTTTCCTCGCTTCCCTCTCCCTTCTCCACATTCCTTGCTATCCTTTATTTTCCTGGATGCTGTCAACTAATTTCTTTTTGTGTCCTCATCCTTGACCTGTCACTTCTTTTTTTCTACATGTTTATGGTCATTGGAGGTTAATCTTGGGTCTGAATAAGTCTTGAATTGATGCCTTTCACTCCTGTATCTGAACTTTAGTTTTGATCAATACCTGCCTTTTCCTCTCCAAGACATGGTTCCTTTATATAGCTGCGACGATACTTCTGTGATTGTTTTATAACTCTTTTTTCTTAATTTTTATTTTAAGTTTTTATATTAAGACATGACTTCCCACCTGGGAGTTGGTGAAGTGGCATTAGGCGTGGGTTTGCTCCCACATCTTGTGTTCAAAACCTCCCCAGATTTGCCAAGTGTGCATTTGTGTGTGTTTAGCGGGCGCCACCTAGGGGATTAGCCCTGTTGGGTCAAAGACCTTAGGGATACCTATGTTAAAAAAAAAAAGACATGACTAAGAAATTCCTTTTTTCTTAGTTAAGTACATATCCATAAAAAAAAAAATCTCACTGGTGCTTCCTCCTTTATTTATTTTGGGGGGTGGGGGGTGTATTTCATGATGCATTGATTTGGTTACTCATCGCAGTTGATGATGGCATACTAATATGAGCTTTAGGGTTTATTGTATCCATTGATGCATTGTTTATGTTGAATGCTTCATGTGCTTTATATTGCTCATTTTTTTTTTGGACATAGCTGACATGAATTTCCTTTTGGTTTGATCATTTTCTGAAGTGTGTAGCTTCGCACCCAGATACAAGGTCTCTTTTCCTCAATGGTAATTCGCCTGAGCTTTCATATCTATGAACAATGCAATATTCATGTATTTAGGGGGTCATTTGTTTGCAGTACTTTACATATGTAAATGATTATCATGCGTAATGTTAGCGCAACATCACATTTATTTGCACTCATTTACCCATTTTATGCATAAATGAGATGTGAAAATGATGAAAATAAGGCCATTTACACACCAAAATTTTCACACCTGAGTAGGTGTGAAAATCACTTTTGCATTTCCTCCATAATGGCGCTAATACAATCTCTTACACGGTGATTGCATTATTGTGGGCCCCATCAACAACCTTTATTTTTTCCTCATTCCCATGGTCCCCATCAACAACCTTAATTTTTTTCTCATTCCCATGGTCCCCATATTTGTAACCCAAACCATTCAATTTGTTTATTGAACTAATAAAACCCAAGACCTTGAAGTTGATTTTTTAAATCTTCATAGATTTTGAGTAATTTGTGAAAAAAATTTCCAACCTCCAGATCTAATTTGTGGACTTTTGTGGGCATCCAATTCATGATCTAGACGGTTCAATATTCTTGTATTAATTGTAAATATTAGGATGTTTAGTTTCATATCTAAATTCTTCATGGATTTTAAGAAATTTGTGAAAGGTCCAAAAAATCCAAATACATCTGAAGCCATTGGATGCACTTATTTACTCATATGAAAATGGTTGATTTTGACAAATATGGTTATGTGTTTCACATATGTAACATTTGCATATGTGACAATTACTTATGTAACGTTTGCATATGTAGAACCCCTTTTTCTATCACGTGTAAAAGGCAAATGACCCCTTACGATATCATATGCCATATCTTCTACTCTTATTTTGTTTTGGTCAACATTTATGAACTTAACTGTAGAATCTAGTTCTTCCAGCAGTTTGAATCTCTTATGTCTAGTTTAAAATTTTCGTGTAAAGAATAATCAACAACACGCTTGATCCCATGTTCTCTTGCAGCTCAGATACCTTTGTATCTGTTTCCCTTTCTGAGCACTACGGCTAAGACAAAACCATTCGAATATCTGAGGCTAACCAGTTTGGGAGTAATTGGCTCACTCGTAAAGGTAGATTTTACCTGCATATTTTATCTCATCAGATACTCTATTTTACTCAACATTTTCTATTTGATGTAGATCATTTGTTTTTTTTCTCTTTCTTCTTTTTTTGGAAGGTTGATGTAAAACGTTTTGGATTTCTATCGTATTTCTAATGTGTCGGACTGAAATACTCGAATAAATAATCTTGGGACTGTATTGTCTGTGCAGAATACAAAAAATAACCTAGCAATGCACATAATTTCAGTATTCTTCTCTCGTCTTAGTACCATACAACATATATCATACTTTAAAATCTTGATGATTTGGCCTATGACTCCACCTGAATATGGAATGGGTTAATCGTTAGTAAACTTGTTTCCTGCAAGTTTTATGCATGACTTGAATGACTGACCTGCTAACTTGAAGTTTGACATAGTTGACTTTAGTCAAGGTTAAAGCATGCATTTTGATTTTGCATCATGGTAGGATATGATATAAAACCTCAAATGAAATTTTCTTTTCTTTCCCTTCTCTCATCCAAAATGCAAGTCTACCACAAACTCCCTTCTTCTTATGCCACTGGCCGCCTCGTATTCACTTGCCTGAAAAACCTAAGGTGCAGTCCCCCACCCCGTCCACCCCCGCCCCAACAACCCCACCTTTTTTAGTGGAAATTTTTTATGATGATTTCTGAATAGAGGTTTATCAGTACAGTAAACTTGTGCGTTGATTATTGCAAATGGGCCTATTGCTAAGTGATCATTGGCCCTTGAAATGACAGAATGACATTTGAGCCATAATAGCCGTGCAGTTTTCTAAACCAAATGTTGATGGTTGCTTTGTTACCATTGACAATTCAAATCGGGAGCTGCAATGTGTGTGCGCATGTGCCTATCCGGTTCGTGTGGATGTGCTGGTCCAAATTTTTTTTAGGGGGCGAAGGGAATGAATAGAGCCTTCATTTCTGAAGTAATAAAAATATAATATTTCTGCATTTTAACTGTAGTAAAATTGGCCTATCCATTAGGGCATAATCATATAACATTGCGCTGACTTTTATATTGTTGTACTGCCCACTTGGGGATTTATATTGACAGCTGGGCCACACCGATTTAGATTGTTTGGGCTATCCACTGGGCCTTTGTAGGTAGTGATCAGTGCCACTTTTTCTCAATCCTTTCCCACAATCATTTTTTGTTCATAATAAATGGGTGAGAGCTTGTAATACTATCCAACTAGAGTTTTATCATGAACGTATCTGAGAGCATTGATCAATGGGCCTAACATGTTAGATCAGTGGGCCTACAGACTACATGTGATCAACCTGTTGTATTGGAACAATGATCGCGTGATCTTTCTGCTCCATCTGTTAACGTCAGCCAGCTACCTCTATTTCTGTATTATCCACTTCATTTATAATTTTGATGGTCAGTGCCTTAAAAAATAGGTGAATTTAATAAAGAAATATTTTTATTATAATTTCTTCACTTTCAACAGTCATTAAAAAAATAATACCTTATCCTGCTTTTCCAATGACAGAAACATATTTCATCAAGGAAGATGTTTGGATTTACCAAAAAATAGAAAATGTAATTGATGGAACTAGACCTCAACAGAATTAGTATTTTGAAATATATCTGCCGAACCCCATCTTCACTGATGGGGCACTGACACAAACAAGCCCTTTGTCATAGACTGCATATATCTGTAAGGAGCTCATGTCTTATCATGCAAACATGTGCAAACATGATAATGAAGGAACATTCATCGATTTTATGATGAATCTTCTTTCTGTGACTTTTTAAATCCTGGTCCAGTATTCTGCAGAATGGAATTATTTGATAATGATGCTCTTTACAGGAATGAGTGCAGCAACTAAATTCTTGAAAATTGTGTGGTACTTTCAGTGTATTCAAGTATGCCTCTTAAAAAGCTTTTACTATCTGTGGCGATTTGCTACTTCCCCCACATCTAAAGTAGAAGCTTATAGGAGAAATCATTTTATTGTAAACTGGTGTCCTATGTGTTTAAGGGATGAAGAAATGGTCCACCATTTGCTCATTCATCGTGTGTTTGCTTATAGTGTTTGGATGACTCTTATTGCTAGGCTTGATATGCAATGGGTTATGCCTTGGTCTGTTGAAGATTTATTTCAACAGTGGTTTTTCAGGTGTAAGTTTGTTTGTGGTAGAATTTTTTGGAAGTTCATGTTGTATGCAACTCTTTGGGAGCTTTGGTTGGAGAGAACTAACAAAAATTTCAGCAATAAGAATAGATATGTAGAGGAGAATGTTTAGATTATTGTAAGGACTGTTTCGGAATGGGTGAGTGAGAAAGAAGAGTTTGAAGGAATTTCTTTGGAAGAGATCTTAATAGGTCTTGGGCGGCGGTTTTAGAGTGGGGTTGGTGTGCTAAATGCTAATTCAGTGCATTGGAGTTCTTGGATACCTCCTTACGGCATCGTAACAGCTTAAATTTGATGGAAGCTATCAAAAATCTATTCAGACAGGTGGCATGGGAGGTGTCATTTGTGATTATTTTGGTAATGTTGTTAGGAGGTTTTCTGGGCTTGTTTAAGTCTCAAATGCTAATAAAGCAGAATTTTTTGTCTTATTAGTTGGGTGTCGGGAATTACTCAATTTGGATGGTAATTTGGCAATTATTGAAGGAGATTCTTGTTTAGCTATTCAGTAGGGCTCATGGAAGAATTCCCATCCTTGGAGATTAATAGATTGGGTGGAGGAGGTCCAGGATATTCCCAATCAGCTTGATGCGACATTTCATAAAATTCTTTGAGAGGCCAATAATATGGGTGATGGTCTTGCTAAGGAAGGAGTTTCTTGTGTGTTTGTTTCTTTTGATGTATACTAATGTTTGGTTGTTCTCTTTCTTTTGGTTTGTAGCTTGGTTATTTATTCTCACCTGGGTTGAGTTTGCTCAGTTCGGTTTGCCTTTTGGAGTAATAAGTTTTTATTGTTATAACAAAAGAGAAATATAATTGAAGAAGACGTAGATGGAGGTAGTAAAAATAGATTTGAAGAAGTGCAACTTATCTAAAGATTTGGCTCAGGATAGATTGGAATCGAAAAACAATATTCATTCCTAACATAGTTGGGACTTGGGACAAGGCTTTGATGATGATGATGTTAACATACCCCACTTAAGTTAGAAAATTGTCAAAAGTTTCCCTACACACCCCATTGTTCCCAAAATAACCAAACCCCTCCACCCTCATTTTCTCAATTCACTACCCTTCTTCCCCCCTCCCTCTCCCTACCACCGCCCTGCCCGCCGCTCTCTCTCCCTCTCCCCTTCTTCCTATCTCTTTCCCTCTCCTACTTTCTCTCTCCTCCCCTCCATCTCTCTCCCTCTCCCTGCTGCCGCCCCGCCTCCATGTCGATCCCTTTCCTTGCTGCTGCCCTGCCCGCCACCCTCTCTCCCTCTCCTTCTCCCAGTCGCTCTCCCTCTCCCTGTCCCTCTCCCCCTCGGCAGTGCTGCCGGAGGGGACGGTGGTGGCTGGGCTGGGGGGTTGGGGTTGGGGTGGGGGTGGGTGAGTGTAGAAAGAAGTTGGGGAGGCAGAGACTTTTGATAGATGTCCTTTTAGGTAATTTTACACGGGATATATTGGTCATAAAAAAAAGTATGTGGAAAGAGAAGCTTGGGTTGTGGCATTAGCAGCTCTCAATAACAAACTTGTTTACCCATTATTCAAACTCCAGGTCCTGGAAAAAATTGGAAACTATAACCTAGTCTTGGAGTCATTGCTTCGGACAAGTTGTTCTCACTAAGGCAACTATAGTTCAAATCAATGTATTTTTTCCTTTTCCTTTTTGTGATTTTTGATTCTTTCGTAATCCAAACTCAGGAAATTAATTTTAGCGTCTTCTTTGCAGGTTGATGATGCAGAAGTTGTTAATTATCTTCTCTCAACAGAAATAGTTCCTCTGTGTTTGCGCACAATGGAGACAGGCAGTGAACTTTCAAAAACAGTGAGTGACCGCCCTCTGTATTTTATATGTGACGCAAACTCTTTGCATCTCTTTAACTAAATTGAAAATTTTGGCTTTGTATCTAGAGTATATGCCTTCATATCCTTTTTTTACTGATAAAATGCTTTTACTTCCTGTAAATGCGTGTTGAAGAAAATGTTCGTTTTTATTATTTTTTGGGGTTGTGCATTTTTTATTAATTTCTTTCAGCATGGACTGCTGCCATTTAATTTGCATCTGCTGCTGATACGTTATTCAGTAGTTCCTTATGATCAACTTGATTATCCAGGTTGCTACCTTTATTATTCAAAAAATTCTCTTGGATAAAGTTGGGCTGCGATACTTTTGTTCTACTGTTGAAAAGTTTTATTCTGTTGGTCGTATTCTGGTGGATATGGTTGTATCACTTGATGAACAACCCTCAACACGCCTGCTAAAACACGTTATTCGTTGTTTTCTTAGGCTTTCAGATAATCCAAGGTAGCTGTTGTGCTTCTGCTATCCTTTGTTTTGACACTCAAGTTTATAGGTGTTCCTTATGTGGCAGTGACAATTGGTTTCTACATTTGTAGGGGCTGCTTTGGTTTGAAGATGCTTCTTTTTGAGTTATTTAGAAGTGGGGCGTTCAATAGTTGCCTTGTAAGTGAAACCTTGTTGTTGCTCTAGTGGATCCATTATTAGTTGTACATTTCATTGAATAAACTCTAATGAATATTATTTGTTTACATGTATGTCCATGGATTATAGTTTATACTTCGATTTCAGTTCTGTTGCACCAGTTCATATTGGGGTGAGGCCTCAAGTCTGAGGCGCAGCTTGCATTTTGGTTGACGTCTCATTGTATGACTCATTTTATGAGGCATGTTTAGGGTTGTCATGCCACAGATGAAGTGTGTGCTTCTATCATGATCTATCTTGAAGGCACACACCCCATTAATACATCTTTAAGAGAAAAGAGGGATAGTTTATAATTTTTATGAATTAAACTTTAAAAAAAATTATGGTTCCTGTCATAAGTTAAGTCATTCCGAGTTTACCGATTGAGAGGGGGTTGAACCGGTTGAAGTTCTCAATTTCTCATAACACTTATGAATTATGTGTCCATGTATCAAGTCTTCCGGTAATCTACCCACCTAGATGTTGAGTTGAGTCTAGTTATGTTTTCTCTTTTTGAATGATGTCATGGGTTTCATTTTCTTCATTTATTATGGTCTTTTGGAAAATAACGTGTTAGTGTTTCAATGTTAATTCTTATTTAAAAATTGAGCAGCAACCAGTTCTACAGTATTTAAAACATTCTGTATACCTTTTAACACAACATTTTATTTTTCCTGATAGCATTGACACTTTCTTCTTCTCCCTTTTTTTTCCTCTGGATCTGTTACAAAGATAGCTGTTATTCATTACTGATGAAAGTTACCTGGCATACAACATACAATACGCTTCATTATCAAACATTATTCAGTTTTCATTCTCCTCCTGTTTTGGATGAATGATGGTCTTTATGAATAGTGAAAGGAAAAAAAAAATGAATTTGTGAAAAAATCTTTGTTACCAAAAGAATAAATAAAAAAAGAACAGGCATATGTCATATGCTGGCAGAAAACCCCCATATGCATCATGTGTTATTCACCGTTCTTTTGATAAAAGATAAAAACACAATTAGAAGAGGATTAGCTGAGAGCTAGTGAATGAATGAAAATCCCAATGTTGCATGTCAATGCATCAATGCTTTAAAAAGCTCATTTTGCATTTTATTATATTGACATTGTTTCGATACGATTCAGGATGACCCAACAATCAGACAGTGGCTTCAACAGCTATTACAGAATATAACAGTCGGAACCGCAGAGACTTTGCTTCGGCCTAGAATTTTTAATCCTCTATTGAGGACTTAAGTTACCCAGTTAAATTCATGGGAAAGCGTATACAGCCCCACTTAATTCCAGCTACAATTGTAGATAACTCAGTATCTAAAGTTGTCTGTTAGTGTAGCTGTAGGTTAATTGCTAAATGCAGCAAGTCATTCTTCACAATTGTAATATCTGTGCTACATTCCTCGTATATAGTAAAATTTAAACTGTTAACTCTGTAAGAATTACTTGGGTATCACGATTTGCTTTGGAATGGTGATTCATTGATTATTCAAGTGGTTTTTTTTATCTTGTCTGTTTTGGGAATGATGCAGATGCTTGTAAGCCTTAGCTAGCAATGTACTATGGATCATATCATCAACTTTTTAATATATGGTCTGCAGCATGTCTATGATGATTGAACCTGCTACTCTAGTGGGCCAATCCCGATGAGCATAGCCTTCTTTTTTTTTGGTGCAGCTGTTGCTTTGGGCCCATTAAATCTTTGTAAATTGAGTGCAGGTTACTCAGTTAGTTAATGCATCAGTGAAGGTTCATTTGTTTGGATAACCTGAGTGGCCTGTAATTTAGAGCTGTTTTGATCTTTGCCATAGCCTACTGCAGGCAATAACAATTATAGATGATTAGATTTACAGGTACTGTGAATGTAGGTAACTCTAAACGGGCCTTTGGAATTGAGGCAGATCCCACCTAGAATCTATAAAAGGTACTGACCTTTGCCCTTGCGAATGATATTCTTAAAATATTCCTTTTTCACCTATGGAATGGTGTGGGATTTGCTATCACACCATCCACAAAAGCGTGACTCCCCAAATTAAAGGCGTGGACTGAAATTCATGCATGCAGCTGTGCGGGAGTCCCTTAGATGTGAAAATTACCCATATTGAAAGTACGGGCATCAAAGCTGGCCAGAGTTACAGTTGAAAAAGAATTGGTCTACCTTCTAGCAGTCTATTGACTCTATTCTGCTCTCTTTTTTTTTCTTTTTGTGCTTCATCCAATGTATGAGATACTTCCATTCTTTAAAACAAGTCCCTTGTTTGAGTCTTATAATCTTATCCTATCAGCTATGCGGCTATGGCGCTATGCCTATAACCCTCTCCATACCAGACCATTTGAGATAGTCTGGGTGCTACATTTGTTTGATATACCAATTTTGAAATTTGGTATGATTGGAAACACAACACACCTCCAAGTACAGCTGCACAGGGATTGAGCCTGGGAATGTAGGTTTTCACAGGTTGTGTGCCACTCACCCATCTTGAAAAAAAAAGGCATGTAAGTTTTTTATTCATCTTTTGAGTGTGTATCTTACCCTAACACTGCCTTTTGGGCTTGGGACTGGTTCCAGCTGAAATATATGGCTGAGGAACTACCTTTGTGAGTCTTCTAGGTGCAATTACAACCAGAAAACTCACTCACTTTCATCTTATCAGAAACGCACATAGATAACCCCAAGGGGTAGCTCGGTTGGCCTAGGACCACGACGGTTTGCACCCGGAGGTTGTAGGTTCAAAACTGCACTACCACACTGGGGCTGCAGAGGAGTTTACCCGGCTTCTCTCTGGGCCCGGAGGGATTAGTCCAGCCCAAAGGGTTGGGAACCTCCAATAGAAAATAAAAATAAAAAAAGCACATAGATAGGCAGGTGTGAGACAGAGGTTTCGGTCTGCCTCTAAATACAGCTTGAGAAAATATTTCATTAATGAGCTGGACCTGGCTTACTTTTGTGGGCATTGAACTAGTTCTGGCCCCTCTTTGCCCATGCTAAGTACTGCTACCAGTCAGTGCCATTTGGAAACTCTAGGCTAATTAATAAATGTCAATTAGATTAAGGTCTAAAATAAAAGCTCTAATTTTTTAAATTTTAATTTACTTGTATATGGCAAAAATAAAAATCATGGGGGTTTCGTAGACCAGCGCCTTATCCATTGGGCCATGGAGTCATTCTTAAACAATGCAAGTTAACAATTGCACTCATTTAATAATAAGATTGCCAGCTTCTAAAGGTGGGCACCATCAATTAAAAAAAAAAAAAAAGCCTGCTTTATATGGTAATTGATCCCACAGCCCAGGCTTTTTAAAGGATCCACGTTTAATCTGACCCGTATGATTAGAGTGAAAATTAGGCCCAGCCCAATAAGTCCATAGCGATTGTAATTTTCAAGAGGTGGCAACCCTGATGGGTTTATACCCGCGGTCATTCCTAATAAATATCTCACTTACCACCAATCCGTTTTCTTTGATTGAATTCTTAGGAATTTTAACAATTTTTTTTCCAGTGATTGAATTCTTGCCAAGCCTAAAATTTGAAGGTTAGTCTAATGATGCGTGCTAACAATCAGACAGTGGCTTCAACAGCTATTACATAATATAACAGTAGCAAGGGCCTAGAATTTTTTATCCTCTATTGACTAGTGAGGAATTAAGTTACCCAGTCAACTTCATGGGGAAGCGTATACAGCCCCCACTTAATTCCAGCTACAATTGTAGATAACTCAGTATCTAAAGTTGTCTGTTAGCGTAGCTGTAGGTTCATTGCTAAATGCAGTAAGTCAGTGTTCACAATTGTAATATCTGTGCTACATTCCTCATAGAAAGTAAAATTTAAACTGTTAGCTCTGTAAGAATTACTTGGGCATCACAAATTTTTTTGAAATGGTGATTAATTGATTATTAAAGTGCTTTTTTTTTTCTTGGCTGTTTTGGGAATGTTACAGGTTCTTGTAAGCCTTAGCTAGCAATGTATGGACCATATCATCCAATTTGAAATATATGGTCTGCGGCATGTCTATGATGGTTGAACCTGCTACTCTAGTAGGCCAATCCTGATGAGCATATTTCAAGCATTAGTCTTTTTTTCTTCTTTTTTTTTTTTTGCACTTGTTGCTTTGGGCCCATTCAATCTTTGCAAATTGAGTGCAGGGTACTCAGTTAATGAATGCATCAATGAAGGTTCATTTGTTTGGATAACCTGAATGGCCTGCAATTCAGAGCTGTTTTGATCTTTACGATAGCCTACTGCAGGTAATAACAGTTACAGATGATTAGATTTACAGGTACAGTGAATGTAGAAAAACTGCAATCAAAGGATATAAACGGGCCTTTGGAATTGAGGCAGACCCCACCTAGAATTTAAAAAGATACTGACCTTCCCTTGTGATTCATGATATACTCTCTCTCCCTCTCTCTCTCTCTTATATATATATATATATATGTAACAACGCAAATGTTACTTCATCACATAATCTTACTTTACTACTAATGTGACATTTACTTCACCTTTACTTTACCACACATTTAAACAAACATGTCAAAGGTTAGTCGCCAGTACCTCCCTATTTCTACCACCTGCTTTTTTCAACATGTCACATGTGGCAACTACTTTTTTTTTTTTTAAAAAGGTGAGCATTCATTACTCAAAAAATACTATACAGTATAAGAGAACTAAACTAAACACAAAACGCCCCCACCAAAAACACGGGGGAAGAGCAACCATAGCAAAAAAAGAGAGCCAAAGCCCCAAAAAGCCAGGCATCAACCAAAGCCAGGCATCAACCCAAAACAAGTAGATTAAGGAGCAAGAATATCAAAGAAGGTTGAAGAACTCCCTCTTTCATGTGGTAACTACTGTTCTGCTTTTCTGGGTAGGATTATCTCATCTTTCAAATTCTGGGTAGGATTATCTCATCTTTCAAACTAGGGCATGTTTTAGCCTATCGTCCATTTTGGGACAATAATATCAGATGAGTGGTGGATCATGTCCACATGCTTGCGCATCTCCTTAATCGATTTGCAAAGTGACCCATTCAAACTCATCATCCTAAGGTTCAGTTTATTATTTATAAAATGAAACAGAGAAAAAGAAAAGTAGAAGGAAGAAAAATACGAGGTATATTAAGGAGAATTTAACAAAGCACAAATGAACTTGTATATCATATCTCCAAATAAATTTGGCCGAAATATACATCCAAGTAGTGGTGTGCAGTCAAAATGTTGGGCCTAAAATACATCCAAGTAGTGTTGTGGGGAATGCCATAAGAGAAAAAATAATGCTTGCAACTCCGTTTGCAATCCTCAATAATGATTTGATAAGTGGATTAAGAGTTTCTCATCAAGAAGGATACTGTACATCCCAAGACAGCACCTGCCGCTACCTGATCCGGACAAGGCAAAACAATTAAGTCCATCAAGTTCTGCTAGCTTAAAAATATGACTGGTAAAATAGTGGGATTGTAAAAGGTGCACAAAGGAGAGGAACTTTCACACAAAAAAGACAGAGAAAATCAATTTACTAATTCAAATTATGTATTACATTGGTAAAAAGTTAACTGCTGCCTGAAGTGCTGAACTTCACAGCAGAGAAGAGGTGATGACAAAAGTAGAAACGACTATGGTAGAATTTTTCAGTGTTTAAACCGGGATCAATTAGACCAAACAACAGCCATATGGTGGAGCTTTTTGCATGATAAGGTGTAACTTATACCAAAAAAAAAAGTTTAGGATGGTTTTAGGATTTGTGGGGGTTGCTATATAGAAGGTGATTGACATCTCTCTCTCCCTTTCAACAGCTGCGAGGTGGAGTTCTTTTGCATGGTGAGGTGTAAGTTATACCAAATTATACCAAAATTTTGGGGATCAGGGAGGTTGCTATAACGGAAGGTGATTCACAGCACAGTGAGATGTAACTCACGGTGAAATAATGGGGGATTGGGGAGGTTGCTATATAGAAGGTGATTCACCTCTCCCTCCCTCCCTCCCTCCCTCAGTTGATGGGGTTGTTGCTATATAGAAAGCTCTAATGTGCACATGAGTGCAGCTGGTTATATATCTCTTCAACATATTCCCCCTTTATTTGACTCCAAACTCTTACATTTGGTTGTGTGAACGAGTAACAAAACGTACACAAGGTTGTACCAATGTTATTGATGTGTTGGCGGCATGAATTCCCTCTTATAGCTCTGCCTGGGAACCCGAGCAACTTTATCAAATTGCTCTCACTGTGTCCAATAGGTGAACTCTTATGGAGGTATCCTTGACTTCAATTTCAGGCACTGTATCACAAACAGGTTGTTAACATAATCCTGCTTATGGTTCACTGTCAGTTTCTTAAGGAGCACATAATCAGATTTGTTACTGATGTGCCTGGTCATGTGTGAAATTACAAAATCCCATCCACCTAAGCCTTTTGGATCGATATGTGTGAAATTATAAGTTCATATATCTAGTTAGTGATGAGCAACGCAATTTTCATATAAAATGGAAATATTTGTAATAAGAAAATCTCTAAATGCCCGGAAAGCTGAATAAAGAATCACTAAAAGCATTCCAGAACAAACCTGAAGTGGAGTGTGACCAAGAAGTTCACGCAATGGCCTGACATTGGATAAAGGGTGTTCTGGAGGTAGCTCACATACTATTTGATTAAGCACCTGCAATTAAAATAAAATATCATCATCATCATCATCTAAGTCTTGTCCCAACTATTGGGGTCGGCCACATGAATTTTGTTTCTTGTTTAAGAAAACTTAAACAAAATTGATATTATCATAAAACAAAATATGATAATCTCAATAAAAATCTAAGAAAACTTAAACAAAAGTGAATCCATTTCTTGTTTCCTTTAACTAAAAAAACATTGCCATCAGTATATATGTATATTTGTGTAACATAATCAATTGTATTCACTCCCATATAAAACAGCTACAACATCCTCAGTTCCTCACAGCACTAAGGATGGATACTAATGATAAATGTCGATATTTACATTTGCACATACCAACAATATGCAGATCGTTGATGAAAGGTCAGTCCCAAATCCCAATAATCAATCACTTAAATTTCATTATTGCGTTGAGCCAACACATTATGACAGAAAATCCATATTTTGGGTTGCAGAATCAAGTGGTATCTTAAGCCGGCCTGACGTGCTTGAACTTGCTCTCATACTATGAACGTAGCCCAGGTAAACTGCCTGGGCAATCCAGAATACTTTAATACCAAATTCATCTAAGCCTAGCGCAAAGAAGAAGAAGAAGAAGAAGAAACCCTAGATTTTAACCCAAATAGACTGATTAGGAAAAGTCAATGCTTCACATATTCACTTCCAAACAATAATCAAAACAAGTGGCAAATAAGAAAAAACAGAATAAAATCTAGACCTAAAGTGTACTAGAAATTTACACCCAATAGAGCTTGGGTAGTCAAGACTTTGCTTTCAAAGCTCAAAATTCCTCTATTTTTTAAAATCGGTGTGAAAGTGCTTCAGGCTTGAATACAAGAGTAGATATAAGAATCCAACCCTTAACTACCCTAGAATTGATCTAGACCATTCATTTTATACACAATTGGGCTTGGGATGCTTTAATCTTGGCCATCGTGACTAAAAAAAAAACAATATGACAAAAGATACCCTATAAATGATTAGCTTACTCAATCAGAAAATAAGTCATGGATCCAAAGAAAAGATAATTGAATAAATCATGACTATTTGACGAACTCTGTTCTGCATCATGACTACAAGAATTGGACCCAACTTGGAACAAGACTCACAGCCCATCCTGTTTAACTATAATCCAGTCTAGGTCTGGGTCAAGCTGGACTCCTCCCACAGTCCCACTTCAACCTTAAATATTAATCAGTTTCAGTTGTTTCCTAGATATGATGCGTGCCATAGAATATCATAATACCTCAAGCTATACAACTTGTACACTCCACAGATTTAAAAAACATAGAGTCCATGCGTGATTAAATTACACTTGGTTTATCTTACCACTGCTTGCTGACCAGCGTGCAGTCTGACACCAGATGCATCATACATTACCTATAGAAGGTTCAAAAGTATTAGCCCATGTTAAAAAATGCATCAACATAGCATAAATCAGTCCATCAACAAAGGCAGAGTGGATCTACAATTTTTTTATACCTAAATCCAACATTGACTGACATGAAAGAGTGCACACAAACAATTGTGAAGCTAGCAACAAAATAAATGCCAATTAAGTGTTCATATGATGATATTTAAAAAGATCATTTGTGCAGATTTTTCTCTTAAAGTTGATTTAGAGCGAAAAGAGATTCGTAAATGTTATAAAGCCTTGATCCATCTATCCATGGTTGACTTCAAGACTTCTAGTTTTCCAGTCAAATTCTAGCTGCCAAGACTACAAGTAAAAGGCAAAATATATAAATATATATTTTTTTTTTCAGGAAAGGGCTATACTGTGACCTGGTTTGGTCACCCGAAAAACCATCTTATTCAACCACATAAAAACCTCAAGCAACTCCAAGTTGGTAAAATGCATCTAAGAAAAAGCTAGTATTCATCTAGAGAATGTTTCTAAGAGATCACATCAAGAGGCTCCTGAAATCATGTTCATCCTAATTACTGAGGCACAATCCAAGAGGGGTGACATTGTGACAACCTCGTGACATTATAGCGAGTAAGATATTCCCAAGTTCATCAAAGATCCATTGATATATAAAAATAAATAAATAAAATAAGATCACATATGCCCTCTCTTGTAAAACAGCAAGAGAATAAAAGAAAGAACAAGGACATGAGCACTCGTGCATAAACACAAACACAACCTTGTTCAATCAAAGGGTATGAAAGGACTTGGCTAAGAAATGGTCATCAAAGACATACAATATTTATTTTTTTTATAATTAAAAAAAAACCCACATACAATGGCTGCCAAAATTACAGCTAGGGCAAATGATGATCCTCCAGTCCCTTCTTTTAAACCAATAGCCACAGCAAGAGCAGTCACTGTTGCTGAATGTGAAGATGGCATTCCACCAGATCCAAACAACCTCCTAGAATCCCATCTCTTCTCTTTGAACCTGCATGTCTAGGATAAACATATTGAATGCTTAAGCATGAATATAAAGAATATGCCTATGACAAGGACTAGTAGAAAGACCTGCTTGGGCTTGTAACAATGCAAGATCTTTCAGAATTTAGATAAGATCAAAAGAACATCCTAGAAACATTAGTTGTACTAGTACCTAGTGATAATTTATCAGGTTCAGTATCAGGTTTGTCAGCGGTAGATTACTCTTATGTTTTTCAGAGGCAAGAAAGAGGCCTTCAGTGCACATTTGGTCAATGTGTGCCTCACTGAGTGACCCTAGCGTCCAGCTGGGTTGCCTTAACCAAGCCCGACCCGGCCATGACCACTCCTAATTATTAACCTGACGAGGGCTTAATATAAGATACTTGACAAAAAGGCAGTTACATCCTCCTTTTTTTTTTTTTTAAGGCGGCTACATCTTAGAAGAGAAGGTTCCGTTGATATACAACTGAGGTTGACCGTTTTAACTTTTGGGTGGCTTGGCATTTTTAATCGAGTGGTCCCACAAATGCCTGAACTTGGACCTTGAAAAGTGTATTTTCTGTGGACTCAGCACTCCATAATAGGATATTGACAATGAATAATTTGTGAAGGCAGGATAAAGAAAAAGTCAGTCATCTTCTTTTGAGTTGTCCAAATGGTTAGAGTAAATTGGAGCGCCATCCCATCCTGGTTTGGTGTCCTCTGGGTTCCCAAAATAACAGAGTGAGTCACTTTGAGGTGTGCGTTATGGGGTTCTAAACTGCAAGAGAGACAATGTTATGGCTGCTATATATAGTCTTGTTGCTGCCATTTGGTCTAAGGAAGGAACACACTGGAGATGCTCCAAGAACAAGTCACTTGGCATGATTGAATTAATCAAGCTAATAAGACAGATTGCAAGCAGATTGATCTCTACCCATTTCCAAGGGAAATCATCTGAAACCCCTTGATAGAGGTTGGAATGAGGTGATGAAGGACTGTCATGCTCCAATTATTATTTTCCCAAGATTTGACTTTTCAATAAGTTGCAATGGTGCATTCACTGCTTAACATGGCCACTAATGCAGATGGGAACCTAGGTCAAGCTACAGGAGGTTGTGCTATACTCTGATTTCTCTCTCTCTTTTCCTTTTGTTTTCTAAGGAGGTTGTGCTAGCCATTTTGAATCTTGTAGTTGCAACCCTACTTAGCAGTTTTTTTTCCATCTTTACAGATTTACAAGACAAAGTGAAGAAATTGGGGGAAATAGAAGGAATTCATCATGGAATGATTCATATGTTTACGAATCTATAATTCGAGTTTCCTAATAGAATTAGAGAGAGAGAGAGGAATAAGAAGAACGCACCAGGTAGTGAAAATCTTAAGGAGTTGGGCAATTGCGAAGGCGAGGAATGCGGAGACGAGAGGGAGATTAGCGGAGACAGATGTAGTCGAAGGAGGAGAAGACGTCGAAGCAGATGATGATGATGATGATGCATCCCGCACACTCATCGCCTCATTCATCTCTCTCTCTCGTTCTCTTCCTCTTTCTCTCTCTCTGTCTCTCGATCGCGCCTGCGTCTGCGTCAGTGGAGTCGAAGGAGTCGAAGGAGCCGTGTATTTCTGGTCGCCCGCGAATAAGATGGAGGTGTGGAGCCCACACGAACTAATGCAAATGTTAACTTAGTTGAGACGGAAAGTCGACCGTCCAAGTTGGTGGCCCAGTGGAATATATATATATTTTTTTGAGGGCGACGTAAACGTTGGTTGCAGTTGTTTTATATTCTATTCCACTTGTGAGCCCCGCTTGGACGAATCCGGGGACGACACGTGGGGCAGACGAAGGACGGAGGAAAGAGGAAAACTCCGTTTCCTCACGTATCGCTCCTAGATTCCTTATTTGGACGAAATAGGGGATTCGAATCCGGACTAATAATGCAAAGTACAAATGAGAATGACTCTAGACGTTTTCTAAAATTTTATCCTAGTGTGAATTTTATTCAATTAGATTAGGCCAATTCACATTCGCCAACTATGTAAAATCTTATATCAGTATGCACCCTCTCAATCACTTTTTTTAAATGAAGAGAGTGTCAACGCCTCTACTAAAATATACTATTTCGTCAGGTTTTTACTTTGACAAGTAATCCTAAAGAGAGAGCATGAGTTCGAAACCGTAATCTTCAGTAGTTTTAGAGCAGTGGTCTTAGCCAACCACGCTATCTTCGTATAGGTAACTAATTTTCATTAATGATGAGATAATTATATATTTAAAAATATATAAGCAATTAAATTGAAGACTTTTTTTTTAAGAATTAATTTATATAAATTCAAAATATCAATAAATCAGCCAATATGTAAAGGCTTTGATGTTGGCCACTACATAATCGCTACAATATTTGAAAACCATGCGTACAATCTGTGCCTCCTTGAATAAAATGTGTCAAAAGAGGGTCCTTCTTAGGAAGAACACCCAGATTGATAGGTTGAACATTATATATATTAAGAAAAATGTAATAGAATGAATTGTCACACAAAAGTTGGCCTATCATGACCACACGTCTAATACAGCTAAGGGCCCCGCATGTTGATCTCTTTCAAGTTTCAAGCATTAGAAGTGAGAAAAGACTGACTGGGAGAATTCTTATATTGATCAAGACCGTTGATCATAAGGCGGGGCTCATTGAGGTCTGCACAAGCGAGCAGATGTGACGTATCCAGGGTTCAAACCCAGATAGCCAGGTAAGAAGCGACGTTACTTACCACTCAGGTAAGGAGCCATTCTCAACAAAATACGTGATTTGAGTTTATAATTATCCATTATGTAATGCAGAGGTCTCTATGCTTGTGTATGGTCCACTGTTTCAACCATTTTAGTACTTCCATGAATGACGATGGGGCTGGTATCTTTTCTTATCAAAAGAGAAATTTTGCTCAGATTGCAGGTAAGGAGCTTTGTATGAGTTTTATTTTTTATTTTTGTGGCTGCCTCATAAAAAAAGGGTTTGATTCCTTATATTAATTATACCAATAGTATAGGCTTGTTTGTCTGCAATGAGCTCCATCAAAGGATTAAAAGAAAAGGCAAGGAGTGAAGGATGTAAGAAAGCAAATAGATAAAGAATTTAATTTAATTTCTTGGGTTTTGAAAGTATTCATTTCTGATCTTCTTTTTTATTCAATTTCCTTTAAAATTAAAGCGAGATTATTTGATTGTCATTTTGAATAATCAAATTTAAATTTTAGATTTTAATCATATATAATATGATTATTAAATTTTAACCACATATAAAAACATAAAGTCTTGAAATTCCTAGGATTCAAATTCATGAAACAAAGAGGCCCTAGATTTCGTCTTAGTGGAGCTGAATATGCCGGCTCTCAAATTAATGGGAACAGGTGGTCTGGGCTTCTGATTATGGGAGTAAACCATCTGCCACTCTTGGCTACAATTCTCTGCCAATACACTAGAAGGTATGAACTGATATTAATATTAACCCAATTGCTTTTATGGTGTTTCAAAAGAATGACAATATAGAGAAATAAAGGTAGTGAGATTGGAGTTACACTTAATTTAATTACACACATATTTTGAACCAAACCATAAATAATAGGAACCAGTCATGGCTAACACCTGAAATGACTCTAATAGGCATGCAACTAATTTAAAAAACGAAGGAAGAAAACTGAAAAGCAGAAATTAGAAAGTCCCAAATAAAGGAAAAGGCAAAGATCAGATCTTCTTAATTTTTCAACTTGCAAGTGGAGGATATATTCATTATTCATTAGTACAATGTTAAAAAGAAATAAAGTCATTGATACTTCTATAATAGTATTCATGATAAAAAAAATTTATAATCATAGTTGTTATCATCATCATCATCCTTATCATTTTTACTATATATTTAGTTTTTATTGGGTATGTAAAAAAAAAAAAAAAAACTAGAAAGATGGACTACGATATAAGGAGTTTATTATCATGCGTGGCATTTAAGGTATAACTTTTTTCATTCCTTTTATTGGTAACATAACTTTAACCTACGGCCTCAAGATTGTAAATAGTGAGCACCTTCGACTATAATACGGCTCTTGTAAAGAAAGTATAGTCTACTGATCTCACCAAATAGAAAAATCTCATTCTAAAGTAAGTATCAAACCTGATGGGCCAGGCCCAAGTGACCCGAATTGGGATGATGAGTCAGGCCCAGGTGGTCCGGTCCAAACCCAAGTGATTCATCCCAGGATGATAGGTCAGGCCAAAGTGACCTGTTGAGATCCGGAGCTTGCCTCACGAAGCCTCGCCACGTCAAGGATACACATCCCTTCAGAAGAAGTCCTCTCCTTACCCGCTTTTACCAGTTCGTGCGAAGAAAGATCTTACCTGCCTCCACCTGCCTCGTCCCTCGCGGCAGCACTAAAGCTCCAAAGAGACGTTGCATTAAAGTCGTCTCCATCTGTTAGGGGAAGACTACAAATAGGAGAGCCCACTCATCACTTGAGGGGCAATTAATTTCTTTTCGTTACTTCCTAAGCTTGTAATCTCTTAAGCTCATCAAAGATCACCAGGCGATCCTAGCCTTTATGAAGTGGACGTAGGTCACACAGACCGAACCACTATAAATCCCATTTCTCTCTCTCATTTATTTACTTTATTTACTACCGCATTTATTACTTGACCGGTGGTGTCCGAAACATATAATTTTGGCATCATCAAAACCTATTCTTTTTTTTTCTTTTTCTATTTCTTTTTTTTTTTTTTGCTGTTGATGAGGGCGTCCGGCCTCTTTGAGAACAGACTATTTCTCCAGGCACGTGAAATCCTTGCCTCCCCTACACACTAGGTAAGTTAGGCTTTTGACTGGGCAAGTGGTCCCAACGAGAGAGCGTGAGTTCAAAACCGCAACCTCCTGTTTTGTGTCATGGTGCAAGCCAACTTTGCTACCCCTCTTACTGTCTTATACATTGGTTATTTATAATCAATTAAACTGTGACATCCATGCTAACTGCTGTACGTCGCATGTTTTAAAGCAAAATCATTATCGTCTATGTTATATTGTTAGATATAAGCAATGACTTTCCGCGGATGCTTGTCTGTAAAGAGCCCTGGCCTTGTACAGTTGCGCAAATGCACAACCTTTATACCCATGAAAACTTCTACAGCCATCAGTGTAGAGAATCCTGATTCATATATCAAGGATTAACCAAAAAAAACAAAAAACAGGGAAGTTTGTATCAATATTAAAAGCGCCCCAACATTCTAAAAGTTTGTATCAACATTCTAAAAGAGCTCTTTTAAGTTTGAAATTAAAATACCCCTTAATTACAAGCTCTTTCATGAAAATACCATTTTCCTCTTTTTTTTCCTGCCATCTTAAATGATAAAAGATTTAAGCCCCCCCACCCCCCCCCCCCCCCCCCCCCCCCCCTAATTTCAGACCCAATACACCGTCCTAATCCAAATAATTTGACCTTAACTCAATTTTTACTCAATATTTTTGCAAAGCCGCTTAGGCACATACATGCACGCCATTTATGAAGATGGGCTATCATAGTTGTAAACGGAAAGAAATTTAGGAAGATGATATTTGAATTAGGACAGGGTCTTATGTTTGAAAACAACAAGTGTAAAGTTAAAATACATCTTTTAGTTGCTTAAAATGGTAGGTGGAAACAGTAATCTTCAAAGAATTAGCCAATTAGTGTGCTTAAATTACAGAAACCTCAGTGGAATTTCTACAAAAATTCCTGTACCATATGTCAATTTTGAGGTACTTTTCACCTTTCGTTGTTGAACGGTTGCTAGCTAGAGAGAGAAGAAGGATATATATATATATATATAACCAGCGAAACAAATCCTTGAAAAGAGCATTTTAAATAAAAGGAAAACTGATGATGGTCCATGAAGAATGGATGCTAACATCTCAGGTCTGTCTTAAAACATCAGAAAACAAATATGAAGATCTATCTCGACGACATGTAGACTAAATGATCACTATGGATAGCAATATTACCACTCCTTAATATTACACTCTCTCCAATTGCTAGATTCCATTTTGTATGTTTACCAAACCCTTTCTATTCATTGCTATGAGAAAAGAATTCATAACAATAGAAAAGAAACGATTTGGTTACAATCAAAAGAACATAACATATATACATACTTGAAGAAGAACAATTAAGGAGCCTGAATTAAATGGCATGCCTTCTTCACCTGGAACTCAACAATCATAAGAATAGTAAACAAAAGGAATGATCCTAGTAGAAGATCTCCATGCATTATTATCACCACCCCGTTCATTTATATGGACGGTGATTAGAGATAGATACATGGACCCATCACATCTCATCACCGTTCGATCGATGTAAGGGATGAGATCCCATCGATTACGTTTCACATGGGTCCGACCATTCCACAATAAAAAGCAGTGGGTTAGAAGGCCCTGTGATAGAGCCCATGTATCTTCTTCAATGACTCCTCTCTTTGAATCTTCAACTGTTTGTAGAAGTTCCCAATGAACATCTCCGCCTTCGCGAAAAGCTCTTGCCCTTCATCTTCATATATATCATCCTCCTCCTCCTCATCTTCCTCTTCTTCTTCTTCAAAGCCCTCGACCTCATTGCTTCCGATGAAGAACAGACTCGGCATTGACGGACACTTCTTCACCTTGTGCGCCTTGACCGACGCTGCATTTTTCTCGACCACCGGTTTCTCTACCGCCGATAATCCACCACTCTTACCAGAAGACGCTTCTGCAGTTGCGACAGGAGCAGCTGCCATTGGTTTCTTCTCATCTGGGGGGCTAGAGAAGGCCTTGAGGATTCCAGACTCTGCACCCAAGAAAATAATGAGGAGATTGAGGAGGAGACAGAGAAAAGGCGGCCTCATCGACGTCGATAAAAGGGGAGCGATGAGGACGAGAGCTGCAATCAGAGCTATCTTAGCCAGCTCAGACCTCTTGAACTTTGCCATTTCTACCAAGGGACTCGCACAAACAGTTGCAGTAGTAACTAGTAAGGTGATGGAAGTGCTTGTGCACATGTATATATAGAGTGAAAGTGTTAATTGTAGCATGTCAGAGAGAGAGAGAGCAAGTAATTAAAGATGTTAGACATTACAAGGTTGTTAATTGGGTGGTGGATGATAAGGTCGGTGAGCATATTCCCACACTTTTCCATACAGCTGGAGCCCAGCAAACGGGTGATCCAGATAGAGTCTCTCTGTGATGGATGGGACCCACAAGAAGCACTTTTAGGATCCTTGTTGGCCTCGTTGAGGGCCGAGAATCTGGTTGGGTAGACACACTTGGATTAGTGCTTTAGTGGTCCCTCACTGCCCTTTTAATCCCACTTGCATTTTTATTGGATTATCCTCTTCCAGGCCACGTACATTTGGTAATTATAAAGAAAGATCTCTTCCTTTTCTCAGGCGCCATGGTCTATATGGTTCGAAGTCAAAAAGGTCTGGTCGTTGTTTTCTGGTTGGTTTGTAGTGGATATACGTTTGGGACAATCTGACGATGTTTATTCCCATTGTTTCCTGTAACATGGCATGTGATGGGAGCTGGTTTTGAGTTTATCCAAAACGAATCTTCCTCTCTGTGTAAATTTCATACACCTAGAAGGAAATCGGATCTTAGTAAGATCTAAGATGCTAGGAAAGTGTCACTGATGACGATCGATCATTTGATTCGATTGGTGGACAGGAGGGTGGGTCCATGTTGTCCTGGGTCAGGTTTTTAGATGCCGAGCTCCACGGCATGTTCAACTTGGCTCGATGAATGGCTTGGCTTTGGCTTCAACTGGGCCCAAGTTCAACCCTAGACTGGTTTGTTCCTGTACAAAAAATGTATGTAAAGCTCAGCTCATTTTCAATTGAGTTCGAGCAGAGAGCTCGATCCGGGGAAGTGAGGATTAGCTGAACTCGAGTTTGACTTCTCAAATTAACTCAACTTAAGCTTAAGCCATTGAGCAGATAATCAAGCTTGTGCTTTAACTCGGTTTAGATTGGCTTGGCTCGCTTACACCCTTATGCTCAACCCAGAAGGCATAGGGCCTGTATCAATGGATATCTGGAGCTATCAAAATAGTTGAAATTCAAAGATGGGTGTTCAAATCTAAGTGTCTCGAGCTGGGAGCGGGAGCGCCGAAACGCTAAATTTTAAAATAATTATATGTTCGGAGCCCCTATACAACATAATACTTGTGGGTTTATAAATAATTAACTAATGGGCTTCAAATATATCTTATCCATGTAATTAAGTATAAAAAATGGAAAAAAAAATTAACTTTGCAATTTGATCACATAAAATAGACAATAATTAATAAGTTAGAAGAAGTTTCGTCATTTAAAAGATAAATGTCTAGCTTACAGAAAAAAAATACATATAAACCTAAGATTCCGCACAGTTAGCTTCATATTCAGTTGATTCGGGCTTCGAGCATCTTTGAACTGTTTTCCAAAGACAAATCCGCTCCAAATTTTCAGAGCGGGATCAAGGAGGGGGAGGGGAGGTTGTCGCTACTAAGGTTCAAATGCATTTCTATGTGCAAATTGTCTCCACTAGAAATGTCTGCATGGAGATGTCTCAAATCCATAATATAAAAAGTCACGTGAAATCCTCCTAAATTAAAGACGTCCACCAAAATGTCCACATGCAAATGTACTGGACGAGCTCCAAGCTCTTTTGAGTTTTGCTTTCTTAAATGAGCCAGAAATAGACCCCTTCATATTTAACGCTGGGAAGGTAGAGTGACCAGTACTAGTATCCCTTTGGTTGAGGGAGTTCTTTCATGTATTGTTCGTGCAGGGTCTTGAAATATGAATCCCATGGGCCATACGTAGAGAGTATCATGCGTCCGGATCGTCTCCAACAAAGCTGAGTCCAACCCACAGCTTCAAGATTGAGATCATGAACATTGAACACCTTTCAATTGTGATATATTCATCTGCTGTGTCCTACTTTTTCAAAAGCAACCTATCGCATGTTCACATGAGTTATGTGATCAGCTGACTTGGTGATAATTTATTGCAAGATAGTATGCTAGATCATGGTTTCTATTCTTATACTTGGCATTTATTTCCTAACTTATAGAGTTAGGTGTCGTTTTGTCAATTTAACATGTGATGTGAGAATGGTTTACACATATAACGACTCATATATGAAATATTTTCATATGCAACTAAGTCACATGTGAAACATATTAAATTGTTTGTCATTTTCACCTCTTCATATGTGAATCAAAGTACTAGATCCAATGGTTCACCATTTTTTATGGTTTTTCACAAGTATCTTAAAATATTTGATGAATAAAGGGATGAGATTTGACTCCCTAGCCGAAAATGACATTCTAAAAACTTTGAACTGTTTGGATTGTGAAAATGGGGCACAAAGAATTTAGAATTTTAAAAATTCAACTTTGGACCATTTTGTAAATATCTAGAGTCTGCGATGAATTTAGACTTGAAAATTTGTTTCATGTCAATTTTGGTCACTTTAAAGAGGATTAATGGTTCAGATCATGATATAGGAGCCCACATGAATAGAAAAATTATAAAAACTAGAATGTGTTTAAGGACACTCATCAGTGTGCAAAATCATTGTAAGCGATCAAACGGTTTAATTCTCTTGAGATCCATGAAGAATCAATATATCAAATTTGATTCAATAGCCGTTTTGGACCTTCCAAAAAAATGGTAATTAAGTGGTACACTAATGGTCTAGACTTTTTTATAAATAAATGACATATGATGAATCAACAGTTGAAAATTAGACCCATAGTCGTGTTTGACCTTTAAAAGAGCCTGGACAATTTAGATTGACATCTCGAGTCCCACAAACGTGTAAAAATTAAAAAAATGGACTGTCTTATTTTTTGTTAGAAACATTGTCCATCCCATTTGTAATAGTATCTGCGATTCAGTGTACCTTTAGAGGATATGTGAAATTGAACTGCACAAAACTACACATATTTTTACAACTTAATTTACACATCACACGTATAAATGCGTACAAATAAATATAAATGTGCATAATAATTACGCATGTGCGTCATTTACATATGTAACAAATAACTGTAAACAAATGGCCCTTAGAATTGATGATTACGATAAATTATTATATAAAAATTAAATACATACGAATTTATGTTATGTGAACTCCACGGAACGATCATCGTAGAGGGAGGCGAGAATGTCATGAACTGCGCAAACACTGTACATGTAGAGCACATGATCTGTTGATCTCGACAAAGTCCACAATCTCATGGCCCACATTATTGGGGGCCATATCTAAAAAGTAAGAAGATTGTCGATCCGGAATTCCTGCCCCATTTGATGGTTGATCTCAATTTGGACAGTTGAAAAGAACTCAGCCATCTGTTTCAATGTAGGATTTGTTGGAATAGGGAGCGCAGAGCTCTTACAACCACATGAGCAATTGAGCCCATCATGCCAGGAACTTGGAATAATGAAGTGTGGCCTGCGCAAGTAAAATAAGTTTTGTTTGTTTTTGCTATCGAGGGTTTTAACTTTTTGGGTTGGACTAATCCCTTGAGGCTCAGAGGAAAGCCGGGTAAACACCTCTGCGGCCCCAAGGTAGTACCACTAGTGGACTCAACCTTCTATTCATTAAGAAGGGGAATCGGGGGTCGATACCAAGACCTCTAACTCCGGAAGAGAGAGGAACCGTAGTCCTGACTACTTGGCCAACCCCTTGGGGTTAAGTAAAAAAGTTAAAGCATGAGAACAACCAAAATAAAAGGCCACAAATTCACTATCGAATAATTCCTTTTAAGTTGGGGTGTTCATGGGCCTGGCCAGCCCAAGCCTGATTCGGGCCTAGCCCCTTTAGGCAGGGCTTGGATATGCAATTAGGGCCTGATTAATAATTGGGCCGGGCTTGGATTAAGTGATGGAAAGTCCATAGCCCGGCCCGGCTTGTGTAAGAAATGCATGTAATTTAATTTAATTAATTAGTGCTCTAATGTCCACAAAAGTGATGAAAAGCCCGGTTCAGCCTGACCCGGTTGATGTTCATGGGCGGGCTAGGACCTAACTTTTACGGCCCGTGTCGGGCTTGGGCCGGGCCTTGGCCAGTGTTTCTAAATCCGAGCCAGGTCTAGATATGCCTTAGCCTGGCCCATGAACACCCCTACTTTTAAGTAAATAATCTAATATCCGGTCTTTACATCTGGGATCCAAGAACCCCTGATGCCAGCTGGCCTACAATCCATCTGGAGGCTTGCTTTATGAAATTTGAATTAGAGGCCCATTAATTTATGAAATCCAAGCCACACTCAAAATTAAATTACTCTCCAATCAGAGTTTGGGCCATCGTCAAATGATCATGTGTCAATCTATATCATGTTTTTTCAATCTATTTGTCTTGTTTAAAAGTGAGCTCAACCCCAATTAAAGCGAAATTTGGCATTAATCTTGAACGGTTCCAAATTCATATGAGAACCATACATGAAATTTTTACATCTCCCAGAAGATAATGGGAAATACAGGGATTCAAACACACAAGGGGAGATCTGCCCATCTGATTCCAATGTTCATTGTCTACAAGGATTTTCTCTTACCATCACTTCTTTCACTTTCGGCTATTTAATGTCTATTCTTTCATCTGCTTCATTTTGTATCTTCCGCTGCAGTTTCCAGGTTATCAACCATTAATAAAAAAAGTTTTTGGGTTATCAATACCTGGTGAATTTTAATAAGTAGCGGCTGACCCGGAAATTTTATTTAGGTGGGGCATATAATGGTCAATTGAAAATTTCAAAATCAATACCGACTAGCAATAATCTCCACTTATTGCATGATTTAAATCACATGATTTTTTATTTTTATTTTTTTGACAAATTAAGTATAAATAACTCATATCCTTAGGTGGGGCGACGACTTTTCTAGATGGGGCATGGGCCATAGGCCATTTTGGATCAGACACAGGGCGACCGCCCTAGATTTATATCGTGTAGGTCCACCCCTGTCTCCAATCTCCATCTAATAGTCAAAAGAAGAAAATAGAATGGGGCATGGGCATATACCCCACGTCTGCATCATGTAGGTCCGCCCCTGTTTTAATGTATCAAGGTCATAAACTTTACTTTGAAAAGCTCCTACTTTTCGTGACCACAATTTTTCACGTGTAAAAAAATATATGGATTTTAACCTTACGACTGCTTTTCCACTTGACATTCACCCCAGTAGTCAAAATTTAAATATTTATCATAGATATATTTATACAATTACTATGCAACATTGCAAGGCCCTTGAATATATCACGGCCCTAATATATCTTACAAACAACTCTGAGTTTTGCATTTTTCATATTGTTAATTACTTGCCAGTTTCCACTGTAGGTTGATGGGATAGGAGTACATTGATATTTGATATTTCAATCGTAAGTGCAAAAAATATAACTCACAAGAATAGGGGGTGCCTGATAGGACTTATCCAAAGAACTGATGAAGATCAGCTGCCTGGAACCTGAAAGAGGAGAAAGAAACAGAGAGGGGATCAAAGGACCCTGGCCTGGGCGGCGCAAGGCTCTCCGATGCCTAAGTCACTGTGGGAACTAAGCATTAGGATGGAGATTTTGGGGAAGAAGATTATACCAGCAGTGTGGTGTAATTGTTGCCCCCCCCCCCCCCCCCCCCCCCAATGCTCTGGAGCTATAGCTGTGCTTATATAGAAGAAGAGAGGAGGCAAGGAGGTGGTTGACTATCTTGTCATAGCCCACTTTATCAGGTACTAGGGAGGCGCAGTCCCATCGTAGCCTACTTTTTTTTAATTGCAGTCCCATCGAGCCTTATCATGGCGCTTTGGGAGCTGTGGATGGCAATCTGTCAGGGACTATGGGCGGTGCCCTTGTCCTGTCGCACGCTCTGCAAGAAGGCTGAGTCTCCATAGAGGTTGAGCTGGAGGAGGCCGAGATGAGGAAGTGTCCTGAAGCCCCTGGCCGGGCTGAGGATGCCCTGGCCGAAGTGAAGCTTATGAGTATACGGCCGAAGTGGAACCACTTGGCCAAGCTGGAGGCTGGCCCTATTGTCGAGACTAAGCCCTGCCGAGCTGGAGGAGGCCGGTTCAGAAATCCGAGATAGAGCATCTGGCGGGCACTGTTGTGAGTTCGGAAATATCCCCACACACAATCAATTAAAAAATAACTTTCCCAATGGTTTATCCAAAGAAGTGCTCCTGATTGTTTTTTCTCAATATTTCCGAAGAAGGGTTTATCCAATTGTCTATGTGTAGGCTAATTTGGTTGTCCTAAGATAAAACTCACTTCCCCAATATTTAGTGAAAGGATTAACGTAAGCTGGCAATCAGCAGTTATGTAGATCATGTACTCTGCCAATCATACACCATGGTCACGTTGATATTAACATTTTTTGATGGGAAAAATCCACTTCAATCTTGAAACATGGGACCTAAACTTTTTAGACCTACGGAAAGGCCCTCCTGCCACTACTCTCTCGCAATTTTTTGCCCACAAACCTTGATATCACGGTTATGGTTCTTTGTCCTCATCATATGCTTGTTGTGCTGCTTCCGCCCATCTCTTCTACCATATTAGCATCCAACGTATTAGATTGGCATTAAGGACATGTTTGTGTATACACACTTTTCCGTGGAAAGGGAGAAAGTGTATGGTTTTCTGCGGAAAACTCAGTTTTCAGGCGTTTGGTGCGGAACAATTCCACAGAAACGCTTTCCTGCCTCGTCAGCATTTTCCTTGATATTTGTGGAAATGGATTTCCTATGGGGGGTATGGGAAATGGATTTCCTCGGAAAACTCCTCCCACTTTTCCTCACTCTTGTCCATTTCAACCCAAAACTCTTCAACTCTTTCGTTTTTTATTTCTTTAAATAAATTATTATTTAATGTTGAATAAATAATATACATGTTATGTTATTTTTCTTCAAAAAGTTATTTCACCAAATAAGAAATTTTCATTTTTTTATAAGGAATCCACAGTCGCACTAAACAACATTAGCACCAATTCAACGAGAAAGTTTTTTTTTGCACAAAACATAAATTTCTAAATTCTACGGAAATCTTTTTCAAAGGTTTCCATTTCTATGGAATTTGCTGACGTGGCAATTTTCCCTTTCCGCGGAAAGGGTGTATACACAAACGTGCCCTAAGAGTTTTGGTTTTTCTTCTTTTATTAATTTTAATTTCTATTATTTGTTGTTGCCTTTGTTCCTTGTGTTGATGGTCAAAAGTAATGAATAAGAGAGAGAGTTTCAAATGATGGGTCATGCACAAAAATACCATAGAATATTCAGATTTTAGTCACTCCCTATCTAGGTGAAGCCCCTTGGGACCATAAGAGATTCAGATGGACTCACATAGTACTACCACCACAGTTGATAAACCTTGGAACCATTTAAATCTTGATTTAGATGAATTCCTACTTTTATTTTTTACTTCTTCTATGCAATTAAGCAGGGGCGGACCGATATAGTAATGAACTGGGGCGGTGGCCCCTGGTCAATATTGAGATGATATGAGATTAAATGGGCCAAATAATGCCCAACACACATCTAATAAATATTCACCCCATGTTTATACCTAACGATCGCCCCACATGTCATAGAAATGGAAACATCTATCGTCTATTTCGACATCTTCTTCCACTGAGAATACAAGATCGCCTTCGCACCATTCTCTTTCAACAATTTCTTTCACAGGGAGATCAGCTTCTCATCACTGGTCATCTAGTATTTAGTCTCTCTCTCCCTCCCTCCATAGATGTAGTATAATCCTGATTACTCTATATCTAAATCTGAACCCTTAATTTCTAAATCCTAAACCGAACACTAATCCCTAAATCACCAAATCTAATAATATATATAAATTTAAAGATGACGGAATCACCACTGGGCATACTTTAATCTTCAGCTCATATGTAAATCTAGCCTCATTGTTCATATGTTTGGATAGTTTGAGTTACAATTAAGTGACAATTTCTCTTTTTGCCATGATCCCATGACCAACTATAAGGAACTGTTTTCACAGCTAAAGTAAGTGCAGGACATTTTAGTGAGAGTAATGTATGTTAATTAATGCAGTTAAATATTCCGTGTATTTATAAATGCAATACATTTTCTCTTTTGTTATTATTAATGTAAAAAAAGTCTAATAAAGTCGAGCAAAGTTTAGCTCCACCCAAACGAAAATCATGGGTCCACCACTATATGCAAGAACCACATATTTTGCGGTTAATCAAAGAACTGCAATATCATGATCAACAGTGGCGGACTCAAGATTTTCGTTTGAGGGGTGCGAAACGATGGCAATTGAAAAAGTCCAAAAATATTATTTTGTGATACTTTTTTCATAATAATGACAAAAGAGAAAATGTATTGCATTTAAATGATTACAAAATATTCAAGTATATCAACTAGCATTTTCTCATCAAAAGTCATATCTCAACTATACAACAAAGTTTTCACAATTGATCATGTTTGAAATATACCACCACATTCTTACCACATGAATCATCATCATCATAATCATTTGAATCCACCCTATATTTCGAAAAAAAAAATCTATTCCTAATTTCCCCTAAAACAAATCCAACATTTTTTTCTTCAATGGTTCAAAAGACCAATCCAATATCTAGTGCAAAATACATATCAATTCCAGATTTGCATTGCGTTCCTAATTTTCAGTCAAACCCTCCTTAACCCCGAGTTGTAGTTGTAACAAACTTGTTAAGTACATTTTCAAGACAAAATGGATTATATTAGGAACCTCCACTACATGTCTACATCAGCTGTACATAAGTGAACTATCACTTAGATATGTGTAAATAAGTGCACCTTGTAAAAGGTTAGGGTGCTCTCCTCCTGCTTTAGATTCAAGTTCAAGGTCCTTTTAACCACTCTGAGACCATTTTCATCTATAACAATATCAGTACCCGGTACATTCTCTTTTCTATCCTCCTTCACCATCATTTCCCTCTCAAGCATCTCTTTCTCTCTATAATTATCTTTGTGTTGGTGTTTGTTTTGCTTTCAACTGTTCTTTGCTACTTAATCTCCTCACATCCTTCTTTAAATGCAGGTTTGGCTTCCACTAATATTCTCTTTAATTCTTTTTTTTTCTATCTCTTATACATGTGTTTTACTAGCATATGTGTCATTGCGAGAGATTGTAATAAACATGTTTGTCGTCGAGAAAGACCCCCATTTCCTCTCTGGGTCTTTCAGATCTTGCACAGAGGAGAAAACGAAGTGATGGATTTTGATCCTAAAGTGAGTGATCAGGAGAGTCCATCACTTTTTGGGCAAAATGGCTCCACCTTGACTTTGGTCTAGGTTCATTACCAATTATATTCAGAGATATATTAATATTGGGCCATTTGTTGTATGGTTGATGCATAGCCAACAATTTAATTCAGGAAAACAAAAGTATTAAATAGATTTCTTTAACTTAATTTCAGCTAGAGTCAATGTTTCTTAGCAGCATTATAACATACACTTGATATGCATCTTTAAATCCTATATTACATACACATACATCATAAATACACCAACAAATTGCAATCAATCAAACAATACAAAAATGAAATTCACGCGAACAGAGATATGGGTGTTTCCAGAAACCCAGAGATTTGTATGAGTATCAACCGAATGAAACCGAAATCTAAAATCATTGCCTTAAATTAAAACTTTAATCTCCAAATCAATACTCAAATGAAAACCCAAATCTGAAATTACATCAATCTTCTCCCACCCATTACAGAAATGAAAACTTAAATTAAAATTAATACCTCAATCTCGATGGCTAGGTTGCCATAAGTTGTCATTGCACTCTTTGATTTTCTACACGACGGTCGCCATGGCTGGGCGGACCTGAACCTGGACCTGGGTGCGGTGTGGAGATGGAGAAGGGTTGGAGAGAGGAGAGGGTTTTCGATTTGGGAGAAGAACTGAGAGGTTTTCTGTGGCCTGTGGGTGCATTTTATGATTTCAACGATGAGCTTTAAATGGGGAGGGGTGTAAGATGGATTTTTAAGTGGGGCAGGGGTCCACGACCCATATCCTTTTAAAAGGATTTTCAAACTTTACCGGGTGCACCTGCACTCGGGTGAATGCATGTGGGTCCGTCCCTAATGATCAATGCATAAAAAGTAAAATTTAAAGGCATAGAGAAGTAGTGGGACGGTTTTTCGCTTCAATATCAAAAGTTTGGGCCCCACATTGTTGCATGGTTTAAAGGGTTTTTTTTTCATAGAAACTTGCTCTTCTTTTTTCTCCTTTGAGTTAACTAATCATAACCCTGAGCCTGTTTGGATATGCAAAAAATAGAGTAGAGTGAAGTTAAATGGGCCATAACAGTCTAAAATTTTAACTTTACCCCATTTGGATGAGTCTGACCCGATAGATGAAGTAATGTTGTGAGCCACTTGTATTCCATTTTACTTTAACTCTAAATACTTTCATTTCCTTGAGTAAAAGTGGATTTTAGTCCGAACCTTAACTTCAAAATAAATATCTAAATGAAGTGAAGTGAAGTACTCCATTTCAATTTCAACCTACTTTTATTCACTTTACTCCATATGTGAAATTCATTTTATTTTACTCTACTCCTTATTTATCCAAGCAGACTCTAATATTAAAAAATGATGATGATGCGCGGTTTGCATGGACGCTATAAAATTCAAATCCACTTGGATGCTATTCGCGCTGTGTTAACCTTTCACGTGTTCGGACTCATCCCACTAAAAGCGTGCCCTTTACCTGAATAGGGTTGTCACACAAGGGACAGATGATTAATAGCTACGACTTCAACATCTATGTGTTCGTTGTTTAATTTATTTCTGAGGTTGACATATACGTGCAATGCAAGAGAACCCCGTGAGTTCTTCTTAAGTTAGGTGGTTACAGGCAACAAATGCTCACAATTTGAGCCGGACCATAACACTGCTTTCTATACCAACACGCCAGTATTTGAGTAGCGTTAGCATCTTAGTATCACACGTGTTCAAGGGTTTATATTTAGATATTTAAATTTAAAATATCACTTCTCACAAGAAAAAGAATATGACGCTTTTCCACAATTGGTTAAAGAGATTTGTTGCTACTTAACATCTAGATTATCGCGTGGTGTCTGTTTTTTTCATGGGTCATTCTTAGGTATGGTCAATAAGCTCAATTTTATATATATTAAAGTAAAGTGGGAGGTGGGCTCTGAGGGGTGCCACCTCATCCCTAAAAAGTCTCTCTTTTCAGAAAAATACTTATAAAATCATATAGAGCTTTGGGTGTGAGACGTGTGCTGTGAGGGCTGCCTCGTCACCCCTACAAATTCTCTCATTTCAAAGAAATATATAAAAAAAAGTGGGCCACCACACTCATCTAAAACAAATCTCCTCCCTAAATCCCCATTTCAATTATCTTCTCCAAATCACCTCTCTAAATCTCTCCATTTCATTCAAATTTTTTTATAAAGATAACAAACTCACATCTTTATCATATCTCCTACAATTTATCTAAACCAAGAAGTTGATAATATCGTGGGATATTTCTTTCAAGTTAAAGACCAGACAAACAATGCCACCTTTAAACACATCATGATGTACCTTAATGAATTAGGATAAAAGGCTCACTTTTAAATATTACATCATGTGACCCCACCAATGCTCCTTGGAACACTACATCAACAAGGGCCTCCTGACCAAATATTCAATTGGACACTCTTTTAGATATTTGGATATGGGCATATCTTTAGATGTTACATCATGTGACCCCACTTAGGATAATCGGAATGACATATCAGCAAGGTCCCACTGTCCAATTGGACACACCTTGAAGGAATTAGGATATGAGCCCCATCATTAGATGTCATATCATGTGACCCCACCAAGTTATTTTTTCCTTTTTTATTAAAGTTATATATATAATAAAGGAAAAATTACACTTTATCACCCTCAACTATCACCCTTTTTCACTTTACCCCCTAAACTTTAAAAAGTATCAATTGACCCCTAAACTAATCCAATTGCACGGCCGTTACCCCCTGATGCCAAAATCGAGTTAAAATAGACGGAATAGAGCAACATGTGACACACACTTTACCCCCTAAACTTTAAAAAGTATTAATTGACCCCCTAAAGTAATCCAATTGCGTGTCACGTGTTGCTCTATTCCGTCTATTTTAACTCAATTTTGGCCTCAGGGGGTAACGGCCGTGCAATTGGATTAGTTTATGGGGTCAATTGATACTTTTTAAAGTTTAGGGGGTAAAGTGAAAAGGGGTGATAGTTTAGAGTGGTAAAGTGTAATTTTCCTTATAATAAATATAAACTACTTATTTATTTCTATAAAATTTGTTATTTTTTTTAATATCTCATAAAAGAATTACATATTTCATTATATTTTTTTAGCCCGGGCACCATACCTCTCCATTTAATTCTGTAAGCTTACGCTTGTGGGGCTCATCATTGGTCCATCCAAATTAACCAAACACATGACCTCCCTAAATTGTACATGTCCACTAGTTTTTTGTCAGATCCGGATTTACTAGACTGTTGGATCGACTGTGTATCGATCCGCATTGATTGTTGACCATTAAACTTTTGGGGCTAGATGGAGATGGTAGAAACCACGGTTGAGACTAATTTTTTTCAAAAAGAAGGGTCTCAGGGAGTCCTTGAAATCCCCACATCACCACCCCCATGTGGGTCGCCAGGTGGGCCCCACTACAAACTTGAGCTTACCTTAACCTAAGCTTTAGTTTAGGAGAGCTACCCCTATAAAGACACACATTTACACTTGTGTAATGATCAATGCCTTTAAATTCAAGAGGGCATTATGTTATGTAAGTTTACTTCTCATTTTATATTTATTCTCATCATATGTTAAAAGATTCTAATATTCAAAAATAATATATTTCTTTCTTTTAAACTTATTTTATATTAATAATATTTTAAAATAATTCTTAAATTTCTAATATATTTTTAAGCACGGGCGTTTGGTGCTAATTTATACATAGGGTGAATCCCTCTTGATAAAAGAAAGGAATTGAGAAAACATATGCCAACTGCTGCTAATTAGATGTTAGTGGCTTTCCGGCCTCTTTGTTTGGACGATTTCAGAATTCTCTAGATAGCATCCTTGTTGGCTTCTTCATATCTTCCAACTCATCTTCAACCAAATAAAAAAAAATCTTCCAACTCATTTTAGCATTATGCAAGATTTAGGATGATTTGAAATGACAAATTATAACATTTTAAACGATATATTTTTGAAATGTCAACTATCAAACAATGAATTTTAAATATTTCGACGACATTGTTATTAGAAGTATTCAACAGATACGATTTTTTGGATTTCATAGATGCCGAATGTTCTCTCCTCCTCTTGGGAGTCTACATGACTTGCAAATTGCTATGGGTGAAGCCTCTACTCTGCGGCTAGTGCAGAGTGGGCCCTTGCATTTAAGGTGGGCACGGAAATCTCTCTTTCGTAGGCGTCATTGTTAGAAATAGATCGGTACAGTAGGGACTTATGGGGCATGTTTATTTTGCAGCGCTAAAGTGACTCTATCTACCACTAACTTTTACTTCACCATGTTTTATTGACAAAATAGAAAAGTAATCTCCAGGGCCATTCAGGCATTCACTTCCCTACAAACCAGCTGTCATTTTTATTTTTACTCGTAAAACTGTAGTAATGTGTAGTAAAGTAAATTCAAGATAATAAAAGTACCTCTTTTACCACTATCTCTCTTTTTCTCACTTTACTTCACCATACAAATAAACACAAATATTAATTTACCACATATTTTGTCTTGCCTTTACCATTGATGTGACATTCAAGGCTTATTTCATTGTTGAAAGTTTTGACAGAAATTTCAGCTGTCTATGAATTTTTGAAACTCATTGTCATGAATCCTTTGATTAGCCGAATAAAAAACAGAGGAAAATGCTTAATGGACTTTGACTTGTCCAAGGAACTGGCTTGGAACACCAAACACGCTTCCGAGTGCTTGAATTTGTGCCCATGTAAGAAGAAAAATCACTAATGACTTTGAAAATGACCCATTTAATTCATATTCATTAATATGTATTGGATTTTCAATTGACCGAGTTGTCAGATTTGGAGCAATACAAGTATCGATCGATGTGCATAGTGCAAATATACACATTTTGTAGCTTAATTAATTTTGAAATTTTTACTAAAAGTATCTTCAAATATCCTTATACCTCCAAAAGCATCATTAAATATATGTAATGCCACAAAGCATCTTACACCATATACTTTATTTTCTCCCGGATGAAATTGCCCATCAACCCCTTTCTCGCGATATCGAGACTCGATTGCATTTGTACATTGAGTTATTTAAAAAATTATTACTTTTGTTTTTATTCTCGAACTCGCTAGTTTATTTAAAACAATATAAATATTTAACATTTATTTTAAACCCATATTCTAAAGTAATAAATGTCGAGGAAAGAATCCTCAACTTTGAAAAAACTAATCTCCATGAATGTAGTAAAAGTAGGGTTATGAATATGGAATGGAGTGGAGTACAATTCTTTATATATATATATATATTTGTAAAAATAAAAAAACAAGATTTTCTTAGCAAATCCTCCACAAATTGTAGTAACAGAATGCTCGCGGTGACTGTATTCGTTATTAAAGAAACTCATAGTAGAATGGTTAAACTCATACATCCACATAAATCATTTCCTCATATTCAGAATTGTTAGTCAATCTAAATGCACATCCACGTATCATATTTATGTTAACTTTAACTATTGAACTGTTAAGTCTTTTCTCGACATCGTATCATATTTTTGTTAACTTTAACTATTGAACTTTAAGTCTTTTCTCGACATTGGAAGTTATTTCTCAACGTTGCAAGTTTTGTTCTGTCTCTAGCTCGCGAGCCATATCTCAAGCTCGTGAGTATCATGTCTCGAACTCGCGAGAGATAAAGTGAAAGACAATTTGGTCGAGAAAGAAATAGAGTCTACTGTATAAGATAGTTTTGGGCATGACATGTATTTGTGGATGATTTTGGAAGTATAAGAATATTTGAGTGAGAGCTGCTACCTACACACTGAATTTTCCTCTATACCCACTGCATTTTAAAAAAAAAATTCCTAAACTACCCTTATTCCTCTCCATCCCTCTCTCTTCCTCTCCCTTCTCCAGCGACCCTACTCCGGCGAGCCGCCGACCCATCTCCCTCTCTTCCTCTCCTGCTTCGGCAGCCCCAGCCGCCCTCATCCCTATCCCCAGCCCATCCCAGACCTCCCCCTCCCTCTGGTCTCTCTCTTACTCCCCATTTCCCCGGCAGCCCCCAGCCCACACCTGCCCTCCACCTCCCTTTGGTCTCTCTCTTTCTCCCCCTCTCCCTGACAGCGCCAATCTCTCCTTCCTCTCTCCCTCTCCTTCTCAATGGCCAAAGGAAGCTCAACATTTCTAGTGTGTTTCTGCCATTTTGATTTGAGCTCAAATCGAGTTTGTTCGGCCTTATGTGGCCGAACGAATCAGATTCGCCGAGCTTTCATGTTCAATGTGATTCGTTCGGCCACATAAAGCCGAACAAACTCGATTTGTTCGGCCCTGTGTCGCCAAACGAACTCGATTTGAGCCCGAATCAAAATGGCAGAAACACACTAGAAATGCTGAGCTTCCTTTGGCCATTGAGAAGGAGAGGGAGAGAGGAAGGGGAGAAGGTTGGCGCTGTCGGGGAGAGGGGGAGAAAGAGAGAGACCAAAGGGAGGGAGAGGGCAGGTGGTGGGCTGGGGGCTGCCGAGAAAAGGGGGAGAAAGAGAGATACCAGAGGGAGGGGGAGGTCTGGGATGGGTTGGGGATAGGGATGAGGACGGCTGGGGCTGCCGGAGCAGGAGAGGAAGAGAGGGAGATGGGTCGGCGGCTCGCCGGAGCAGGGTCGCCGGAGAAGGGAGAGGAAGAGAGAGGGATGGAGAGGAATAGGGGTAGTTTAGGAATTTTTTTTTAAAATGCAGTGGGTATTGAGGAAAATTCAGTGTGTAGGTAGCAGCTCTCTATTTGAGTATGTTTTTGGTAAAAAACCCTTTAATTTTTAAAGCGGTAATTATTCGATGATCATTTTTATATATTAACACTTAACTCTTCATTATTAACCACTTATATTTAGGGTTACAAAAGTCTTAAAGTCTTTGTAATTAAATATAAAAAAAAATGAAACATGCCTTAGAGACTCTCTGGATGATTTATTTTAAAGTAGTTTTTTATTAAATATAAAATTCAAACATCAAAATCTAAAAATACATTTTTTTCATCTTTATGATGATAACACTGAATCGCGTCACAACGAAGATACATGAGTGCACCAAACACAACCTTTGAAAAAAAAAAAAAAAAAACCGATATGATAGTGATACATCATTACATCCCCACATGTAATTTTGGTTGAGGCCAATCACAAACCCGCTGTTTTGGCTTCTGATGTAGCCAGTATTTTATTTCAGCAGACCCGTCAAATATGGTCTTTTGACCTGCCTTAAATGTAGAGTTAGAGGATCCTTCTTGATGTCTTCACGTTATTCTATTCGATTGACATTCCTGCCATGTGCACAAGATTAGTCGTACATTAAAAAAACATGACTTCAAATATATGCCTAACTATAAAAGAGATCTTCAAATGAGTTGATATAGATTTGGTTACATGGGCAAGTCCTATAGTCATCAGTTGCCTCACATCTAAAACTCAGCGCACTCAAAACTCTCGTATGCTCCAGCAATCAACCAAAGTCTAGCAATTTTAAAATAATAAGAGACTGATCACATGCAAAATCGATTGATGGTGATACTAATTTCAATACGCAAGAGTTTGATTTTTTAGCCATTTTTTCCTTGTGACCCAATAGCATTAGGACTAATTTAGCCATTTTTTTCCTTGTGACCCAATAACATTAGAACTAATTTTTTAGAGTCTGTTTGGTAATTTTACATGTAAAATAAAGTGTAGTAAATTATTAAATTAAGAGAGAATAAAATATAGGATGAAGGGAATTTTGAATTAAAGTGTTATTGATGTGATCGATTGTCTGAAAAATGAAGGTTTTATTTGACTTTTACTAATCTAGTAAAATGCCAAATTCACTATTAATGTAAAAGTAATGTAAAGCATCAAATTAAGATAGAAAAAAAATATATAAGTAGATTATGATGATATTTTATCTTTAGTGGATTGATAAAATTTTTTTTTATTTATTACCTTAGCAAATTATCAAATAAATAATAAGTGACACCCGCTAAAACCACACATATGTATAAAGCGAAGCAAATCGCAAATACAAAAAGTGGAATTTATCTAGGCATTTAGATTTAAGAGTGCCCCACAAGACCCACATATTGTTAAGTGGGTATGTGGAGTCACAATCTCTAAACTGCACCGGTGGTTGGCCCAAGGCAGCATCAAAGTTTGGTCGATGAAAACGAATTAAATTCTTCATTTTGACCATAAGTGGGACCTAATTGGTAGATTTTTGCTGCTAACTTACGAACCCCCACTCCCATTTAAATAGAGTGGTGCTATTGGAACACAAAAAATTTCTTTTCTAACACAATTTCTCTCCACACACATTACTAAAATTTAAAAATGAATGTATTTCTTTCCACACACATCAAAAGTTCCTAAACTGCCCTTATATTCATTTCTCTCTTTTTTTCTTCCCACACACATATTCTTCTTCTTCTTCCCAGACACAAACCGAAAGCCACTTCCACTCCACCTACTGGATCATCATTCTCCGGCGATTCTCCGGCGTGCCACCGGCGTTCCTATTCCTCTAGACATCATTCTCTTCCAAAGGTAAATGGATACTTCCAACATTACCATTTCTTCTTCTTCCCTATCTATTCTTTACCATTCTTTTCCATCTTAGATTACTTATTTTTCCATTAAAACTTGTTATTAGGATAGATTTTAACTCAATGTAAGTTTTGACAGACAATGTTACTGTTTTCTAATAGTTTAGGGTTACATTTCATCATCCATAGTCGCGGTTTTAGGTTCAGAAATCGCGACTGTTCGGCTCTGGTTGACCGAACGGGTTGCAGATGTTCGGACACTAAAGTCCGAACAATTTGGTTTTGTTCGGACCTGAGTGTCCGAACATATTACTTTTGTTCGGACACTTAGGACCGAACAAAAGTAATATGTTCGGACACTCAGGTCCGAACATATCTAGCAGTAAAATAAAATTTGTTTCTTTCGTATTTTAGAAATGGACCGGCCAAGCTCTTCTCGAGTGCGACCTACTGCTTCAAATAGGAAGCGACGTCAGATAATAGAAGAGGTTGTGGAAGATCCAGAAATATCTCAGGAAGAGGAAGAACAAGAAGAAGAGATGGAAGATCATCAAGCCCCGGGGCCACAAGATAGGTCCTTATTGACCAGCTTTGATACACATACAGCTGGGTATATTTGGATTGGAGAGGTGTGTTTCACTTGTTTGATATGAAAGTTTTTATTTATTTGTTAATTTATTAAATTATATATTATTGGTTGAATGCAGGATCGAGGCCCACTAAAATGTCTAAGTCATGGGCAGAAAGTGCCTTTGTGGCAACTGAATGAGTCTGACAGGTTTAGAGATTTAGTCTCGAGGTCTGGATTGGCTACACTAGTGAATGCATCTTACCGATCCGTCAATAAGATTACTATATCTGGTTTTGTGGAAAGGTGGCAACCTGAGACGAACACCTTTCATATGCCTTTTGGTGAGATGACAATCACCTTAGATGATGTTGCATCTATCCTAGGCATCCCAGTGATTGGGCGGACGGTTTCTTATAATGAAAGAATGTCATATGAAGAAGCTCAAGCACTCCTTGTTGATGCACTAGGAGTAGAACCGGTAGAAGCACATGATGAGTTGATACAAGTGCGGGGCCAATCAGTTAGATTGGAGTGGTTACGGGAAAGGTTTTCCAGTTTGACTGACGGTGATGGGGACGAGATGATAGACTCTGCAGTAAGAGCATACCTTTTGTACTTATTGGGTTGTACCTTGTTTACTGACAAGAGTGGCACACGGGTGCCGATCATTTTCCTTACAAAACTCGTGGATGTAGAGGCCATACGTTCATATGCATGGGGTGCTGCTGCACTAGCTTACTTATACAGGCAGTTGGGGCTAGCAAGCAGGCATGAAGTGAAACAAATAGCCGGCTATTTGACTCTACTAGAAGCTTGGGTGTATGAACACTTCGAAAGTTTGGCTCCGACGCCAAACTTACTCTATCAAGCCATTCAGCCCCGGGTCCATCGTTGGTTCCCTCGTAGAGAGTCTGCTCCTTTACAAAGCATACGAGAGAGAATTGACGTCATGAGTGCTGATCAGGTAATTAACTTGATGTTTCTTTTAAATAGTGTAACTTGATCATTTTCTTTTTATTTTCTATTATATACTTTCATATCTTACGATTTGACTAACTACTTTCAGGTGACTTGGGACCCATATCGTGATGTTAGACAATATCATCCTTTCAATGAAGTTGCATACTACTGTGGGTGCATCAAATGTATGGATGTTGTTGAGCCTTATCACCCAGATAGGGTGCTCAGACAGTTTGGGAGAGTTCAGACGATTCCTCCACCGCCATTAGCCCCTATTCGTGCTACGCGAGGTCCTACTGCCCGTGACTATCAAATTGCATATCAATATATCAATCAAGTTTGGGAAGGATGGCCTAATCACCCTTTGATATTGGTATGCTGCAACTCAAGCAAATTATGGATTTTAGACCAAACTGCTTCAAAATTTCCTTGACTTGAACCAAGCTGTCTTTTGAGTTGTGCATGTGAACTCTCGGCCCTGCATTGGATTATTAAGGGGTTAGTGTTATTAATTAATAAGCATAAATCAAAACAAGTACTTTTTTTAAAAATTACCTGTTCGAGGTAGTATTCCCAAAATGGACACAATTGTCCGTCCATGCGGAGACAAATCTCTCTTTGTAAGCATCCAACCAACTACCTTTGACGTAATTGAGTGCATCAGGGTACGTGCTGAATTCATTATTTAGCTTACTGAGTTGTTCACCAAACTCATCTTCTGTGGATGAAGACACCAACATATTCCAGCTCAAAATAAACCTGTCCCATTTTTCTTTCGTTTCGAACAACTTCTTGCATCTCGCCAATACGTTTCTATTAATGTGCCATTTGCATAATAAATGAGTAGCACCAGGGAATATTCTGTTAATGGCGTTCATGAGTGACAATTCTCTATCCGTCACAATGACACCAGGAAGAATACCATCGCCAATAATAGAACGCAATACACCTAGTGCCCATGCATAATTTTCTTCACGTTCAGCATGAAGGTATGCAAAGCATACTGAAAAAGTCATGTCTGTGGATGTGACTCCAACAATCTCCAGAAGAGGCATGCGATAACGATTGGTCTTGTAAGTACAGTCCATTATCAAGACATGTGGAAATGCACGCAACAAATCTATACTTTTTGGGTGCGTCCAAAACAAGTCAGTTACAATCTCGCTATCCTCACAATTCTTATGCCATTCTATGTAATCATGCTCTGCCAACTTACCAAGTAGTTGTTGCATCTGACTTCTTCCACCCCGCTCATTAACTTTATATCTGTAGCGTGCATTGTATATGGTCTTCATTGTGGTTACGTTTAATTCACTTCTTTGTCTCAACGTAACCAAAATTTCTTTTGGTCTAACCATGCTCTTCGACATGTCAACCAGCAACTTTGTTTCCTCCTCTGATAATCTTCCTGCAAATGAATGCCCTTCTAAATATTCCGCTGCCGAATGGTTATGCACACCACATATAACCTCCAACATCCAATCATCATTTGAGTCTAACTTTTTACCCTTTAGTGCGAAAGGACATCCACATTTCTTTGAACCAGTTTGTTTGATCCTCTTTCGCTTTTGGCACTCTTCTTGTTTATATTGTCCATTTCTCTCGCAAGCAAGGAGTACTCTCGCTTTGACACCCACCCGAGCAGCATTTGAAACCTTTATCACGATAACAAACCCATTTTTCCTTCCTACTCCACGAGCCCAACTGATCAACGAATCGCGGCTGTGAAATATCTACAATAAATAAACAAATTAAATACGAATTTAGTAATAAGTAAATGTAACTTGAATAATAAATCCTACATATGTTGGTCTTACCTCGTGAGTTATAAACTCACTGGTATAATCCATGACAAAGTCCGATCCAACCTGACTTTCTTGCGTAGAGACCTGCATAATATATTAATTAAATATCAGTGTCCGGATATTTAATTCCGAACATATAGCATCTGTTCGGAATGTCAGGACTGAACATATGCTATATGTTCGGAAGTTTACGACCGAACATATAGCTTATGTTCGGCTGTATAGATCCGAACATATGTCATATGTTCGGTCCTGTACGTCCGAACATATGCTATATGTTCGGTTCTGAAATACCGTACATATCGCGATGGTCTAAGTTGCAGGCGAGATGATGAAATTACAAAATATACCCAAATGAAAAAAAATATCAATGAAAAATACCTTCCCACTGCTGCTTTGATTAAAAGGCACCATTTGATTGTTGCTTTCATCCATCTCTTCCTTCATTGCACAATCAAATGGAGGAATGTGAGTGAAAGATGAGATGCAAAGGAAAATGAAGGAAGTGGAGATTGAGATAGAATGCCCAGAAAAATTAAAATAGAATGCCCAAGGAAGATGGAGGAAGATGGAGGAAGTGGAGAGTGAGAAGTGTAGAGTGAGTTGGGAGAAGGGAAGAAGAATGGAGGTTGTGTGAGAAAAGAAAATTTGGCTTGAGTTTTTGTTGGAGAATGGCTACTTTAGTCATTTCATAAAGGGGTATAAATGTAATATGAAAAAACAAAAAATACTTGTGTTAGAAAAGAAATTTTTTGTGTGCCAATAGCAGCACTCTTTAAATACCCATCCATTCCAATTCTTCCACATTTCAACCCTTTCCCACTTCTTTCCGCGTATTCCATCCGCCTCTCCCTCCCTCGATCCGCCCGCCATCTCCCCCCTCCCAACACAAGGCATCACAAACAACAGAAACCGGCGGAAAAAAAAATCCAGATTTCAATTACAACCACACCACAATAATACATACGTTTCAGATGAATACGTAAATGCCATTCCATCGAGCCATTTCTCCTTCCTCTTACAGAAGGCCATGGCGAAGAAGAGGACTGCTTCGCCTTCTCTTCGCCATTCTCTCTGGCTTGTCATATCCATCTCTTCATTTCTCTTCATCTTCGCCATCTTAAGACTCCAATCCCAACCCAGACATCTCCCCTCGGCTCGTCGCCGCCCGATCGTTCCCTTCGCCGGCACGCCCAAGATCGCCTTCCTCTTCCTCGCTCGCAACAATCTCCCTCTCGATTTCCTCTGGCAGAGCTTCTTCCAAGTAATAATGCCCTAATTCTTCTCTTCCTCTTGAATCTCATGTCGTTTGGATTCTTTATATTCTAGTTTTGATGGTGTTTTGAGAGATTGGAATGTGTAGAATGCAGATGAGGAGAAATTCTCTGTTTACATTCACTCGAGGCCGGGGTTCGTGTTTGATGAATCTAGTACCAAGTGCGCGTTCTTCTACGGGCGGCAGCTGAGCAAGAGCGTTGAGGTATAATCAAATTTTTTTTTGCATTGGTTTTAGTCATTTACTTATTTATTTGGATTTGTTTTGGGTTTTAGGTTTTAGGTTTTTGGTGTTTGTTGATCTGGGGATGTGTTATTTGATTGGAGTTGTGGTGTTTACAGGTGTTATGGGGAGAATCGAGTATGATAGAAGCAGAGCAGTTGTTGCTTGAAGCAGCTCTTCAGGATCATGCGAATCAGCGTTTTGTTCTGATATCAGATAGGTTGGTTCCTTATTTTGGCACTCTTTGGTGGTGTTATAATATATTTGATTCTGGTTAATTATTATTATTTTTGTCATTTGTTTGATTTTTGTATTTATATATATGTTCTGTTTCATTGTCTTGGTAGTTTTTTCTTTTCTTTTTTTTTTTTATTTTTTTTATTTGCACTGTTCTTATAGGGTTCCATTTGCTCATTTAGGATTGAATTCTCAGGAATGCAGTTTTGTAGATGTGAGTAATAAAGAGGTGAGGAGTGAGGGGCTAAGATGGAGGTGCATATGGGATCATTACTTTCTTAAGGTTCATTTATTTACTTAGGGTGGTTGGGGTGTAATCATTTCATATCAAATGGAAGATTATTTTATGGTCTCTAGTGGATCCCCACCTTTGATCCTCCAAATTTAGCCCCACTTTAATAGAAGGGTGTTGGTTAGTAATCCTAGATATTCAATTTTGATTAAACAACCGCGCCTTTAGAATTATCTAGTTACATGGATGCGTTCACAAAAGAAACTTCTTTTTTATTGAAAATTTCTGAAATTGGCTATCAGTTGTTTATTTACCTTGGAGAGAATAAAGATCTTACAGGGGCTCATGATGTTGTAATCAGTTTTGCATGTTTTTTACACGTTTTGAAAGCTGAAAGACTATAAAAAAAAAAAAAAAAAAAAAAAAAACCCATGGCTTATGAGGCTTATAATTTTGCAACTCATTTATTATCATGCATTAATTCTTGCCTCGAATCATCATGTCCTGTATTTTATTTTGGGAATCCTTACATCCATGCGAATGCATTCAAAAATACATTCTATTATGAGAAGGTGAGGAGTCCAGCCATCCTCTGGAATGGGTGGATCTTGGCAAGAAGTGTAGAATGCCCATGGTGAAAGATTATTGTGGTCAGACCTGCCTGGATAATAACTGTTTATCCATTAGCGCAGAGCTAGCTATACTTATACAGATAAGAAAATAGGCTCTAAAACAGAGATATTCTTTGTCAGTGGGTCCGAGACTGTACATTTCATTTTCTGTAAGTCCATAAATGCGAGACAAAATATTAGTTGTCTGCACAATTGAATACGAAGAACCCTAATCTGGAAGGCTGTCCTTTGAAGGCTCCTGGTTTGAAAGATGATAATGGCCAAAAAACTAAGTGGTCAAAAATGGAGCAACAGTGGTTCATAAAAGGTTAAGACCATAGATTTGTTTGATCTTCTAATCTTCTCAAGATTTTGGATGTTCTTCATCTGACAGTTGGTCCATCATTCGAGCCATTTGGATCAGTGAAACATGGATCCACATGGGCCACTTGTGTGGGATATTCAACCCTAGAAACTGTACATTTCTTGCAGACTCAGGCCTTTCTAAATTCTCTTTGTTAGTAGAATATTTTCAATTAATTATCATCATCATCATCACAAGCCTTTTCCCATCTTATTCCTCTTAGTAAGGATGTTTTCATTTGATTCTGAATTTTAGTTGAACGACCTGACTACATTGTTACTTGTTGCAGCTGTGTTCCACTGTACAACTTCAGCTACATATACAATTACGTGATGTCTTCTTCAAAAAGTTTTGTGGACAGGTACATGGAAGGGATGGTAAAGAAAGCATCCTGTTACTTACCTCAGTTTGATCGATTCAATATTTAGAAATGATCATATGTGGCTGCCATGGAAGTCTCTTTATTAATCCATAAATATTAAACTTAACCCCGAGGGGTAGCTCAGTTGGCCTAGGACCACGGTTTGCCTCCGGAGGTTGAGGGTTCGAAACTACACTACCACACTGGGAACACATGGGATTTACCCGGCTCCCCTTGGGCCCATAGGGATTATTCTGACCCAAAGGGCTGGCACACCCTTTGTTATAAAAATAAAATAAAAATCCATAAATATTAAACTTGTGACATTTTGACATGATAGACCTTTGGATCAGAACGAGTCTTGTGTAAATTGCAAATGGATTGTTCAGATCAAAATGATTTTCATCATTGGGTTGAAAATAATCTTATGACATGACCCACATTTTATCCTCCTGGGGCAAAAGTGATAATTTCAATCCAATGGTAAGTGGCTAAGTGCTACTTTGAATTAGTGATAGTGGGGCCAGTCAAATCGTGAGGGCTTTATTCAACAGTCTAACATGGCAAGAAGTTGACCAATAACACAGATTTTTAGGGCATACGTGGGAGACTCCCGTGTAGTTGGGTACATCTTACCATCTCTCTTATATTCATTATCTTGAAAATCAAAATTGTATAAAAAATTGTCCAGAGGATTGCATTGAATTGTATCATTAATCATATCGCAAATCGTAGGATTCTTTAATTTTTCTTGTAAAAATTAAAAATTTAAAAAATTTAAAAATAAGAAAAAAAAAAGTTATTCTTATTCTATTCATTTTTCAGACATAGTAGCATCAATATAGTGACATAATAGGTTTCCTTAGGATTCAAGAGACAAATCTTAGAATTTTAAAAACAATGCTTATATTAATGAATAAAGAAAAAGTCTATTGTTCTTTTTTCATTTGAATTGTTATCTTTATCTTCTTTTAGAAAATAAATTGAAATTGATTTTATGTTGTTTGCTTGTTTCATCTTTTTTTCCCTTAGCTTTCTTGACACAAAGGAAGGTCGATACAATCCAAAGATGTCGCCTACCATACCCAAGGGCAAATGGCGAAAAGGATCACAGGTATTCATTTTTTAATTTGTCATCAGATGTGTTAGTGGATGAATTAGCATTTGAAAATTGTGTTTTCTCTTTTATCAAAAACTAAATCAAGCATTAACTTTTATTAAAAATGTTTTCTCTCTGCTGTTTATATGGTGTTCTAACTTGCCTGATATGCATTTCAGTGGATCACATTGGTTAGAAGGCATGCTGAAATTGTTGTGGATGATGATCTTGTCTTTCCAATTTTCAATAGATATTGCAAGGTATGCCTTGATGTTGTGCAGCATGTCAAGCCTCAATAAAGCAGTTGCAATGGTAGAAGAGTTTAGATTTGTACACACACACGCTGTGTTATCCTTAGCGAATAGTGATGTCTTCCAAAAAAATTTGGACGGGCAGCCCTATGGGGCCCACCTGAGACTTTGGACCCGTACCAATGGGTTTGTGCAGGTTTAAATAGGGATGTACATTTTCAGATCCAATGGATCTATTACAGGCCATGCAAAATCATCTTAGATCCAATGGTGGGGTCAGTCCTTACTCCTTACAGGGCTCAAAATTTGTGAAAGGGTCAAACAGGGGGTGTTTTTAATCTGGTTGGTGGTCCAGATCACAAGGGCCCTAGAGTGGGCCCCACAGAGTGTAGCCCTTGGTGACATCGCCCAGGACATTAAACATGTAAATATATATGTATATATTCATATATTCTCCATTGTAAGATGAGTGACTTATCCCCTAGTTATATTTCCATGTATTAGGATGGCATTGGGTTGGGGTAAACCTGAAACCTCTCTGACTGGTACTTGCCCTGCTCTGCACCCGACTTGTGGAGAGTATGTGTTGGGTCAGTTATATATTATTTTAAGATATCAAAATGTGGAAAAATTATTTTTTACATATCTTCTGCATTGAGGACTCAAATTTGCACACTCAATGCTCACTTATTAAAGTCTAATACAAGTTACTCTGTTTACAAATATGTAAATTGGTCATAAGCTGGGTTGATTGTCGAGACAGCCAAAAATCGTACCCACCTCAAACCTGAGTCGGGTGAAACCATAAAGAAATTCAATTAACCTGTACAGCTGTACCCTCCCTTAACTCGACAAACCACAACTAAAACCTGCTCTTAACAGGGGCGGGTGACTAGTTTAACCTGAACCGTTGCCATCCCACTATGTATGGAAGGTTGTACATTTTTAAGTGATCTTTTGACAACTTCAAGTAGACATGAACTCAATATGATAAAGTTTTCATGTACTTCTATTTGTGCGTAGAAAACCAATGCTGTTTTACCAATTAAAATGAAAAAAATAGAGAAAGAGAGTGAGAGCAGTTTTGCTTATGGCAATAACACGCAATCCTTTCACTTGGACACAAAAGCAGTTGGCCTGTTTAGAGAGGAAAAGGGAAAAGAGCAGCATTTTGTCCACTGAGTTCTAATAGCTTCGTGATACTTGAGAAATGCTACAGCTAAAATACAAAGGAATTTGCAATTCATTGAAATTATGTAACATCTTTTGGTAACTGGCATTTGTTGTTGTGCAGCGACGCCCTCCCTTAAACCTTGATGGAAAGCTGAATCATGTGAGTAATTTCTCTCTTATTGGTAAAATTATTTCTGCAAAGTCTTGCTTGACCAACTTTTATTGATTTTCTTGTCTGCATATTTCTATGACCAAAAACATTTATTTCACCCGAATTACTATGTCTTCAAAGCTTGAATCTTCTTAAAATTCAGGTTCTTGCTACTCCATGTTAAACTTATATGTATGATGTTATCGGAGATATTTTTTCCTTTTTCTTCTTCTTCCTCCTTTTTTTTGGGGTACAAGGCATGGAAGATAAAAATAAGTTTCTTTTAGTAGAATGGACTGATGTGAAACAAGAAAAGAAGGGACAGATAAATCAAGTATTTGCTTGGGAAATGGCTATGGAGAATATGTAATGACTCAGAACTCAGAAGGCTCGCGGAAACGGTTTTTGGCTACCAAATATGGATTTCACAGAGAGGGTTTGGATATTCAAGAGCCAAACCCTTGTGAATCTACCCTATGGAGGAATATTGTATCCATCGAGGAAGCATTTAATTCTAAGATTCCCTATCACGTCGACCCAAGAGAGAGGATCCAATTTTGGTTGGATACTTAGGTTGGTGATAGGTTTTTAGCTCTTCAACTCCCTTCTCTTTTTCCATGTGCAACTAATAGACAAGCTAAGGTGATTAGCTGCTTTTCTAGATGATGCGGTCAGATTGTTTGGGGACCTATTTTTAGAAGGGGTCCCTTGGAAGGAGAGTTTTCTCCATTCCAATCTTTGTTGGAGCTTTTGAATGGAGTTTTCATTCCGGAGGATGGAGTTGGCAAAAGGTGTGGACCAGATCGACAAATGGTCAGTTCTTGGTTGCTTCCCTTTTCTCCATTTGGATGAATGCATCGACGGCCTCCTCTTTTATAGCAAAAAAATGGAAATTTAAAAGGGTCATTATGATGCAGATGGACCTCAGGCCACATGTGTTGGGCCCAAGTTAATTTAGGATTTTTAATTCAATAATTATATGTTAGTTTCTAATTTTATTGTAATTAGGATTAGGTTTCCAATATTATTTAGTTTCCTAGTTTAATTAGGTTTCTTAGACCCTAAGTTATGTTTTCTTATTTATATGGCATTGTAGAGAATAGATTTTCAGTGTTAATCAATTTTGGGTTTTTCCATTGAGGTGCGTCCTCGTTATTGTCTCTACGGGGACTTTTGAAGTGTCTTCGGACACGCTCTTCGGCGTCGATTGTGCTTCAGCACTTCCATGCAATATTCTCAAGATGGATAATTTGAAAACAGGGAATTTGATTATCTATGATGCCTAGATACGGATATGGATACGGACATTGACATGAGGATCGGGGATACGACTCTTTACTTTTGAAAATCTAGGACACGGATATGGATATAGGTGTCCTAATTTTTTCTTTAGATCACTTTTGAATAAATGAAATTATCATTGTTTTCACCCCTTTCTAACATTTTTTTTTTAATGGTGAGAAGTAATAATATTAAAAGAACTATATGAAATAAAAGTCTTTATGAGTAGGATATGTTAATCTTATACCCTAGAAGTATCGGTGCAGTACCAATACAAGTGTCGTATCGGTCCGATACGGATATGTTGGGCTTGTACAAGTATCCAGGTATCATAAATGATTATTGTTAATGGATGCCCAATGTTCTTGGCAGAGGCCGAGTCTGTCGATCTCTTATTACTTAAAACGGATGTGGACGGCGGTGATTGGCTGGTTTGATTGTCCTTGGGTTTTTCTGAACAACATCAGTAGGCTCTTTGTTGAGAGGAGTTGGGGGTCGCTCAGCGAGAGGTAGAATCATGTGGAAAATGTCCTTCCTTGCTGTTGTATAGGTGATTTGTAAGGAAGAAATAGTGGTGCTTTGAGGGTCAATCTTCTGCTTTGGATGTGCTGGTGGACTGGGTCAGATTTTATGCTTCTAATTAAGTATCAATTCTTCCTCTTTTTATAGGTATTATGGTGGAGTCCATTTTGAGGGGGTTGGCGTGAGGTGTCTTTCTTGGGCTCATCGCATAATAGAGTTCAGCCAAATTGGTCTCCTCCTCCGAATGGTTGGCTGAAGCTCAATTTTGATGATAGTGCTACTGGTTACCCAAGCTTAGTTGGGATCAGAGGAATTGTTAGAGATAGTTCATCTACTCCTATCTTTTTTTTCCTCAGGTCTGGTTGGTGTGTGATGAAAGCTTTGAGGACATGCCTTTGGGAGGCTTCTAGGCTAGATCGCAGTGGGATTTTCCTCGAGGGCAACTCCTTATATTCCACCAGGTGGGCATCTGGAGTTTGTAGAGCTCAGTGGGGTCTTACTGATATTGTGAAAGAGTTGGTTGCACTAGCCAGGCGCCTAGAGGCTTCTTTTGTCCATGTTAAAAAAGGTGCCAATTCGGCAACTGACGAGTTAGCTAGGGAGTGAGTCCGGTGATCCAATTTGGCCTTTTCTGATATTGTTTCTTTTTCGTCTCAATTGAAGGGTGCTATCTTCTTTGTTTTTGCTTTTTTAGCTATCCAGTATTTCTCTCTTGTCGTGTTTAGCTCTTAATGAAAGTTACCATTAAAAAAAACGAAGAAGAAGAAAACGAGTATGGGAAAGGAACCTGCAACCTCATGGTTGCAACTTGCAAGCCCTTTTGAAATGTGCTATGGGCTCTGGTGTTAAAGGAACTTTTGTATGAAGGTTTTTTGTGCCTTGCTTTCAGTCTAACTTTCTCTCTCTCACTTGAGAGAGAACGTTAAAAATTGTTACAAGAAAAGGTACAATGGTACATAGCTTTGCATTTCCCTAAACTGGCATTATTATGTCCTTTCAGCAAACTCTTGTGACTTGTCTAAGCATGCCTGGCTTTGCTAGTATACGCATTGGCTTATTAACCATGGCATGGTACTATGACATGCTTTCTGCCCGTCTCAACTCAATGACTGAATCTCTGTCAATTGACAAGGACCCTTTGCATGATCTTTTAAAATTTTAACGGTCATAATTCTCGAGATATACTCTTAGAAGTATGAAGTGCCAGTGTCACGTTATAATGAAGGTTCATATTTTTCTAGTATTAAACCCATATTATCTGTTTCTATCTATTTATTACAATATGAAGATGGTGAAGTTATTGTTTTCAAGAAAGAGTACAACTTAAACTTTTTTAAATGGTGACAGAAAATAATATTAAGTGAAAAGAAATAAACACTATGTTAGAAAACATTGTCTGTGGTTAAAAAAAAAAAAAATTTGTGTGGTTATGTGGATGTTTTTTTTTTTTTTTTCCACACATAATGTGATGTCATCTTCAAACGAAGATTGTCATGTCGGGGTAAGAACATAGAACATGGTTGCACTAACTTCATGAGTGAGAAACACAGAGACTATAGTACCCTTAGAGATGGATGGGAACCAATGCCTACAAAGGGTACATCTCCAACACTGATATGAGAGGGCTTTTCATGGACCACTGTTCAGTTCCACATTGATCATTTCTCATGGTCAAAGCTTTGTTGTCTGTCCAATTTAAATTGGTTTAAGATATTTAATAGGCGATTCTTAGGATGTTATTATCTCCCAGTTTTTCAGATACCAAGATCTGCATTTGTTTATTTACTTGTCCCTGTCCATTCTATAATATGAGGTTTTGATTACTGTCAACTGTTTGATGCAGCGAAAAGTCGTTCAGAAGGAACACAACTGTATCCCAGATGAGCATTACATGCAGACATTACTTGCTGTAAGTAGTTGTACATCAAGTTTCTCTTTTATGTTTTCAAATTTCAAAATCTCTTGAATATTTTGTTTAGACTCTCCAGTTTGAATTGTTAAATCTGATACCGAGTTATAAGCATGTGTGCGCTCTCTCTCTCTCTCTCTCTCTCTTCTCCTCTCTCTCTCCTCCTCTCTCTCTCCTCTCTCTCTCCTCTCTCTCTCTCTCTCCTCGCTCCTCTCCTCTCTCTCTCTCTCTCTCCTCCCTCTCTCTCTCTCTCGCTCTCTCTCCTCTCTCTCTCTCCTCTCTCTCTCTCTCCTCTCTCTCCTCTCTCTCTCTCTCCTCTTCTCTCTCTCTCTCTTCTCATATCTTCTGATTTCCTTTAGATGTGTGATCTTGAAGATGAACTTGAACGGAGAACGCTAACCTACACCGAATGGAACCAGTCTGCGACCAAAATGGAAGGACAAGCCTGGCATCCTATCACATTCAAATACGCTAATGCAAGCCCACAACGCATCAATAAAATAAAGGTGAAATATATTATTAATTCATGTCATCTGATTACCTGATACGATAAATATGATACTTCCATGCATGTGTACCTATAATTATTTGTTCATATGCATAGCTTATAAAGAGAACAGTTAATTTATTTTATGCCATGGGCACTGGGTGTATAATAGCCTACTAGCACAATAACCTGTGCTGAGCGCGGCATCTCCATACATTGAAAAATAAATAAGCATACATTAAAAAGGTTATAAAAGTAGCACCTTCCATACAGCAAGTTGCATGAAATAGAATTAGAAAACTTGGGACAAAAATGAAATAAACGAGAGTTTTTACATAAATGAAGAACATAAACTTTAAAAAGTGGAGTAGACATGAGTGGTTTGGTGGAGAGTGAAGGTGAGTGGTTTTGTTAAAAAAAACGTATGAGTGGGTAGTTATGAGAAAAGTAGTGGGGAGATAATGTGGACATTTGAACAAAAAGGCATCACTGTCAGTCAAAATTAAAGCCAAAACCCTTGGATTTAATATATTATAATGGCATGCTATGGGTGCTAGGATCAGTTACACTTTCTGCTTGGAGTTCAGATTTTGTTTCTTAAATCGTAATAACAGACTTGTCATTGTAATCCAAAATGGTTCGACATGGCGTAAGCTACTCTAATCTAGTTCCATATTTATGTGCATTTACTACAATTGTGTCAATATGTTCTATGATATTTCTGTTCATTCATCAAGGGAGCGTAAGCTACTCTAATCTAGTTCCATATTTATGTGCATTTACTACAATTGTGTCAATATGTTCTATGATATTTCTGTTCATTCATCAAGGGATCTCTTTCTTGTCAAAATGTTAAGATTTGAAGAATTGTAGTTTTGTTTTATTAGCTACTTAATTTAAATCTCCCCGTTTCCATTTATTTGTTTGATTTTGACTTGCATAATGGGCTCTTAAGCTAATTTGACAATGTATTCCAGATCTTAAATTACTGCATCTCCTTCCCAAGTTGTATATCAAGTTTAATCCTGACCTTGGAGTGATCTAATTAGATAACCAAATCGTCCTTGTCCCCTTTTGCTTATTCAAGCTTGATCAAACATAAGATCTGTGATGGAGAGATTTTTGTCAGAGCTCTGTCTGTAGGCTGCAAGGGTAAATATGGAATAAGATTTGGCTGCTTGTTGAGGAATCACAGGTATTCTGATTGAATTTCTTTCTGGTTCAAATTTATGACGCATATAATCATTATTGATGCCTTATCCCATGCTTCTTTCTTTCTTCTCAATGCCTTGTCCAGTATATCTTGGGTCAGCCTCTCCCTTTTTTGGGCTATCTAACACATATTCACAATTAGTTTGGGCTATATTCCTGCAATGAGCCCTTAATGTTTTTGTGATTTAATGTAACTCATGAAGTGAATCTTTCTTCACGCATGAAGTCTATCTTTTTGAGCTGGTTCGCATGGGAAGATGGAGCTTGTGGATACAGTTTTGATGTGCTTTTGCTGAGGAGAGTGTGGGGTTGTTGCAACAATAAACCAAAGAATGGAATGCAAGTAATCCCAAGAGAGGAAAGCCCATAATGTTTACGAGGTGCTAGGCAGTTGTTTCTGACATCGAAGGTGAGGATGGGAAGACAGTAGACAACATTATGGTCGGGTTTCTGGCAGAGAAAGTTAGAGGAGAGCATGTAAAAAGGGCCCACATAATCCTGTTGAGTCATTGTCGTTACTAGTTATTTTAACAGTGGACCCATCTCAGTGAATGGCAAGTTTCCTATCTACTCTTCTATTGCTGCGATGTCATTGGTAAGTCCGACTCATGCATGGAAAAGATGGAGTTTTTCAATCTATTCTCCTCCTATATTATGCACAGACATCATAGGAGGACTTATGAGTTGATGAGGAGGATAATGCTATGGCTCTAAGGGGGCTACCTATTTTGTCTTTTGATACATAGGGGGTGGAGATGGTGAAGAGGATAGGCAACAGTATAGTTGGATCTCAGTAAGAGAGAAAGTAAGTCGAGAGCATATATAAAGGGTGCCTGGATAATTTGTTTTCAACGACACTAGCCATTGTAGCAGTGCCCCCATCTTTGCTAGGTTGCGAGTTTCCAATCTACTCTTCTATTCCCGTGAGATCATTGGTAAGTCTAACTCTAGCATGGGGGAGATGAAGGTTCAATCTACTCTCCTGTTTTGCCTACATACATAATAGGAGACCTAATATGGGTTTACAAGGAAGATTATGCTGATGGCTCGGAGAGGGCTACCATTTTGTCTTCCGATACAAGAGGGATAACTTGGGGGGAAGAGTGGATAGCACCGGAATTCAAATGGTTGAAAGATTTTGTGTGAAATAGGGAGGCATAGAATAGAAGAGAGATGATGGCACCTGAAAGCAAGGGGGAAGGGTAACGGGGAATTACAAGCTTAGAGTGCTCTAATAATACAAGGTAAGATTGATGACAAACACCTTTAGGAGATGTCTTGAAAATTTTGTGGGTTGTAAAGGTTTGGAGAGGAGTATTGTATTAAAACAAGAGGATTGTATTACAACACATTGATATGAAGGTAGACTTGGCTCTTTTGCAGGAAACCATGACAGCTTTAATTGATATGGTGGTCATCTGATTGGTGTGGGGCAGTCATAAGACTAAAATGGGTGAGCCTAGATGTTGTTAATGTTGTGTGGAGCTTTGTTAATAATTAAGATCCAAGTAGACTTTGTGGTTGGCTATTTGTTTTGATCGGGGGAATTTTTTCCTGCCGATGTTCCCGCATATGGACATCTGTGTTGTCAGTTGTCACGGTCAGTGTCCTGAAATTCAGGGGTGTCCCAATTGTTTGATGGGGCTCCGCCTCTTTTCAACGTCCGCATTGGGATGTCTGCATGAGGAGAAAATCTTGCTGCACTGCAATACCAAGTTTCTATGCATCTACTAGAATAACACAATCAAATGACTATTTAGAGGGGGTTCTAAATTGGAGTCGGAGGAAGAAAATGTTTTGGCCGTGATGGGATCCTATATATAAAGCTTTATGAGTTTGAAGATGGAGTCTATATTTTGCTTGGTGCTTTGGGGTTCTCCTTGATAGGCGAGTCTCATCAGGCAGATTGGGTGGAAATAGGGGTTCACCTCGTCAAACAAGCAGAGTTAGATTTTTTTTTGTGTGTGTGTGTTGTGTTTAGAAGTATATCCAGGTATATACTTCGAGGTATATACTTCGTATATACTTCTACAGAATTGTGTGTGTGTTTATGTTTAGAAGTATATCCAGGTATATACTTCGTATATACTTCTACAGAATTCCATGATCAGGACACATTATCTAAGTATATACTTCTACAGAATTGTGTGTGTGTTTAGAAGTATATTCAGGTATATACTTCGTATATACTTCTACAGAATTCCATGATCAGGACACATTATCTAAGCAACTAGTGCAACATTTGTCCCTCTCGTTTCTAAGAATGACCAGGTTGTCTCCATTAGCCAGTTTGGGTTGATAGGTCCTATTGGGACTTGGAGCGTTCACAAAATTTTGGGCGCATGTGTTGGCTTCAAGAATAAAGAAAAACAGGGTCCTCCACCTCTCAGATTTGAGTTAATGTGGCTTTCTGAAAGGGTTTTGAGGATAGTGTTAGAATTTGGTGGAAAGATATATCTGTAGAGGGGTGGATGGGTTATCAGTTATCTCAAAGATCCAAATTTCTGAAAAAGAAGATACAAGAATGGCAAAAGAATGTTTTTGGTAATTCTCTGGTGCGTAAGTTGCAGTTGCTTGCTGATATTCAGGCTTTCGATGAAAAGGTTTGAAGAGGTGGATCGGTTAAGAAGACAGTCATATCAAGAGGACTTACAAAGGCTGATTTTTCAAGAAGAAATTAAATGGAAACAACGATCAAGAAATAAATGGTTGAAAGGGGGTGATTGTAATACAAAGTTTTTTCACATGATTGCTAGTTCTCACCGTCGTGTAAACAGGATAAACTCTATTATTGCTCGGGGAAAATTGTGGGATAAAAAAGCTGACATAGAAAGTGAAGTGGTTTCTTTTTACCAGAGGTTATGCACTGCTGATATTAGCGCGAGACCTCGGATGGATGGAATTCCTGTTAGACAACTTTCTTCTTCCAATGCTTCATCTCTAGAAGCTAATTTTTCTAAAGAGGAAATCAAAGACGCTGTGTTCGGTTGTGGTGGGAATCGTGCACCTAGTTCGGATGGTTTTCCTATTATATTCTTTCAACATTTTTGGGATCTTCTAGAAGATGATTTGCTTACTTTCTTTAATGATATCCATAAGAATGGAGTTATAACAGGGGAGTTGGGTGCCACTTTTGTTTCTTTGATTCCTAAAAAGGAGGGTGCAATCTCTATCAAGGATTACCGGCCCATCAGCTTGATTGGTGGTTTGTACAAGATTCTAGCAAAAGTTCTTGCTAATCGTCTTCGAAGGGTGCTGCCAAAGATTATTTCTGATATTCAGGGTGCTTTTGTTGATGGTCGTCAAATGCTTGATAGTGTGCTAATAGCTCATGAGTGCATAGATTCAAGGAATCAACAAGTAAGCAACAACCAGGTTTGGTATGCAAGTTGGATTTTGAAAAGGCGTTCGATATGGTGGATTGGGGATTTCTCCAATATATGATGGAGCGCATGGCATTTGGAGTGAAATGGCAAAAATGGATCTACAGTTGTATTTCTTTTGCTCATTTTTCAATTTTGCTGAATGGTTCTCCTAAAGGCTATTTCAAGAGTTCTAGAGGTTTGCGGCAAGGATATCCATTATCTCCTATGTTATTTGTTATCGTGGCGGAGGCTTTGCATGCTTTGATGGAGAGAGCCAACCTAGCAGGTTTAATTTCAGGTTTTTTTGTTGAAAATTATGATTATGAGGTAACTCATTTACAATTCGCAGATGATACTATTATTTTCCGTGATGCTTCTCTGGTCCAGATTGATACTTTAAAATATTTGTTGAAATGGTTTGAGCTACTATCTGGGCTGAAGATTAACTATGAAAAGTGTGAACTGATTGGTGTTCAGGTGGTGGATAGTCTTCTTGACTCATTAGCTAATGCTTTTGGTTGTAAAGTTGGGAAGTTCTCTTCTAAATATTTGGAGTTGCCTTTATGTTTGGGGCTTCCGAAGAAAAGCTTGTGGGACACGGTGGTTAGTTCTTGGAAGAGGAGGTATTTGTCTTTGGGAGGACGCATTACTTTAATAAAGTCTGTTTTTTCCAGTATTCCAATTTACACTGTCTTGTTTCAAATGTCCTAAAAGTGTGCTTCGGCGGATTGAAAAATTCCAACGTGACTTTCTTTGGAATGATTGTGTGGAGAAAAGAAAATATCATTTGGTTCGATGGTAAACTGTGTGTTCTCCTATTTCTCAAGGTGGTTTGGGTATTCGTTCAATCGAGAAAGTTAATAAAGCACTTCTTGGGAAGTGGTTATGGAGGGTGGGAGAACCTGATGGAGGCTTGTGGAGACAAATTTTGATTAGTAAATATCAATTGGGTAATGAAGGATGGTGTGTGCAGAATAAGGATTATAAGAGTTCGGGTTTATGGAAATTTATTCTTTCTATTACGGCTGATTTTTGATTTATGAATCCGGTATAGGGTTCATGATGGCCAGCGGGTTAGCTTTTGGCATGCTGAATGGTGTGGGCAAAATGTGTTGAATAATCTCTTTCCTAGTCTTTATTTATTGGTAAGAAGGTCTAAAGGGACTGTTGTTGATCATTTGTCTTTTACAGGAGACCGTCTGTCTTGGGATTTCTATTTTCGGAGGCATTTAACTGATGGAGAAATTTCTGACTTTACCAGCTTGCTTGGTATGCTAGATAAGTTTTATTTATCAGTTGGGAGAGGAGATAAAGGGGTTTGGAAGCCTGATGTTAAAGGTAATTTTTCTGTCAAGTCTTTTTTAAATAGCTTGACTGAAAATTCTGATAGAGTTATTGGTTGGCACAGTTTTTGGGATCCTTCCGTTCCTCCAAGAGTTTTAGCTTTTTGCTGGATTGCTAGATGGCGTAAAATTTTGACTATTGTCCATACTCTATTGACAAGCTTCGTCGACGAAACCATATTAGAGTTAATGGGTGCCCTATGTGTTTACAAGATGAGGAGTCGGTGCATCATTTGATGATCCATTGTCATGTTTCTTATAGAGTGTGGATCGCTATTCTTGACATGTTTGGTATGCGGTGGGTCATGCCTAGGGAAGTTGATGACCCTTTTCATCAATGGCGATTTGGGTGCAAGTATATTCGTGGCAGAATCTTATGGAAATTAGTGTTGTATGCTACACTATGGAAGCTTTGGTTGGAGAGGAATGATAGATTATTCAGGAATAAGAGTAGTTATGTGGATGAGGTTGTTCGGTCTATTGTTTGGTCTGTTTTGGAGTGGGTATGGACTAAACAGGAGTTTGAAGGTGTTGATCTGAGTGATCTCAATATTTCTTCGGTAGATGTTTTGAGAGGAGGTTGGAAGGCTAAACCAGTGAAAAGAGTGCTTTGGTTGAATCCTCCGTGGGGTGTTCTAAAGCTAAATTTTGATGGAAGTTTTGTTCATTCTCTTAGAAGAGGTGGAATTGGGGGTGTTATTAGAGATTGGTCTGGTGTGGTTGTTAAAAACCATTCAGGGTCGGTGTATTCGATTGATGCTAATGAAGCTGAACCTTTTGCTCTTTTGATTGGATGCCGTGAGTTGCGTAGGATGGGATGTGCCACTGTTATTCTTGAAGGCGATTCTTTTTCAGTTATTCAGTGGTGTTCTGGTAAGTCATCTTTTCCATGGAGGTTAGCGGATTGGGTGGAGGAGGTGCATGATATTTCTATTCATTTGGGTGATTGCTTCAATCATATTTTAAGAGGCACTAATGTCATGGTAGATGCTCTTGCAAAGGAGGGAGTTTTTCTTTCATATCTTAATTTTGATGTATAGTATCATTTTGTTTTGTAGTTCTCTTTTTTTGGAGTCTTGTGTGAGCTTGGCTTGTGGCTTTGTCCTGTTTTGTTTTGTTTTTTGCCTCTTAATAAAAATTTATTATTATAAAAAAAATATAAAAAAATAAAGTTCCCTTTCTCAAGGTATGTTTGTGAATGAGAGGCAAATCCTTGATGCTTTTTTAGTGGCTCATGAATATGTGAATTCAGAATAGAGATCTTTGAGATTGGAATTAGTGTGCCAGTAAGACTTGGAAAAGGTGCAAGATGGGGTGGAATGAGACTTCTTGCTTTAGATTCTATGATGGATGGGTGATGCAGGACAGACCCATGGTCCCCCATGGGTTGACCCGCCTTTGGATCCAGCCCATCTGTTTTCATGGGCCCAAAGGTGGGTCGACCGATGATGGACCATTGGTCTGTCTTGCATCAATTTGCCTTTGGAATAGGTGGAGAAAGTGGATTAAAGCATAATTAAAACATTATGAGCCTTCGGTTGTTGAGAGAGAATGTGTCTTTGGAAAAGGACCTAGATAAGTGTTTGACTCTGTCCTTATGTGCTCTTCTGCTGTTTTCTTTTAGTGATAAATTTGATGATGGTGACCATTCAGAAAAACAAAATAAGATAAAACAAATTGATAATGGTGATGGTATGAAAGAAAGAGTTCACAACATCAACTCTTTTTTTCTTTTGGGTAGCACGCTATGCTAGTAGCTCCCCCTTCAGAGAGAGAACTTTCAGTTCAAATTCTTGTTTCTTCTTTGAGTCATTCTACCAAAAATAAAGTATTGTTTGTTTGAACATTCTTAAATTTAACTTGGTATCTTGGTATCAATGTTTCAGATTGTGTGGAAAAAAGAACAAAAATATTTAAATTTAGGACATAAGTAACCTAAAACTGAAGATTAGAGTCAAATTATAATTATATCCTACAAGTATATGTATCATATTTTGTACCAGTATCAATATTGTATTATGTGGATACTATACCCTATGCATATATATACTTTTAGATGATATCAATCTAAGAGCATTTAGGTGTTGCTTTTCTGATTTTGGAAACTTCATTCTGTTGGGATTTTATCTCACTTCATCTCTCAACTGCTGTTTAGCCAAAATATTATTTCTCATGAGAAATGCAATGCAATTTACTATTCTTGTTTCTCTGTACTACTTGTTTCTTATGAAAAAGGATGCTGGTAGAAAGCACCATTCACGTATTTTGCTCCAACTGCAACAGCTACTGGAACAGGATTGAATGCCATTGATTCTGATGTTCCTACCGCTTAAAAGCATAAATAGTAGACCATAGGATTATATAAATCATCTACATTTGTACCATTGAAGTTGTGCATTTAATTTGTTCTGTTTGCTGAATGAATCAAAAGCAAAGAGGATTGACGCCTTCTTTGTGATGTAACAGGGCATTAACCACATCTACTACGAGACCGAGTTTCGAACGGAGTGGTGCCAGAGCAATGGTACATCTGTTCCCTGCTTCCTGTTTGCAAGGAAATTTTCAAGAGGTGCTGCAATGCGCCTGTTGAGTGCAGGTGTGGTTAGCCCCTTTGACGCTGCTGCATTGTTAGATCAAATCATATAAAACCAGTTGCATCTTTGTGACATTATTATATTTCTGCGATGGGGTGCCCCATTCATGCGAAAATGATACATGGAGCCAGTTGCTCCCAACTAACATGGCCTTGAGCAGCTGTGTCATACTATTGGGCTAATGCATAATGCCCCAACCTATACAACCACCAATCAAAGTGGAGCTGTAAATCTGAAATAGATGTAACAGGGAGTGTCAGAACTCAGAACTGCTTCTGGAGCTTGTTTCAGATGAGGCCGGTGTTTAGGAAGATGGAACAATTAACCAGGTATTGTATTTGGAAGAGCATATTCACTTAGTTGCAGTGTAAAAGAAATGGTATATCACTATACAACCAAGAAATGGTGTAATTTTGTACTAATTTGGAATTTTAACAAAAACCGATAGAAGATAAAAGTAAGAGAAACATGTATAAAGAAACTTGACTCAATATTGACTTTGTCATTTTGTTTACTCCAAACTGATTGTTACGGTCATTTTATATAAAATGCAGAGGTATCCGGATTGATAATCATTGTGTTAAGGAGTCATTTTAAGTGGAAAACAATGGAATCTGGATTGGCAAGCATTGTGTTTGATGTTAATCTAACATTTATATAGTTTTTATAGTAGTGCCAATTAAGGAGTCATTTTATATGGAAAAACAATGGAATCTGGATTGGCGAGCATTGTGTTTGATGTTAATCTTACATGTAAAATGGTTTTTATGGTTGTGAGAACATAGCAAATGTTTACATCCTAATTGTAACAGGCCGAAAATGAGCTGCAATTATGTTTCGAGTAAAAGCAGACTTGACCAAATAGCGGTAACTATGATGGGCCAAACCGACATGTAAGGGTTAACAGTGCCATTATTTTAAGCCATGTTAAGGACATGATTATGGTTGAATTATATGGTAATCATCATCTATGCTTTTTATGGTAAACTGGATCAAAAACTTTGTATGAATGGGGCTCGTAATATGATGATCTAGATCATTGGCCTGATATGGGCATCTTGATTGAACAAGACCAATGTTTTAATTAAGGCTCTGGTCGGAAGATTATAGCAAATCCAGTTTTCTATATTGAACGTGGACCATTATGGCTGATGGGCCTTTAAATATGGTTTGTTGATCGGAGACTTACATCTTTGGTTTGATGGGAGTTGAGCATAAGTCAATCTACTGTGCTTTTTACAACTTTAATGGCCGTTCGTGGAACTCATTCATACAGTGCTGGCGTTGGGGCTATATTATTCATAAATTAATGATCCCCTTTGCCATTTGGATGGACAGAAAAATAGAATAGAGTGAAGTTAAATGGGCCATAACAGTTTAAACTTTCAACTTTATTCCGTTTGGATGATTCTGGCCCGATAGATAAAGTAATGTTGTGAGCCACATTTACTCTATTTCATTTCAACTCTAAATACTTTCATTTACTTGAATAAAAATGGATTTTACTCCAAACTTTAACTTCAAAATAAGCATTCAAATGGAGTGAAGTGAAGCACTCTACTTTAACTTCAACCTGCTTTTTTTCACTCCACTTAATTTTACTCCACTCCTCATTTATCCAAACAGACATAAAGGAGTCAAAAGGGTGGTCAAAAGACACACTTAAAATATAAAACTGCTCAAAACAAATGTGTCCCTTTTAGCACCGAACTAAATTTCACTTGATCAGAGCAAGGCTCGCCTGTAATTGGTCACTTGTAAAGCACTTGAGTTTCATGTGATTCAGTGCGTTTTTTTTATTTATGTATTTTAATAATTATGTGTTTCCATGTGGTTTAATTGTCTTATACGGTCACTTGATTAGTTTATTTGTGATGATATGATTGTTTAAGAACTGCCATGGTAGTTCCTTCACAAGGTATTTCTTATTTGAGATTCAAAGTGCTCCTTGCTACACTAGACCGACAATCGGGCATTCATTTTTAGATTGATGTTCTGATCCTCTTAATGGGTTGCTTGATTTTGATGTTTGATATATTGAAATGGGATTTATATATGTAAAATTTGTATATGTGAGTTTTACAAATATAAAACTTACACATGGCAAGCACCATTTTCAGAAGTGAACTTTTTTTTTTTAAATAGTATTTCAGGAGTAAACATGTATTTCAATTACATGTGTAAAGTTTTCACCTATCTTAAAGTTGGGGAGTATTCAAGTGCATCCATCCTTCACCATTTTTGGTGAGAGACACCCCCTTTGGAAAGTGTAAGTACAAAAAGGGGAGTATCAAGTACATAGGAATCCCCTTTTTATACTTGACACTTTCCAAAGGGGATGTCCCTCATAAAAAAAAAATGGTAAGAGATTGATGCACTTGAATATTTTCCCTTAAAATTTATGGAGATTCAAAATATAAAATTACTTTTTTGAAGTTTAATGGGTCGATAAGAAATTTGAACCGCTCAATTTAAATATTTGAGACCGACATGAATTTGAAAGCATGAAAAGCAATGATGGGTTTGATATGAGGATCTAACAAGCAATGTGTAAACATTTCACACTTTTTCCGGATGTGAAAGTTTTCATATGAAATTAAAATCATTTTTACATCATTTTCTCCTCTTATTTACACATGTGATGAGTAAATAAATGTAAACAAAGCCACGTGTGTAACAAACATTTACATGTATAAAAGGGCGCAAATAAACAACCGCTGAGCCAGACTCACTCCTTTTAGCATAATGAATGTTTCATATATTGGAAAAATCTAAAGAAAGATAATAGAGAAAATTCTTCTATTAAAAAAATGGAACTCCAGAGTGGAACTTATCTACTGAAATCTGAACCGTTCAAAACAAACATCCTTCATGTTTATGTGGTACCTTCAAATTCTACTATCAATCTGAGTTTTTCCAACCGTTGGCTTGACTACTTGATAAAAAGTGTTTTTCATGAAATAGTCAATCCAGCGGTGGAAACAATTTGAATAAACATAAAATTTGAGAATACCCCATGTATTTGGAGGCTGATTATTTTGAGTTGTTTGGATTTCAATAGGTGGGCTCCATTGTGGAATTCTACTCTTTTAACTAAGCATTTCTCTATATTAAAGTAGCAGAAAACTCAAATTCCTAAAAAATGTAATAATACTCCAGTACAAATAGCTTTGATCAAGCAAAGATAGGCTTCACACCTCACTGCGGCATGTGAGGAGAGGAGAAAATTCTAATCCAATGTGGTAGATTGATAAAAAGTGGGACCCATTCGTGGTGCATCAGGATTCAGGATAATTCCTCAAAATTGATATAAAAAAAAAATAAATCATCAAAAACTATATAATGGGTGATTCTAAACGCACCTACTTATATTGTTTTACGCACCCACATTTTATTTTTTTTTAATCACCAAAATACCCTCAGGTGAAATGACGAAATCACCCTTTATTGTCAACCTCCTCCATCCTCTTCCTTTGGTTCCCCTACGTTTCTTGCCCTCCTCTCTACTCATCTCTTATTCTTCTTCTTATTCTTCATTATCCCTTATTTTCACTGTTTCGAGACTATTCATCTGCACTCATTCATCCCCATTGATCTTCATCTCCTTCCTCATCATCTTCTCAAACTCTTAAAAAGTATCCTCAAGTCTCCTCCATTTGTTTAAAGATATTGGAGGCACTCACTTCCCTGCACCACATTGTCTATTGAAAGTAGGCATTTTCAATATGGACAAGCAACTAATGATCTACCAAGAGGAGGTAAACTCTTGACTTCGTTTCCAGCATTTTAATTAAAATTTGCGCGTCGTGTTCGGTATTGCAAATGAATATTGCACGGCAAAATATCATCAAACATATTAGCTTTGCATGGAATAAATATACCGTGCAATAAATTTTTGCACGGCATAATTATTCCGTGCAATAAATTTTTACACGTTACATTTATTCCGTGCAAAAATATTTTGCACAGCAATAGTAAACCGAGCATATTTCACAAGGACGGCATATAGTCTTCACAGCCAACAGTTGCCGAGCACAATGGATCTGCTTGGCACACAAGTAGATGTGCAAAACAATTCTGCACAACCAACAGTTGCTGAGCACAATGGATCTACTCGGTATATATTGGCCGAGTAGTAAGTATCTGCATGGTACATGTTGGCCGAACAGAATGCATCTGTATTAGGGGTGTTCACGGGTCGAAACCCGCGGGTTTCGGGTCAAACGCGACCCGACCCGACCAATTTTTTATGGGTTAAAACCCACCCGAACCCGACCCGTTTGCATCACGGGTCAGTCGGGTCACGGGTCAAACAGGTCACGGGTTCAACGGGTCACGGGTAGGGTTCGGGTCGTTTTTTTTTTTTTTTTTTTCATGTAGAAGACCAAATTGTTTATGAAAACAACTTTCAGGTAATTGTTGGAGAACTAAAAGTGATTGGATGTAAAAGTAAAAAGTGGTTGCTGTTGTTTGCTGGCCTTCTTTTGTACCATGGGTAAAGGCGTACAAAAAAAATGTAGTTGCGGTGTGACCTGAAATCCACGTCCAATTTAAACTATTAATCACTCTCATCTTGAGCATTAATTCAGTGGTCACCAATTAAATGATTAAATACAATCAACAATATATTCAAGATTCAACAAATCTAAACAAACCGATGTCAAATAAATGTAATAAGGCTTCAAAACGTACCGTGTTTTCCATGTGAGATCACCTTAATCTATTGATAGGAATAAAACAAATGTTCCTCGCACTAAATATATTATAGTATACATGTGCCTTGAGTTCATAAACATGAGACCAATATAATAACTCAAATATTTAGAAATTGGTCGGTGAACTACATCTAAGAGAAATGAAAACCACATCCTGACAAGTAGGCATCCCTCTTGGATTTTTATCCTTGGTCTTCTACATGAAAAAAAAAAAAAAAAAACGGGTTCACGAGTCACCCGGTAACCCAACCCGTGAGACCCGTTACCCGTACCAACGGTCGCGGGTCGGGTCGGGTTAAGCACAAAAAATCTGGGTGGAGTGACCCACCCATTGACCCACGGGTCGGGTCGGGGCGAGGTTAATTTTGTACACCTCTAATCTGCATGGTACATGTTGGCTGGACAGAATTTATATGCGTGGATTGTTTTGGCCATGCAGTGCTGTAGGTTGGTGGACATGTTGTATCCCATTATGAAGATGCATGTAGATGTTTGAAAAAAAAAAAAGGAATCAACCATTTCATATAAGAAGTTAAAAATCATAAAAGTTCATACACATGAAACAAAATTCTTCAATTGACACATCAAAGTTTGTAGTACATATCCGAGGTCAAGTAGTTAAAAAGATATTCATTTCTTGCAATTACTTATACATCTCATCAAAAATTATATTGTCCAATCCAAATTTCCAAAAGAGCTTGGAGCAATCTCAGCCTGCAGTTTTACTGTTGGAGTGTATCAGGATTCTGTTGGCTTGTCCATCAAACACGGCATTACCAGATGATTTCCTTAATCGTATTAAGAGTAAATGGATTCTGACACATATGGGCTTTAGAACTCCAGATCAGTGTTTTCTGGGGTTCCGTGACGCCCCGGAGTCCCACATCGACTATAGAGAGGAAAGTGAATGGGATTATATGTAGAGCTTACACCTTTACCTTGCATGAGGCCTTTTGATGGGTTGAGGCCCATCAGAAATAAAACCGTGAGGCCAGTGGGCCAAAGCGGACAATATCATACATGCTTGTAGGGTGAGGCGTTACAAATGGTATCAGAGCCTACTCTCGACTAGTTCGAGTGTGGGTCCCTTGCCGTGGTCTAGTGCAAGTGGGTGGGTTTCCATGTGGGTGGGCCAAGAGGGCTGGCAGGCTACTGCACAGGGACGTGCAGCCCTAAGGGAGGTGAAATGTGACGCCCCGGAGTCCCACATCGACTATAGAGAGGAAAGTGAATGAGATTATATATAGTGCTTACACCTTTACCTTGCATGAGGCATTTTGATGGGTTGAGGCCCATCAGAAATAAAACCTTGAGGCCAATGGGTTAAAGCGGACAATATCATGCATGCGTGTAGGGTGGGGCGTTACGGGTTCTAAAGTCCATATGTGTCAGAATCCTTTTACTCTTAATACGATTGAGGAAATCATCTAATAATGCCATAACGTGTGTTTGGATGTATATATACCCCTTCTTGTTCTGAATACAACTAATGAATGCCTGCAGATACTTGAATGTCAGGTCAGGTGATTGGAAGCAGCAGATAAATGATGACTGGTGGTAACTTAAGCAGTCTTTTTGTGAATGATATTTCCAAAAAAATCTTCAATTGAGACATTAAAGTTTGTAGTACATATCGCAGCTCAACCAAATAAAAAGATATTCCTCGGCAAAAAATCACTTATATCATCATCAAAAAAATACATTGAACAATCCAAAAGCCCTCCGAGCATCACTGCTGTGCATGTCGACGATACGTCACCGGCAAGTCATCCAGAATCTCGAGGGTAGTTTGCAGTGCCCTCTGGTAGAAGTTTGTTGGCTGGTCCGGTTGCTCAAGCGTGGCACGAATATGGTCCTTCGCTCGGAGGATCTATAAGAAACAATAGAATATGTCAAAAATCATTTTAAAGAATAGTTGCATCGATGTTTGAAATAAGATAGTTTAAAATTCCCTCACCGTTCTTGGAGTCGGGTCGTCTCTACCCTCATTAGGGTCATAGTGGGAATGGCGGGCGGGGTTCTGCACATAAGGATGTGATATCCTAGTGTACCACTTGAGGTAGTCCAGTGAACACTTCCATGCATGCTGTGCTCGATGGCCGCGGTGCGCTAGAGATAATACATGGTCCTCCCAAGTAATCCAATATTGGTCAAGAAACGTATAAGAGACCTTGTATTTACCAGCAGTAGTTCCCCGAGTAGAACGAATGGGGGCGAGTGGTGCGGGTGGGATGGTCTGTACGTAGCCAAATTGTCGAAGAACCCTGTGTGGGTGGTAGGGTTCAATGACATCCAGGGCTCTCAAGCAACCACAGAAGAAGGATATCTGTTGTAATGGATGCTGAGCCCTAGCACTAGCATACGGAACCCAAGCAACCTGTCGCATATAAACGAAATAAGTCACTAATATAATAAAACATATTCCTTGGCAAAAAACATAAAAGAAAATGTCAAAACGTAAAATATATAATCAAGGACTGTATTGGATGCTCACCTCGCTCGGATGTAAGGCATCCAACCTCTCCCGCAGCAATCGTATGTTTTCTATGGCATTTTCATAATCCTGATCAGGATTTCAGCGGCTTGCGAAAGGCATCCCTGCAGTGTATCCCCAATGTGCTGGAGGATGGGCGAATGGGAAGTGCTCGTACACCAAGACTGCAAATGATAAATATTATTAATTATACAATCTAAGGTACCAATTATGATGGAATATGTATATGCATATATAAAATGTACTGGTCTTACCGTGAACAGTGTCAGGTATCCTGCAATCTATTGCACATCTGCCCTCGTGGCGGTCCCCAACTGGTAATACAGATACGCTAGTGCGGCAGCACTCCATGCGTAATAACGGACCCGTGGCAGGTCCATCAGTAAAGATAAGTAGTAGACTGGGACTCGAGTGGCAGACTTATCAGTGAATAGTGTGCAGCCCAACAAATAAAGAAGATACCCTATGGTTGTACACTGTACCTCCTCAACCGACGACGCAGGAGTCACATCGCCGCACACCCGACAGATCCACCCCATCCTCACTACCCCATCTCGTGCCAGGTTCAACTCTGCTGCCACAGATGCCCTATCCACACACAGTCCTAACTAGAGCAAATCCACTTGCTCAGTAAACCCCATACTAGTAGATACATGGACAGGAAGTTTCGTGACTGGGATGCCGAGTAGAAAACTCGCATCATCTAATGTGATCGTTGTCTCCCCAAACGGCATAAGGAAGGTATTGGTCTCTGCCTGCCATCTCTCCACAAAGCTCGAGACCAATGGGCAGGAGATATATCGATAGCTGAAACACCTTAATTTTGCCAATCCAGACTCTTCTATGATAGCGCGAAAAAGAGGCACATCAAGATCTAGCGCATCTCCAGGGAGAGGTATGTACCAGCCTTTCAGCTGACACCAATGACTGATATACTTGAGCGGGCCACGTTCCTGCACATTACAATTATAAATCTTCATTATCATCTGTTATTATAGCCTATGAAACACCTTCTTTTGAAAAACAATTACTTAAAACATATAAAGAATTAACGCGTACCTCCCCATCCCATATGGATATGGCCACGTGAGCCCTAACACTCACAAGGACGGATAGGTCGGCCGGACCACCGAGAATAGGGCCATCCCCTGTTGCCTCTGCATGAGGACTGGATGGCTGTGCCTGATCCTCTGATGAATCATCCTCCACTGCTGGCGCCATAGGATGACTAGACGGCTAGGGAGAACTGGACGGCCCTGCCTCATCCTCTAAGGCATCATCCTCTGAAGGGCTCTCAGGCAGTGGATCATGCTATAATTTGCGTCTTTGTTCAGACACCGTTGGCGGCCGGCGGTCGAAGAAGTAGCATGCACACCTCGAAGAGGAGGTCGAGCAACGCCAACCTTCGTCCGCACTCTGGGTGGATTGCTAGAAGTACTAGCACGTCCCTCTGTAGGATCTGAGATGGCACCAATACGGCGAGCTGATCTCCTTGGCATATTTTCCAATCTGGATTTAAAATAAAAATCAGTAAGAGAAAAAACATAACATAAGAAAGAGAAATTCTATATGCTATGCACCCTCCCATTATGCTGAGGACACACACATCCCTTTATGAACAGCTCATTAAAAATCACTGTTCATAAAGGGATGTGGGTGTGCTCAGCACTTTAAGGGATGCATATAGAATTTCTCTAGAAGAAATCAAGTTTTCTTGTGCTGCTCGGAACAACTATACTGTGCAATCAAATTCTGCATGACACATGTTAACTGTGCAAAAAAAATATGCACAGCAAATGTATGCCATGCAGAATTCATGTGCCCAGCATATATATGCCGTGCATATATGTTCTGCATGGCATACAATTGCCGTGCGAAACTCATTTGCACATAGTATGTATGTCGTGGGGAAATGTTACGCACGGAGAACATTTGCCGTGCAAAAATCCCGTGCACGAACCTCCGATACCGAGCAGATCAAGATGAATGCGTCGTTCTTTTTTTCTTTCAAAATACACAGAGATTATGCACTTCGGATGAGAAAGACAAGAAGAAGAAATTACAACCCTAATGCAAACGTTTGTAATCTTTGAGTAAAAAAACTACGACCTAAAAAGAATGTGAAAATTACAACCTTAAAAGGAATGTGAAGAAGAAGATAAAGAAAAAGAAGAGGTCATCTTTCGTATGAAGAAGAATAAGAAGAAGAAGAAGAAGAAGAGGTGCTGGGCAGTGAAGCTTTTTGCAATCAAGAAGAGGCGTGCCACTGTCGTCTTCAACCTTCAGTATTTGTCGACGAGAGGAGCGGCTGCTGTTGTCTTCATTCAACCTTCAAACTCTCGACGAGAGGGACGTGGGCACTTTGGAAAATATGGTGGGTGGGCTCAACAAACTGTTTTTCAATATGAACATATGGTGGGTGGGTTCAGAATGTGGGTGTGTACAGCAATATAAGTGGGTGTGTTTAGAATCACCCCTATATAATATATTTATCAACATGCATACCCCGTTCATACCTCTCTCTCTTTTCTTCAAACTTAAGCAAAAGGGCTAGGAGTCTATATTGACAATTCCCATTTATAAATCCATAATAAAAAGTCCCCCGTCCTGCCTTTGGGTGGGACTTGAGATAGGAAAGTCGTCGTTACTTGTTACCAAATCACGTTCCATCTTTTATTCCCCAACTCTATCGGCCCCCTCTTTTAAAATCCCTAACATTTTCCCCTTCCCCTTCCCCCCTTCCCCTTCCCCTTCTTCTAGAATTCCAAATTCCATACCTCTCTAGAAACTTCTTTCTAACCCTTGTTTACCATCTTCTTCTACTTCTTCCTTGTATATAAACACATAATCTATCTATCTATCTATCTTTCTTGTCTTGTTGAATAAGAAGAAAAAAAGAGAGAGAAAAGGAGGGAGAAGTCAGAAGAGAACATCACATCACATCAGAGATGGATTTCGAGCTGAGGGCTGCAAAGGAGAAACTGGAGAGGGAGCAGAGGCAGAGGAAAGAGAGAGCGACGCGGAAGCTGGAGAGGGAGAAGAAGGCCAAGGCCGAGTCCTCGCGCCAGAGGGAGGCCATCGAAGCTGCCCAGAGATCTCGAAGGCTCGATGCTGCTCGTGCTGAGCTCCTGGTACCTATATATATATATATATCCATCCATTACATTACATCACCTTCTTTTCTTCTTCTTTTTTTCTGCATCTTATTCTATTGTTGATTTTGCACTTGTATAATCATCAATGGATCTAGTTGATTTTTATCCTTTCTATTCGATGATAGGAAGAAGTCCTTCTTTTTGTCTGATTAGACTGTTGAATGAATCCTTCTGTAATTAATATCGAGTTCATATGAATGCTTTAAGATGATTCTCTTTTTTTGCCGTTTAAGGGTTTGACCCTAATTATGTAATTTGTTAGGCTTTCAGATGAATTTTTCTTTGCACATAGATGTAGTAGCTAGAAGGGTGATTTTACAAGAGGAGGAGTGGGAGGTCTGTAATTCTTAGGTACATCAATTGCCTGGCCCCCTGAAGAATTACCAAGGTCGCAAGGATGATCTTGATTGTGTTTGGATGCATGCGAACCATGGTCACAATAAAACAGTTGAATTGTAGCAATTCCCATGTTCTTATTTATAAAATGAGAAGATACATGTAGAACCAATGATGGTTTGTGGTGAGCACCATTGATTTTGATGTATGGAAGATGCTTATATTAGCGCCCTTCTATATACAGGTTGAACACTATGCTGAAAACTCCCGTGTTTCCGTGTATGTAGCCATGTGGTTCATTTGGTTCCCACTATCCATATGTCGCGTTTGTTTTATCTCACCCTCCACATTGCTCTCCCTTAGACCTTACCAGTCTGCATTTTGTTTGTAGTGATTGTGCCACCAAGGTCAGATCATTCCTTCCACTTTTATAATGAATTCCTTCTTCTCCACTCATCTCCAGCACTGTTTCTTATGCTACTTCCATGATTGTAGTTATCAGTGAAATCATCATGGATATCAGTTAGTTTTAGTCTCATTTTGTACTTCAACCTCCCTAGCTGGCAATTGCTTGAAGAGGATGTTTACCACATTGTGAAGCCAAATATGTTAGGAGAAGCTTGTAGTTAAGAAACATTTCTACTATTCAAGTGATTTTTTTTTTTTTTAAGTTGTAGAATATCAAGCCCACAATTAACCCCTAAACTATCTATGTTATCTGGGTCTGCATGTTGGAGATGGCATTAAGGTGTTGGTCATGGCTCTAGGACTCAATTTGAACTATCTATGTTATCTAGGTCTGCATGTTGGAGATGGCATTAAGGTGTTGGTCATGGCTCTAGGACTCAATTTAAACCATCCAACTAACATCAGACAGATGTTGCAAAATCCTGCCTATGGCCTGATCGAGTGTCTCAAATATCATATAGTTTGGTGGCTGGTTAGGATTGAGTGTTTCCAATTCTACTTCGTCACCTATATGGCCTTCATTAGTCAACCTGTTTTAAGCAGTTGAAATCTCTGTTTCTTCATCCCTTTTTTTTTTTGTGAGTGCGCGTGTGCGTGTTTGGGTCTATGTCCTGTGCGCGCGCGTGCATGTATGTTGTATTTAGATATGCTTCAGTTATGTACCTTTTTATTTTTTAAAATTTTTTTGTGTCATATGGTTTGCTGCTTACGTGTCAATAATTGATACTGATGTTAGGTATGGGATATGGTAACTTCAAGAACACCTGTATGCTGACACAATTAAAAAATATATTAAAATATGTTTTAAAAAATTAATGGTAATTTGAAGCACATGAAGAAATGTTATTCTTTTTCAAAGAAAGAATACTCTCCATTAAAGAACAATCTATTAAGACAACAGACATCTACCAAGAAGAAAGCATAAAAAGAAAATCAAGTTTATAAAGGTGAAGGACTTTCAATCACTAGCTCAGGTCTAGACATCCCTTTGCCAAGGTATCCTCCACCTTCATACCATTGCCTTGGACTATGTAGAAATGCCATGTTAGTTGAAGCAAAAATCATCTTGATCTCTTTGAAACTGATGCCAACCTTCATCGAGGGCAAGAACGGTTTGTTCCCATCTTATAGCCTTTGGTAAGGCGAGCTTCTAAATTACCCCACCCAACCCCACCCCCCCCCCCCCCCCCATGTCTCTTTGCACACCCACCGTTTTAAGTTTTATTTTATTACCAATAAACCCTTGTGGTAAATTACCTAAAAGGACAATTAACAAACTCTCAACTCTCCCCAATTTCTTTCGACACCCTCAAACTCTCAACTCTCCCTCCAATTCTTAAAAACCATTCTCCGTCTTCCTCTCATACAATCCCACTCACTCTTCATCTCACTCAGACTCTCAATATTCATCCCTCACTCGTCTTCTCACTCATCTAGCACTCTTCTTCTCACTCATTTCTCACTCTTCATCTCATTCATCTCTCGTACTCACTTATCATTCTTAAGCAATGGACAAGCAAATCATGGTTTGTGATCATTTTAGCAGCGAGAGTGTGCGTTTAGGTAAGTTTTTTTTCCCGTCACTTTGAAGCAGTTGCTTCGCGATCAATTCGGTCCTGAGTTGCCGAACAAATAACATATTAATTCTGTTCGACCCTGAGTGTCCGAACAATTTAATATTTTCCCCACTAACACAATCGGGCCATTGTAGGATGATGCGTCTACTCAATGCAGCAATGTTGGCTCGGAATGTGAAAGGGACTATAGTAGTGAATTTATCAATCAAGAGGTAAGAGATGGAGTTGAATTATTTGTTATGTTAATGTTGTCACTTAGTGTAATGTAATCTTATTTAATTGTGTTATGTGTAGATATTCAAGAGCCGAGAAGCCTTAATCAAGTGGGCTCGTGATGTTGGGAGGAGAAATGGTTTTGTTATTGTCATTAAGACATCGGCTGCGGCTGGTCATGGCAATAAAAAACCTAGAGTTACCCTTGGATGTGAGAGGAGTGGGTGTTATAGAGACACGGGGAAAAATAGAGAGGTCAATGCAGAGAAGAAGATGAAGCTGACAAGTTCAAAAAAATGTGGATGCCCTTTTTCATTATTGGGCAAAAATTTGGGTACAAATGACGATTGGATGTTGCACGTAGTATGTGGTGTGCATAATCATCCGGCTGGAGACGTTCTAGAGGGGCACTCATATGCAGGGAGATTATCAGAGGAGGAGACTTCATTGTTGGTTGACATGTCTAAGAATATGGTTCAACCAAAAGAGATATTGGTTACATTGAAAGAAAGATGTGATTTAAATGTAAGTACAATGAAGACAATCTACAATGCACGTCATAGGTTTAAAGTTGCCGAGAAGGCTGGGAGAACCCAGATGCAGCAACTCGTTGCACAGTTGGTGGAGCATAAATACATTGAGTGTCATAGGAAATGTGACGATACAGAGACAGTCACTGACTTGTTCTGGACACACCCTACCAACTTAGACTTGTTGCGTGCATTTCCGCATGTCCTGATAATGGATTGCACTTGCAAGACCAATCGGTATCGTATGCCCCTATTGGAAGTTGTTGGAGTGACATCCACAGACTTGACTTTTTCTGTATGTTTTGCATATCTTCAGTATGAACGTGAAGATAACTATGCGTGGGCATTGGGTATATTGCGTAGTGTGATTGGTGAGGGTGTTCTTCCTAGTGTCATTGTCACAGACAGAGAGATGGCTCTAATGAAAGCCATCTCTACAGTATTTCCTAGTGCTACACATTTTTTATGTAGATGGCATATTAATAGAAATGTGTTCACGAAATGCAAGAAGCCGTTTGAGACGAAGGAAAAGTGGGATAGGTTTATAATGAGTTGGGATATGTTGGTGTCTTCCTCCTCAGAAGAGCAATACATTCTGCAACTGGCGATGCTAAATAAGGAGTTCAACACTTACCCGGAAGCACTTGAGTATGTGAGATGTAGTTGGTTAGATCCATACAGGGATAAATTTGTGGCTGCCTGGACTGACAGGTCTATGCATTTCGGGAATACTACGACAAACAGGTAATTAATTTTTTCGTTTACACAAAAATACTTCTTGGTTAATCAGTTATTAATTTACTAACTGTGTCCGTCTTGACAGGGCTGGGAGTTCACATGCACAACTGAAGAGGCAACTTGGATCAAGCCAAGGGGCTTTTGAGTCGATACACAATTTTCTTCTGTTGCAACACACAAACATTAAAGCATCTTTCGAAAAGAGCAAGATAATCGTGCAACATATTTTCAAGCCCTCAGAATTTAAGGAGCTTCGGGGTAACATATCTATAAGTGCATTGGAGAAGATCCTGGCAGAGACGAAGCGAGCCAATTTAGTTGGTATTGATCAAGATGCATGTGGTTGTGTCATTCGACACACACATGGTTTACCATGTGCTCATGAGATTGCAAAATACATCAGGGAAGGCCGGCCTATTCCACTCGACTGCATACATCCTCATTGGTGCAAGCTTGATATGTTGGCTACTGCAACTCCGAAGAGCTCTAGTATGGAGTTGGATTGCGTACCAGAGTTGGAGTTAATAGCTCAGCGGTTCAAAGAATATGATTCGAGCAGAAAGTTGCAACTTCTAAATAAGTTGAGGGAGTTAGCAGTGCCTGTGATAGAACCTGAAGTTAAGTCAAGAACTGGAGGTCCACATTTGAAGGTTGATACTTCTACTTGACGTGATCCGTGTGCCTTTGAGTTGGTACAATCTGGATAGATGTTGTGATGCTGACACGACATTCCTATTGATCAAAACGAAAAGATGTCGTAATTAGTGGAGCCAGTCCTGACCGGGCAACCAAATCACTAAACTACACATTCTATCTGCCTTCAGAGTTCCATGCCCAATCATTGATTTTCTAGGCATGGTTCAAGCATTTAAGTGGCTGACGCTCCTGCAGTACAAAAGAACATATATTAATAAAGAAAATAATAATAAAATGACGTTTATCAAAATGAATAAGGAGTACATGCTCGTGCCAAATAGATGCAACAATGTGTGTACGGAGACTAGGCAACAATGGGTCTAGTCATCTCTTAAGCGGCATTGGGCTCAGAATGGACATCTTCTGCGTCGTCCTCGACCACGGGCTAGTGATAGTCTGAAAGATCGACCTCAATGTCTCTAGCACGACGTCTCATGTTTGACGTTGTAGGTCGAACTCTAGAAGTACCAGGCACATCTATATATGATAAATAGTATATAGAAATTGATAAGTGAACCAAAAAAAAAAAAAAAATGAATGGCCACAGTGCCTATTCGGACTTGATTGGCCGGCTGAACAAAATGTGTCTGTTCAGCCTTTCAGGGCCGAACTGGCACGAAACAAAAAAGAAGGGGTGGGGTGGGGGGTTGGGTTTGAGGGAGAAAGAGAGGGAATGCCTCTCTCTGACCCCTTCAACCCATTTTGAGGCCAACCCAACCACCATAGAAGGCCTCCAATAACAAAAAAAAAAAAAAAGTCTACAAAACTACAACAAAACATGAAAGAGGGAGAGAGAGCATACTGGGAGTGAGAAGAGAGTGAGGGGGAGTAGAGAGAAAAGCGGTAGTTGACGGTTGGGTAGTTTAGGTATTATGGGGGGTGTAGATAGTAAATTTTGTAATCTTTAAGTTTAGTGGTGGGTGTAGAGAGTGCATTTAGAAGCTCCCTTTGGTAAATCTACTTCAACTAGTGAATTTCCCGTGACATGCATTAAACAATTTCACCCCTTCTTTAGTTGCTAGAGTTCATGCTCAATTCGAATCACCTAAAGCAATTGTCTTGAAGAAGGCAAGAGTTACTCTCCTCTGTCGTGCTTGCTACTTCGCCAAATTCCAGATAGGTTGGGCTTACCAAGAGGGCTCTTGTTGGTGTTGAGCCTTCATTTTTCTAGATTAACATGTAGTCGACTTACAAATTTTGTTCCCTATACTGTTTGGTTAGAGATTTTAATCATGACATCAAAACTTCCTTTCAACGTCCAATAAAGGAATGCCTCTAGGCTTGTTTGGTTGCAAGAATTCTCAGAATTTCAAAACCTGTCGCCCCCCTCGCCCCTCAAAGTAGAATTTTAAATGCTCAGCCCTCCTCCAGCATTTAATTCTGGGAATTCATAAAGCTAAAAGTGGCTTTTCCAGTGGGCTAAAATGTAGAATTCTTATATCAGATAGGGCATTTGGAATGCTCAAGGGACGAAAACTGAAAAGCAATGTTAGAAATTCCCAACAAGCCCGGCCCAATTCCTATAAAAAAATGCCTCTAACCAAACAGGCCCTAAGTTTCTTTTGTTGTAATTCCCGATGAAAAAATCCACAAATTTATTCTACTAAAAACCAATGTTAAGGAGCTACTTTTACCTTCATAAACTTTGGACTCTAATTGGAAATGGGTGCTTGGAACAGCGTTTGAGTGAATCACGGAAAGGGGCTGTAAGGGCAGATAACTAGAGTTAAAAGTATCATATGGAAAGAAAACTATTTATTGGAATTTTAATTCTAAACATTATACTTGAAAGAATAGAACTCCACTAGAGCAGTTTGGATAGTATACTTATTTCTAAGAAAACAGGGGGACACTGTGTTAAATTGTGCATCTGCATATCTGACATGGATAGAAGTATCTGAAGTATCCTGTGCTGATAAAAAAAAAAAATTGAGTATCCTTGCTTCTTTGGCTACTGTGCATAAGTTGGTGTCAGAAATCCAATAAAAGGAAAGATCCTTGGTACTTTTGGATTTCTATTTGTTTTCAAATGGATTAGTAAATGTTATGTTACCGTGCTTCCCTGTAGGGCAGATAAGCAGTCCAGTGTTTCTAGAAGCGTTTGTGGCCTACAGGTCAAGGCTATTTTTGGGCGGGGCTATTTGTAAACACCTCACTCCTCAAGTCTGGGATGTGGGTTGCATTTGGAGAAATACACATCTCTGCGAATGAGGAATACATCCTAGATGTCAGCCACACTCCTATTTGGGGGGTTATGACATATATAGCCTATATGTCCCATTAGCACATCTTGCTTTTCCAAAAATGGGAGGGACCATTTGTAAAATAACCTAGTTTTTTTTTTTTTTGAAAAAACCCTTAAAGATGAGAAAAACAACGGAGGGGCCCAAAAACTTCATAATGACGATAGAAGACTTCTATTCCATGATATCATAGAATAACTTGAAATTTCATGATATCATGGAAACCTACATGCAAATTTCATGAAAAAAATGGACATTCTATGATATCATGGAATAATCCAACATTCCATGATATCATGGAATTGGGATATTTCTGTGTGCAATAATTATGTGATATGGGTTATTCCATGATATTATGGATTGGAGGCCCTTTGACATCATTATGAAGTTTGTCGGTCTTCCATCTTTTTTCTTTTTTCTTTTTAATTTAAAGGGTTTTTTCTGTAAAAATCCTTTTAAAAAAAAATTAAGACAGTTATAATTAGATTTAACTTAATTTAATTCTAGCTAACTCATTAAAAGGCTTAGAAGCAGCCAACTTGCTACTGTTTTCTACTTTTACAATTATATTTTTTTAATGCAATTTTTTTTTCTGACAATTGCCTGTGGTACAATGAAGTGCTCACTATCTCAAACTTGAGATTGCGGGTTCAAGTCATGTTACCCATCACAAAAAAGTAATTGTTATTTTTTATTAAAAAGGTGTACTCATGACTCACGAGGTTTACATCCCACACCCATGTATACATGCTCATCTTATGTCTCATGATTTGGGCAATTGGAATGGCTCACCTCACACATCAATGTTTTAAATCATTGAAGCTAACACACACAGAGGGTGATTTGAACAAGTGGTGGGTATTGCAATGCATTATTGAAAAAAAATTAAAAAAAGAAAATATATAAAAAAATCCATATTTTGCTGCTGTGAGTTGTAGATTTTAAAACCTTATGATTAGTATTATGAAGGTGAAAGTCATCATAGAACTGTTCAATGTTCCCTACAGGTTAATCAACAAATGGAAGAAAGCTTACTTGTTGGGAAAGGAGTTGTGTTCTACCGAGTTCTTGAAGCTGTGCCTTACCAAGGTTATGGGGACAAAATTAAATTGCCACCATCGTGCTTCACGGAATTGTCTGATCAGGGGGCTTTAGATAAAGGCCCCATGTACTTCCGACTGTCAAAGATCTACCAAGATACAGAGGCATCTGAACAACAAAACCAGAAAAATACGCATTCGGGCGTTTTGGAATTTACTGCACCTGAAGGTTCTGTCGAGCTTCCTCCTCATGTATGGAGCAACTTATTCCCTGCTACGAGCCAAAATACCCCTTTAATTGAGGTTCGCTATGTCAGGTTACCAAAAGGAACATATGCTAAACTACAACCTGATGGAATGGGCTTCTCGGACATACCTAACCACAAGGCTGTCCTTGAAACAAGTCTTCGCCAGCATGCGACACTATCGGAAGGTGACATGGTTTCTGTCAGCCATGGAGATCTAAATTATAAATTGCAGGTTCTTGAGCTTAAGCCTTCTTCTAGTGTTTCTGTCCTAGAGACAGATATTGAAGTTGATATTGTTGGGTCTGATTCAGCTTCAGAGACAACTCAGCATGTGCTGGTCCCACTTGTGCTTGGAAAGGCTGAACCTGGATTTGTTGAGGAAGGAAAGTATAGCTATTACAAGTTCTCAGTTGATAACATCATCAGCGAGAAAATAGCATCTGGAGATATGAATGTTGTGGTTAAGATAGATGTGGAGACTAATGGGGGAGATACTGATCTTTACGTGTCTAGGCATCCTGTTATATTCCCATCCCAGCACCAGCACGAATGGTCCTCCCATGATGTGGGTTCAAAGATTTTGATCCTTAGTCCGAAGGATCAGAACTTAATTGCAGGTATCTACAGCATTGGTGTCTTTGGGTTTAAGGGGCTGACAAAGTACCACATCTTGGTTTATGTTGAAGATTGTAGTAATCGCATGGTGGGAGAAAAAGCCCTTTCTTCATCATCATCAGCAGCTGATACCGTAGAGTGTCAGAACTGCAAACATTACATCCCAACCAATACTATTGCGCTGCATGAAGCATTCTGCAGCAGGCACAATGTTGTTTGTCAATATGAAGGTTGTGGGGTTGTTCTTAGGAAGGAGGAAATGGCAAATCATGTACATTGTATCAAGTGTGGGCGAGCTTTCCAACAGGGAGAGATCGAGAAGCACATGAAAGTATTCCATGAGCCACTTCATTGTCTTTGTGGAGCGGTGCTAGAGAAAGAAGAAATGGTAAGCAACTGAATTCCTAAACTTCTGTATGATAAGTTGATAACTTTATGTTGTTTAGGGAAATTGTTCTGTGTTGGACATCATTATCGAAACTGAGCTACTGCTGAACCTTATCAACCTTGAGTCAGGAAATGAGGGTCATGAGAAGTATGAGTATATTTCTTCGACTTTTGAGGAGGTAGTTAGAAGTAAAGGAACTTCTTATAATTGTTGACTTTTAAAGAGTAAGTCGGAAGTAAAAGAGCTTCTTATAATTGTTCTGGTCAAGGTTCAGTGATAGGAAAATTTTGCTAGTGGTGTTTGGCACCAGATACTTTCCATTCTTGATATACCATTAAAAGAAAGACAAAAACCTTGATATTTGTCAATGCATGCTATCATAGAATTACTTGGAAGGCACTTATTCAATAGTGCTTGCCTTGGAAGGTACAATTGAGTCCGCCTCTGCATTCACTTGTTTACATGTTTAATTTGCATACTTGCTTTCATTTATCCTTGAATAATTTTTATGCAACAGCCATCTGGTAAAGTTTATCAATTTACACCCTCGATAGTTTTGGATCTATAAGTTTCAAATTGCATGCGCACTTGCATATTACATTTATAAAAGTGAGTCTTCCTGTCGTTAACAACAACAACAACATGATGCCTTAGTGAGAATGGGGACTGTCATGAGGGGTACAGGCATGTCCTACAGAGGTTTGATCCCAGACTGCTCTCCATAACAGATGGTATGACTTGCTGTTGTGTCGTGCATGCCAGAAGACTGACACCTCTTTTTAACAAATAGGATAAGGGTTTGATGTGTTAATTTTTATTTATTTATTTATTGAAAGGTAACAATGTAATGATTCTATTCATAATTATGAGATAGAATAATATATCAGGGAAAATTGAAGAGATACAACCAGATGCATTAAATGTTAATGCAACAACAATCTAACCAACATCTATAAGAGTTACTAGTAAGACAAGCCAGCAAACTCTTTCAAACAGGAACCCATGATTGTATGCGGCTCTGTACCATCTCCTCCAGCTGCTCTGGAAGAACTGCCTTGTTTTGAAAGTCTCCCTTTTCTCTCTTGGCAAACAGACCAAAAAATAGCAATAGGACTCGAGCTTCACAGGCTCTTCCCTTGTAAACTCTATTTGCCATTGTTCCAAGAGATTGAACCCTGAATTGGCATGATCCACTCAACTCAGTAAAGATAAAAAAAAAAAAAAGGTACTAAATTTATCTGGTGAATGAATAAAAAGGTGTGCAACATCTTCTACATCATTAACTTGATGTGAAAATGATTATGATCTGCACTGACAAATTTTTGAAATTTTCTTTCCTGCACATCCTTCCTTTATTACTACCAAACTGCTGTTGGTGTTAAAGTTCATAATAGGTGACCAAGTGTTTTGTATGTGGCTTTCTTGGACAAATGTTTAAATATGTCTGCATCTGTCACAGCTGAAGTGTTCTCTGTTATTTTCCTCCCCATGGCAGGTGCAACACCAGTCCTTTGTCTGCCCTCTGCGCCTAATTCCCTGTCGATTTTGTGGGGACATGGTTCAAGCTGGGAGTTCTGCTTCAGATTTCCGGGATCGACTCAGAGGACTTTCAGAGCATGAGAGTGTATGTGGATCTAGAACAGCTCCTTGCGATTCATGTGGACGTTCTGTTATGCTGAAGGAGATGGACATTCATAGAGTTGCTGTGCACCAGAAGGACTAAGACCTGAGCTACACTGTCTCTTATAGGTTCTGTTCTGGACTCCCTTGGTGTCAAAATACTCGGATCCCTTAAAGTCGGACACTTTGTGGGCTCACGTCAATGCAATGAAGTTTCCATCTGCTTCAGTGTTGGTAGCCAAAGAGTGATGTTTTGGTTTAATTTAGCTGTGTCGCATTTGATTGTTGATTTGAAGGGGACAAAATGTTGTTTGTTTTATAAGCATGATAGAATGGAATATTTTTTCATGGATTCATAAGCCTTTGACCGTGCTCTGTGCTTCATGCCCCAATTCGACCCTCATTGTAACTTTGTCCCAAGATGAATATATCAAGAAAGAAAATGCGTCCATAAACTTTTAAGCCCATATAACAAGGCTTAGGATTGTTGATTATTTCCTTCTCTTGTAGGCCCATCATCTTTTCCATTCACACCACCTTTGTTTTGCATCCATCCAGATGTGCCCCACATGCTGTCTTGCATATTGTCCACGAGGGCGCCCCTCACTTGATATGAAGTTCTTACATTTTTACTGTCATTTTTATTTGCCATGTTAAGAAATAAGCAGCGGTTTGTGGGTATCATTGGACTTGCAGAGTACAAGAAGAGGGCTTGGAGATAAACCATCTTACCCAAAAATGGGCAACCGTTGACATTGTTAATCATCAGATGTAAGACTCGGAAGTTGACATTGTTAATCATTGGGCGACTTAAGAGTGCTAGATGTTTGCAATATATAGGATTTCATCATGGTTAGGTTTGCCGCAATGAGGAAAAAAAAAAAAAAAAACTCAAATTACCTTCCATTGTTTCTCAGTCCAAATTACACAAAAGGAAGCTTGAAGAGATGAGCTTCTCAAGCGACCTAGCTAACAACCTGGCCTCAATGAGTCAAATTTAGTGAATAAAGATCTCTCTCTGTCTGCGTGTGTAATATTTTCAATCAGATTTTCATAATAATTGATTTAGGGGTCTTAAAGCTTAATGATTTCTTTAGTTACACTTTCTACGAAACTCAGTCCACGTTGAGTACAATTCGAAATAATGTCAAATTAAAGTAAGTGCCAATTCATGGAATCATGAAATTTTTTTTAGTGTGAGGTGGTTAGATTGATCATGAAGAATCCCATGTGGCGGTGAAAAAAGTTCTCTCATACAAGCCAGAAGAGGCATCTAAAGAGGGGTTTCTATCTATATGTAATTATGTATAGATCCCATTTACACATTCTAATTTGAATTGAAATTGAAAAGTATTTAACAACCTCGAGATTTGGATTTTCACTTTAAGTGAAGGAATATATATATATATATATATAGGGAGATGCTCCAATGAGAGCATCTCTCACCTTACTATGAGAGATAAAATGGGGGCCTCACATCCATATCCAATGCCAACAACTTAAATGTGAGGTCCCCCACTCCTATCTCTCATATAAGGTGAGAGATGTCTCTCATATCAGCATCTCCCATATATATATATATAAAATAAGGGAGCTCAGTTTTTGAATTTTCCATATTTTAGACCATTGGATTTATGTACATAAATCTTAGGGATATTTTGGACCCTTATATATAAAATAAGGGAGCTTAGTTTTTGAATTTTCCATATTTTGGACCATTGGATTTATGTACATAAATCTTAGGGATATTTTGGACCCTTGGATTTAAGAGGGGAATGAAAAAAAGGGTTAAAAATTGGAGAAATTTACAAATTTTTACCATCCCCATCAAAAGCAAGTTCACATCTTGGTTTGTACGGCGCAAAAAGGGGCAGCAAGTTTGAGTTATTTATAAGGTATTGCCATCCCTCCTTCATTTAAAAGTAAAGTAAGAGTGTTTACTTTCTTATTGTTCTGCCATTGATAAAAAAATGTATCAAAAGCAAAAAAAAAAAAAAAAAAAAAAAAAAAAAAATTCTCTTGTAAGGGAGCTCAGTTTTTGAATTCCCCATATTTTGGACCCTTGGATTTCTGTACATAAATCTTAGGGCTAAGATTAAGAGGAAAGGAGTTGAGGGGTTTAATGGGGTTTGAGAGTCCAGAGATCTGAGACACTACTTCCCCTATATCCCTGGACTCTTTCTCCCTTATCCGGGTGACGGGTCAAGGAGTCTAGGCCAGGTCCATGGTTAGGTTTAGGTTAGATGGGTTTGTGTTCGATTTGGGTTCGGATTGATTTGGGCTAGAGTTTGATGGGTAGATTGGGTCAGGTCTGACGGGTTTAGTTAAGGGCCCAATTAGGGTCTGGATCAGAGGTTTGGGGCCCAAAAGGTGGGCTGCAGTTGGGTCTAGTCTAGGCAATAATCACTAGGACCCAGGTTTCGCAGATTTTGATCCGTCCGTCGGATTTCAAAGTTCTATATATGGATATAAAGCTCTTGATGAGTTGATCGCGATGAGCCAACTTTCGGGGTGATCAAGGGTCTATAAGTGATAGGTGATTTTTCAAGTGGGCACCCCGTGGGTGCAGGATTTGCTATTATGATTTTTGATCCACCCATCGGATCTCGAAGTTCTATATACGGACGGAAAGCCCTCGACGAACAAATTACAATGAGCCAATTCCTAGGGCAATCAGAGGTCTAGGAATAATATGTGATCTTTGACTCGGGACCTAATTAGGACATCATTAAATATGGTGGACCGAATTACCCCTCATAGGGTGCCAAAATTCAGGTTAGTTGTTAGGTGGTCAAAAGAAAAGTAATTAGATTTAGTTGTGGTCAGAACGTGGTGCGTCGTGCCTTTATGTACGGGCAATCACCAGTGTATATATATAGGATGGTTATCCCATGTGTAAGTTGCGCGGGCCCCCCCCCCCTCCCCCCCCCCCTAAATTTCACATGGGGCCCACCTTTGCAACCATCCGATGTACTGTACACTGTTGGATCGATTGTATACCCATCCGAATGGATTGTACGCCGTTAAACTTATGGGGCTCAGATGGAGATGATATAAGCCAGGGATGGGGCTGATTTTTTTGCAGAGATGAAGAGTCAGGGGAGATCTTTCAATTCTCCCGGTCCAGTTCTAGGTGGGGCCCCATGTGGGCCCTACGTTGAGGTGCGGACAGTCATATACAGAATTTAATCTTTTTTTCTTTTAAGCCCTAGCTGTCCATCCTCTGGCTTTTGGTTCCATTTATGACTAATTTTTAATGGAATCCCGAGTACTGGTTCTCACCTTACGGTGAGCACGGGTGCTCTCGAACACACATCGGGACCCATATTTTGTTCCATCCGAGTGGACTATAAAACATTGAAACCCCTTGGATGGTTGTGGGTCTGGGGGTTTAGTATTCATCCGAATGAGCTGGACCATTGGATCGAGCGTGCACGTATCTTGGACAGTAAAGACTTATTGGCCATGGATCAAGCAGGGCTGGTGATGATCAGAGTTTCCGTCACCATACCAGGGCCATGTTGGGGGAGATCTTTCGATCCCCCCAGTCCCATGCCCAAGAGGGGCCCAAGGTGGGCGCACAAGCATGGGCACTCACCCTAAGGTGGTCGCCCGTGTCTCCGCAGAGGGGCTCCCATTTTTAATATAAATTAGCCATTATGATATTCAAAACTTAAATTGCACTGCTGTAGAGGATATTTTCATAAGTAGGACTGCTGGTTTACCAGGGCTGATTCCTTTTGTGCAAGAAATATGTATGACTTTTCTTTTAACATAAGCTTTAATTCTTATCTCGTTGCCCCCGGGGTTTGACCCCAGCACGTCACCTCTTTCCGCTTGTACGGGCTTCCTTTCCACTTGAATTGACTGCTTTTCTGTATGTGCAGACTCTCTCTTGAGTCCCAGTCCCCTTGGCTGGGGTACACAAAATAGCAAATCTAATCTGACCCATACCTATTACAGGACATATATATATATATTATATATATATTTTGGTACCGCCGAGAGGGTTGGAATCCAAGGAAGAACCAGGGCCGGCTCAACAACATAGCAAAGTAGTCACCTGCTTAGGGCCCCGCAGCCCAGGGGCCCCATATAGTTCAGCCCATAGCCCACTATAATTATTATTATCACTAATCACCCTTATTTTCTGCTGAAAATCAGTTATTATCTTGACCTTCGGCCTTCGTGATTGAGCATCGAAACAAAAAAAAAACCCTTCGGTTTTCCCCACCATTATTCTCCTTCTCCAACAAAAATTCATAGCTTCATAAATGATAGCTTTATTCCACCGGTGCTGGTTGTTTATCTTCTCTTCCACCATCACTTTCCTAGCACTCTCTGAAACGCATCATGCTCTCCCTGTAATCTAAATATCTAATCCTCAAACTCTCCAGCTTGCACTTTGATGTCCTCTACAGCTCTACTCACACTCTCCTTCCTCATTTCTCTCATACACAAACATTTATAAATACCCTGGTTGGCTGGTTTCTGTTTTTCGTTTGGTCTCACATCGCCGGGGACAGCACGCCGGAATTATCGCCGCCGCCACTGCGTCGCCGGAGAAGGAAACCAATGCCCTCGCCGGATCCCCGTGCTGTCGCGCCGTGCCGTGGACGAAAGAGAGGAACCTCGTTCCGCTGTTCGGTTCTTGTTCCAGTTTTTAAGTCCGCCAAAGTATTTTAATAATACATTGCCGGTCCCAAGCCCGAATAAAGGACGAGGGTTTGCATACGAAATAACGTAAAATAAATCAATATAGCAATTTTTTGGTTATTAATAGCAAAAGGCCCCTATTCGAACTTTGCTTAGGGCCCCCAATTGTCTTGAGCCGCCCCTGGGAAGAACCCACACAAAGAAAAAGAGGCAACATATAGAGGGTTCAAACTCCAAACAGCCAAAATAAGAACTGACTCGAGCGAGCCGTTGTTATTACAGTAAAGATTCAGTATCAGAAATAATAAACTTTGTCACGGGAAAAGATGACATGGGCAAGAGTTGGAGTAGGTTCGGTGTTATCACAATGCAAAAATTTTTCTTCTTCTAATACTAGTGATTAAGTTTTGTACACAGTACACTTCACATGCCTGTTCAAGGTCTACCTTAGATGGGTTGAGGCCTGAGCCCTACGTTGAGCCCTACCTTAGATGGGTTGTGCTTCAAATACACTAAATCTCCATTCAGATACCATTGAGGTGGTAGAGGAATGGTTAACATTGACCTTCTTTTACTTAAAAACCCTGATTAAGGTCCAGGAAGGTCCAAATCAGAATCACTTATATTTTACTTTGAAAAAAAAAAAAAAAGACTATTGACAAACACCACTGGTCTTTCTTTGAAGGTTAATTGAATATTTCTCTAAGTACACATGTTGGGGAGATCTTCCCCATGTCTGATTAAAACAAAGGGATTTTTCATAAACTAAAGTAGCAAGATTGAGCATCTACATAAGATCATGAAGCAGGGTAAATGCTAATTTATTGTGAAAATTGACAAGATTTGAAAAGAAAACAATATAAAATCCATGTTTCTAGGAAATATTGTATTTTGTCACCTGTTCTACTTCCACTAGTAGTTTGTTATTGCCTTTTTTTTTTCTTTTTTTCAAATTAGTGGCTTTAATAGTATCTTTAATGGACATGATTCCTTAATTTATGGATGATTAGAATAGTGGTGATTTCATTAGTGAAGCTTTTTAATTGGAAAAGAACTCACAAGGATAGGGAGGGCTATCATTTAGCATTTGAACATTTAATATTGCATATAGATGCATCATGCATAAAACAGTGAACAGAAAGTGATTTGGAGTAGGTGGGAGTAGTTGTGCTCTTCACTAGGATAGATGGGATTTGTTTAGTTTGTTTTGGAATTTTCTTTTACCTGATGGTTTAGTAGTCCATACGACCACACACTGTAGTTTGAGGTATTTGTATTCTGTACTATACATACATAAACCCCAAGGGGTGGCTCCGTTGGTTTAAGACCACGGTTTGCATCCGGAGATTATAGGTTCGAAACTGCACTACCACATTATGGGGCTTCAGGGGACTTTTCCTTGCTTCCCTCTGGGCATGGAGGGATTAATCCAGTCCAAAAGATTGGAACCCCCGATCGAAAATAAAATAAAATAAAAATTTCATGCATTATACACAAGTCACTCATTTTATGTTTTGATGCATGGACCCTGTCTATGATGGCCCTCATCTGAGAATTTTGCTGTATGAGACAATCCCAACCGTCCAACCATTGGGCTTTTGTTTGATAAGTTCGAGGGATCGAGATGGGATAAAATTGTATTTGCCATTACTAGTTCTCTTGGTGACTCAGATAACTCACGTAAGTGCATATGGGAAATTCCAATGGAATTTGGTGAAGTTTCTTTCATTTCCGTTTCAATATTCCATTATCCAACATTGTGCTTAGGGCACGTTTGGCTAGCACAGAATCCTGCCCTCCATTTCAGTTTCCTCTTTTATCGCGGAAAATTAATTATATGAAGGTGTCTTTTATACATCAAAATCCATTGCACCGCACGTCGGATCTTGAAAATTCAAAGTAGAATTCCTTGAGGAATCCTTCTATTACACTACGGGCACGTTTGGTTACAGGTGATGAATTTGGACTGCCCTTTAAATCATGATTTATCATTGAGGATTTATACATCTGAGCATTTTCACATCAATATCTTTGAAAAATCGGTATTGTTGCGTAAATTCGTAAAAATAAGAACACTCACCGGCCCAAATTCTCGGGGATCTACAATTGCCAAACGCGCGGAACTCTCGAGTATTTGACAACTAAACGTAAGCCACTGTGCCCTTATACTTGCCAAATTTTTTCCTTTTGTAAAAGGAATTTCTTATGAATGGGACTGGTACTCTATAGATTTGGATAATTTCAACCCTTTGGATAAGGCCTGCAGATGGTAAACTTGAATTACAGTGCAAAACGAACCATATTCATCAATCATCATCAAAGGAAGGCTCAAAGTACTATGTGGATGATCTAATCCGGGGATTTTCATGGTAGCCTCCCTCTGTAATTAATAGCCACGATCAGGGCTAAACTACAAAATTAACAAACTTTCAGCCAAATGATTCTATATTTGGGGCCTAGCATGCAGTACTCTCTTTCTTTAAACATAGCAGGCAAAATGATAAAATGTCTGATGCCTTTTGATTTAAGCTATAGGCCCTGCCCACTAGATACCAGCTGATTTCTTGTTGGCTGTGGAGCATGCCCATTGCAAACAGCTACAGATGGATCATCTTTCACAGCCCACAAGCTTCTCCAATCCATGTGGGCAGTCTCACTAGGGCATCTCTTGAATACTTAAAACCCATTTCTATGGGCTGTATTTGGCTACATGTATTTCCATTGAAATACATGCATATTAAAATGAAAATAAATTTCACCCATCACTTCTCTAATTATAATATATATAATAGTTATATGTAATTATTTATAAAAAAATATTAAAATTAGTTAGATGGTGCAGGGACCCTAGCTATATGGGTCGTGCCCGTGCTTAGCACGGGTTATTGTGTTAGTTTAGAGCTTAAAAATAAAAATAAGCAAGCAAGCATAGGTAATTACTAATATGTTGGGTTTTAGTTGTTTCAAAAATTCAGAATGTGTTTTTTTATTTGAAAAGATGTTTTGTCTTTTTGTTCTTTTGCTTTATGTGGGTAGTGTAGGCTATTTGAAAACATGGCATCCCACATTGCTAAAGTTTATAACTTAAAAAGGCTTTATATGCTTTTCCCTTTCCTATACACTTTAAGAATAATTCACGCGAGTTCGGCTCGACCTGGGTTTCGGGTCCGGAGAACATTTAACCAGGCGTACCAACCTTAACTTGGAGGGGACCCATATCAAAATGCAGTTTTAATTGTTTAAATACAATTTTAATTATTTTTAAAATTACTCTGTTCTTTTCGTTTTTTCCCTTTCTCTGTTCTTTTCATTTTTTCCTTTCTCGTGAGCATTCTGTTGTTCCTAAAAATTGATCTACAAGACAAAAGATAAGAGTAAAACTCATTACATGCAAATCAAATTATCTAAACATCTTTACTTTCCCTTCATTTTCATCAGAATGCAAGCAGTTTTAACAGTGTCACAGACAATGATCGAGTTACCTACACACATAAATATTCATTTATGCATAAACCCAAGTTTCTCCCACTCCATAACAAATTATAAAAAGATCACAACAAGCCTCCACACAACCAAACACTAACTCCAACTGAACTCCAAACCCGAGAGCTTGGATCTCTCATTCCTCCTAAAAAGATTAAACTAATTAACTTTTCAAATCAAAGCTGGGTTAATTTGGACATTGTGAGGACTTACCTTCTTCAGTAAGTCCCCATCTTTTTTCTTTATTCTCCTCTTTTGGATTTTTTATGTCATGATCACGCGAGTCTGCACGTGACAGCCATTCAATGTTAGTTGAAAAACCTCACTCTGCTTGTTTATGCAATGTCCATATCCATATGTATGGTGCCAATAAGAGAGAGAGAGAGAAAGAGGAACTAACGAGTCAAGAGATTCTTTTTGGGAAGGTCCCAAGGCCACGACCCTGAAAATAAGGGCTGTGGGCAGCGCCGCTTAGCTTTTCTTTGGCCTTGTTAGTGGGCAAAAGTCTTAATTTAAGTGAAGCTACAATGGAATCCTTGGCTTATAATATTCTTCTAGTTTATGCTTGCAATTGTAAGAAAGAAGGCTTGGGCTTTGGGCCGGGAAGGTGGTGAGCAGGGAATTCCATGTGGTTTGGCCTCGAAATCAGGATTGTGTTAAAGTTAGTGTTCCATTTCAAATGTACAAAAGTAATGACAACAATAATAGAATCGATATGGGGGTGTTATAATAATACTAGATGGGTGGACCTCTTACCTTTCTTTTATTGAAGTAGTACATTACAGCTTAAAACTTAAAAGGGTCACTTCCCCAGATTTATGGGTTTTTTTTTTTTTTTGGCCCTTTCCTAATACTAGGTTGAACTGAAAAACACCCATATTTCAGGATCTATTATATTGGGTTTTGGAAATAGAAGTCCCATGTCCTTGGTAAGATGGGTGACTGGGTGTATTCTTGATTATGACTGGTTGGTAACAAATGTCTTAAGGTTTTTCTTAGAAGAGCTGTTATATGTTAATAAAGGGGTGAGAGTGAAGGAACAATCAAAGTGCAGATTTTATAATATTATCACTTAACATTGGAAATGGGTGTCTGTTTTTCAATCTATTGAACTAAATCTTGCAAATTTGATGATACTATCTTGGTATATATCCAGATTCACCTTTTAGTCTTCACCTCTCAATGAGCTTTAGATAAAGCTCTTTCAAGTTTTAATTACTGGTACGATTTAGACGAATGGACCAATTAAGAATTGATATTAACATTTCATTAGATTATATCATTGATCAAAATCTTGAGAATGCAGCTCAGCTGAAAGCTGACTTGAGTTTCACAAAGTTCCATCCTCTACATAGGAAACTCAATTTATGAATATAATAAAATAAAAGTTCCAATCAAGTTTCAGCAGTTCTAAACATGCTTAACAAGTCATAAGATTTTTTGGACATCGAGGGAAGGAACTCAAATGAGTTAGACAGAGATTTTTGGAAGCTCAGTCCAACTCATTTGACTCAGTTCCCAACTGAGTCGACCCAGTCGAGCTGGAACAACTCAAGTAAATTTATTCAAACAATGCTACATTGTAGAAATAAGCTGAGAGAGGTTTATGAACTAAAGGCAATCGATCAAGATTCAAAGCCCCCACCAACATAAAAAGTCGCAATCCACAGATTAAAAGACCACCTATTGGATGTCTCAAAACTTCCAATCTGAGAGAGACTTGCACGTGAAAAGTAGAAAAAGGAACCTTCATCATCCACTATGGGAATGGAACACATAACACCAACAACCTCAATTACCTAGCACCACAATTACCTAACATTGGGTGGGCCCCACTTATATCTGCACCTTAAATTTCTCCCATCCCATAGGCCATAGCAATTTAACTCCCATTCATGTCCATACTAATTAACCTACTAGGCTAGGCTAGACCCCCACCACCCAAGGGACCTCCCTCCATGTGCCATCTTACCACCAGCTCCGACTTGAGCTTAAAGGAAAGCCCGGAACAGACAAAGCTATAATAACTTCAAGACCAAGTGAGCTGTGTGTAAGTTGTAACTCCTCACTTGTTTACTCTCCACTATCAGAGCCCGGTCTGTCACTCTCTTTGTACTGTCTTCCAACCTAACTAAGATTAAAAATAAAACTAGGCACGCTTGCAGGACATTAACTGTAACTTGCCCTGAAAACAAAAAATAAAAGTAAAGAAGAAAAAAAATGACAGCATCTGAGGCCTACTGACTCCCACAATTTTAAGAGGATGGTGGACATCCAATTTTAAGTCTAAATCAACTTAGTCGCGATTTTAAAATGGATAATCATTCATGAGTATAAAGACTAATTAAGAGATTAAAATCATTATCTTGGATTGGAGTTGAAAATGAATTAAAGGTCAGTGGATTTCTTCAACATGCCACCATATTTGAAGGGTAATCATGGGGTGTTTTTTTAAGGCTATGGCAGCCTTAGTTTTTCAGCCCAATAGTTAAATGGCTCTTGGCTTTATATGTTAAAAACCAAGCCTGACTTATGAAGCACACAAAGCATATGTATATGAGAGAATCCTCCTAGGGAGTTCTCATCCTGACCCTCCATATGAAGGACCCTTCCTTGAATTTCATGGATGGGCTGTGATGAATGCACTGATCTATTTCTTGCAAGAGATTGGTACAATCCATGGCTGATCTAGATGAAGTCGGGATCCTCAATGCTGACTTAGAGAAATCTTTAAAAGTTGAACTAGTGGAACTCTGCAATGGGGACCTACCCATTGAAAATCCAAACCGTACAAAATGAAAGCCCTTAATGTATATGAGGTAACTCCAATTTTACTCCAAAAAGAGACAGTTATATTAATCATTTTTAATCAAATGATTGATCTTATTGTCAGTGGGACCAAGTAATATTGGAATAAATTTGAGAATAGCCTATATTTTTATTTTGAGCCACTTGAATTTTCAATAAGTGGGCTCATCTCGTTGCAGAGGATTTCTCAGTAAGTCAAAGTAACCGAGATCTTCACTTCAACACCCGTGCGCCATGCCATGTCCACAGTCATGCATCAAAGTTGCACTATATATAACTTCCCAAGCTAAACAAGAATTTTTCATTTAAGAGAGAGAGAGAGCCTGGTTTCTCTCTCATATAAGCAAAAAGAAAAACACAGAAACAGGAGCAAATGGAGAGAGTGGACAGAAATAAAAACGCACTGTCACATATTGTGCCTCTAGTTAGCGCGCGTGACGCGATCTCCCCACCACCCTATTCTATTCAAAGAATACAAAAGATCAGAAACAAATATAATAGTAGTCCCATTCATTCAAACAAAAAAAAAAGCTCAGAGAGAGAGAGAGAGAGAGAGAGAGAGAGAGAGAGGTGCTTTGCTTTTAGTAATCCTATTTATTTATTTCTTTGGACAGTGCACCAGTTGTCTGCAGACACTCTAGTAGTAGTAGTAGTAAAGAAGAGGAAGAAGAAGAGAAGTTTAAGGAAGGAGGAGGGGTTGTGATTGTGAGGGTGCAGTAGAACCGATGCAAATCCGAGAAGAGAGGTCTTGGAATTGGGATTTGAGGCAATGTTGATGCCCGCTCCGAGGCACCAAAATCTCCACATCTTTCTTCTCCATCTCCTCCTCCTCCTCTTCCTCTCTCTTGTAAATGCTGGAAACCATGAGTCTCTCGCTCTTCTCTCATGGCTCCACACCCACCCCACCAATGCTTCATTCTCTTCTTCTTCTTCTTCTCCTTTCTTCAACTGGAATTCCTTAGATTCCAACCCCTGCAAGTGGGCCTTCATCACCTGCTCTCCCAATGGCTTCGTCACCGAAATCGTCATCCAATCCGTCCCTCTAGGCCTTCCAGTCCCCTCTAACCTCTCATCCTTCTCCTCCCTCCAAAAACTCATCATCTCCGATGCCAATCTCACCGGAAACATCCCCGCTGAGGTCGGAACTTACACCAGACTTTCCGTCCTCGACCTCAGCTCCAACAGCCTTACCGGCACCATCCCCGCCACCGTGGGGAGGCTTCAGAATCTACAAACACTCTCTCTCAACTCCAATCAGCTCACTGGAAAGATTCCACCGGAGGTCGGCAGCTGCGTCGGACTCAATAATCTGCTTCTTTTCGACAATTTGCTTACTGGGTTTCTCCCACTGGAGCTGGGGAGACTGTCTGGGTTGGAAGTTCTACGTGCCGGAGGGAACAAGGACATTGCTGGAGAGATCCCTTCCCAGCTCGGGAACTGCCGGAATCTCACTGTTTTAGGCCTTGCTGATACAAAGATCTCTGGGTCGATTCCTGCCTCGTTTGGTAGACTGGAGAAACTGCAAACACTCTCCATCTACACTGCAATGCTCTCTGGAGAAATCCCAAAAGAGATTGGAAACTGTTCAGAACTAGTTAATCTCTACTTGTATGAGAATTCGCTATCTGGGTCAATCCCACCTCAGCTGGGGAAGCTGCAAAAGCTGGAAAAAATGCTGCTTTGGCAAAATCTTCTTGTGGGTGCGATTCCAGAAGAGATTGGGAATTGCAGTAGCTTGAAGATGATGGATCTGTCTATAAACTCGCTCTCTGGAAGCATTCCTAGGTCTTTTGGGAGATTGGTGGAGCTTGAGGAGCTAATGTTGAGTGATAACAATGTCTCTGGTTCTATACCTTCTGTTATATCAAATATGATTCATCTTACACAGCTGCAGCTCGACACAAATCAGATATCTGGATTGATTCCTACAGAGCTTGGATCGCTCGGCAAGCTGACTGTGTTCTTCGCCTGGGAGAACCAGCTTGAGGGGAGCATTCCCTCCACTCTGGCAGACTGCAGCAGCCTGCAAGCACTTGATCTTTCGCATAATTCACTTACTGGTAACATCCCTCCTCGCCTTTTCCTGCTTCAGAATTTGACAAAGTTGTTACTACTTTCAAATGATATATCGGGATCGATCCCACTGGAGATACAGCATAGTAAATCTCTGATTAGATTGCGACTAGGAAGCAATAGAATTGGTGGTGAGATACCAAAGGAAATAGGCGGTCTCGCTAGCATTAACTTCCTTGATCTCTCCGGTAACCGGCTAGCAGGACACATCCCAGATGAGATTGGGAATTGCTCACAGCTGCAGATGATGAATCTCAGCAACAACACGCTCCGGGGGGTGCTACCGGAGTCCTTGTCTGCTTTAGGTGGACTCCAGATTCTTGACCTCTCCCAGAACCAATTTGAGGGGCAGATTCCGGCAGGTCTAGGGCATTTGGCTTCTTTGAACAAACTAGTCCTAAGTAAGAATTCCTTCTCTGGTTCAATCCCCATTTCGCTCGGCCTTAGCCCAAGCCTGCAACTACTCGACTTGAGCAGCAATGAGTTATCAGGTGGAATCCCTGTAGAATTGTGTCGGATTCAATCGCTAGACATTGCGCTCAATCTCAGTAGGAATGCTCTCACGGGACCCGTCCCGACCCAGATATCAGAACTCAACAAGTTATCTGTTCTTGATCTCTCACACAACAAGCTCGCCGGGAATCTTACACCGCTTGCGGGGCTAGACAACTTGGTCACTCTCAACATATCCTACAACAACTTCTCTGGCTATCTTCCAGACACCAAGCTGTTTCGGCAATTAATTATCAGCGAATTAGCTGGCAATGAAGGGCTATGCACTTCTGGGGAAGACTCTTGCTTCCTAAGTGATATCATACCAGGCAGAACACAGGAAAGCATAGCCAGCAGCAGAAGGAGAGCACAGAAACTTAAGCTCGCAATGGCAATGCTTATCGCAGCAACGGTGGCATTGCTTTTGGGAATGGTGGCTGCAATCAGGGGCAGGAGACTGAAAAATGGGGATGCAGATTCCGAGGTGGGCAGAGAGATGTCTTGGCCATGGCAAGTCACTCCATTCCAGAAGCTAAGCTTCTCTGTTGATCAAGTAGTTCGATGCCTGGTCGACAACAATGTGATTGGGAAGGGGTGTTCTGGTGTAGTATACCGTGCAGATATGGACAATGGAGAGGTGATTGCAGTGAAGAAACTGTGGCCAACTGGTATGGGTGCCCACAACAACAGCGATTGTCTTGTTCGTGACTCATTCTCCGCAGAGGTGAAGACATTAGGTTCAATCAGGCACAAGAATATAGTGAGGTTCCTGGGGTGTTGCTGGAATCGAAATACGAGGCTTCTGATGTATGATTACATGCCAAATGGAAGCTTGGGGAGTCTCTTGCATGAGAGGACTGGGTGTTCCTTAGAGTGGGAACTGAGGTATCATATTGTGTTGGGGGCAGCCCAGGGGCTGGCCTATCTACACCATGACTGTGTGCCACCTATTGTGCACAGGGATATCAAAGCAAACAACATCCTAATTGGTCTTGATTTTGAGCCTTACATTGCAGATTTTGGGCTGGCTAAGCTTGTGGATGACGGAGATTTTGCAAGGTCTTCCAACACTGTTGCCGGGTCCTATGGATACATTGCTCCTGGTGAGTGTTCACTGTCATGACCTACATTTGGGGTGGCTTGGTTTTACTTGATCAGATATGAAACACCTTTATTTATTTATTTATTTTTGATAGGCACCGAAGAAACTATATTAAGAAAGGAAAGAGTATTACAAAGAAGCCCCGGCCAAATGGCACGATGAAACACCTTAAACTAACCTTGTTGGAAGGTGATGGAAATGGGGTCCATTTGCTTCCATTTCAGTGAGGGCAAGATCAAGTGGGCATCCATTTCATTAACACCCAATGAGTATATTGTGATTGATATGGCCATATGAATGTTTCATGCTGGATCTTGATGTTCCATGATTTTTCTGTGTACAAAACTCAAATCAGATTTCACTAGGGAAACTATTGACACAACCATGATCTATCATAAAACTGCTCACTTCATAATTCAACATTCAAAGAGATAAACTGGAGGGAGGCTTATTTAGACAGACCTACACGCATGTCTTGCCAGTTCAATTATGACAATCAATAAGTTTTCCCCTTTCTTACGGTTTTACAGTTAGTAGCAGGTGAGAAAGAAAAGGGCATGGCTTTCTTGTCTAATGCTGTTTTTCATTGCAGAGTATGGTTACATGATGAAGATCACAGAGAAGAGTGATGTCTACAGCTACGGTGTCGTGGTGCTGGAGGTTTTGACAGGCAAACAACCCATCGATCCAACAATACCTGATGGCCTCCATGTGGTGGACTGGGTGAGACAGAAGAAAGGAGGTGAGGATGTCCTCGATCCAAGTTTGCGTGGCCGGCCCGAAGCAGAAGTGGAGGAAATGCTACAGGCATTGGGTGTGGCCCTCCTCTGTGTCAACCCCTCCCCTGAGGAAAGGCCAACAATGAAAGATGTGGCTGCCATGCTCAAGGAAATCAGACATGAAAGAGAAGAATATGCCAAGGTTGATGTCCTCCTCAAGGGATCTCCAGCAAACAACCGCCAGGACCCAGAACCCACATCATCTACATCAGCCTCATGCCATCCAAGCAACACCACCAGCTTCTCTGCTTCTTCCCTTCTCTATTCTTCTTCATCTAATGCAAAACCAGTCTTCAATTGATGAAAGCCTTTTGCCCTCGATGAAGAGTCCATTTTTTGGTTTGTTTCTTCTTGGGCCTCTTAGCAGTGGCAATGGGAAGTTGTAAAAAGATAATTCATTTTCCTAATAGAGCAACAAGTAGAGAAGCACTGCGTTCACATTTCACAACCCTGCCAACTTTTAGGCTGTTGTGAATTCAAGTACTGAAGGCATCCATCCTCAGCTATCAACTCAAATCTCGAAAGTAAAGCAACTGCTTTTGGTGGTTTCCCAGGGAATATGTTTTCTTCCAGTTTTCAGTATTCATGATTGCCATGCTTTCATACCTATAGAAGCTCTGTAAATTTGGTGGATGGTAACACTATAATAAATCAGATATTCTAGACTAATCTATTTCCTACTTCCTTCTGAGGGCTACTTTCTTCTGACTTAATTGCCTTTTGCTATAGGTAACTCTTCCTTAAATTTGATTAGGAAAATTCACTGGATCCCAAGTTAGGCCAAGGATGGAGGCCGATTAGAAATAGTAAATTTGACTGAATAATGAATTTTTCTTGGAACTAATGAGAGTTCTTTGGATCCATGTAACTCTTGTCACTCTGGCTGATTTGATCTTCATAACTGAGTGCTTATAACTTTGTTGCAAAAATAAGAGTTAATGCATTTGGATTGTACCTGTGAGTCATTTTGTTTGCTCTTTGCTATAACCACCAACGGTTAGACAGAGTTGAGGATAATTTGAATTACAGGCAACTGAAGGACAACCAAGTTCTAAGAACCCAAATTCCAAGCTGGGTAATAATACTGACAGTCTATTCCCGAAATCATCAAATTCTGGGTGACTTTTGGCCCTGCTTTTTCACAGTTTACTGTTGTTTTGGATACAGTGGGGTCATGTGGACAGTTTTCTCCACCTTTTACTCATCCAAAGGACCCTGTGTGTGACCAGTAACTGTAATTTATGACTCATTAGTAAACCTAATTTTGATGATTTATAGCCGTTGAGTTACATGTGGCAAATGTTCCATATGTTAAGAAAACACTGTTTGTGGAAATGCGCACATGATTGGTTTCAAAATAGATTTTTCATTTTTTTTCTTTTTTCTTTTAATGATAACACATGACCTAGTAGTAGTCACAACACCTTCCACCCATACTAAAGGCTCTTATTGAAGATGATTTCATTTTGATGTGTGAACATTTGAAATCAAATTTCTGGTTAGATCTGAATAAAATTGTCCTGCCTGCCTAGAGCATGTGATTAGGGACATCAAAATCCATCTTAGTGGGGATTAGGGTGCAGGGCAGGTTCAAGCTCAGCTAGTTAAAGGCAGTCATTGGCCATATGCACACTTTCAATGGTCCTTGCCAACAGGGCCGAGTCTCCCTGCCACTAATTCACCTTCCAAATAGGGCAGGAAGTCCGGAACCACAGAAATCTGGCCCCTGCCCCGCTCAGCTGTTAAGGCGCAAGGTCCAGTGCCTCAAGAGATAAACGTGCGCACACCAGAAAAAAAAAATCTAACCTGAATTCTAGAGTGACAAAATCCAAACTCTTCTGCAATCCATCATAGAAATGAATAATGGATGGTGTTATCAGGTTTTATGTTTAAAACTTACACAGGTCTAAACCAGGCATAATTATGATATGAACTACAAGGCAATCAACTATTAATTAGGTTACACACAGCAAAAACCTCAGATCGATCCTGTGGATATGATCAGGGTTAATTGCATTTTAAGATAGCTTTAGCATTCGAAAAGACGTTAGATCCATGGAGAAGGAAAAATGTAGAATACCCAGTTGTACTAATATGACTGTAAGAATGGGCTACTATGACTATCTGAGAATTCAGGCAGATGCCAGATCCATGAAGCGGGTGAAACATAGAAGATCTAATCGGGCTAATATGACTGTAAAAATGGATGCTTATGAATTTGTTATCATAGCTCATGCATGAATCTATGAAATTCTAGATCATGCATAAATGCAGGCAATTTTATTATCATGATTTTTTCTATTTTAATACATTAAAGTCATCCCTCTGAAAATAATAATAATGTTGAAAATCAAGGTGAATGACCCATGTAATGATCAAAATATAGTAATCATGAAAGAGCTCATGATGGGGTTCATCTTAGAAAATTCACAGGAGGGTTTAATATTTGGAACCACAATATGAAAATGTAGACACCAGGAACAAGACCCATCTAATGTCGTCTTCTGCCATTTTCACACACACACACACACACAGAAACTACCAGGATATGAAAAACAATGTTGTCTTCTTCTTGTTCTTTTACTTCACTTTTATTTTATTTTTTCGGCTAGGCTGCAACACTGATGGCAACTTGATCTTTTAACAGGTTGATCAGGCTTCGAATAATGCCGTTGCCACCAAGCTATGTGTGATATCCAAGAAAATTGCTACTTGTGCAAAAATTTTGCAACAAAAAGCTCTCATACAGAACTTTAAATACCAATGGGACATAATGAGGTCCACAATTTGGTTATTTCAACTGGTAGGTAGGAGCATCTTACCGTGGATTGGTTGGGTGATTCAAGTGACACAATTGAGGGCACACCTAACAGATGGTTATGTTCAACTTTCTCAACAATTCATTTTGCAGGTGTTTGATCAGTACCCCTGATCAAGAAGCTGGGAGAATTTTGCAATACAAGCAATCCAATGTGGGTCTCCCACCATCTACCTACAGAAGTCGCCAAAGGTGGGTCCACAAGGGTTCCACAATGGATTTAACAAGCCAGCAAGAATGAAAGCAACATGTTTCAGCAGAAAGCGTTCACCAAGAAAACATAACTTAATCGTAACCAAGTTTTATGTAAAAAATCCACCTCTAACTTGAGCAAGGCTTCATTAGACACTGGCATAACAACAATGAAGCGCTTCTGCAATTATTCATAACATACATTTCCATTGTATCGTAAAGTATGTCATGGAAAGATAGGACAACATATTATGACCGTCACGCTACACAATAGGTCAACCATGGATTATATCCACGCATAAGACAAGTAAATATGTACAAAGAAGAGCAACACACACTAACTCGAGCTCTAACCTCTTCTATACACCTGCAGCGCCTTCACTTCTTTGAAAATGTCAATGCAAGAAACGACTCATGCTGGCGGACCCTCCAATGCTTTGAAAATGTCAGTGCGGGTGACCATGCCTACAAAAACATTATAGCATTTAGATTAAATCAACCAAGGGTAGCAAAGCAAAATGAAATTGATATGAAAAAAAAACTTTATTTTCCTCTGATCAGCAATAGATGGAAGAAACATAGACAAGGGTCTCCACTTGTGATTCTCACCTACAACCTGGCCTCCATTATTCACAATTGGTATCCTGTGGATCTTCTCCTTGAGCATCAAAGCTGCAGCATCTGCAATTAAAAGAAGAGTGACAGGCTGCTTCAGTCACCTGGGCTTAAATCCTTGTCATACAAAACAAAAAGGGAAAAAGGAAGATAACATCACCCAGTACTGTCTTCTCAGGGGATAGCGTTATTGCGGGAGATGACATGACTTCACCAACCTTTGACTTTAACTGCATAGTTATAGTCATAATCAGGAAAGGAGAGAAGAAAGTAGGGAAAATTAGAGAAGAAGAAGAGATATACGCAGTCAGTTTTTTATCTATTAGAGTAGTTGGTGCATAAGAAAGAGCACATCAATGGGGCTGTGTGAGGCTGTGGTTGTCGGTTGTTTCGTGTATAAGTAGGATGAGGAGATTGAAAAACTTTGAAAAATGAACAGATTCCCTAATGTGTTGCATTTCATGTGAAAGTGGGAAGAGGAGACAAGATAATCTCATAGAGAGGTGACTGCTTTCTCTCATAGTTCAGATAGTAGCCTTTACAAGTTACCCTTAACTCCATTAGAAGCTTTGGATATTGTTATGCTGATCAAAAGGGAAATCTGGATCTGTTTATGGAAAAATGCAAAAGATAAAATCACCACAAGGATCAGATATTGAAAAGTGACAGCGCCTGCAAGACAATTCGATCTCCCTGTTTGTGCAAATATTCCAGAGGAGATCTCTAAGATGGGGCTGAAGCCAATGCTCTGTCCAGCCAGATTGTAGATTCACATTTGTGAGGTTTTTCCACTAGAGTAGAAGCCATGTGACTAATGTTTTTCTAAGCTCCGATATAAATCCCCTAAGTATGATCCTTACAAGCTTAACTTCCGATAAGTCTGAAGATCTAATCAAAACATCCCTCAAAGCCATTGTTGCGGTTTGGAGTCAGTTGTAAACAAGGTGTGGCCATGCTTAATTTTTATGCATTCCCATCATTTCACTCTCAAGATCCAATGATCCCAAGTGGATCCTTACGTTTCAGAACCCCGGCCTCAATATGACTAGATATATCCATCTTCATGATCATGGTCTAGAACTACAGAACAGTCTCCATTTATTTTCATGCAGAACATTGGATCATTAAATACATTTTTTCACTACCAACACAATTAAGGCCACAAGAAAGATAAGGACGAAGAATTAAAGATGACCACGTTTCAAACACAAAATTTCAAAAATTCAAACAAAAATTGCTCAAAGAAACATCTCACACAATCTCCAAGAATCTCTATTACAATGCTCAAAGATCATAAAGTACAATTCTGTTTAAGGCTGTATAAAACAGCTCAAGCAATGCTAAAGCTGAAGCTGCTATTATTCTAAGCAATTTCCTGCAAAACTTGAACTTATAAAAACCCCTTTTCATCACAAAATAGACTCCTACAAAATCATTTTAAAACCATATTCTACAAAATAGAACATTCCCAAGTTTGCACGTAAGTGTAATGCTTGGTGAACTCACATAATTTCCATCTACCTCCCACTAGATCTCCTCTTATTCAAAATGGGACACTCCCAAGTTTACATATAATAGTGTCATATCTTGGTAAACTCACATAATGCACACCTACCACCCACCAGATCTCTTCTTCAAAATGGGAAATTCCCAAGTTTGAATGAAAGTGTTATGTCTCGGTACACTCGCATAATGTCCACCTACCACCCACTAGATCTCACGACCTCAGATTGCAAGTAGGTCCCTAACATATTATCAAAGTCCAAGGGGCAATAACGAAGCAAGTATAATTGAGAAAATAATAGAAACATGCAAGGCGAGAGAATCATTTGCAAACTAGAAACTCCCCACATTTGCTTTGAACGCCTCCCAACCATTGAAGAAGAAGGCTACTAAATCAGCTAATCAAAACCTAAATTATGAGACAAAATGGATGCCAATTCGACGTCCCCTTGTTCAACTTCACCTTCAATCCTTCACTTTTATCACCCTTAATAAATAAACATTACCTAGAAATCCTCGGTAAAAAAGAGAAAAATTGATCAATAACATGACCCAAACCCACCAATCAGTGGTTGCAACAATGAAAACCTTACAATTTTCTCTGGGGCACCTGTCAAAATCTTAAGCAACTAAACAAAATGGGCGCATAGCGTTGGAAGAAATTAATATACACAGGTTCCTCTTTTTTTCTTTTTTTCTTTTTTGGAATGGTAATTGGTAACACCCTTTTTTTTTATTCCCCATATAAACATTGAACAAGATTTTAAAACTTTTAACAAATGAATGGATTTGATCACTTGTACCAGAGATAAAATTAAAAGAAGAAGAACCCACAGAATTCAAGCAAATCAGAAGCATAGTCCCTTCTTCTTCACATAAAACCATATATTGATCCATAAAAACAACTAATCATTAGACTAGAGCAGTCATACTGTAAAACATTTAAGATCCATGAGAGAGAGAAAGACAGGACGAACCCCATTTGCAGCTCTCTTTGTATCTCTCTTGGACACAACACCGATGCAGATTAGCCCATTGTCAACTACAGGAAGCCCTGATACCACTCCAAAGTGATGATCGATCTCCTCCAACGTCTGATCTTCAGTCGCAGTGCGAATCAGGGTCGACATAATATCTCCCAAAACAGCAGATGGGTTCATCTGATCATCATAACACCAATGATTTATATAACCAAAACACATACAAACATCCATACAATACTTGAAAAAAAAAAAAAAAAAACTTTCTCAAAAAGACAAGAATTGAAGAGAGAGAGAAATGAGAAAGAGACCTTCTCTTTGAAAACTTCAGGCTCCAAATGAGCGCGCAAGTCGTCGTAGGTGAGGAGAGAGAAGTTGTCGGGCCATTCTCCAGAGATGATTCCCTCTGCGTTCTCGTCCAGATCCACGCGATCTACAGACGCATGGACACGTAGCCTTCTCATCTTTTCGTTACTTATTGAGGAGCTGTTGGGAGAGAAAAGAAGGCTGCTGCTATTGTTGTTGATGCTGATGCAGCTGCTGCTGCTGAATGGTTTGGTGGGTGTTTTTGGAGTGGATGGTGGTGAAGAGAGGAATTGAAAGCTTGCAATGGAACCGCACGCCATGCTTCTTGTCTTTGCTGTTGAATCTAGCTGAAGAGGGGATCAAAGAAACCAATGACCGTAGTCACCCTTGTAAGAGTATAAAGAGACTTTCTAGTGGCTTCTATGAAAGATGGGAGTGAGTGATTGGAGCAGGTGGCAAAAATGATCCACGTGGGAGGTGGATGGGGATTGGATTAGTGAAGATAAAGATTCTCTCTCTCTCATCCACTTTGATTTTTCTTCGTTCCAATTCCAATAATGCGTAGACTTGAACGTTGTATGGAGTCTGGGTTTGGAGTTAGCTTGGGGGTGTGTGTGTGTGGATAAGGCCGGAGTGGGGTCACTAATAGATAGTTCGAGGTGACTTCTTCAATATGTTCTATTTTCTCAAATTGGTTCAAGTAAGATTTTTTTAAGGAAACGCGAGAATTGAGATAATGATTCTGAACTGTTTAGATTATAAAGATGATTGCAATGAACTGAAACTCGATGATCATTTTAAAGACAAAATCTAAATTTTTTACTAGAGAGGAAGGTGGAGTTTGACCCTCCTCTACGGCCATTTTGGATTTTGAAGGCATAACAAGACCATGTAAATTTGTAGAGTGAGAGAATTCCGTGGAAGAGATGTAAATTATTATAATTTCGGTTCACTATAGCTTACTTTTGGGTCATTTATGTAATGCTTTTTTATATTTGAAAGAGAAAAGAAATGAACCAACTTTCTTGGAGGATAAGATTTTGGTTTTATATGGGAGATAGGAAATGCAAGATTCCTCCATCTTGGGAAAAATGATAATCCACAGGGCACAAAATCCTTTTGTTGCATATACACACACTCAGAGAAGCAAAACTCAAATTGCACACCAATCTTAACCCCACTTGGAGAAGCCATGATGATGATGAGAGAAGGCTTCCATGTTGATAATATGGCCACAGCTACCATTCAAAAAAAATATATGGCCACAGGCCACAAATCATGGGTTTATTGAAGCTCAGCTGCGGCAGAAGTTTTTAGATATGGAATTGGGTCAGGTTGAGTTGGAGTGAGGCTGTCCTCTTAGATTAAGTTTAGACCCGATGACAATTCATTAATGGGAGTTTTGAAATGTTATAGTGCCAAGAATTAGGCCTGACATCCCGCAAGGGGCTGCCAATCTCCAACTTGCACATAGTTATGTGAGCTCAAATCTACTTATTGCCCGCAACCCTCAATTCTCTTTTATTTTCCTTTCTTTGTTAGACTGCCTTTCTTTTTTCTATGACCTTCTATTGGAACAAATTAGAGTTTTATCGTTTCAAAAACCTCACACACTCATACACACACATTATATATGGGGAGCACTACACAGCACCCGGGTGTTTTTTAGAAAAAAATGTCCCTCCTAGTTTGCCCCATTGGGATGCATGATGACAATTTAAGTCAATTGGATGGAAAGATCCATATGAGGCCTGCCTACATGCAAAATCTAGTGCCCTTAAGTTCATCCTAACCTTTTGATCCTTGGCCATTAAATTTAATGGTTTAGAGGCATTATTTTACTATGATTTCAACCCAACGGTGAGAAAAAGTTGGATGAATGTCAAACTTGGACTCGTGACTATTCATTGGAGGATAGTGTGTGTGAAAAGACTTGATTGATACAACATGGGCCCTATGACAAAACAAAAAAAAAAAAGGGGGGGGGGGGGGGGGGGAGGTTTAAAAAGGGGCATTTTTAAAGTGGGGCGTTTTTGAGAATTTTCCTATATATATGGGGCCCATCTAGGGACCCACATGGGGATGGGGATGAGGGGATTTCAAAGACTCCCTGTGATCTCCCTCTCTGCGAAAAAATAGCCCTAACCGTGATTTCTATCAACTCTATATGGGCCCAAAAGTTTAATAATCAATAGTCCATTCGGATCAATACATAGTCGATCCAATAGTTCAGTAAATTCGGATCTGACCGAAAGTTGGGGGACATGTGCAATTTAGGGGGGTTATGTGTTTGGTCCATTTGGATGGACCAAAGGTGGCCCCCACAAGCATGAGCTTACGAAATTTTATCTTAGACTCGAGCTTAGGAGGGCCTTGCTATATATATATATATAAACACTGTCTTAAAACAATGTCGTCATATTCATTTTGAATCAATTTGTCTTTTAATATAAGCGGCCTTTGGCTAATTGATGTGTGGAGATCTGACAGTTACGGTGTTTATTCTATTCTATGCAAGTGTGTGATAATATCCACACTGGTGCTTTCTACTTTTGGTGTGATCTTGGCCACTCAAAATGCTGATTTTTTTTTTAAGTCAATCAAATCGGTCCCTTGATTTGGAGTTGTAGCCCCTATTCTCGAGCTATAACCTCAACAGATGCTTAGTGTTGAAATTGATTCTTCTCAAGACAAAGGTCAGTGGAAGTTCAGTTATATTCTCAATGCGACTAGATCCCTTCATTGCCCTATCTAAATGATGTTTCATCATATATTTAGATCTGCATATGATGTTACGGATTTATTGGCAACACAATGGGCAGACAGAGCTAACCCTTTTGTTGGTCTTTTGGTTGAATTTTGGTTTTTATTGCATTTGGTTTTTCTGGTGTATGCCTTTTATACTGCATCTTTGTACTGTTTCTCATTAATGTAGTTTCTTGGATCAATAGAAAAGAAACATATATGTAGACTTGATTTGGCAAAGCAAGTTTTGTGCAGTAGACTTCTTGCATGACACCATTTCTCTACCAATATAAGTACAATGAACTTCCATTGTCGGCCTGTCAAATGGGACAACAAACACCGGGCACACGAAACACCAAAGTAATGCTCACATAGTGTTTGTGATAACAAATGACGGGCCATCAAATGAGAGGTTCTCTTTAAGGCAGTCCAATGCATGGGTTAACGCTGCCAAAGAGACTATGGAATAAGGGACCAGCTGAAGAGGGGCCATTGAATAAGGGACAGTGTTAATCCTTCTATATGGATCACTAATCAAAAGATAAAAGCATTGTGAGATCTTTCATCTGCCCTTATATTATTCTTAAACCTTGTGAGATGCCCTTTACTAACTTCAAATTGGGGATCCATCATTAGTTATCCTCTAGTGTACAACCTTTTTTATGTGTCACTGTTACATATTTCCATTGGGAATATGATGTGTTTCTCTTCTCCAATTTTCTCTTCTCCAATTGTATTGGATTTTTGAAAAATACATTTAAAAAATCGACCGGACGACAGCCTTTCTTGCCGGATGTCCTGAATTGAAACCCACTTGGAAAACTTATGGCTCACTTTGAAATCTTAATCTAATTTTGTCCTGTTTTGAAATCTGAGAAAAATTTAGACACTATTTTGTAATTTTCCCTTTATTTTAAAGACAGAGAAATTTTCTTTTAAGCAGCACTTCCCGAATAGTTATCTCTTACGCTTTTTTTTTTAGTAAAGATTGTCTTTTATGCTTTGGATATAATAAATGAAATTTACGAATGTGAGCTTATATATGTAAAACTTGCCTGTGCGAAACACATTATCATGTTTGGGAGCACCATTTTCACAAATAAGATTGAATGGTTCGATTATATTTTAAATGTATTCATTATTTGAGATTCTTGAATACTTAAAACATGAAACTAAATATTTTAGAGTTTAGTGGCTCAATGTAAAATTTTAATGCTTGGACTTAACATGTCAGGGCTCAAATGAATTGCAAAATATGAAAGACGATGAAACTCCTAGAAATTGTATAGTCAAACATGAAAATCTGATCTCGTTCTTTCTACGAAAAAAATCATGACCTAGTAATATAAAAAAGAAACACTTGAAATTGGATAGTCGAACATGAGCAGCACTTGGAAGAACTTGAGGTGTAAAAGAATCACCAAAGGAGAATGTGGGAGAGAGCATATGTCAGAATGATAAAGAGGAGAAACAAAAAGGGAGCATGTGGTTGTCTACTTGAGTTAAAAAGAGTTGGGCTCCACAATGGACCTACCTATTGAAATCCCAAAGTGCTCAAAATAAATGCCCTTTTAATCTAGAGTGTATCCCTGAATCTTAATCCAATAAGATTTGTCTGTGCATTTTAGATATTCAAGCTCAATTTAGATACCTAAGGCCCATGCATAAACCAAAGCTCAACATTTCAAATTTTAGAGGTGGCTCCACTGATAAATTTATAGGAGTGATACATGGGGCAATTTAGATGTTAAAGGTTAACCAACTTGTAATACATGAGCCTTGATGGTAAATTCTAGCAGTTCGTGATATCTCAATATTGGTTACAAGTGGGCTTGGTTTAGTCCCTTTCCCCTGCTAAAATCGGGTTGGCATTTGACATGGAATAACTTCGAAGATGAGCCAACTTTATATCTACTATTTACTGATGGAGATTTTCACCTACAAGCAGATCCAATATGTGCATATATGGTTGAGCTCGTAGGGCCCACTTAGATGATTTTGTACTGTTGGGTTAGGATAGATGGAAATATGACTTTATAGATAAGGGCCATGTTAAAAATCAGTTTTATCAAATTATTCTGGCCATTGATTTACCTTAGCTCTCATAAATGAGTCCTTCCTAAGAGAGAACCTCCTATTAGATCGGGTACCAAATTAAGAGTTTTCTTCTTTTTTTTTTGGATTTTGACCGAGCAAGATATAGAAGACCATGAATTCCTCGAAATGATTTTGACCAAGAATATATCCCAAATATGGGTATTGTACACAGGTTCCCCAATTCTATCCCTTTTGTACAATATCAACATATCGCACAAACTAAAGGTGAAAATAAAAGCGGATCACTTTTCCTCTAATTTTTTTGGTACCCGAGCCTAAGTGGTTGAGAGCATGGGACCCAAGAATCCTCAAAGTGGGAAGAGTGACATACCCAAGGTTGAATCCCGGGTGGCATGGTGACACACAGGGTTGCCAACCAAATAAGCAGCCCTCAGTTACCAAGAGCGGTTAATGATGAGAAATGTTCTCTCTTATGAGTACATGAGTAATGTGATATCATCAGCTTATTTGTCAATCTTGATAGTTGCCAGGGAGTGCCTTTAATTTAGGTGTTGTCCTTGAGCTGGGCCTAAGTTGCTTCAGGTAAGGGTTCTCAAGTAGTTAGGCCACCACACCACACTAATTAAAATCTCATTTACAACCATTCATTCCTGCTTTTGATAATGGAAAGGGTGTCCCAACCATAAGCTTACCCAGTTTATCGAGAACAACAATCTATGGCCGGGCCAGAGATTGTCCAAGCCCACCCCCATTTAGGTATTGGTCCTAAGATTCAGTCATGTCCAGTCTATGGGCCCAAAGGACCTGACCTGAAAACTCCCTACATGGGCCCTTTTTCATAGACCCGAGTATCCGTATAGGCGTATAGCCTAGCACGCAGTATTTTTAATGTCAAATAATATATTACATAGAAAGTATATGATTATATAGCATTTGCAATAGATAGATTACTAATTATATATTAGAACTTCTATAATGTTAAATATGCTCCTGCTCTGAGTTGTGGGTCAAGTGCAGTCAGGTCCACCAAAGTTGGGTCTTAGACAAAATAAACTAAAATAATTGCATCAACACCAAGTGCTCAAAATTATATATATATATATATATATTCAAAGATAGAAAATAATAAGTATCAAAACTTGACATAAATCCTATCACAATATATATGTATATATATATTTGAAGTATGTACACATGAATAGAATTTGTTAAGAAAAAAAATATTAATACCAGCTAACAGTTCAGGCTCATGTTTGAAATAAAAAAATCTTGGGAATTCAAAACCTACCAATACTAATTTGTGCACAAAAATTATAAAAAATTTAAAAATAATCTATTTGGACTGATGGGTCCAAATTTTAAGAATTAAAATAAAAGTTAATATCTCGTACATTGAATTGGTTGCTATTTAATTCATTCTCTTCACTCTATTTTGGCTTCTTCATTGAAAATATTAGAAAATGAGGTTTGTGTTTCAAGAGTTCACAAGAAAATCTTCTCCATTTGCTCTTATGAGTTATAAAATCTTTATTATCAAGAGTAGGGAGCAAATAGGTTGGGTTCAGCTCGGGTATATAGTGGACCAAACTAACTCAAATTTCATATAAAAAAAAACACCCATTCAGGGGCCAAATGTTGAATATATAATGAAGAGGTTACAGATGAAGGCTTCTACTATCCGCTTTGCACTTGGTTTTTGTGCATGTTATGTAAAATTTATATTTATGATACTTTGAATATATGAGCCATTTTGGGCATCGAAAATTTGGAATGGACCTGACTAAGCGACTAAGCGTAAACCCAATTATCACTTGGGTTCAGAAAAAAGGTTTTTATTGAAATCTTTCGGGTCTAGTTCTTTGGTGTAACCAAATGACCGAAAGTCCATTGATATCCCTGGTCATCATAAATGTGCAGAACTGAGCCAAACTTAAGCGTTGAACGGTTTAGATTACATATAAAAAGTTATGTGTCTCAAATTCTATGAATTTTAAGACATGAAATTAACCCATTTGGTGTTTAATGAGCCAATAAAAATTCTGAAGGAGTGGAATTAAAGTTTTGGGGGCCATAGGACTTAGGAGTTGCATAAAACTAAAAATGAACAGGGATTTTGAAACTAGGACTTAGGAGTTGCATAAAACTAAAAATGAACATGAATTTTGAAACTCCACATGTGACCTGTCTGCTATATATTATAGTGGCGCTCTTCTAGCTCGGAATCTTTGAATTTTTGTGGGCTTCTCCATTTCATCAGAGAGAATGAGAGTGTCTTCTCTGATAACAAAAGGAAACACAAAAAATTGGAGTCGCCAAACATGAAGAGCGTAGAACTTTAAAGAACTCGCAAGAGGAGAAAAAAAGAAAAAGTTTAAATAAGGCCTTAAGTTTTTGCCTTATTTTAAAAAATAATACAAGTTTCAAAACTTTTCAAATTAGGACCTAAGTTTTCACTTAGGGACAATTAGCCATTTAAAGTTATTTTCCATCTACCGTTTTTTTTTTTTTTTTTTTTTTAAACACTCAAGTTACCCTTCATTTAAAACCATGGTATCCTGTCTACATGGTTTGTCCGCACTTGGGGCAATTAGTTCAGTCATTTGTCCTATCTTCTAGGCTTTTGAAATACCCTAGTGCTCACCTTCAGGCATTGAAAATAAATACATTCCTAAATTTTACTTCAATAGGATTATAGAAGTTGTTTTGCATTTTGAATATTTGGGCCCAATGTGAGTATCTAAGGTTGGCTCAAGATAGATCGGAAATGAAGAAACATAATTCGTGTAGTCAACCCCAACCTAATTGAGACAAGACTTGATGATGATGAACTTGAGTATCTAAAGCCCAAGCCTAAGCTCATTCCAAATCTTAGTTGGATTTTCAAAACCTGAGCTCACATTGCATTTTCAAGAAGGCGACACATGGGGAGCTTCAAGTTATTTTTAAGATGGGCAGTTCTCAATCATGGTAGTTTGCTTGGTTATTTGGATATTTAAAAATAGTATAAAAATAAATTCTTCATTAAGTTTATAGGTAAAAATAGCAAGTTACTTATTATTTATAGAAATAAGTGGCTTATGTTGGAGACGGGTTCGGCACTCAATCTCTTTGGGTTCAAGATGAATACGTGTTTTATAAAAGCATTAGATTTGTTGAGGTTTTTGACGAACTAGTCTTTCTTAAATTTGATTTTATCACTTTTAAAGTCAGAATTAAGATATTGTCATCAATATATTTTTTTTTAAACTTCTTTCCCCTAGTAATATTACAGAGAACCTAAGAAAAACTTTTAGGACAAAATATCACAGAGAACCTAGTAATATTCCCGTGTTTGTGTCGCCGTCGCCTCCCGCAAAACGAAACCCCTGCCCAAGACAGGGGTGGATGTCATATTGGAGAGGCAGAGGCAGGCTTTTGCATGCTTCCCATCATTGTTTGCAGATGAAGAACCGCTTCGATTTCTTCCATTTCTCGCTCGAGAACGGCCATCGCTGCTGCAGTGAAAAAGGGAGCTAATGGTATTACCACTTCTCCAGCCACTTTGTTTTCCTACCCATTTCCCGTTTCTATGAATTGTTGTTCTAGTACTGCAAAGGAATTGAATCCTGACAACGCATCCAGCCGAACCCAGTTCTTAAATTTTGTGAAAAATCAGTGTAAACCAGAGAAGTTGAAGCTTCATGATGCATTGGGTTGGTTCGATCGTATGGTTCTCATGAAACCCTTGCCCCCAGCTGTTTTTTTCAATCATCTGTTGGGGGCTCTTACCAAAATCAAACATCATTCCACTGTTGTTGCTTTTTATATGAGGATGAAATCGGCTGGGATTGCACCCAACTTGTTTACTCTTAACATTCTGCTCAACTGTTACTGCCGATTGAAGAGAGTTGATCTGGGGTTCTCCATTTTAGGAGATATCCTTAAACGGGGCGTCAAACTTGATGTTGTCACTTATGGTACCATCATAGATGGGCTTTGCAAGAGTGGGAAGGTGGATGCTGCTCTTGAGATGCTCAAGGCTATGGAAAAGGCCAGATGCAAACCAAGCAACGTTGCATATAATACCATCATAGATGGGCTTTGCAAAGAAGGGTTGATGGATGAGGCCATAGACCTCTTGTTGGAAATGGTGGAGAAGGGGTATGGACCTGACATAGTTACATACAGTACCATCATCAATGGGCTTTGCAAAGAGGGGTTGATGAAAGAGGCCATAGACCTCTTTTCAGAAATGGTGGAGAAGGGGTGTGGACCTGACATAGTTACATACAATACCATCATCAATGGGCTTTGCAAAGAGGGGTTGATGAAAGAGGCCATAGACCTCTTATCGGAAATGGTGGAGAAGGGGTGTGGACCTGACATAGTTACATACAATACCATCATCAATGGGCTTTGCAAAGAGGGGTTGATGAAAGAGGCCATAGACCTCTTTTCGGAAATGGTGGAGAAGGGGTGTGGACCTGACATAGTTACATACACTACGATCATCAATGGGCTTTGCAAAGAGGGGTTGATGAAAGAGGCCATAGACCTCTTTTCGGAAATGGTGGAGAAGGGGTGTGGACCTGACATAGTTACATACAATACCATCATCAATGGGCTTTGCAAAGAGGGGTTGATGAAAGAGGCCATAGACCTCTTTTCGGAAATGGTGGAGAAGGGGTGTGGACCTGACATAGTTACATACACTACCATCATCAATGGGCTTTGCAAAGAGGGGTTGATGAAAGAGGCCATAGACCTCTTTTCGGAAATGGTGGAGAAGGGGTGTGGACCTGACATAGTTACATACACTACCATCATCAATGGGCTTTGCAAAGAGGGGTTGATGAAAGAGGCCATAGACCTCTTTTCGGAAATGGTGGAGAAGGGGTGTGGACCTGACATAGTTACATACAATACCATCATTAATGGGCTTTGCAAGACTGGAAATGTGAGTGCTGCGCTCCATTTGTTTAGGAAGATGGAGAGGGGAAAATGTAGGCTTAATACTTGTACGTACAACACTATCATCGATGGTCAGTGCAAAGAACGCTTTTTGGATGATGCCCAAGCACTCTTTTCAGAAATGGTTGGTAATAGTACTTCACCAAATGTTGTTACTTATACCACTTTAATTCATGGACTTAGCTGTATGGGTCGGTGGGAAGAATGTTTAAGATTATTCAATGAAATGATAAGTAGGGATATATCTCCGAACGCCTTTACAATCAACATCATAATGAATGTAAAGAGGAGATTGTGGGAAAAGCATGCGAATTATTTGACTTGATGATTCAAAGATGCGAGAAGCTTAATGCTATTCCTTATACTACATTGATGGATGGTTATTGTTTGCACGAGAAAATGGATGTTGCAATGAAAGTCTTCAAGTCTATGGTGGCTGATGGCATTGAGCATGATGTGCACCCCTACAATGTCTTGATTAATGGGTTTTGTAAAAGTATGAGAATAGATGAAGTCATAATGCTCTTCCATGAGATGCGTCATAAGGGATTGGTCCCTAATATTATTACGTACAACACTCTTTTGGGCTGTTTGCTTGGTGCACACAGTGTTCGGGCAGCACTAACTCTGGCAAATGAGATGGAAACTTCTGGCCAAAGTCCTGACCGAATTACATACATTACATTGTTGGATGGACTTTGCAAAAGAAATTGTATTGCAGAGGCAATGAATGTATTTCAAGCTATGGTTAACTCTAACTTCCAGCCATGTATCAAAACTTATAGTATCCTCATTGATGGTTTGTGCAAAGATAGGAAAATTGAAATGGCAAAAAAGCTATTTCAAGGCATATCTGACAATGGTTTGGTGCCTAATGTGATTACATATACTGTAATGATCAATGGACTTTGCAAAGAAGGTTTGATGGAGGAGGCTAATGAGCTATTCTGTCAAATGAAGGAAAATGGTTGCTTACCTAACACTTTCACATTCAATGCAATTCTTCGTGGTTTTTGTGAAATTAATGAGATGCGAAAGGCATTGGAAATTCTCCATACAATGGCTAAGAGAGATGTTTTTCCAGATGCAAGACACCATGTCTATTGTAATTAACTTGTTCTCGAAGGACGAGCAATATAAAAAATATGTTGATTGTATTCCTACTTTCACTACAACAATTTGCATTTTTACCGGCGTTTTTTGCTGGCGCAACCAATAAACGCCGGGGAAAGTATGACCTTTGCCGGCGAAAAAGTTTCTTTCGCCGGGAAAAGCAAGGGTTTTCCCGGCGAGAAATTATTGCCGGCAAAGGTTTGATTTTTCCCGGCGATTTTCCTTTTTCGCCGGCAAAGGTTATGTTTTCCCCGGCATTTTATTTATTTCGCCGGCAAAGGTTGATTTTTTCCGGCGATTTATCTTTTTCGCCGGCAATTATTATAATTTTCCCGGCGTCTTATTTATTTCGCCGGCAAAAGGTAAATTATTTTCCCCAGCAAATATCACCGCCAAAAAATCGCGCCTCTATTTTTCTTTTGACTAATGCCCAAACCCCTTCCGCGCCCAGTTATTTTCCCTTTGTAATTCCCCTGCATCCATCTCCCATCGCAGCAGAGCAGCCATCGCCATCACTCTCTCCTGCGCAGAACTCGAACTCCCTCTCGGTTCCCATCTCATTCCCCTCCCCTCCATCACGCTTCTCCCCTCATCTATCCATCGCAGCAACGAATCATCCTCCCCGCTCTCTGGCCATCTCCCAGCAATCCCCACTCAGCCAGCCATCACCCTCTCCCTCACGCATTTTCTCTCATCACCCCCGTCCATCCCAGAACGCCCCTCAGTCATCCCTCCATCATCTCACGCCCATCTTCTTCCAGCGCAGACCCACACCTCTCCCAGACGCGGACCACCATCTCCATCTCACTACGTTAAAATACTACACGTTTGGCGTCTTTTAGCAACAACTACTGTCGTGGTTTGTTTTGGCCACATCTTGTATTTAATAACCACAATCTAAAGCTGTGGTATTCCCTGACCTAAAATCTCACTCCATATCCAACGAATCCCGCCCCTTTCTCTGGTTTTTTTTTCTCACCCGCGCGCGCCTTGCATTATTTCCTTCTCCCTCTCTTCTCTCTCTCCTCACTTCTTCCGAGCACTAAATCAGGGGTTCCGGTTAGATCCTCTCTCCGCCAAAGGTGAACCACACTGCTCATCGCCAGAGAAGACAGTAGCAAGAGGTGTGAAATTGCTAGAACTCTTTTTTATTAGTCTCAAATGAAATCCCTAGATCTCTTTTTATGCATTTCTGTGATTTGGGTCATCGTTGTTTTTCTGTTTATGTTATGGGTTTTCTCTCATGGCAGCATTGCTCATGCTATAGATTTTTACAATGTCATGTGAAATAGATAGATGGGGTTGTGTATGTGTTTTGGTCCCTTGTTTTCTAATATGGGTCGTTGGGGAGGTGGGACTTTTCTGGCATTGTTGCATTGGAAAGTTGATGAAGTGAGAGCTGAACTGGGAAGGTCTGAATTTATGGAGATATTCTCAATTGAAGCACTTTCTACTCTTCTTTCCCGTTCTTATATTTTTTTGCCCCTCAATTTTTTTTCAGATTTTGAATCTTTTGTGCAGGTCACGAGGTTTTCTTGCATTGGAGCATTGGAAAGTTAATGAAGGGAGATCTGGACTGGGTCATCTTTGGAGGGGCTAAAATCTTAGAATTGACAGAAATATGCCGAGTTGAAGCAGAGAGCACAGATGTTCAGGGGCGCGATTTGGAGGGTGGAGAAGAACAAGATCAAACTAGTATTCAAATTGCAATTCAGGGCAACACATGCATACTACTGTTATATAAGCATTTTCATTTTGAAATTCGACAAATGGGTCTGGTATTTTCATTGTCTTTTACATACTCTGTAATTAAATTTGCAGTTTTAAGCTGTACAATTATGACTAGTAGTGCATGTCTTGTTCTCTCTTAGGTTTCAACAAAGTAAGCGCAAACTCACCTTTTTTTCTTGTTATTATCTTATAGGATTTGGGTCAGTCTAGATTTTCTTTTTTCTTTTTTTTTTTTGTTGTTTTTGAATGAAATTTTTTGTACTGCATGGATAATGTTGGCTCTAGCTGAGAGTTTAACTAAAAGTTGAGATTTTTCGCAATGTAATTGGTTCATGAAAGATCTGCAGTGGTCTAATTTTCTAGTGGAACTGATTTTTTTATTTCTGTTATCAAACCCAAATTATTGTTGTGTTATTTCTCTTATCAAACCCAAGTTTTCTAGGGATACATTGATAGTGGCTCTAGTTCCTCTCAAAGTGGGAAAGCCGACGGTGAAATTGGAAAAAGCTGCAATTCACGATGAATCCTGCTGATGGAAGAACCCAATCTATGAAACAATGAAATTAATCCGAGAGCCTAAAAATGGGAAGATAAATGACAAAATCTACCAATTTTTTGTTTCCACTGTATGATGTTACCATCCTTTTCCTTTTTATTTATGCGGTCAATATCATGTTTATTGTGTGTTAACTTTGTGGGGCTTTCCAGGGGTCATCAAAAACTTGTTTTCATGGAGAGGCTACAATTAATTTTGCAGATTATGCTGAGACGATCAAACCTTTGTCTCTTTCGCTGCCCTTTAAGGCTGCAAATTCCGGGGCTATTTTGCATGTAAGTGTTTTCAATTTAAGAATACATAAAAATGCCAGGTTTACATGCTTCTCAAGAAGATTTCCTTCTGCTGTTCTGTGTCATAAAAGTTGGCATGTAAGTGCTTGTTCCCTTTTACTTGTTGAGAGAGAGAGAGAGAGAGAGAGAGAGAGAGAGAGAGAGAGAGAGAGAGAGAGAGAGAGAGAGAGAGAGAGAGAGAGAGAGAGGAGTAAAGATCAATGGTGAAAGCATATTAAGAAAGTTGGCATTTGTCAAATCATTAGTCTAAGGATTAGTAACAGGCAAATGAGCCTCCAATTAGGTATGTGCCAATTCACAGATTTGAAGTGGGGAACATTGATTTTAGGTGGCCCCTCAAAGCAGGTTCTCACAAGTGCGCTGATTCTCATGTGAAAAATTCTGATGTGTTGTGTCTCTTGACACTGCAATTAGTGATGATTTCTACATGAGTCTTATTCCATTGGGTTTTTGTTTTTTCCTTTTTTCCTTTTTTTTTTTTTTTTGAGTGTAGGGGTTGCAGGATCTCAAGAAGATTTCCTTAAAGCATAACCCAAATGGGAGGTTTGTTGTTGTTTGTGGAGATGGAGAATACATCATATATACAGCATTGGCATGGAGAAATAGATCTTTTGGTTCTGCACTGGAGTTTGTTTCGTCATCCGATGGAGAATGTGCAGTAAGAGAAAGTACATCAAGGATCAAGATCTTTAGCAAAACTTTCCAGGTCTGGGTCCTATCATTATAACTTATAATTGATAATGGTTCATTGGCTAGCTATTTGCCATCTGATTTATTTGTTTACGATTTTTAAGTATACCTGCTCATACCGTCTTTCTTGTTATTCATCTAAACCTCGCATGACGGTCAATGATTTTCTGAATGAGATGGAACCCAGAGTTCAGCTGTATAGGGGCTGAGAAATATTCTGAAAGATAGTATCAAATCTACTTTGGAAACTATATAATAATTATGTCTTGTAAATGGCACCCTGATTTCACCTTATTATTGTTGTAGTACAATTTCTTGTGTATGGATTTATTCTGATTCTGTATTGTGGTCTTGGAGCGAAGCGATCTAGAGAACCCTCTTATTCATTATGATTCTAGTTTTTAAATAACTACTTGGTCTAGGCACATGTTCTCTGTTGTGCTATGGTGAATGTATCTTAAGTTATCTTAAGTTTTTGTTTAAGTAAAGCCACGTATGCTTCGGAGTTGATTCCTATTCAAAACTTGTCCTTGCAGCCTAATTTGCTGGTTGTTGATGTGCAGCCTAATTTGCTGCTTGTCAATGTGGAAAAGTTTGTTTAAAAAAAAACATGTAATTAATCTATTGGAAAGTGGGAGTGACTTCTTGGGTACTTATTGAGGATTGTAAAACTCTTATGGATTTAAAAAAAAAATCCTTTTATATTAATTATACAAAGAACCTACTAACTGTATGCAACACAGCAGCTCCTTCCATAAAAGCATCTATATTTTTGGTTTCATACTTTTTTCACAATGTTTAAATTTGGATGTGCCCATTGTATTCATAGGTTGAGAAAGAGATTCTCAATAACAGGTATCTGACAAGATTGGTCATGAGGCATTTTATCCCTGTCATGTCTATTGACTTAGACATGCATGTCTTGTGTTTTGTACATGCATTAATTAATTCGAGACCGGTAGGATGAGTGCCCTACTGCATAGATATATTCTCCATGCAGCTTAACCTGCCCTTTTATTCTGAGATTTTAATATTACAATAGATAAATAGTAGTTCATGCAAGTATAGACAAAGGAAAACCACCAATACAACTAACAGTAATCCTACATCAACAGTTTAATATATTAACATGAATGTAATGCTACTAACAGTCTATGTTCTATACAAAGTACAAATGGCTTCACTCATTTGGGTAAGGCTTTGGCTTTCAACGATTATGCAAATCATCATATGTATGCATGTCATGTACATGGCTCTCTTTCCATTTGAATTTTTTCTTTTTTTCTTTGGTCTGTTGGGTAGGTTTAATGAATATAGTTTTTGTGCATGACTTTTTTTTTCAGCCAATAAATTTGTGCAAGAATTTAAGTAGCTGAAACTTGTAATTGATGGAAGAACCATAACTCTTAACTGTAAGTCCAAAATTGGAGTATTCTTGCTACATTGTTGTCAGCTATACTTCACCATGTGCATGCTTAGGGCTCTAAATTTGTCAAGCATGGGTCAAGAAAAAACTGAAAGTAAAATTTGAAAAGGCAAGGCATCAAAACTTTGAGTAGTCCTGTCTGACCAGTTCAAAATCTGAGCCCCAAAATACTTTGGCCTGGCCAGTTAACAGACCCCACGAGCAATGTGTGTAATGCAAGTGCTGATGTAAGTGGTGAAATCTTCTAATATGTATTTGTGTGTCTGCCTATTCATGTATATTTGCATTTACAGGAGGTTTTTTTTTTTATTGATGTGTGTTTCAGATGGGGATGTCCTCCGAGAAAATTCCCATGGACGTATAATGCCAAGGAAACGTGTTATCTGTTAGAGGGCAAGGTGAAGGTTTATCCTGATGGACACAATGACTGCGTGGAGTTTGGGGCTGGTGATTTGGTTGAGTTTCCCAAAGGAATGAAGTGCACTTGGGATGTCTCAGAAGCTGTAGACAAGCACTATAACTTTGAGTAGTATGTCTCAAATCTCTCTTTTATGTATGCAGTAGTATAATCAGAAACATGGGACAACTTAAGAACTTTGACTTTGATGTTATCTACTGTTAGAGGAATTATCTAATAAAGATGTGAGGTTTGGAACGAACTTTCCATGATAAGTAGATGTATGCTATTTCTTGTCTCCAGAGTCCATGGTAATGCGCCTGATGATGTGGACTGCAAGCTTTAATAGAAGATTGCATATTTATGACCAAATGTTCTGGGATGAAAGTTCGGTAAAAACTTTATTCACAAATGGATAAAACCTCTCTATCATCCAGAATACGGGCCAATTTATTCACGGCGAGCGTGCAGGGGGCTCGACTCGTGCAGGAAAAAAATTATTATTTTTTTATAAAATATAAATGTTTTGCCGAAAATTTGAAAAACTAATTTACGTAAAATATAAATGTTTTGCCGGCGCAAAAAAACGCCGGCAAAAGTTTTTTAAAATTTTATTATTGACCTTTTCCCGGCGAAAAATAACGTCGAGAATTCTTTGCCGGCGCAAATAAACGCCGGCAAAAGTTGTTAAAAATTTCCGGGAACTCTTTGCTGGCGCAAAAAAAAGCCGGCAAAAGCTTAAAAAAAATTATTATTGAAAATATAAACCTCTTTACCAGCGAAAAAAACTCTTTTTCTGGCGAAAAATAACGCCGGCAATTCATAACTTTTTCCCGGCGCTACCTTATTTCGCCGGGAAAAGGTTTTAGTGGCGTAGTTTTCTTGGCGAATTGCCGGCGCAATAGAAATCGCCGGGAAATGTTTTTCCCGGCGATTTAGTGACCTTTGCCGGCGCTTTTTTAGCGCCGGCAAAAGTGAAAATTCTTGTAGTGAATTTTGTTAGAAATGTCTGAAAGTGATCTGATGCGAGTTGTGATTTCGGTGCCTTCTTTCATGCTTCTGATATGTCATGTTAAGATCTTGGTAGGGAGCAACACTCTACGGGGAACATCATGCTATAAAAGTTACTTTTCTTTCTAAAATAATTGTTCGGTTTTAAGTATGCTACCTTCACCACCTTATTTCTGACATGCTGGTCACGTTTCAGCACACTAGTAGATCTACAAATGGGGTGGCAGATTGTTTAGTTAAACAAGGTCTCAGATAGATCTTGTAATTTGAGTGCCTCTATTTTATAATTTGTAGCTTGTACATTTCTCTTGTACTGGCAATACTTTGAAAGTTGTTCTTCTGGTTGTTTTAGCTGTGTTGTAATTGTCTCTCTTTAATAAAATTTCTATGTTGCCGATAAAAAAAAATCCAATAGAAATGATACCTTTTTTCCCTTTGTGCTCCTAAGTAGAAGAAACTCTTATGATCTATTGATTGTGGCATTTACTTCCTACCCGTTTGCAGTGTGTTTGATATACTCAATACATGGAATTAATGTTGATCCTTTCTTTCTCTCTTTTTCTCTTATAGAATCTCGTTGATTTGTGTTTAAATAGAAAATGGTAGTTTTTGTTTAGTTTAATTGATTCATTCATATTTACTGATTTGGAAACCAAACACAAAGCCCTAATGATGATATCGGTTTGTGGTGCTGTCTTTAATTCTTTCCTTTTTCTTTTTTTCCCTTTTTTTATATTTGGAATCTTCTGTGTAAAACTCGAAACCTTTAGAGACCACACCTTGTATTTGAAACTGCCCCAAATTTGCCCGGTGTGCATTTGTGTGGGTTTAGCAGGTGCCAGCTTTGTTGAGTCAAAGACCTCAAGGATACCAAAAAAAAAAAAGGAAAAAAAACTCGGAACCTTTTGAGAAGAAAAAATAAGGTGGAGTACTTTACTTGGGTGTTTGGTAACATATATGCTCAAGAGATAAACGCGCGCGCACCAGAAAAAAAAAATCTAACCCGTATTCTATTCTAGAGTGACAAAATCCAAACTCTTCTGCAATCCATCATAAAAACGAATGATGGATGGTGTTATCAGGTTTTATGTTTAAAACTTGCACAGGTCTAAAGCAGGCACAATTATGATATGAACTACAAGGCAATCAACTATTAATTAGGTTACACCCAGCAAAAACCTCGGATTGATCCTGTGGATATGGTCAGGATTAATTTCATTTTAAGATAGCTTTAGAATTCGAAAGGATGTTAGATCCATGGAGATAGAAAAGTGTAGAAGGCCCAGTTGCACTAATATGGAGGGGTATTTTCGTCATGTGTAATTTTTTTAAAAAAAAAGGTGGGTGTGTTCAGCATTGTATGTGGGTGAGTATAGAATTCCCATCAAAGAAACCAATGACTGTAGTCACCCTTGTAAGAGTATAAAGAGACTTGAGAAATTCTATATGCACCACCATTTTTGATGAACACACCCACATTCAAAACTCACCACAGACATTTTAGGTTTAAAACATATTTGCTGAGCCCACCCACCAAAATAGCGAAACTGCCCACCAGACCTCGTCTTCTCCTTCTCCATTCCCTCGTCCTCGTTTTTCAAATTTGGCACGGCTAACAGAAGTTGAAAAAATCCGGCGTCTCCTGCTACATCTTCTCCTCCACTGCTCTCATCACGTTCTTCTTATTCTTCATCTTCTTCTTCTTGTTCAAACAAGGTAAGGTAATCTTCTTCACATTCGTTAAAGCTTTCCAATCATTTTCACCTTCTTTTTAGGTTGTAATGTATGTGTATTTAGATTGTATTTTCACCTATTTCGATTGTATGTGGATTCCCTAATGCATGATATGGATGGGTGTTTCGAACGCCAAATTTTCCCTTCCCATTTGTTTTCTTCTTCTGGTTCGCGTGGTGCTCGGCAAACCAGAAGTGTGCAGGTTAAGTTTGCGCGGCATATCGACACTGCGCATTTATTATATGCACGGCCAATGTTAGCCGTGCATTTCACATCTGCACGGCCAATGTTAGCCGTGCATATATTGTTTGCACGGTGTCGATATGCCGTGCAAATTACATATGCACGGCTAACATTGGCCGTGCAGATATGAGATTGCATATTAATAGTATGCCGTGCAGAACAAATTTACAATGTTAAATAACAATTTTTATTTTTTATTTTGAACAGATTAGAATATGCCTAGAAGACCTGCTCGTCGCGGTGGCAGCTCACTTTCGATAGGTGGACAGGCTAGTTCTTCTAGCGAGCCATCTAGAGTTAGGACGAAGATCGGTGTCACAAGACCGGCGCGTCGCCGAGGTGTGCATGCTAGTACTTCGACTGCCGGTCGTCAACGACCAACGGCATCTGAACGAAGACGTAAAATGCGACAGGATCCACTCCCAGATTCGTCAGAGGAGTCAGAGGATGATTCATCTGAGGAGGATTCATCAGAGCATGATTCCTCAGAGGAGGAGGAGGCACAGCCGTCCACTTCTGCTGCAGCGGCAGCAAAGGAGGATCATCCATCAGACCAGAATGAACAGCCATCCAGTCCTCCCCCAACGGCAGCAGGGGAGGGTCTTATCCCCGGCTGTCCGGCTGATTTATCGGTCCTCCCTAGTGTCAGGACGCACGTGGCCATACCCATATGGGACGGGGAGGTAATCTTGCATTTTTTAAATTTGTGAATTAATTGTTTTTTAAATAATATGTGTTGAAGTCTATAATAACATATATTAATGAATATTAAAACTTTTAATATGCAGGAACGTGAGCCGCTTAAGTGTATCAATCATTGGCGAGGGTTGAAGGATTGGTACATACCTCGGCCCGGGGATGGGGCCGATACCGAAGTTCCTCGGTTTCGTGCGATTATAGAAGAGTCTGGATTGGCTGGCCTTAAGTCATTGTCGTACCGATATACTTCCGCCCCTCTGATATCCAGTTTCGTTGAGAGGTGGCAGCCCGAGACAAACACCTTCCACATGCCATTTGGTGAGATGACGATCACCTTAGACGATATGGGTACTCTCCTCGGCATCCCAGTAACGGGACTGCCTATCTACGCATCGACCAGTATGGGATTTACCGAGCATGTAGATTTACTTGAGCATGGACTAGGCGTGGATAGAGCGACTGCGTCTGCTGAACTTCAAGTGGCGCGTGGTGGGGTAGTGAGGATGGCCTAGATCAAGCGAGTGTGACGTAGTGTGATACTCAATGTACTTGTTCTTCTCCAAATGCATCATAAGTTGCTGCATCTGTGATCGACCGGCCATCTCTGTCACCCTAAACTTCTGACGAGCATTGTAGATACTCTTCATCGTAGTGGTGTTGTGCACATTCCGCTCCTGCCGTGTTCGAAGGATGTTCCTTGGCTTCACCAGACTCTTAGACATATCAATCAAAACATTAATATCTTCCGTAGAAAGCCTCCCAGCGAACGAGTGCCCCTCGAGATGTTGTGCGTTTGGATGATTTTGTATCCCACAAACCACTACTAACATCCAATCATCGTCAGTTGGCAACTTTTGACCCTTCAAAGCAAAAGGGCAATTACACTTCTTCGTTCCCGTTGCCTTGTTAGGATTATTCTTTTCATAGATCTTCGATGAAGCCCTGTAACTACCACTTCTCTCACAGGATAAAACTATTCTCGGTTTCCTACCATCTCCACCAGCATCCGAAGTTTTGATTACAATCACTAAGCCATGTTTCTTTCCGAAATCCCGTGTCCATTGGATTAGATCATTTCGGCTTCTGAATATCGTTTCAGTGGTGAAGACATTAGTAAAATCAAGAGAGCACTGACTTGCACCGGTTGAATCAATCTCCTGAAAATATGATCCCAAAATTATTAGTTTATTAGTGCACGGTCCTGTAGGACCAACTTGTAAATAGAGAACCCTTGGAAATTCCAGTTCCACTTGGGTTTTATCTTCTTTCATTAATGTAGACTTTTGTCATGAGCTTAGATTGACCAACTCTATGGAAGATGCTTTAGTCAAATTGGGGGTCTAGAGGATGTCTTGTCGGGTGGGCTTTATTATGTAATTGAGGAGTGGGTGGGGTAAAGGCTTTTGCTAACAAAAAAAAAAAAAAATACAACATCAACTTCTTGGTAGAATACAACCTTACCGGCCATCTAGATTTCCAGAAAGCAAAGGTGTATGAGGTCACATGGCAACCATAAACAATAGAACAGTTTGGATGAACTGGGTCAATTAAGGTCATATGATCTTCAAAACAGTTTAAAGCTGTCATACAATGCCTGCAACCAACCCACATTAAAAGGTGTCTACGCAACTCCATGTTCTCCTTGCACCATAAAGAGGTAAAGAAAATGCTTGTAATCTTCGGTCTTTCCCATTTGTTACATCCATGATTTTCTCTGGTGGATTGTTAAGAGGAACATTATAAAATCCTCACACTTCTAAAACTTCTTCTTTTCTACCTTAAGCCTCTAGGCAAAATGCAATACCAATTTTAAAAGCAACTTAGATGCATGAACTTGAACCATATAAATCATAATGGAAGTGAACAGCGGATATGAGGGATTCCTCAAGTCTGTGATCCTGTTTGATAAGGTGATGACTGGACTAGCAGTCATGCCAAATTACTGCTTACTAATCTGACTGTATTATTTACTTTTTTCCATCTTATTTTTTACTTTATGCTTAGGGAAGTGCCATTTTCTTTGACTTCCTGTTTTGCCATTTTTTGGTTCGAAATGTTCTGTTATATGAATCTAATCATTTCTTGGGTATTTGAATCTGATTAGCAACATACGAGGGAATCCAAATGCACTTGCTGAGTGCATGGAGGCTCTAATAACTATGTTGAAATATGCATTGAAGCAAATAAAAGGAGAGAGAAGCATCTTCGTCATGTTCCTCATGACCAGGCAGAGAGAATAGATGTCTGGGAATATTATTAGAAGCTAGCTTCCTCAAAGTACTCTGCTTGCGCATACTAGAAAAGAACTATGACTCGTTTTCTTTGGCAACCATTAATTTTTGTAATTTTCTCAAATAACCGGTGGTTAATTATGGTGGTGACTCATGATATAATTGTAAAATCCCAGAAGGATCAAAAGGTTTCACATGGTCTGTGGGTATTTTCCTATGAGCTGCTTTTGAATGTCCCAAACCTCGACTGGTGAGGATTCTATTTTGCCATTTGTTGCAGTGATAAATCTAGTTGGGGCTGAAACCTTGAAGTTCTGACAAAGGCAAAATAACTCTCTATCAGTGGGGAGCTTTTCGGGTGAAGTGCACCCACATATGGAGAAGGGAGCCTCAAGCATTCCAATGAAAATTTTTTCTCTATTGTAAGTTATGCTGTTTGCTTGGGTTTTGGGATTGTACAACTGAACTGCTAATTTGCATATTGGCATGATGAGCCCCAACATCAATCATCAGGCACCGAAAATAATCCCATATTGGAGTATCTTAACCTTCAATTCATGGCCTTTAAATTGATGGTTGATAAACGGAATAAAAGATAAAATCTCATTTAGCATAAAATGCCAAGGATGGGTGTTACAGTTTTTCTATTGGGTACTACCGATTTTCTATGTATCAGATTAGTGGTGGTTCCATTCTTTTCAGGTTTTTTTGGTTGGAAATTACAAAAGATTATCATTTAATTCGTTCTTTTCATTTTATTTGTCTTATATACTGAGAATATTAGAATATTAGGATTGTGGATTAGGCATTTACAATAAAATCATCTCTATTTGTTATTACGAACTTTCCAATCATATATCATCATTAGTAGGGGATGTAAATAGGTCAGGTACTGCATGGGTACATAGAGGACCAAACCAGTTCAAAATCCATACAGAAAGGACACCCATTCAGGTACTAGATGATGAATCTGTATAAGGTAATGTAGAAGTTGCAAATGAAGCTTTAAACCATCTCTGTTGAGCTTGGTTTTGTGCCTGTTACATATGAAACTTTTAAGAAATATGATATTTTTTATTATATGGGTCATCTTTGGCAACGGAAAAAAGTGCCTTTTTAACATTCACATCACATTCTACAAATCCAAATTGCTTAAAACATTTTTCTGTTTTTAGTTCAAGTAACTTGCTTATGATCTGTCATCTCTACGTGAATACTAAACAAATGCATAGTCTAGATTTTAAGATGCTTTCACATGAATGGTTAGAGAAGTGAAAAAAAAACCAATTTTGTGAAGGTGGGTGGTGTTGTAGGAGGATTTGGATCCTATTATGGACATAAGTCTTAACAGGTTGAATAGTTCATGTTACTTTCTGTGTGTTTTGAATAGCAATTGGAGACTGTAATGGCAACATGGCTTGTTGTTGTGTATTCAGTAATGCTAAAAGCTTAATTTTTCTAATGTTGTTAAATCTAGTGCTATTTATGATGGTTTGATGAAAGTTTCTCTATGGCACATGTTGTTCTCATCATTAAATTTTGGGGGTGGATAGCTCTAGAAGAAGATTTGGCAGATTGGTTCATGGGATTCTGGGGTGAATTGGTCTTGATCTAAATTAAGCATGTGTCTGATATATGTTTGACTACATCATGGTACTGATTGGATTGAGTCATTGAGATTGTGGGGTTAGTAATTTTGCAGTTGCAGCTATTTACTTTGGATGTTTTCTCTTAGCAGATGCCTAATGTTCAAGCTCTCTCTTATTTGGTGGGGTCATTGTCGTTAGAGTAGCTATGAAAGAGGAACCCAAGATAATGTCCGAAACAAAGTAAAATTTGTATTCATGGGGCAGCGTAAGTGATAGTATTGATGGGCTGAAGTATTCACCATTTATATCATTATATATGGTTAACTTTATGAAGTGTGGAATAATTTGAATAAGGGCTTTATTTTGTCATTGCTACTACTTTGAATAAGCTGTGGCCAAATGCCTTATTTACCAAATGTGTTTGTCATGACCCTAAATTTTTATTATGCAGACGTACAACAAAGTCATGTTGTTAAATGTAGGATAGAGTTCTATTCCTATTATAATTGACTGTGCCATTCTCTATTTGTTTAAAGATTATTACTATTTTGATTACAATTGATTGATCACATATCATATGTTATTTCTTTCTTTTTTTATGTTTCTTTTCGGTTTTGCAATCGGGCGTCTATAAAGTGGATGTAGATTCAGAGCAGGTTAAAATATACTGAAAAGGTAGATTCTTCAGCCTTGATTAAAGAGCAGTTAAATGGTGGCGAATATGCAGAACTGTAGTCTCAAAAACTCAATGAATCAGTAATCCTAACAACCCAATGCATTGGAGATGACAAGAACACCAAAGACTAGAATGAGGGCCTGATCAATGGCCTCAAAGCCTTCAAAAACCAGCACAACCTATCGACCTTCAACTTAGAGGTGAAGATGATGGTTTTGAAGATGAGGAAGATAAAGAGTTCAAATTTATAAGGCAAAAAATGGATGTGCATGGATCTGCTTGAACAAGCAAATAATAGTAAAACAAGCAATGTTAGTGTAAATGAGACTATTGGAAGGAAAGTGGTGGGAATCTTCCTTATGGTTTATTTTGTAATAACAATTCTTTATTTTGTAATGACTATTCTTTTTTTTTTTTTTGTAGTGAAGCTTAAGCTAATTTATTTTAAGGGAAAATTACAAAATAGGGTCTAAATTTTTCTCAGATTTCAAAACAGGACAAAATTAGATTAAGATTTCAAAATGGGCCATAAGTTTTCCAAGTGGGTTTCAATTCAGGACATCCGGCAAGAAAGGCTGTCGTCCGGTCGATTTTTTAAATGTATTTTTCAAAAACCCAATACTGCCCTTCAGGTTTTAAGTTCTAAAAGACGATGTAACATTCATATGCTGTGCTGTGTGGCCCCTTTCGGTGATTCTCTGGTGCCCTTTCCACTTCCTCTTTCCTTCTTCTCCAACGTCAATGGTGATCGCACGGCCACTGGCGAACGGAGTCCTCAGGCGTTCAAGGTATTCATCTTGGCCTTGCCCATTCCTTCTTCCCTCCTTCCCCATTCCTTCTTCCCCCCTTCCCCATTCCTTTTTCCTTGTGGAGCACCGGCCCAGATTTCAAACCCACTTGCCTTTCCACTTCAGGGTTTAAATGGCATCCCAGATTTCACTCTCATAGACGAAATGACTTGATCCCATTGCTTTTTGCATCTAGGGCTTATGTGTGCTGTATATAGAATGGGTTTTTTAATGCTTTGGATATAGTGGGTTTTTTAATGCTTTGGATATAGTGGGTTGTAATCATTTCAATATGCAGTTAAGAGTGAAACAGGACTGGACAAAGTGGGGTTTTTTAATGTTCTGGATTTCAAATGTCTGCTATATATACTAATCCTGTACTCAATATAAATCCCGATTTTACTATGACCTTAGTTAATTGATGGAGAAAAAGTATGTACAATGGTAAACAACAAAAGACTATTATGTTGATTGGAATGATGAGTTTTGCTTCCACTTTCAAATCTCCAAGTGCACATTTTTTTTCACTTCCCATGCCAGTAATTTTATTTGAAATGATCCTGTAAATATAAGTATATGGAAATTGCACTCAGTTTGATCCAGGTGGAGCACATCGCTCTTCTCATTGTTGCTATGTATTCCCATTAGGGGTAAATGCAAGGCCATGACTACAAACCTCACATATATGACCTTGTTCTAATGGGATAATGCTCTCCTCCAATGATAGCCTGAGGACTTCGTTCACCGGTGGCCGTGCGATCGCCGTTGACGTTGGAGAAGAAGGAAAGAGGAAGTGGAAAGGGCGCCAGAGAATCACCGAAAGGGGCCACACAGCACAGCATATGAATGTTACATCGTCTTTTAGCACTTAAAACCCAAAGGGCAGTATTGGGTTTTTGAAAAATACATTTAAAAAATCAACCGGACGGCAGCCTTTCTTGCCGGATGTCCTGAATTGAAACCCACTTGGAAAACTCATGGCCCATTTTGAAATCTTAATCTAATTTTGTCCTATTTTGAAATCCGAGAAAAATTTAGACCCTATTTTGTAATTTTCCCTTTATTTTAAAGACAGAGAAATTTTCTTTTAAGCAGCACTTCCCGGATAGTTATCTCTTACGCTTTTTTTTTTTAGTAAAGATTGTCTTTTATTCTTTGGATATAATAAATGAAATTTACGAATGTGAGCTTATATATGTAAAACTTACCTGTGCGAAACACATTATCATGTTTGGGAGCACCATTTTCACAAATAAGATTGAATGGTTCGATTATATTTTAAACATATTCATTATTTGAGATTCTTGAATACTTAAGGGCCTGTTTAGTTACACAAAAAAGTGCTAGATTTTTATATTTTTAAGAAAGATATCTCAGCCTTCAAGTTTGGGTTGTTTGGATAACTTAATAAATTAAAAGAATCTTTTCTTTTCTATTAAAATATCCAAAGACCTCTCCCTACACCCCTATGTTGTAGGAAATAATCTTGCAAGAATATTTTGCTAGATTTCAAGAGTTGGTTTGCAATTGATGAGGGAGTAGCCTCTTGGGATCACCCTCCTCTTTCTTCTTCCTTTTATCCTTCCTCTCCCATCTCCTCTTTCCCTCTTCGCCTCCTCTTTTCCTCACAGAAGAAAGGCATATCAGTTTGTTGTTCCTGCTCAGGTGGCGACGACAATGGGGCGGCAACAGAGATGTTTCCCTTACAGTTCCGGCGATGCTTCTCCAGCGTGCAACGACGACGGAATCCTATTCTTCTTCCTTGGGCGAGACTGAGAAGAAAGTCTTTGCTCCGATGTTCTCAGTGATTGGCAATGGTGAGGCGTGGCACTAAAACTAGCTCCGATCGTCTTCTCTAACCAGTGTCTGCTGCAGGAACTCTAGCAGTGATGAGTTTCTCCAGTCCGGGTTCTGCAACTCAAGCACAGACCCTGTCTTCTTTCAATCGATCCTATCTGGCGTGGTCCCACCTCGATCAACACTTATAACTCAGCCTTCTTGTAGAGTCTGATACTCTGTATCAGATCTTCTCATCCGATTGCTCTCCATGTATAGGCAAATGCAGCAATTGGGGCATTCTCCTGACCATTTCACATTCCCCTTCGTGCTTCGAGCTCGCGCCATGAATCACGACCGCGACTATGGGAAATGCGTTCTCTGTCACATAGTGAAATCTGGGTTTAAGTCGGATTTGTATGCCTTCAGCTGTTTGATCTATATGTATGTCTCGTGCGCCTATTTGGAAGCGGGGAAGCTGGTGTTTGACAAAATGCCCTACAGGAATGTGGTTGCTTGGACTACCTTGATTGCTGGTCTTGTCAGGAATGACCAAGCCGGTGAGGCGTTGAGGGAATTTAAGCAGATGGAGCTTGAGGGTGTCGAGCCGAATAAGGTCACCATGGTGAATGTTTTAGCTGCCTGTGCTCAGATGAGGGATTTGGAAACTGGGAGATGGGCTCACAGTCATCTTTGCCGAATTGAGATTGACCTGATCCCATCCAATCCAAATCAGAATTGTAGACCGAATGTAATTCTTGCCACTGCCATTTTGGATATGTATGCTAGATGCGGCAGCTTAAAGGTCGCTAGAGAGCTGTTTGACGCAATGCCTCAAAAAAAAATATAGTTTCTTGGAACACCATGATCAATGCTTATAATTAGTATGGTCGTGCCTCTGAAGCCCTTGTGGTCCATCTCATACCACAACAAATTATTTTGTATTTAGACAATACCTTATCTGGATTCAACTGCCTCTCTTTTTCCTCTCTACAATCCACGGTCCATCTCTACAAGTTTGAGCACACTTTACTAAACTATCTCTTCTCAACCAAAGGAACCCCACATGCCACAATGATCTGAGGACAAATGTTTAAGAAATTTTTTTGTTTTGATGAGGAGAAATCACTTTGAAATGGATGCTCAATATCACTCAAAAGTTGTTCTCCATGGATTTTTGGAAATGTAAAATCAAACATATTTGGGGAAATGATCTCTTCTTGATGTCACTATTCTGCCCCCTCGATAAAACCCAGTTCCCTATGACTATTTTAAAAAAATAAAATTGCTAGACCCAAGAAGATGGTGATGGCTTTGTTGTTTGATCATTATTGTTTGGATTTAAATCTACGGTCACTTTGTTTTAGTATATATTATAATCTTCAGCAATTGCCAAACGACTTATTTGAAATCTGTTGAATTCTTCAAAAAAAATGCCAAACAGCAACAACATTGCAATATTATAATATTGTACTATTATATTCTACAATATTTAATTCTTTTATTATTTAAATCTGAAAATATTTTATTCTGCATGTATCCAAATGGGCCCCAAGACATGAAACTAAATATTTTAGAGTTTAGTGGCTCAATGTAAAATTTTAATGCTTGGACTTAACATGTCAGGGCTCAAATGATTTGCAAAATATGGAAGACAATGAAACTCCTAGAAATTGTATAGTCAAACATGAAAATCTGATATCGTTCTTTCTACGAAAAAAATCATGACCTAGTAATATAAAAAAGAAACACTTGAAATTGGATAGTCGAACATGAGCAGCACTTGGAAGAACTTGAAGGGCAAAAGAATCACCAAAGGAGAATGTGGGAGAGAGCATATGTCAGAATGATAAAGAGGAGAAACGAAAAGGGAGCATGTGGTTGTCTACTTGAGTTAAAAGGAGTTGAGCTCCACAATGGACCTACCTATTGAAATCCCAAAGTGCTCAAAATAAATGCCCTTTTAATCTAGAGTGTATCCCTGAATCTTAATCCAATAAGATTTGTCTGTGCATTTTAGATATTCAAGCTCAATTTAGATACCTAAGGCCCATGCATAAACCAAAGCTCAACATTTCAGATTTTAGAGGTGGCTCCACCGATAAATTTATAGGAGTGATACATGGGGCAATTAGATGTTAAAGGTTAACCAACTTGTAATACATGAGCCTTGATGGTAAATTCTAGCAGTTCGTGATATCTCAATATTGGTTACAAGTGGGCTTGGTTTAGTCCCTTTTCCCCTGTTAAAATAGGGTTGGCATTTGACATGGAATAACTTCGAAGATGAGCTAACTTTATATCTACTATTTACTGATGGAGATTTTCACCTACAAGCAGATCCAATATGTGCATATATGGTTGAGCTCGTAGGGCCCACTTAGATGATTTTGTACTGTTGGGGTAGGATAAATGGAAATATGACTTTATAGATAAGGGCCATGTTAAAAATCAGTTTTATCAAATTATTCTGGCCATTGATTTACCTTAGCTCTCATAAATGAGTCCTTCCTAAGAAAGAACCTCCTATTAGATGGGGTACCAAATTGAGAGTTTTCTTCTTTTTTTTTTTTGGATTTTGACCATGCAAGATATAGAAGACCATGAATTCCTCGAAATGATTTTGACCAAGAATATATCCCAAATATGGGTATTGTACACGGGTTCCCCAATTCTATCCCTTTTGTGCAATATCAACATATCGCACAAACTAAAGGTGAAAATAAAAGCGGATCATTTTTCCTTTGATTTTTTTGGTACCCGAGCCTAAGTGGTTGAGAGCATGGGACCCAAGAGTCCTCAAAGTGGGAAGAGTGACATACCCAAGGTTGAATCCCGGGTGGCACGGTGACACACAGGGTTGCCAACCAAATAAGCAGCCCTCAGTTACCAAGAGAAGCGGTTAATGATGAGAAATGTTCTCTCTTATGAGTGCGTGAGTAATGTGATATCATCAGCTTATTTGTCAATCTTGATAGTTGCCAGGGAGTGCCTTTAATTTAGGTGTTGTCCTTGAGCTGGGCCTAAGTTGCTTCAGGTAAGGGTTCTCAAGTAGTTAGGCCACCACACCACACTAATTAAAATTTCATTTACAACCATTCATTCCTGCTTTTGACAATGGAAAGGGTGTCCCAACCATAAGCTTACCCAGTTTATCGAGAACAACAATCTATGGCCGGGCCAGAGCTTATCCAAGCGCACCCCCATTTAGCTATTGGTCCTAAGATTCAGTCATGTCCAGTCTATGGGCCCAAAGGACCTGACCTGAAAACTCCCTACATGGGCCCTTTTTCATAGACCCGAGTATCCGTATAGCCTAGTACGTAGTATTTTTAATGTGGAATAATATATTACATAGAAAGTATATGATTATATAGCATTTGCAATAGATAGATTACTAATTATATATTAGAACTTCTATAATGTAAAATATACTCCTGCTCTGAGTTGTGGGTCAAGTGCAGTCAGGTCCACCAAAGTTGGGTCTTACACAAAATAAACTAAAAAAATTGCATCAACACCAAGTGCTCAAAATTATATATATATATATATTCAAAGATAGAAAATAATAAGTATCAAAACTTGACATAAACCCTATCAATATATATATATATATATATTTGAAGAATGTACACATCAATAGAATTTGTTAAGAAAAAAAATATTAATACCTAACAGTTCTGGCTCATGTTTGAAATAAAAAAATCTTGGGAATTCAAAACCTACCAATACTAATTTGTGCACAAAAATTATAAAAAATTTAAAAGTAATCTATTTGGACTGATGGATCCAAAATTTAAGAATTAAAATAAAAGTTAATATCTCGTACATTGAATTGGTTGCTATTTAATTCATTCTCTTCGCTCTATTTTGGCTTCTTCATTGAGAATATTAGAAAATGAGGTTTGTGGTTGTAGGACCCTTCCCGAGTTAATCTTGATTAACTCTAATTAATCAAGCTTAAGGTGGATTAAGCGTGATTAGTTAATTTAAATGTGATTAATGATGAAATTGGATCAAATTGATCTCAAGAGAAGGATTAAAGTCGGATGACATAGTTTGGAAGGCATGAAATTCATTAAGTTTAGTTTTAGACTCAATTTAGTATAATAAAGGACTTTTCCGTAAATATAAATTTATATGTATATTGTCAAATTTGGTGAGACTTTATACTATCATGTGTAATTCGATGAGTACATGAACTTTTATAATACACATGATTTCATTTGGATTAAGATGGAACAAGTGGATCTTCAATTGACTTAAAATGAAATTCAGTTAACCAATGGGGGTTTAAATGCAAAATTGTATTATGACTCAGGTTCAAGTGAACCATGAGCTGTTGAGATGAGAAGGAATGTATGCCAGCAGCTGGCTTCTTCCTTTTTCCTTCTTCTTTCTTCACTTCATTGTTTCTTTCTTTCTTTCTTTCTTCAATTTCTCATGGCTTCTGGATCAGGATCTGGGCAGGATGACTTTATAGCAGTCACACCCCCTCCTATATCTGAGACCAATGCTAGAATTGCTGCTATGCTCGAGCAGATGGCCAAGAGCCATGAAGCACAAATGAGGATGCAAGCTCAGTTGGTATTGAGTAATGCACAACTAGCTAAGAGTCAAGAGGCTCAAGCTGGTATGCAGGCTCAAATGATTAAGATGTTAGAGACTCAGAGCCAGATGCAGGCTCAAATACAGACACCATCACCAGTTCAACAGCATATTGAACATCAAGTGGTGAATCAGAACAAAGAAAAGGATCCTAATATCCTTTATGAACAGTTCCGTAAGAGAGGAGCTACTGAGTTCCAAGGCACCGAAGATGTGATGCAAGCCGATGAATGGCTGGAACACATCGAGGATGTGCTTGATATAGTTGTCTGCACTCTCAATCAGAGAGTCTTGCTGACCTCCTCTATGCTCAGAGGATCAGCTAACACATGGTGGAGAAGTATCAAGGATACATTTAGAACATTGCCGGAAGATGGAATCTGGGAGACTTTCAGGAATTACTTCCATAGAAAGTTTGTACCAGAACACAACAATAGCAAAAGGAAGCAGAATTCCTTAATCTGAAACAAGGTCAACTGACTGTGTCTACATATGTGGATACTTTCCTCAAACTATCCAAGTATGCTCCTGACTTAGTGAATACTGAGGAGAAGAAGATCAAGCGGTTTATCATAGGCTTGAACCCAGAGTATAAGACAGTAGTAGTAGCTGGTCAGATACCTACTACATTTGATGTTTTTTTGGATAGAGCCTATACTGCTGAAGAGATACAACGAGAGAAGGATATTGCGAACACTACTCAGAAAAGTAGTGATTCAGGGTACCAGAAGGGAGGACAGTCCAAGAATAAAAAGCAAAGACGAAAGAATAATAGGAATGATAGGACTGATAGGCAAGAGAACAAGCCAGTTTGTGAGACTTGTGGTAAGACTCACAGAACTGAGTTGTGTTGGAGGACTACCGGGGCCTGCCTGGTTTGTGGTTCTCTAGAGCACAAGATGGCTCAGTGTCCAAAGAGGAGGAGAGATGACAGAGCCCCTTATCAACAGCCTAATCGGGGACAAGCAGCACTTCCGGCACCTCCTCAGAGATTGGTTTTGCCTGCTCCTTCGGGGCAACCACAGCAGCAACCTCAACGGCAAGGTCAGCAACGTCCATATCAGAGACAACAGCAGCCTAATAGGCCACAGGCAGCTGGATTGGCTTGTGCAGTCAAGAGAGAACAGGCTGACGTTGTAACCAATGTGGTTGAAGGTACTATTCTTGTAGATAATAGACCTGCTATAGCTTTGTTTGATCCGGGTTCTACCCATTCATTTGTAGCACCTACATTTGTCTGTGATATACAAGACCGGATAGAACAATTACCTTATGATTTTACTGTCTCTACTCCCTTAGGAAAGAGATTAGTTTGTGAATTATACCTTCCCCAATGTAATGTTAAAATCAGGGAAATGTCAATGCCAGTTGATCTGGTTGTACTGACAACTATGAATGATTTTGATGTAATATTCAGTATGGATTGGCTTGCGAAATACAGGGCTTGTTTAGACTGTTTTCACAAGATCATCACTTTCAAAGTGAATGAGACCAATGCCAGTGTACTCTTTGAAGGAGTCCAAAGGAAGTATGACACCAGGCTTGTATCAGCACTGAAGGCTGAACGAATGATGCGTAGTGGTTGTGAAGGCTACATCGCATTCATTTCGGAAGAGAAGCCTGTACGGGAATTAAATGACATTCCTGTAGTCTATGAATTTCCAGACGTGTTTCCAGGTGAAGTACTCGGTCTACCTCCAACCAGGGAAGTGGACTTTACAATTGAACTCATGCCTGGTACTGCACCAATCTCGAAAGCACCGTATCGAATGGCACCATCTGAGTTATGTGAATTGAAGAAACAGATACAGGGTTTGCTTGATAAGGGTTTCATAAGACCTAGTGTCTCACCCTGGGGAGCACCTGTTCTGTTTGTAAAGAAGAAGGATGGCACCCTTCGTATGTGCATTGATTATAGGCAGATAAACCAAATGACGATTAAGAACAAATATCCTCTGCCTAGGATTGATGAGTTGTTTGATCAACTCCAAGGTGCAGCTTACTTTTCCAAGATTGATCTTCGATCTGGATATCATCAGATTCGAGTTAAAGATCAAGATATACAGAAAACTGCATTCAGGACTCGTTATGGTCACTATGAGTTCCTAGTGATGCCTTTTGGGCTGACCAATGCACCTGCAGTGTTTATGGCACTAATGAACAGGGTGTTTGCTTCCTATCTAGACCAGTTTGTTGTGATCTTCATAGATGACATCCTGGTATACTCGAAGACAGAGTTGGAGCATTCACATCATTTGAGGACAGCTTTGCAAATACTGAGGGCAAATCAGTTGTATGCAAACCTCAAGAAGTGTGACTTCTGGTTGCAGCAAGTTGCCTTTCTGGGTACATGTTATTACCAGGAAAGGATTGGCTGTAGATACAGCTAAGATTGAAGCGGTTACTCAATGGCAGAGTCCGAAGAATGTACCGGAAGTTTGAAGCTTCTTAGGATTGGCAGGCTATTATAGGAGGTTCGTCAAGGACTTCTCAAAGATAGCGGCTCCACTAACGAAACTGACTCGAAAAGACGTCCCTTTCCAATGGGATGATTCTTGTGAGTCTAGTTTCCAAACCTTGAAACAAAAACTTGTCTCAGCTCCAATATTGGCCTTACCCAAAGGAAGAGGAGGTTTGAGATCTATTCAGATGCCTCAGGGTGTTGGCTTAGGATGTGTATTGATGCAACATAGGAAGGTCATTGCCTATGGTTCTCGTCAATTGAAAGAGCATGAGAAGAATTATGCTACCCATGATCTTGAGCTCACAGCGGTTGTGTTTGCATTGAAACAATGGAGACATTACTTGTATGGTGAAACTTTCAAAGTTCACTGTGATCACAAGAGTCTTCAGTACTTATTCACTCAGAAGGAGATTAATCTGAGGCAACGTCGTTGGCTAGAGCTGATCAAAGACTACGACTTTCCATTTAAATATGTACCGGAAAGGGCAATGTCGTAGCTGATGCATTGAGTCGAAAGACTGCTGAAATAACATCATTGAAATAGGGATGGAATCAACTTGATGATTTCAAGGACATGGATGTGTCCATTGAGGCAGTAAGTGACCAAGCAATGACTATGGCAATGTCCGTGTTCGAACCGATTATTATCCAACAGATTAAGGATAGGCAGTTCGATGATCCGGAATTGGTAAGGATTAAGGACAACATTGCTGCAAGGCCGGACTTTGTGTTAGAGGATGGAGTTCTCTACTTCAGAGACAGATTGTGTGTACCAGCAGAAAATGATTTGAAACAAGCAGTGATGTATGAAGCACATCATGCTAGATACTCTATGCATCCTGGAAGCACAAAGATGTATAGGAATCTCAAGGATATGTTTTGGTGGAACAATATGAAGCGCGAAATTACTGGTTATGTAACTTCCTGCTTGACTTGTCAGCGTGTGAAGGCTGAACACCAAAAGCCACCTGGCTTGCTTCATCCACTGAACATTCCTCGATGGAAGTGGGAACACATTACTATGGACTTTGTATCAGGTTTGCCAAGGTCGAGGAAACAGCACGATGCCGTATGGGTGATCGTGGATCGTCTTACGAAGTTTGCACACTTCCTTTCGATTAGAAAGGATATTGGTTTCAGTAATATGTCCAGATTGTTTACCAGCGAAGTGATTCAATTGCATGGAACACCGGTCTCGATTGTTTCCAATCGAGATAGTCGGTTTATTTCCGCATTTTGGCAATCTTTTCAGAATTCGATGGGTACTAGACTTAAGTTTAGTACTGCCTATCATCCACAGACTGATGGATAATCAGAACGGACTGTCCAGACCTTAGAAGACTTGCTTCGTGCCAGTGTATCTGATTTTGGGAGTGATTGGGATGACCATTTAGCGTTGTGTGAATTTGCATACAACAACAGCTATCATTCCAGCATTGAGATGGCACCATTTGAGGCTTTGTACGGTCGAAGATGTAAGACTCCAGTGAGCTGGGAAGAGGTGGGAACTCGAAGTTTCCATGGTCCTACGATCATTGTTGAAACAGCAGAGAAAGTACAGAGAATACAAGATCGGTTGAAGATTACTAGATCAAGGCAGAAAAGCTATGCTGACAATCGTCGGCGTGATCTAGAGTTCGCCATTGATGACATGGTCTTTTTGAAGACTTCACCAATGAAGGGCACTATCCGATTCGGGCAAAAAGGGAAACTTTCCTCAAGATTCATTGGACCTTTCAAGATCCAGAGTCGAATTGAAAATGTGGCTTATCATTTAGATTTACCTAGCAGAACTCTCCGGTATCCAAAATGTATTTCATATTTCGATGCTTAGAAAGTACGTACATGATCCTTCACATGTCATAAAACATGAAGAGATCCAAGTGTTTCCAAACACCACGTATGTTGAGAAGCCAACTCAGATCATTGATACCAAAGAGGCGGTTCTGCGTACCCGTACGATCAGATGGGTCAAAGTGCTTTGGGCACATCATGGACCTAATGAGGCTACATGGGAGCTTGAAGAGCAATTGGCTCGAAAGTATCCCGAACTATTCATACAGGTACATATGAATTCACAATTGTTATATACTTTTGAATTCATTAATTACTATGTGAGTTTCATTAAATTGTATAGCATTCGGAGGACCGAATGATTCTAAAAGTTTTAGGGAATTGTAAGACCCTTCTCGAGTTAATCTTGATTAACTCTAATTAATCGAGCTTAAGGTGGATTAAGCGTGATTAGTTAATTTAAATGTGATTAATGATGAAATTGGATCAAATTGATCTCAAGAGAAGGATTAAAGTCTGATGACATAGTTTGGAAGGCATGAAATTCATTAAGTTGAGTTTTAGACTCAACTTAGTATAATAAAGGACTTTTCCGTAAATACAAATTTATATGTATGTTGTCAAATTTGGTGAAACTTTATACTATCATGTGTAATTCGATGAGTACATGAACTTTCATAATACACATGATTTCATTTGGATTAAGATGGAACAAGTGGATCTTCAATTGACTTAAAATGAAATTCAGTTAACCAATGGGGGTTTAAATGCAAAATTGTATTATGACTCAAGTTCAAGTGAACCATGAGCTGTTGAGATGAAAAGGAATGTATGCCAGCAGCTGGCTTCTTCCTTCTTCCTTCTTCTTTCTTCACTTCATTGTTTCTTTCTTTCTTTCTTTCTTCAATTTCTCATAAACAAGCATCAAGGCAAGAGTTTGTTAAGTTTTGTTTGAAGAATTTCATCATCTTCATTTTCTTCCTTGGAATTGCAAAGCTTGGATTGAAGAAGTCTTGATCTCAAGCTCGAACTACACAAAAAGGGTTTTTATGGATTTAGCATCAAGAGAGGCAAGTACTTACATGTTTTTATGAATTATGATGTATTAGAATGGTTAGAGCACAAATGGATCAAAAGCCAGAAGTTTGGCTTCAGAAAACCTGAAGCTCGAACTGAGCTTCTGTGCGCTATCGATCGACCGAAAGGTCAACCGACAAGTAAACCGACAGGTTAAAACCTGTTGTTTTTCAGTGAAATCTAGCTCTCTGGATTTTGGACCGACGCATCGTCGGTCAACCGATATGATAAGGTCGGTCGACCGACAAGTTGACTGACAATATGAAGACTTAGTTTAGTAAATTTTAGCTCTCTGAAATTTGAATCGATGCATCATCGGTCAACCGACTTGAAGCTCTCGGTCAACCGACAGGTGACCGACGACCTGACCGACGAGGTGCAGAAATGCATTCAATTGAAGCCTAATGTATAAAGGCTGAAATCTGTTAATGTCTAAGCCTTCATAAGTGTAAACTTAGTTTTTCGAATATATGATTAATAAATGATATTCACTTCCAAATAGTATGTGTATTGGAAAATAATTGTTTCACTCATTTGTTTGGCTTAGAAGTCTGATTAGAATTGGTTAATTTTCACATGAACTTAGTTCTCAACTCATTGAGTGAACTATACTGATTATGAATTGCATAATGTACCATTTCTGCTGCAGTAGATGTTTGAGGTGTTCCGGAACCTCGTGGAAGTTAGTGATCTCTGATCAAGACACTGACGTATTCCATACCATTTGACATACCTTGAATAAAGAGTGTCCTAGTAGATATCAACTTATTGATATTACTGGATCCGTTATTATAAATGAAATGTTATATGAATTGAATTATTCCAATGGATTATGTGATAGCTAGAACTATCATAACATGTATGTATTTGTTGAACCGTCGTGTTCATGGTACTATGGATGAATGTCACAGGCCCAGATACCTGTGCCGGTCCTGCCGAGGCCGCGCCGCCAGCGGAAGATGCCCGCCCGATACCTCCAGGAGGTTTAATCGAGTGGATATGATCGCAGAGTGCGAAAGAATAATTTTGGAATGTATATAGTTTTGGAATGTAAGTGAAGTCCCCGTATTATATTAAGTATACGGTGGTTGACTTCATTAATGAACTTAGAACTCAATTTGTATATTGGACTTTACTGTTTGTAAAGCTTTTATATTATATTTTTGTCAATGTACATTTTCCGCAATTTTATACATTTGACAGGTTTTGTATGTGATATCCCTTGTGAGTTTCGTATTAACTTTTGTTAATTCGGAAGTGACGGGAGTAAGTATGCATTCACGACTCGGGGCTTGTCTGAGCTAATCGAATCTCGGGACCGGGTCGTGACAGTGGTTCAAGAGTTCACAAGAAAATCATCTCCATTTGTTCTTATGAGTTATAAAATCTTTATTATCAAGAGTATGGATGCAAATAGGTTGGGTTCAGCTCGGGTATATAGTGGACCAAACTAACTCAAATTTCATATAAAAAAAAACACCCATTCAAGGGCCAAATGTTGAATATATAATGAAGAGGTTACAGATGAAGGCTTCTACTATCCGCTTTGCACAAGGTTTTTGTGCATGTTATGTAAAATTTATATTAATGATACTTTGAATATATGAGCCATTTTGGGCATCAAAAATTTGGAATGGACCTGACTAAGCGACTAAGCATAAACCCAATTATCACTTGGGTTCAGAAAAAAGGTTTTTATTGAAATCTTTCAGGTCTAGTTCTTTGGTGTAACCAAATGACCGAAAGTCCATTGATATCCCTGGTCATCATAAATGTGCAGAACCGAGCCAAACTTAAGCGTTGAACAGTTTGGATTACATATAAAAAGTTTCGTGTCTCAAATTCTATGAATTTTAAGACATGAAATTAACCCATTTGGGGTTTAATGAGCCAATAAAAAATCTGAAGGAGTGGAATTAAAGTTTTGGGGGCCATAGGACTTAGGAGTTGCATAAAACTAAAAATGAACAAGGATTTTGAATCTAGGACTTAGGAGTTGCATAAAACTAAAAATGAACATGAATTTTGAAACTCCACTTGTGACCTGTCTACTATATATTATAGTGGCGCTCTTCTAGCTCGGAATATGTGATTTTTTGTGGGCTTCTCCATTTCATCAGAGAGAATGAGAGTGTCTTCTGTGATAACAAAAGGAAATACTAAAAATTGGAGTCGGCAAACATGAAGAGCGTAGAACTTTAAAGAACTAGCAAGAGGAGAAAAAAAGGAAAAAATTTAAATAAGGCCTTAAGTTTTTGCCTTATTTTAAAAAATAATACAAGTTTCAAAACTTTTCAAATTAGGACCTAAGTTTTCCTGTAAGTTTTCACTTAGGGACAATTAGCCATTTAAAGTTATTTTCCATCTACCGTTTCCTTTCGTTTTTTTTTTTTTTAAACACTCAAGTTACCCTTCATTTAAAACCATGGTATGCTTTCTACATGGTTTGTCCGCACTCGGGGCAATTAGTTCAATTATTTGTCCTATCTCCTAGGCTTTTGAAATACCCTAGTGCTCACCTTCAGGCATTGAAAATAAATACACTCCTAAATTTTACTTCAATAGGATTATAGAAGTTGTTTTGCATTTTGAATATTTGGGCCCAATGTGAGTATCTAAGGTTGGTTCAAGATAGATCAGAAATGAAGAAACATAATTCGTGTAGTCAACCCCAACCTAATTGAGACAAGACTTGATGATGATGATGAACTTGAGTATCTAAAGCCCAAGCCTAAGCTCATTCCAAATCTTAGTTGGATTTTCAAAACCTGAGCTCACATTGCATTTTCAAGAAGGCGACACATGCGGAGCTCCAAGTTATTTTTAAGATGGGCAGTTCTCAATCATGGTAGTTTGCTTGGTTATTTGGATATTTAAAAATAGTATAAAAAAAAATTCTTCGTTAAGTTTATAGGTAAAAATGGCACGTTACTTATTATTTATAGAAAGAAGTGGCTTATGTTTGAGGAGGGTTCGGCACTCAATCTCTTTGTGTTCAAGATGAATATGTGTTTTATGAAAGCATTAGATTTGTTGAGGTTTTTGTCGAACTGGTCTTTCTTAAATTTGATTTTATCAATTTAATAATCAGAATTAAGATATTGTCATCAATATATATATTTTTTTTAAAACTTCTTTCCCCTAGTAATATCACAGAGAACCTAATAAAAACTTCCAGGACAAAATATCACAGAGAACCTAGTAATATCCCCATGTTTGTGTGTCGCCGTAGCCTCCCGCAAAACGAAACCCCTGCCCAAGACTCATATTGGAGAGGCAGAGGCAGGCTTTTGCAAGCTTCCCATCATCGTTTGCAGATGAAGAAGACCGGGGGCATTCTTCTTCTCCAACCTAAAGAAATGGCTTTAGTGACCGCTTCGATTTCTTCCATTTCTCGCTCGAGAACGGCCATCGCTGCTGCTGTGAAAAAGGGAGCTACTGGTATTACCACTTCTCCAACCAATTTGTTTTCCTACCCATTTCCAGTTTCTATGAATTGTTATTCTAGTACTGCAAAGGTATTGAATCCTGACGACGCATCCAGACGAACCCAGTTCTTAAATTTTGTGAAAAATCAGTGTAAACCAGAGAAGTTGAAGCTTCATGATGCATCGGGTTGGTTCGATCGTGTGGTTCTCATGAAACCCTTGCCCCCAGCTGTTGTTTTCAATCATCTGTTGGGGGCTCTTACCAAAATCAAACATCATTCCACTGTTGTTGGTTTTTATATGAGGATGAAATCGGCTGGGATTGCACCCAACTTGTTTTCACTTAACATTCTGCTCAACTGTTACTGCCGATTGAAGAGGGTGGATATGGGGTTCTCCATTTTAGGAGATCTCCTTAAACGGGGCATCAAACCTAATGTGGTTACTTATGGTACCATCATAGATGGGCTCTGCAAGAGTGGGAAGGTGGATGCTGCCCTTGAGATGCTCAAGGCTATGGAAAAGGCAAGCTGTAAACCAAGCAATGTTGCATATACGGCCATCGTAGATGGGCTTTCCAAAGAAGGGTTGATGAACGAGGCCATAGACCTCTTGTCGGGAATGGTGGAGCAGGGGTGCGGACCTGACATAGTTACATACAATACGATCATCAATGGGCTTTGCAAAGAGGGGTTGATGAAAGAGGCCATAGACCTCTTTTCGGAAATGGTGGAGAAGGGGTGCGGACCTGACATAGTTACATACAATACGATCATCAATGGGCTTTGCAAAGAGGGGTTGATGAAAGAGGCCATAGACCTCTTTTCGGAAATGGTGGAGAAGGGGTGTGGACCTGACATAGTTACATACACTACCATCATCAATGGGCTTTGCAAAGAGGGGTTGATGAAAGAGGCCATAGACCTCTTTTCGGAAATGGTGGAGAAGGGGTGTGGACCTGACATAGTTACATACACTACCATCATCAATGGGCTTTGCAAAGAGGGGTTGATGAAAGAGGCCATAGACCTCTTTTCGGAAATGGTGGAGAAAGGGTGTGGACCTGACATAGTTACTTACACTACCATCATCAATGGGCTTTGCAAAGAGGGGTTGATGAAAGAGGCCATAGACCTCTTTTCGGAAATGGTGGAGAAGGGGTGTGGACCTAACATAGTTACTTACACTACGATCATCAATGGGCTTTGCAAAGAGGGGTTGATGAAAGAGGCCATAGACCTCTTTTCGGAAATGGTGGAGAAGGGGTGCGGACCTGACATAGTTACATACAATACGATCATCAATGGGCTTTGCAAAGAGGGGTTGATGAAAGAGGCCATAGACCTCTTTTCGGAAATGGTGGAGAAGGGGTGTGGACCTAACATAGTTACATACACTACCATCATCAATGATCTTTGCAAAGAGGAGTTGCTGAAAGAGGCCATAGACCTCTTTTCAGAAATGGTGGAGAAGGGGTCTGGACCTAACATAGTTACTTACACTACCATCATCAATGGGCTTTGCAAAGAGGGGTTGATGAAAGAGGCCATAGACCTCTTTTCGGAAATGGTGGAGAAGGGGTGTGGACCTAACATAGTTACATACAATACCATCATTAATGGGCTTTGCAAGACTGGAAATGTGAGTGCTGCTCTCCATTTGTTTAGGAAGATGGAGTGGGGAAAATGTAGGCTTAATACTTGTACGTACAGTACTATCATCGATGGTCAGTGCAAAGAAGGCTTTTTGGATGATGCCCAAGCACTCTTTTCAGAAATGGTTGGTAATAGTACTTCACCAAATGTTGTTACTTATACCACTTTAATTCATGGACTTAGCTGTATGGGTCGGTGGGAAGAATGTTTAAGATTATTCAATGAAATGATAAGTAGGGATATAACTCCAAACGCCTTTACAATCAACATCATAATGGATGTAAATGTTAAGATGGCCCACGACCCATGAAGGGGCCCAAGGCCCATCAGTCCATCAAGCTTGCATATATCACGATGATTTGGTTTGGATTTGATTGAGTCATTGATTGATTATGCTGTAAATATTAGATTGATTGCTTTCCTAACTTAGCTTAGTGATTAGCTAATTTACTTTGTAAATTGCCTTGATTAAAGGCTTGTAATTTCTATATATACATGTGCTGGTTCTCCAAGAGAAACACACAGAAATCATACAATCATCATTCAAGAACTCTCGTTCCTTTCTTGCATTCTAAAATTATGAGAATGACAGTAAAGAGGAGATTGTGGGAAAAGCATGCGAATTATTTGACTTGATGATTCAAAGATGCGAGAAGCTTAATGCTATTCCTTATACTACATTGATGGATGGTTATTGTTTGCACGGGAAAATGGATGTTGCAATGAAAGTCTTCAAGTCTATGGTGGCTGATGGCATTGAGCATGATGTGCACCCATCCAATGTCTTGATTAATGGGTTTTGTAAAAGTATGAGAATAGATAAAGTCATAATGCTCTTCCATGAGATGCGTCATAAGGGATTGGTCCCTAATATTATTACGTACAACACTCTTTTGGGCTGTTTGCTTGGTTCACACGGTGTTCGGGCAGCACTAACTCTGGTAAATGAGATGGAAACTTCTGGAAACTTCTGGCCAAAGTCCTGACCGAATTACATACATTACATTGTTGGATGGACTTTGCAAAAGAAATTGTATTGCAGAGGCAATGAATGTATTTCAAGCTATGGTTAACTCTAACTTCCAGCCATGTATCAAAACTTATAGTATCCTCATTGATGGTTTGTGCAAAGATGGGAAAATTGAAATGGCAAAAAAGCTATTTCAAGGCATATCTGACAATGGTTTGGTGCCTAATGTGATTACATATACTGTAATGATCAATGGACTTTGCAAAAAAGGTTTGATGGAGGAGGCTGATGAGCTATTCTTTCAAATGAAGGAAAATGGTTGCTTACCTAACACTTTCACATTCAATGCAAACAAAGTGTGGCCATGCCTAATTTTTATGCATTCTCATCATTTCACTCTCAAGATCCAGTGACCCCTAGTGGATTCTTACGTTTCAGAACCCCGGCCTCAATATGACTAGATATATCCAACTTCATGATCATGGTCTAGAACTACAGAACAGTCTCCATTTCTTTTCATGGAGAACATTGGATCATTAAATACATTTTTTCACTACCAACACAATAAAGGCCACGAGAAAGACAAGAACAAGAAGAATAAAAGATGACAAGTTTCAAACACAAAATTTCAAAAACCCAAAAAAAAAAAAATTGCTCAAAGAAACATCTCACACAATCTCCAAGAATCTTTATTACAATGCTCTAAGATCGTAAAGTACAGTTCTGTTTAAGCCTGTATAAAACAGTTCAAGCAATGCTAAAGCTGAAGCTGCTATTCTAAGCAATTTCCTGGAGAACTAGAACTTATAAAAACCTCTTCTCACCACAAAATAGACTCCTACAAAATCATTTTAAAACCATATTCTACAAAATAGAACATTCCCAAGTTTGCACGTAAGTGTAATGCTTGGTGAACTCACATAATTTCCATCTACCTCCCACTAGATCTCCTCTTATTCAAAATGGGACACTCCCAAGTTTACATATAATAGTGTCATATCTTGGTAAACTCACATAATGCACACCTACCACCCACCAGATCTTTGTTCTTCAAAATGGGAAATTCCCAAGTTTGAATGAAAGTGTTACGTCTCGGTACACTCGCATAATGTCCACCTACCACCCACTAGATCTCACGACCTTAGATTGCAAGTAGGTCCCTAACATATTAATTATCAAAGTCCAAGGGACAATAACTAAGCAAGTATAATTGTGAAATTAATAGAAACATGCAAGGAGAGAGAATCATTTGCAAACTAGAAACTCCCCGCATTTGCTTCGAACTCCTCCCAACCATTGAAGGAGAAGGCTACTAAATCAGCTAATCAAAAACCTAGATTACAAGATAAAATGGATGCCAATTCGACGTCCCCTCGTTCATCTTCACCTTCAATCCTTCACTTTTATCACCCTTAATAAATAAACATTACCTAAAAATCCTCGGTAAAAATGAGAAAATTGATCAATAACATGAAACAAACCAACTAATCAGTGGTTGCAACAATGAAAACCTTACAATTTTGCTATGGGGCACCTGTCAAAATCTTAAGCAACTAAACAAAATGGGCGCATAGCGTTGGAAGAAATTAATATACACAGGTTCCTCTTTTTTGGAATGGTAATTGGTAACACCCTTTTTTTTATTCCCCATATAAACATTGAACAAGATTTTGAAACTTTTAACAAATGAATGGATTTGATCACTTGTACCAGAGATAAAATTTAAAAAGAAGAAGAAGAAGAAGAACCCACAGAATTCAAGCAAATCAGAAGCATAGTCCCTTCTTCTTCACATAAAACCATATATTAATCCATAAAAACAACTAATCATTAGAGTAGAGCAGTCATAAGGTAAAACATTTAAGATCCATGAGAGAGAGAAAGTCAGGACGAACCCCATTTGCAGCTCTTTGTGTATCTCTCTTGGACACAACACCGATGCAGATTAGCCCATTGTCAACTACAGGAAGCCCTGATACCACTCCAAAGTGATGATCGATCTCCTCCAACGTCTGATCTTCAGTCGCAGTGCGAATCAAGGTCGACATAATATCTCTCAAAACAGCAGATGGGTTCATCTGATCATCATAACACCAATGATTTATATAACCAAAACACATACAAACATCCATACAATACTTGAAAAAAAAAATTTCTCAAAAAGACAAGAATTGAAGAGAGAGAAGTGAGAAAGAGACCTTCTCTTTGAAAACTTCAGGCTCCAAATGAGCGCGCAAGTCTTCGTAGGTGAGGAGAGAGAAGTTGTCGGGCCATTCTCCAGAGATGATTCCTTCTGCGTTCTCGTCCAGATCCACGCGATCTACAGACGCATGGACACGTAGCCTTCTCATCTTTTCATTACTTATCGAGGAGCTGTTGGGAGAGAAAATAAGGCTGCTGCTATTGTTGTTGATGCTGGTGCAGCTGCTGCTGCTGAAGAATGGTTTGGTGGGTGTTTTTGGAGTGGATGGTGGTGAAGAGAGGAATTGAAAGCTTGCAATGGAACCGCACGCCATTCTTCTTGTCTTTGCTGTTGAATCTAGCTGAAGAGGGGATCAAAGAAACTAATGACTGTAGCCACCCTTGTAAGAGTATAAAGAGACTTTCTAGTGGCTTCTGTGAAAGATGGGAGTGAGTGATTGGAGCAGGTGGCAAAATTGATCCACGTGGGAGGTGGATGGGGATTGGATTAGTGAAGATAAAGATTCTCTCTCTCTCTCATCCACTTTGATTTTTCTTCGTTCCAATTCCAATAATGCGTAGTAGACTTGAACGTTGTATGGAGTTTGGGTTTGGAGTTAGCTTATGGGGATAAGGCCGGAGTGGGGTCACTGCTAAATAGCTCGATGTGACTTCCCCAATATGTTCTATTTTCTCAAATTGGTTCAAGTAAGATTTTTTTAAGGAAACTTGAGAATTGAGATAATGATTCTGAACTGTTTAGATTATAAAGATGATTGCAATGAACTGAAACTCGATGATCATTTTAAAGACAAAATCTAATTTTTTTTACTAGAGAGGAAGGTGGAGTTTGACCCTCGTCTACGGCCATTTTGGATTTTGAAGGCATTACAAGATCATGTCAATGTAAATTTGTGGAGTGAGAGAATTCCGTCGACGAGATGTAAATTATTATAATTTCGGTTCACTATAGCTTACTTTTGGGTCATTTATGTAATGCTTTTTTATATTTGAAAGAGAAAAGAAATGAACCAACTTTCTTGGAGGATAAGATTTTGGTTTTATATGGGAGATAGGAAATGCAAGATTCCTCCATCTTGGGAAAAATGATAATCCACAGGGCACAAAATCCTTTTGTTGCATATACACACACTCGGAGAAGCAAAACTCAAATTGCACACCAATCTTAACCCCACTTGGAGAAGCCATGATGATGATGAGAGAAGGCTTCCATGTTGATAATATGGCCACAGCTGCCATTCAAAAAAAAAAAATATGGCCACAGGCCACAAATCATGGGTTTATTGAAGCTCAGCTGCGGCAGAAGTTGTTAGATATGGAATTGGGTCAGGTTGAGTTGGAGTGAGGCTGACCTCTTAGATTAAGCTTAGACCCGATGACAATTCATTAATGGGGGTTTTGAAATGTTATAGTGCCAAGAATTAGGCCTGACATCCCACAAGGGGCTGCCAATCTCCAACTTGCACATAGTTATGTGAGCTCAAATCTACTTATTGCCAGCAACCCTCAATTCCCTTTTATTTTCCTTTCTTTGTTTGACTGCCTTTCTTTTTTCTATGACCTTCTATTGGAACAAATTAGAGTTTTATCGTTTCAAAAACCTCACACACTCATACACACACATTATATATGGGGAGCGCTACACAGCGCCCGGGTGTTTTTTAGAAAAAAATGTCCCTCCTAGTTTGCCCCATTGGGATGCATGATGATCATTTAAGTCAATTGGATGGAAAGATCCATATGAGGCCTGCCTACATGCAAAATCTTGTGCCCTTAAGATCATCCTAACCTTTTGATCGATGGCCATTAAATTTAATGGTTTAGAGGCATCATTTTACTTTGATTTCAACCCAACGGTGAGGAAAAGTTGGATGAATGTCAAACTTGGACTTGTGACTATTCATTGGAGGATAGTGTGTGTGAAAAGACTTGATTGATACAACATGGGCCCTATGACAAAAAAAAAAAGGGGGTTTTGAAAAAAGGGGCACTTTTAAAGTGGGGCATTTTTGAGAATTTTCCTATATATATGGGGCCCATCTGGGGACCCACATGGGGATGGGGATGAGGGGATTTCAAGGACTCCCTGTGATCCCCCTCTCTGCAAAAAATTAGCCCCAACCGTGATTTCTATCAACTCTATATGGGCCCACGAGTTTAATAGTCAATTGTCCATTCGGATCAATACATCGTCGATCCAATGGTTCAGTAAATTCGGATCTGACCGAAAGTTGGGGGACATGTGCAATTTAGGGGGGTTATGTGTTTGGTCCATTTGGATGGACCCAAGGTGGGCCCCACAAGCATGAGCTTACGAAATTTTATCCTAGACTCGAGCTTAGGAGGGCCTTGCTATATATATATATAAACACTGTCTTAAAACAACGTCGTCATATTCATTTTGAATCAATTTGTCTTTTAATATAAGCGGCCTTTGGCTAATTGATGTGTGGAGATCTGACAGTTACGGTGTTTATTCTATTCTATGCAAGTGTGTGATAATATCCACACTGGTGCTTTCTACTTTTGGTGTGATCTTGGCCACTCAAAATGCTGGTTTTTTTTTTTAGTCCATGAAATCGGTCCCTTGATTTGGAGTTGCAGCCCCTATTCTCGAGCTAGAACCTCAACAGATGCTAAGTGTTGAAATCGATTCTTCTCAAGACAAAGGTCAGTGGAAGTTCAGTTATATTCTCAATGAGACTAGATCCCTTCATTGCCCTATCTGAATGATGTTTCTTCATATATTTAGATCTGCAAATGATGTTACGGATTTATTGGCAACACAATGGGCAGACAGAGCTAACCCTTTTGTTGGTCTTTTGGTTGGATTTTGGTTTTTATTGCATTTGGTTTTTCTGGTGTTTGCCTTTTATACTGCATCTTTGTACTGTTTCTCATTAATGTAGTTTCTTGGATCAATAGAAAAGAAACATATATGTAGACTTGATTTGGCAAAGCAAGTTTTGTGCAGTAGACTTCTTGCATGACACCATTTCTCTACCAATATAAGTACAATGAACTTCCATTGTCGGCCTGTCAAATGGGACAACAAACACCGGGCACACGATACACCAAAGTAATGCTCACATAGTGTTTGTGATAACAAATGACGGGCCATCAAATGAGAGGTTCTCTTTAATAATAATCCTTCTATATGGATCACTAATCAAAAGATGAAAGCATTGTGAGATCTTTCATCTGCCCTCATATTATTCTTAAACCTTGTGAGACGCCCTTTACTAACTTCAAATTGGGGATCCATCATATGTTATCCTCTAGTGTACAACCTTTTTTTTGGTGTGTCACTGTTACATATTTCCATTGGGAATATGATGTGTTTCTCTTCTCCAATTTTATACACATGGATATTTGAAAGGGTAGTTATAATCAGTGTAAGACTCCCTCTCAAGATGGGTTTTTCTTTCTCTAATTGGCTAGGTACCTATCATGTTTGTCTACCGTCGGGTCTCACAAAACCACCCATACCTAGGATTTTTAGAAACTCCACTTCTCACCAATCGAATATCAATACCACAACTTCTTGTTGTGAGTTCTCCTGGAATCTTGAGTTGTGAGAAAGGGAATTGATTATGAGATAGAAAGAGCTAAAATCGGGAATTGATTATGAGAAAGCATGTGCTACAATCGGGAATTGATTGAGATAACAAGTGCTAAAATCGGTTTTGACTGATAAATTCTCCGAATAGGCTACCCTAACAAAAGTATTTGGCAACTTCGAGGAGACACATTTTCCTTTAGCTTGTTCATTGGTTGTGGGGTATATGGATAATTTTTTTGAGAGACAATCCCTTCTAACAAGTGGGTTTAAACTTCTGAGTTATATCTTCACCTCCATTTATTTTGTCAAAAACTCTACATATGAAACTCAATTAGGTCCTTGATCAGCTTACAACTTGTAAATAGAGAACCCTTGGAAATTCCAGTTCCACTTGGGTTTTATCTTCTTTCATTAATGTAGACTTTTGTCATGAGCTTAGATTGACCAACTCTATGGCAGATGCTTTAGTCAAATTGGGGGTTTAGAGGATGTCTTGTCGGGTGGGCTTTATTATGTAATTGAGGAGTGGGTGGGGTGAAGGCCTTTGCTAACAAAAAAAAAATACAACATCAACTTGTTGGTAGAATACAACCTTACCGGCCATCTAGATTTCCAGAAAGCAAAGGTGTATAAGGCCACATGGCAACCATAAACAATAGAACAGTTTGGATGAACTGGGTCAATTAAGGTCATATGATCTTCAAAATAGTTTAAAGCTGTCATACAATGCCTGCAACCAACACAGTAAAAGGTGTCTATGCAACTCCATGTTCTCCTTGCACCATAAAGAGGTAAAGAAAATGCTTGTAATCTTCGGTCTTTCCCATTTGTTACATCCATGATTTTCTCTGGAGGAAAGTTAAGAGGAACATTAAAAAATCCTCACACTTCTAAAACTTCTTCTTTTCTACCTTAAGCCTCTAGGCAAAATGCAATACCAGTTTTAAAATCAACTTAGATGCATGAACTTGAACCATATAAATCATGATGGAAGTGAACAGCGGATATGGGGGATTCCTCAAGTCTGTGATCTTGTTTGATAAGGTGATGACTGGACTAGCAGTCATGCCAAATTACTGCTTACTAATCTGACTGTATTATTTACTTTTTTCCATCTTATTTTATACTTTATGCTTAGGGAAGTGCCATTTTCTTTGACTTCCTGTTTTGCCATTTTTTGGTTCGAAATGTTCTGTTATATGAATCTAATCATTTCTTGGGTATTTGAATCTGATTAGCAACATACCAGGGAATCCAACTGCACTTGCTGAGTGCATGGAGGCTCTAATAACTGTGTTGAAGTATGCATTGAAGCAAATAAAAGGAGAGAGAAGCATCTTTGTCATGTTCCTCATGACCAGGCAGAGAGAATAGATGTCTGGGAATATTATTAGAAGCTAGCTTCCTCAAAGTTCTCTGCTTGCGCATAATAGAAAAGAACTATGACTCGTTTTCTTTGGCAACCATTAATTCTCGTAATTATCTCAAATAATTGGCGGTTAATTATGGTGGTGACTCATGATATAATTGTAAAATCCCAGAAGGATCAAAAGGTTTCACATGGTCCGTGGGTATTTTCCTATGAGCTGCTTTTGAATGTCCCAGACCTCGACTCGTGAGGATTCTATTTTGCCATTTGTTGCAGTGATAAATCTAGTTGGGGCTGAAACCTTGAAGTTCTGACAAAGGCAAAATAACTCTCTATCAGTGGGGAGCTTTTCGGGTGAAGTGCACCCACATATGGAGAAGAAGGGAGCCTCAAGCATTCCAATGAAAATCTTTTCTCTATTGTAAGTTATGCTGTTTGCTTGGGTTTTGGGATTGTACAACTGAACTGCTAATTTGCATATTGGCATGATGAGCCCCAACATCAATCATCAGGCACCGAAAATAATCCCATATTGGAGTATCTTAACCTTCAATTCATGGCCTTTAAATGGATGGTTGATAAATGGAATAAAAGATAAATTCTCATTCAGCATAAAATGGCAAGGTTGGGTGTTACAATTTTTCTATTGGGTGCTACCGATTTTCTATGTATCAGATTAGTGGTGGTTCCATTCTTTTCAGGTTTTTTTGGTTGGAAATGAAAAAAATTATCCTTTAATTCGTTCTTTTCATTTTATTTGTCTTATATACTGAGAATATTAGAATATTAGGATTGTGGATTAGGCATTTACAATAAAATCATCTCTATTTGTTATTACGAACTTTCCAATCATATATCATCATTAGTAGGGGATGTAAATAGGTCAGGTACCTCATGGGTACATAGAGGACCAAACCAATTCAAAATCCATACTGAAAGGACACCCATTCAGGTACCAGATGATGAATCAGTATAAGGTAATGTAGAAGTTGCAAATGAAGCTTTAAACCATCTCTGTTGTGCTTGGTTTTGTGCCTGTTACGTATGAAAATTTTATGAAATATGATATTTTTTTATTATATGTGTCATCTTTGGCAACGGAAAAAAAAGTGCCTTTTTAACATTCACATCACATTCTACAAATCCAAATTGCTTAAAACATTTATCTGTTTTTAGTTCAAGTAACTTGCTTATGACTTGTCATCTCTACGTGAATACTAAACAAATGCATAGTCTAAATTTTAAGATGCTTTCACATGAATGGTTAGAGAAGTGAAAAAAAAAATCAATTTTGTGAAGGTGGGTGGTGTTCTAGGAGGATTTGGATCCTATTATGGACATAAGTCTTAACGGGTTGAATAGTTCATGTTACTTTCTGTGTGTTTTGAATAGCAATTGGAGACTGTAATGGCAACATGGCTTGTTGTTGTGTATTCAGTAATGCTAAAAGCTTAATTTTTCTGATGGTGTTAAATCTAGTGCTATTTATGATGGTTTGATGAAAGTTTCTCTATGGCACATGTTGTTCTCATCATTAAATTTTGGGGGTGGATAGATCTAGAAGAAGATTTGGCAGATTGGTTCATGGGATTCTGGGGTGAATTGGTCTTGATCTAAATTAAGCATGTGTCTGATATATGTTTGACTACATCATGGTACCGATTGGATTGAGTCATTGAGATTGTGGGATTAGTAATTTTGTAGTTGCAGCTATTTACTTTGGATGTTTTCTCTTAGCAGATGCCTAATGTTCAAGCTCTCTTATTTGGTGGGTCATTGGCGTTAGAGTGGCTATGAAAGAGGAACTCAAGATAATGTCCGAAACAAAGTAAAATTTGTATTCATGGGGCAGCGTAAGTGATAGTATTGATTGGCTGAAGTATTCACCATTTATATCATTATATATGGTTAACTTTATGAAGTGTGGAATAATTTGAACAAAGGGCTTTATTTTGTCATTGCTACTACTTTGAATAAGCTGTGGCCAAATGCCTTATTTACCAAATGTGTTTGTCACGACCCTAAATTTTTATTATGCAGACGTACAACAAAGTCAGGTTGTTAAAAGCAGGATAGAGTTCTATTCCTGTTATAATTGACTGTGCCATTCTCTATTTGTTGAAAGATTATTACTATTTTGATTACAATTGATTGATCACATATCAGATGTTATTTCTTTCTTTTTTTTATGTTTCTTTTCTGTTTTGCAATCTGGCGTCTATAAAGTGGATGTAGATTCAGAGCAGGTTAAAATATACTGAAAAGGTAGATTCTTCAGCCTTGATTAAAGAGCAGTTAAATGGTGTCGAATATGCAGAACTGTAGAGTCAAAAACTCAATGAATCAGTAATCCTAAGAACCCAATGCATTGGAGATGACAAGAACACCAAAGACTAGAATGAGGGCCTGATCAATGGCCTCAAAGCCTTCAAAAACCAGCACAACCTATCGACCTTCAACTTAGAGGTGAAGATGATGGTTTTGAAGATGAGGAAGATAAAGAGTTCAAATTTATAAGGCAAAAAATGGATGTGCATGGATCTGCTTGAACAAGCAAATAATAGTAAAACAGGCAATGTTAGTGTAAATGAGAATATTGGAAGGAAAGTGGTGGGAATCTTCCTTATGGTTTATTTTGTAATAACAATTCTTTATTTTGTAATGACTATTCTTTTTTTGTAGTGAAGCTTAAGCTAATTTATTTTAAGGGAAAATTACAAAATAGGGTCTAAGTTTTTCTCAGATTTCAAAACAGGACAAAATTAGATTAAGATTTCAAAATGGGACATAAGTTTTCCGAGTGGGTTTCAATTCAGGACATCCGGCAAGAAAGGCCGTCGTCCGGACGATTTTTTAAATGTATTTTTCAAAAACTCAATATTGCCCTTCGGGTTTTAAGTGCTAAAAGATGATGTAACATTCATATGCTGTGCTGTGTGGCCCCTTTCGGTGATTCTCTGGTGCCCTTTCCACTTCCTATTTCCTTCTTCTCCAACGTCAATGGTGATCGCGCGGCCACCGGCGAACGGAGTCCTCAGGCGTTCAAGGTATTCATCTTGGCCTTCCCCATTCCTTCTTCCCTCCTTCACCATTCCTTCTTCCCCCCTTCCCCATTCCTTTTTCCTTGTGCAGCACCGGCCCAGATTTCAAACCCATTTGTCTTTCCACTTCAGGGTTTAAATGGCATCCCATATTTCACTCTCATAGACGAAATGACTTGATCCCATTGCTTTTTGCATCTAGGGCTTACATGTGTGCTGTATATAGAATGGGTTTTTTAATGCTTTGGATATAGTGGGTTTTTTAATGCTTTGGATATAGTGGGTTTTAATCATTTCAATATGCAGTTAAGAGTGAAACAGGACTGGATATAGTGGGTTTTTTTAATGTTTTGGATTTCAAATGTCTGCTATATATACTGATCCTGTACTCAATATAAATCCCGATTTTACTATGACCTTAGTTAATTGGTGGAGAAAAATTATGTACAATGGTAACCAACAAAAGACTATTATGTTGATTGGAATGATGAGTTTTGCTTCCACTTTCAAATCTCCAAGTGCACATTTTTTTCCACTTCCCATGCCAGTAATTTTATTTGAAATGATCATGTAAATATAAGTATATGGAAATTGCACTCAGTTTGATCCAGGTGGAGCACATCGCTCTTCTCATTGTTGCTATGTGTTTCCATTAGGGGTAAATGCAAGGCATGACTACAAACCTCACATATATGACCTTGTTCTAATGGGATAATGCTCTCCTCCAATGATAGCCTGAGGACTCCGTTCACCGGTGGCCGTGCGATCGCTGTTGACGTTGGAGAAGAAGGAAAGAGGAAGTGGAAAGGGCGCCAGAGAATCACCAAAAGGGGCCACACAGCGCAGCATATGAATGTTACATCGTCTTTTAGCACTTAAAACCCGAAGGGCAGTATAGGGTTTTTGAAAAATACATTTAAAAAATCGACAGGACGACAGCCTTTCTTGCCGGATGTCCTGAATTGAAACCCACTTGGAAAACTCATGGCCCATTTTGAAATCTTAATCTAATTTTGTCCTGTTTTGAAATCTGAGAAAAATTTAGACCCTATTTTGTAATTTCCCCTTTATTTTAAAGACATAGAAATTTTCTTTTAAGCAGCACTTCCAGGATAGTTATCTCTTACGCTTTTTTTTTTTTTTTAGTAAAGATTGTCTTTTATGCTTTGGATATAATAAATGAAATTTACGAATGTGAGCTTATATATGTAAAACTTACCTGTGCGAAACACATTATCATGTTTGGGAGCACCATTTTCACAAATAAGATTGAATGGTTCGATTATATTTTAAACGTATTCATTATTTGAGATTCTTGAATACTTAAGACATGAAACTAAATATTTTAGAGTTTAGTGGCTCAAGGTAAAATTTTAATGCTTGGATTTAACATGTCAGGGCTCAAATGAATTGCAAAATATGAAAGACAATGAAACTCCTAGAAATTGTATAGTCAAACATGAAAATCTGATCTCGTTCTTTCTACGAAAAAAAATCATGACCTAGTAATATAAAAAAGAAACACTTGAAATTGGATAGTCGAACATGAGCAGCACTTGGAAGAACTTGAGGGGTAAAAGAATCACCAAAGGAGAATGTGGGAGAGAGCATATGTCAGAATGATAAAGAGGAGAAACAAAAAGGGAGCATGTGGTTGTCTACTTGAGTTAAAAGGAGTTGAGCTCCACAATGGACCTACCTATTGAAATCCCAAAGTGCTCAAAATAAATGCCCTTTTAATCTAGAGTGTATCCCTGAATCTTAATCCAATAAGATTTGTCTGTGAATTTTAGATATTCAAGCTCAATTTAGATACCTAAGGCCCATGCATAAACCAAAGCTCAACATTTCAGATTTTAGAGGTGGCTCCACTGATAAATTTGTAGGAGTGATACATGGGGCAATTTAGATGTTAAAGGTTAACCAACTTGTAATACATGAGCCTTGATGGTAAATTCTAGCAGTTCGTGATATCTCAATATTGGTTACAAGTGGGCTTGGTTTAGTCCCTTTTCCCCTGTTAAAATGGGGTTGGCATTTGACATGGAATAACTTCGAAGATGAGCCAACTTTATATCTACTATTTACTGATGGAGATTTACACCTACAAGCAGATCCAATATGTGCATATATGGTTGAGCTCGTAGGGCCCACTTAGATGATTTTGTACTGTTGGGGTAGGATAGATGGAAATATGACTTTATAGATAAGGGCCATGTTAAAAATCAATTTTATCAAATTATTCTGGCCATTGATTTACCTTAGCTCTCATAAATGAGTCCTTCCTAAGAGAGAACCTCCTATTAGATGGGGTACCAAATTGAGAGTTTTCTTCTTTTTTTTTTGGATTTTGACCGTGTGCAAGATATAGAAGACCATGAATTCCTCGAAATGATTTTGACCAAGAATATATCCCAAATATGGGTATTGTACACGAGTTCCCCAATTCTATCCCTTTTGTGCAATATCAACATATCGCACAAACTAAAGGTGAAAATAAAAGCGGATTATTTTTCCTCTAATTTTTTTTGGTACCCGAGCCTAAGTGGTTAAGAGCATGGGACCCAAGAGTCCTCAAAGTGGGAAGAGTGACATACCCAAGGTTGAATCCCGGGTGGCACGGTGACACACAGGGTTGCCAACCAAATAAGCAGCCCTCAGTTACCAAGAGAAGCGGTTAATGATGAGAAATGTTCTCTCTTATGAGTACATGAGTAATGTGATATCATCAGCTTATTTGTCAATCTTGATAGTTGCCAGGGAGTGCCTTTAATTTAGGTGTTGTCCTTGAGCTGGGCGTAAGTTGCTTCAGGTAAGGGTTCTCAAGTAGTTAGGCCACCACACCACACTAATTAAAATTTCATTTACAACCATTCATTCCTGCTTTTGACAATGGAAAGGGTGTCCCAACCATAAGCTTACCCAGTTTATCGAGAACAACAATCTATGGCCGGGCCAGAGCTTGTCCAAGATTCAGTCATGTCCAGTCTATGGGCCCAAAGGACCTGACCAGAAAACTCCCTACATGGGCCCTTTTTCATAGACCCGAGTATTCGTATAGCCTAGCACGTAGTATTTTTAATGTGAAATAATATATTACATAGAAAGTATATGATTATATAGCATTTGCAATAGATAGATTACTAATTATATATTAGAACTTCTATAATGTAAAATATACTCCTGCTCTGAGTTGTGGGTCAAGTGCAGTCAGGTCCAGCAAAGTTGGGTCTTACACAAAATAAACTAAAATAATTGCATCAACACCAAGTGCTCAAAGTTATATATATATATATATATATTCAAAGATAGAAAATAATAAGTATCAAAACTTGACATAAACCCTATCAATATATATATATATATATATTTGAAGAATGTACACATCAATAGAATTTGTTAAGAAAAAAAATATTAATACCTAACAGTTCTGGCTCATGTTTGAAATAAAACAATCTTGGGAATTCAAAACCTACCAATACTAATTTGTGCACAAAAATTATACAAAATTTAAAAATAATCTATTTGGACTGATGGATCCAAAATTTAAGAATTAAAATAAAAGTTAATATCTCGTACATTGAATTGGTTGCTATTTAATTCATTCTCTTCGCTCTATTTTGGCTTCTTCATTGAGAATATTAGAAAATGAGGTTTGTGGTTCAAGAGTTCACAAGAAAATCATCTCCATTTGTTCTTATGAGTTATAAAATCTTTATTATCAAGAGTAGGGATGCAAATAGGTTGGGTTCAGCTCGGGTATATAGTGGACCAAACTAACTCAAATTTCATATAAAAAAAAAACCCATTCAGGGGCCAAATGTTGAATATATAATGAAGAGGTTACAGATGAAGGCTTCTACTATCCGCTTTGCACAAGGTTTTTGTGCATGTTATGTAAAATTTATATTAATGATACTTTGAATATATGAGCCATTTTGGGCATCGAAAATTTGGAATGGACCTGACTAAGCGACTAAGCGTAAACCCAATTATCACTTGGGTTCAGAAAAAAGGTTTTTATTGAAATCTTTCAGGTCTAGTTCTTTGGTGTAACCAAATGACCGAAAGTCCATTGATATCCCTGGTCATCATAAATGTGCAGAACTGAGCTAAACTTAAGCGTTGAACGGTTTGGATTACATTTAAAAAGTTTCGTGTCTCAAATTCTATGAATTTTAAATTAACCCATTTGGGGTTTAATGAGCCAATAAAAAATCTGAAGGAGTGGAGTTAAAGTTTTGGGGGCCATAGGACTTAGGAGTTGAATAGAACTAAAAATGAACAGGGATTTTGAAACTAGGTCTTAGGAGTTGCATAAAACTAAAAATGAACATGAATTTTGAAACTCCACTTGTGACCTGTCTGCTATATATTACAGTGGCGCTCTTCTAGCTCGGAATCTGTGATTTTTTTTGGGCTTCTCCATTTCATCAGAGAGAATGAGAGTGTCTTCTGTGATAACAAAAGGAAATACTAAAAATTGGAGTCGGCAAACATGAAGAGCGTAGAACTTTAAAGAACTCGCGAGAGGAGAAAAAAAGGAAAAAATTTAAATAAGGCTTAAGTTTTTGCCTTATTTTAAAAAATAATACAAGTTTCAAAACTTTTCAAATTAGGACCTAAGTTTTCCTGTAAGTTTTCACTTAGGGACAATTAGCCATTTAAAGTTATTTCCCATCTACCGTTTCCTTTCGTTTTTTGTTTTTTTGTTTTTTTTTAACACTCAAGTTACCATTCATTTAAAACCATGGTATGCTTTCTACATGATTTGTCCGCACTCGGGGCAATTAGTTCAATTATTTGTCCTATCTCCTAAGCTTTTGAAATACCCTAGTGCTCACCTTCAGGCATCGAAAATAAATACACTCCTAAATTTTACTTCAATAGGATTATAGAAGTTGTTTTGCATTTTGAATATTTGGGCCCAATGTGAGTATCTAAGGTTGGCTCAAGATAGATCGGAAATGAAGAAACATAATTCGTGTAGTCAACCCCAACCTAATTGAGACAAGACTTGATGATGATGAACTTGAGTATCTAAAAGCCCAAGCCTAAGCTCATTCCAAATCTTAGTTGGATTTTCAAAACCTGAGCTCACATTGCATTTTCAAGAAGGCGACACATGGGGAGCTCCAAGTTATTTTTAAGATGGGCAGTTCTCAATCATGGTAGTTTGCTTGGTTATTTGGATATTTAAAAATAGTATAAAAATAAATTCTTCATTAAGTTTATAGGTAAAAATGGCACGTTACTTATTATTTATAGAAAGAAGTGGCTTATGTTTGAGGAGGGTTCGGCACTCAATCTCTTTTGGTTCAAGATGAATACGTGTTTTATAAAAGCATTAGATTTGTTGAAGTTTTTGACGAACTAGTCTTTCTTAAATTTGATTTTATCAATTTAATAATCAGAATTAAGATATTGTCATCAATATATTTTTTTAAAAACTTCTTTCCCTAGTAATATTACAGAGAACCTAATAAAAACTTTTAGGACAAAATATCACAGAGAAAACCTAGTAATATCCCCATGTTTGTGTGTCGCCGTCGCCTCCCGCAAAACGAAACCCCTGCCCAAGACAGAGGCAGGGTTTTGCAAGCTTCCCATCATCGTTTGCAGATGAAGAAGACCGGGGGCATTCTTCTTCTCCAACCTAAAGAAATGGCTTTAGTGACCGCTTCGATTTCTTCCATTTCTCGCTCGAGAACGGCCATCGCTGCTGCTGTGAAAAAGGGAGCTACTGGTATTACCACTTCTCCAACCAATTTGTTTTCCTACCCATTTCCAGTTTCTATGAATTGTTATTCTAGTACTGCAAAGGTATTGAATCCTGACGACGCATCCAGACGAACCCAGTTCTTAAATTTTGTGAAAAATCAGTGTAAACCAGAGAAGTTGAAGCTTCATGATGCATCGGGTTGGTTCGATCGTATGCTTCTCATGAAACCCTTGCCCCCAGCTGTTGTTTTCAATCATCTGTTGGGGGCTCTTACCAAAATCAAACATCATTCCACTGTTGTTGGTTTTTATATGAGGATGAAATCGGCTGGGATTGCACCCAACTTGTTTTCACTTAACATTCTGCTCAACTGTTACTGCCGATTGAAGAGGGTGGATATGGGGTTCTCCATTTTAGGAGATCTCCTTAAACGGGGCATCAAACCTAATGTGGCTACTTATGGTACCATCATAGATGGGCTCTGCAAGAGTGGGAAGGTGGATGCTGCCCTTGAGATGCTCAAGGCTATGGAAAAGGCAAGCTGTAAACCAAGCAATGTTGCATATACAGCCATCGTAGATGGGCTTTCCAAAGAAGGGTTGATGAACGAGGCCATAGACCTCTTGTCGGGAATGGTGGAGCAGGGGTGCGGACCTGACATAGTTACATACAATACGATCATCAATGGGCTTTGCAAAGAGGGGTTGATGAAAGAGGCCATAGACCTCTTTTCGGAAATGGTGGAGAAGGGGTGCAGACCTGACATAGTTACATACAATACGATCATCAATGGGCTTTGCAAAGAGGGGTTGATGAAAGAGGCCATTGACCTCTTTTCGGAAATGGTGGAGAATGGGTGCAGACCTGACATAGTTACATACAATACGATCATCAATGGGCTTTGCAAAGAGGGGTTGATGAAAGAGGCCATTGACCTCTTTTCGGAAATGGTGGAGAATGGGTGTGGACCTGACATAGTTACATACAATACGATCATCAATGGGCTTTGCAAAGAGGGGTTGATGAAAGAGGCCATAGACCTCTTTTCGGAAATGGTGGAGCAGGGGTGCGGACCTGGCGTAGTTACATACACTACCATCATCAATGGGCTTTGCAAAGAGGGGTTGATGAAAGAGGCCATAGACCTCTTTTCGGAAATGGTGGAGCAGGGGTGTGGACCTGACGTAGTTACATACACTACAATCATCAATGGGCTTTGCAAAGAGGGGTTGATGAAAGAGGCCATAGACCTCTTTTCGGAAATGGTGGAGAAGGGGTGTGGACCTAACGTAGTTACATACACTACAATCATCAATGGGCTTTGCAAAGAGGGGTTGATGAAAGAGGCCATAGACCTCTTTTCGGAAATGCTGGAGAAGGGGTGTGGACCTGACATAGTTACTTACAATACAATCATCAATGGGCTTTGCAAAGAGGGGTTGATGAAAGAGGCCATAGACCTCTTTTCGGAAACGGTGGAGAAGGGGTGTGGACCTAACATAGTTACATACAATACCATCATTAATGGGCTTTGCAAGACTGGAAATGTGAGTGCTGCTCTCCATTTGTTTAGGAAGATGGAGAGGGGAAAATGTAGGCTTAATACTTGTATGTACAGCACTATCATCGATGGTCAGTGCAAAGAAGGCGTTTTGGATGATGCCCAAGCACTCTTTTCAGAAATGGTTGGTAATAGTACTTCACCAAATGTTGTTACTTATACCACTTTAATTCATGGACTTAGCTGTATGGGTCGGTGGGAAGAATGTTTAAGATTATTCAATGAAATGATAAGTAGGGATATATCTCCAAACGCCTTTACAATCAACATCATAATGGATGTAAAGAGGAGATTGTGGGAAAAGCATGCGAATTATTTGACTTGATGATTCAAAGATGCGAGAAGCTTAATGCTATTCCTTATACTACATTGATGGATGGTTATTGTTTGCACGGGAAAATGGATGTTGCAATGAAAGTCTTCAAGTCTATGGTGGCTGATGGCATTGAGCATGATGTGCACCCCTACAATGTCTTGATTAATGGGTTTTTGTAAAAGTATGAGAATAGATGAAGTCATAATGCTCTTCCATGAGATGCGTCATAAGGGATTGGTCCCTAATATTATTACGTACAACACTTTTTTGGGCTGTTTGCTTGGTGCACACAGTGTTCGGGCAGCACTAACTCTGGTAAATGAGATGGAAACTTCTGAATTACATACATTACATTGTTGGATGGACTTTGCAAAAGAAATTGTATTGCAGAGGCAATGAATGTATTTCAAGCTATGGTTAACTCTAACTTCCAGCCATGTATCAAAACTTATAGTATCCTCATTGATGGTTTGTGCAAAGATGGGAAAATTGAAATGGCAAAAAAGCTATTTCAAGGCATATCTGACAATGGTTTGGTGCCTAATGTGATTACATATACTGTAATGATCAATGGACTTTGCAAAAAAGGTTTGATGGAGGAGGCTGATGAGCTATTCTTTCAAATGAAGGAAAATGGTTGCTTACCTAACACTTTCACATTCAATGCAATTCTTCGTGGTTTTTGTGAAATTAATGAGATGCAAAAGGCATTGGAAATCCTCCATACAATGGCTAAGAGAGATGTTTTTCCAGATGCAGACACCATGTCTATTGTAATTAACTTGTTCTCGAAGGACGAGCAATATAAAAAATATGTTGATTGTATTCCTACTTTTGTTAGAAATGTCTGAAAGTGATCTGATGCGAGTTGTGATTTCGGTGCCTTCTTTCATGCTTCTGATATGTCATGTTAAGATCTTGGTAGGGTGCAACACTCTACGGGGAACATCATGCTATAAAAGTTACTTTTCTTTCTAAAATAATTGTTCGGTTTTAAGTATGCTACCTTCACCACCTTATTTCTGACATGCTGGTCACGTTTCAGCACACTAGTACTACAAATGGGGTGGTAGATTGTTTAGTTAAATAAGGGCTCAGATAGATCTTGTAATTTGAGTGCCTCTATTTTATAGTTTGTAGCTTGTACATTTCTCTTGTACTGGCAATACTTTGAAAGTTGTTCTTCTGGTTGTACTTGTACTGGCAATACTTTGAAAGTTGTTCTTCTGGTTGTTTTAGCTGTGTTGTAATTGTCTCTCTTTAATAAAATTTCTATGTTGCCGATAAAAAAAATCCAATAGAAATGATACCTTTTTTCCCTTTGTGCTCCTAAGTAGAAGAAACTCTTATGATCTATTGATTGTGGCATTTACTTCCTACCCGTTTGCAGTGTGTTTGATATACTCAATACATGGAATTAATGTTGATCCTTTCTTTCTCTCTTTTTCTCCTATAGAATCTCGTTGATTTGTGTTTAAATAGAAAATGGTAGTTTTTGTTTAGTTTAATTGATTCATTCATATTTACTATTTGGAAACCAAACACAAAGCCCTAATGATGATATCGGTTTGTGGTGCTGTCTTTAATTCTTTCCTTTTTCTTTTTTTCCCTTTTTTTTTATATTTGGAATCTTCTGTGTAAAACTCGAAACCTTTAGAGACCACACCTTGTATTTGAAACTGCCCTAAATTTGCCCGGTGTGCATTTGTGTGGGTTTAGCAGGTGCCACTTAGGGGATTAGCCTTGTTGAGTCAAAGACCTCAAGGATACCAAAAAAAAAGAAAAAAAACTCGAAACCTTTTGAGAAGAAAAAATAAGGTGGAGTACTTTACTTGGGTGTTTGGTAACATATATGCTCAAGAGATAAACGCGCGCACACCAGGAAAAAAAAAATTCTAACCCGTATTCTATTCTAGAGTGACAAAATCCAAACTCTTCTGCAATCCATCATATAAACGAATGATGGATGGTGTGGTTTTATGTTTAAAACTTGCACAGGTCTAAACCAGGCACAATTATGATATGAACTACAAGGCAATCAACTATTAATTAGGTTACACCCAGCAAAAACCTCGGATTGATCCTGTGGATATGGTCAGGATTAATTTCATTTTAAGATAGCTTTAGCATTCGAAAAGATGTTAGATCCATGGAGATAGAAAAGTGTAGAAGACCCAGTTGTACTAATATGACTCTAAGAATGGGCTAACTATGACTATCTGTGAATTCAGGAAGTTGCCAGATCCATGAAGAGGGTGAAGCATAGAAGACCTAATCGGGCTAATATGACTGTAAAAATGGATGCTTATGAATTTGTTATCATAGCTCATGCATGAATCTATGAAATTCTACATCATGCAAAAATCAAGCAATTTTATTATCATGATTTTTTCTATTTTAATATATTAAAGTCATCCCTCAGTATAATGTTGAAAATCAAGGTGAATGACCCATGTAATGATCGAATATAGTAATCATGTAAGAGCTCATGATGGTGTTCATCTTTGAAAATTCACTGGAGGAATATTTAATATTTGGAACCACAATATGAAAATGCGGACAACAGGGACAAGACTCATCTAATGTTGTCTTCTGCCATTCCACACACACACAGAGGAACTGCCAGGATATGAAAAACAATGTTGTCTTCTTCTTGTTCTTTTACTTTATTTTATTTTTTGGGCTAGGCTGCAACACTGATGGCAACATGGTCTTTTAACGGGTTGATCAGGCTTCGAATAATGAAGCTGCCACCAAGCTATGCGTGCTATCCAAGAAAATTGCTACTTGTACAAAAATTTTGGCACAAAAAGCTCTCATACAAAACTTTAACTACCAATGAGACATAGGGCCTGTTCACTTACTAGAATTCCTGACAGGAATTCAGGTTGTCTGGGAATTCAGAATTCCTGTCAGGAATTCTGTGTTTCATTACCAGAATTCACACAGAATTCCTGGGCATTTGAAATTCCAGGCATTTCAAATTCCAAAAAACCCAGAATTTGAAAAACCACTTTAACAAGTAGGATTTGAAAATCTCGCTTGTCACATAATGAATTCAGGCCATGAATGAAAATCTCAAGGTAGGAATTCAGGCCATGAATGAAACAACGAATTTAGAATTTCAGAATTTGGTAGCATTTCAAATACCAGGATTTGAAATTCGCAAACAACCACCAGACATGAATTCTAGTAAAGAAACGGGCCCATAATGTGGTCCACGATTTGGTTATTTCAACTGGTTGGTAGGAGGAACTTACCGTGGATTGGTTGGGTGATTCAAGTGACACAATTGAGGGCACACCTAACAGATGGTTATGTTCAACTTTCTCAACAATTCATTTTGCAGGTGTTTGATCAGTACCCCTGATCAAGAAGTTGGGTGATTTTTGCAATACAAGCAATCCAATGTGGGTCCCACCATCTACCTACAGAAGTCGCCAAAGGTGGGTCCACAAGGGTTCCACAGTGGATTTAACAAGCCAGCAAGAATGAAAGCAACATGTTTCAGCAGAAAACGTTCACCAAGAAAACATAACTTAATCGTAACCAAGTTCTATGTAAAAAATCTACCTCTAACTTGAGCAAGGCTTCATTAGACACATTTCATAACATACATTTCCATTGTATCGTAAAGTATGTCATGGAAAGATAGGACAACATATTATGACCGTCACGCTACACAATAGGTCAACCATGGATTATATCCACGCATAAGACAAGTAAATATGTACAAAGAAGAGCAACACACACTAACTCGAGCTCTAACCTCTTCTATACACCTGCAGCACCTTCACTTCTTTGAAAATGTCAATGCAAGAAACGACTCAGGCTGGCGGACCCTCCAATGCTTTGAAAATGTCAGTGCGGGTGACCATGCCTACAAAAACATTATAGCATTTAAATAAAATCAACCAAGGGTAGCAAAGCAAAATGAAATTGATATATATAAAAAAAAAACTTTATTTTTCCTCGGATCAGCAATAGATGGAAGAAACATAGACAAGGGTCTCCACTTGTGATTCTCACCTACAACCTGGCCTCCATTATTCACAATTGGTATCCTGTGGATCTTCTCCTTGAGCATCAAAGCTGCAGCATCTGCAATAAAAAGAAGAGTGACAGGCTACTTCAGTCACCTGGGCTTAAATCCTTGTAATACAAAACAAAAAGGGAAACAGGCAGATAACATCACCCAGTACTGTCTTCTCAGGCGATAGCGTTATTGGAGGAGATGACATGACTTCACCAACCTTTGACTTTAACTGCATAGTTATAGTCATAGTCAATAAAGGAGAGAAGAAAGTAGGAAAAATAGAGAAGAAGAAGAAGAGATATATGCAGTCAGGTTTTTATCTATTACAGTAGTCGTTGCATAAGAAAGAGCACATCAATGGGGGCTGTGTGAGGCTGTGGTTGTCGGTTGTTTCGTGTATAAGTAGGATGAGGAGATCTAAAAAGTTTGAAAAATGAACAGATTCCCTAATGTGTTGCATTTCACGTGAAAGTGGGAAGAGGAGACAAGATAATCCCATAGAGAGGTGACTGCTCTCTCATAGTTCAGATAGTAGCCTTTACAAGTTACCCTTAACTCCATTAGAAGCTTTGGATATTGTTATGCTGATCAAAAGGGAAATCTGGATCTGTTTATGGAAAAATGCAAAAGACAAAATCAGCACCAGGATCAGATATTGACAAGTGACAGCGGCTGCAAGACAATTCGATCTCCCTGTTTGTACAAATATTCCAGAAGAGATCTCTAAGATGGGGCTGAAGCCAATGCTCTGTCCAGCCAGATTGTAGATTCCTCCATTCCAAACCCCAAGGAGAGTGGAAGAAATAGGACATTCACATTTGTGAGGTTTTGCCACTAGAGTAGAAGCCATGTGACCAATGTTGTTCTAAGCTCCGATATAAATCCCCTAAGTATGATCCTTACAAGCTTAACTTCCGATAAGTCTGAAGATCTAATCAAAACATCCCTCAAAGTCATTGTTGCGATTTGGAGTCAGTTGTAAACAAAGTGTGGCCATGCCTAATTTTTATGCATTCTCATCATTTCACTCTCAAGATCCAGTGACCCCAAGTGGATCCTTACGTTTCAGAACCCCGGCCTCAATATGACTAGATATATCCAACTTCATGATCATGGTCTAGAACTACAGAACAGTCTCCATTTCTTTTCATGCAGAACATTGGATCATTAAATACATTTTTTCACTACCAACACAATAAAGGCCACGAGAAAGACAAGAACAAGAAGAATAAAAGATGACAAGTTTCAAACACAAAATTTCAAAAACCCAAAAAAAAAAAAAATTGCTCAAAGAAACATCTCACACAATCTCCAAGAATCTTTATTACAATGCTCTAAGATCGTAAAGTACAGTTCTGTTTAAGCCTGTATAAAACAGTTCAAGCAATGCTAAAGCTGAAGCTGCTATTCTAAGCAATTTCCTGTAAAACTAGAACTTATAAAAACCTCTTCTCACCACAAAATAGACTCCTACAAAATCATTTTAAAACCATATTCTACAAAATAGAACATTCCCAAGTTTGCACGTAAGTGTAATGCTTGGTGAACTCACATAATTTCCATCTACCTCCCACTAGATCTCCTCTTATTCAAAATGGGACACTCCCAAGTTTACATATAATAGTGTCATATCTTGGTAAACTCACATAATGCACACCTACCACCCACCAGATCTCTTCTTCAAAATGGGAAATTCCCAAGTTTGAATGAAAGTGTTACGTCTCGGTACACTCGCATAATGTCCACCTACCACCCACTAGATCTCACGACCTCAGATTGCAAGTAGGTCCCTAACATAATTATCAAAGTCCAAGGGACAATAACTAAGCAAGTATAATTGTGAAATTAATAGAAACATGCAAGGAGAGAGAATCATTTGCAAACTAGAAACTCCCTGCATTTGCTTCGAACTCCTCCCAACCATTGAAGGAGAAGGCTACTAAATCAGCTAATCAAAAACCTAGATTACAAGATAAAATGGATGCCAATTCGACGTCCCCTCGTTCATCTTCACCTTCAATCCTTCACTTTTATCACCCTTAATAAATAAACATTACCTAAAAATCCTCGGTAAAAATGAGAAAATTGATCAATAACATGAAACAAACCAACTAATCAGTGGTTGCAACAATGAAAACCTTACAATTTTGCTATGGGGCACTTGTCAAAATCTTAAGCAACTAAACAAAATGGGCGCATAGCGTTGTAAGAAATTAATATACACAGGTTCCTCTTTTTTGGAATGGTAATTGGTAACACCCTTTTTTTTATTCCCCATATAAACATTGAACAAGATTTTGAAACTTTTAACAAATGAATGGATTTGATCACTTGTACCAGAGATAAAATTTAAAAAGAAGAAGCAGCAGAAGAACAAGAACAAGAAGAAGAAGAAGAAGAAGAAGCCACAGAATCCAAGCAAATAAGAAGCATAGTCCCTTCTTCTTCACATAAAACCATATATTGATCCATAAAAACAACTAATCATTAGAGTAGAGCAGTCATAAGGTAAAACATTTAAGATCCATGAGAGAGAGAAAGACAGGACGAACCCCATTTGCAGCTCTTTGTGTATCTCTCTTGGACACAACACCGATGCAGATTAGCCCATTGTCAACTACAGGAAGCCCTGATACCACTCCAAAGTGATGATCGATCTCCTCCAACGTCTGATCTTCAGTCGTAGTGCGAATCAGGGTCGACATAATATCTCTCAAAACAGCAGATGGGTTCATCTGATCATCATAACACCAATGATTTATATAACCAAAACACATACAAACATCCATACAATACTTGAAAAAAAAAACTTTCTCACAAAGACAAGAATTGAAGAGAGAGAAGTGCGAAAGAGACCTTCTCTTTGAAAACTTCAGGCTCCAAATGAGCACGCAAGTCTTCGTAGGTGAGGAGAGAGAAGCTGTCGGGCCATTCTCCAGAGATGATTCCTTCTGCGTTCTCGTCCAGATCCACACGATCTACAGACGTTCTCGTCAAGATCATGTCAATGTAAATTTGTGGAGTGAGAGAATTCCGTGGAAGAGATGTAAATTATTATAATTTCGGTCCACTATAGCTTACTTTTGGGTCATTTATGTAATGCTTTTTTATATTTGAAAGAGAAAAGAAATGAACCAACTTTCTTGGAGGATAAGATTTTGGTTTTATATGGGAGATAGGAAATGCAAGATTCCTCCATCTTGGGAAAAATGATAATCCACAGGGCACAAAATCCTTTTCTTGCATATACACACACTCGGAGAAGCAAAACTCAAATTGCACACCAATCTTAACCCCACTTGGAGAAGCCATGATGATGATGAGAGAACGCTTCCATGTTGATAATATGGCCACAGCTACCATTCAAAAAAAAAAATATGGCCACAGGCCACAAATCATGGGTTCATTGAAGCTCAGCTGCGGCAGAAGTTGTTAGATATGGAATTGGGTCAGGTTGAGTTGGAGTGAGGCTGACCTCTTAGATTAAGTTTAGACCCGATGACAATTCATTAATGGGGGTTTTGAAATGTTATAGTGCCAAGAATTAGGCCTGACATCCCACAAGGGGCTGCCAATCTCCAACTTGCACATAGTTATGTGAGCTCAAATCTACTTATTGCCAGCAACCCTCAATTCTCTTTTATTTTCCTTTCTTTGTTAGACTGCCTTTCTTTTTTCTATGACCTTCTATTGGAACAAATTAGAGTTTTATCGTTTCAAAAACCTCACACACCCATACACACACATTATATATGGGGAGCGCTACACAGCACCCGGGTGTTTTTTAGAAAAAAATGTCCCTCCTAGTTTGCCCCATTGGGATGCATGATGATCATTTAAGTCAGTTGGATGGAAAGATCTATATGAGGCCTGCCTACATGCAAAATCTTGTGCCCTTAAGATCATCCTAACCTTTTGATCCATGGCCATTAAATTTAATGGTTTAGAGGCATCATTTTACTATGATTTCAACCCAACGGTGAAGAAAAGTTGGATGAATGTCAAACTTGGACTTGTGACTATTCATTGGAGGATAGTGTGTGTGAAAAGACTTGATTGATACAACCTGGGCCCTATGACAAAACAAAAAGAGGGGGGGGGGGGGGGTCTGAAAAAAGGGGCATTTTTAAAGTGGGGCGTTTTTGAGAATTTTCCTATATATATGGGGCCCATCTGGGGACCCACATGGGGATGGGGATGAGGGGATTTCAAGGACTCCCTGTGATCCCCCTCTCTGTAAATAATTAGCCCCAACCGTGATTTCTATCAACTCTATATGGGCCCAAAAGTTTAATAGTCAATAGTCCATTCGGATCAATACATCGTCGATCCAATGGTTCAGTAAATTCGGATCTGACCGAAAGTTGGGGGACATGTGCGATTTAGGGGGGTTATGTGTTTGGTCCATTTGGATGGACCAAAGGTGGGCCCCACAAGCATGAGCTTACGAAATTTTATCCTAGACTCGAGCTTAGGAGGACCTTGCTATATATATATAAACACTGTCTTAAAACAACGTCGTCATATTCATTTTGAATCAATTTGTCTTTTAATATAAGCGGCCTTTGGCTAATTGATGTGTGGAGATCTGACAGTTACGGTGTTTATTCTATTCTATGCAAGTGTGTGATAATATCCACACTGGTGCTTTCTACTTTTGGTGTGATCTTGGCCACTCAAAATGCTGATTTTTTTTTAGTCCATCAAATCGGTCCCTTGATTTGGAGTTGCAGCCCCTATTCTCGAGCTAGAACCTCAACAGATGCTTAGTGTTGAAATTGATTCTTCTCAAGACAAAGGTCAGTGGAAGTTCAGTTATATTCTCAATGAGACTAGATCCCTTCATGTCCCTATCTGAAGATGTTTCATCATATATTTAGATATGCAAATGATGTTACGGATTTATTGGCAACACAATGGACAGACAGAGCTAACCCTTTTGTTGGTCTTTTGGTTGAATTTTGGTTTTTATTGGATTTGGTTTTTCTAGTGTATGCCTTTTATACTGCATCTTTATACTGTTTCTCATTAATGTAGTTTCTTGGATCAATAGAAAAGAAACATATATGTAGACTTGATTTGGCAAAGCAAGTTTTGTGCAGTAGCCTTCTTGCATGACACCATTTCTCTACCAATATAAGTACAATGAACTTTTATTGTCGGCCTGTCAAATGGGACAACAAACACCGGGCACACGAAACACCAAAGTAATGCTCACATAGTGTTTGTGATAACAAATGACGGGCCATCAAATGAGAGGTTCTCTTTAAGGCAGTCCAATGCATGGGTTAACGCTGCCAAAGAGACTATGGAATAAGGGACCAGCTGAAGAGGGGCCATTGAATAAGGGACAGTGTTAATCCTTCTATATGGATCACTAATCAAAAGATGAAAGCATCGTGAGATCTTTCATCTGCCCTTATATTATTCTTAAACCTTGTGAGATGCCCTTTACTAACTTCAAATTGGGGATCCATCATTAGTTATCCTCTAGTGTACAACCTTTTTTTTTTTTTTTTTGTGTCACTGTTACATATTTCCATTGGGAATATGATGTGTTTCTCTTCTCCAATTTTATACACATGGATATTTGAAAGGGTAGTTATAATCAGTGTAAGACTCCCTCTCAAGATGGGTTTTTCTTTCTCTAATTAGCTAGGTACCTATCATGTTTGTCTACCATCGGGTCTCACAAAACCACCATACCTAGGATTTTTAGAAACTCCACTTCTCACCAATCGAATATCAATAACACAACTTCTTGTTGTGAGTTCTCCTGGAATCTTGAGTTGTGAGAAAGGGAATTGATTATGAGATAGAAAGAGCTAAAATCGGGAATTGATTATGAGAAAGCATGTGCTACAATCGGGAATTGATTGAGATAACAAGTGCTAAAATCAGTTTTGACTGATAAATTCTCCAAATAGGCTACCCTAGCAAAAGTATTTGGCAACTTCGAGGAGACACATTTTCCTTTAGCTTGTTCATTGGTTGTGGGGTATATGGATAATTTTTTTGAGAGACAATCCCTTCTAACAAGTGGGTTTAAACTTCTGAGTTATATCTTCACCTCCATTTATTTTGTCAAAAACTCTACATATGAAACTCAATTAGGTCCTTGATCAGCTTACAACTAGTAAATAGAGAACCCTTGGAAATTCCAGTTCCACTTGGGTTTTATCTTCTTTCATTAATGTAGACTTTTGTCATGAGCTTAGATTGACCAACTCTATGGCAGATGCTTTAGTCAAATTGGGGGTCTAGAGGATGTCTTGTCGGGTGGGCTTTATTATGTAATTGAGGAGTGGGTGGGGTGAAGGCTTTTGCTAACAAAAAAAAAAAAATACAACATCAACTTGTTGGTAGAATACAACCTTACTGGCCATCTAGATTTCCAGAAAGCAAAGGTGTATAAGGCCACCTGGCAACCATAAACAATAGAACAGTTTGGATGAACTGGGTCAATTAAGGTCATATGATCTTCAAAACAGTTTAAAGCTGTCATACAATGCCTGCAACCAACACACAGTAAAAGGTGTCTATGCAACTCCATGTTCTCCTTGCACCATAAAGAGGTAAAGAAAATGCTTGTAATCTTCGGTCTTTCCCATTTGTTACATCCATGATTTTCTCCGGTGGAAAGTTAAGAGGAACATTAAAAAATCCTCACACTTCTAAAACTTCTTCTTTTCTACCTTAAGCCTCTAGGCAAAATGGAATACCAGTTTTAAAAGCAACTTAGATGCATGAACTTGAACCATATAAATCATGATGGAAGTGAACAACGGATATGGGGGATTCCTCAAGTTTGTGATCTTGTTTGATATGGTGATGACTGGACTAGCAGTCATGCCAAATTACTGCTTACTAATCTGACTGTATTATTTACTTTTTTCCATCTTATTTTATACTTTATGCTTAGGGAAGTGCCATTTTCTTTGACTTCCTGTTTTGCCATTTTTTGGTTTGAAATGTTCTGTTATATGAATCTAATCAAATCTTGGGTATTTGAATCTGATTAGCAACATACCAGGGAATCCAAATGCACTTGCTGAGTGCATGGAGGCTCTAATAACTGTGTTGAAGTATGCATTGAAGCAAATAAAAGGAGAGAGAAGCATCTTCGTCATGTTCCTCGTGACCAGGCAGAGAGAATAGATGTCTGGGAATATTATTAGAAGTTAGCTTCCTCAAAGTACTCTGCTTGCGCATACTAGAAAAGAACTATGACTCGTTTTCTTTGGCAACCATTAATTCTCGTAATTATCTCAAATAACTGGTGGTTAATTATGGTGGTGACTCATGATATAATTGTAAAATCCCAGAAGGATCAAAAGGTTTCACATGGTCCGTGGGTATTTTCCTATGAGCTGCTTTTGAATGTCCCAAACCTCGACTGGTGAGGATTCTATTTTACCATTTGTTGCAGTGATAAATCTAGTTGGGGCTGAAACCTTGAAGTTCTGACAAAGGCAAAATAACTCTCTATCAGTGGGGAGCTTTTCGGGTGAAGTGCACCCACATATGGAGAAGAAGGGAGCCTCAAGCATTCCAATGAAAATCTTTTCTCTATTGTAAGTTATGCTGTTTGCTTGGGTTTTGGGATTGTACAACTGAACTGCTAATTTGCATATTGGCATGATGAGCCCCAACATCAATCATCAGGCACCGAAAATAATCCCATATTGGAGTATCTTAACCTTCAATTCATGGCCTTTAAATTGAGGGTTGATAAACGGAATAAAAGATAAAATCTCATTTAGCATAAAATGGCAAGGTTGGGTGTTACAATTTTTCTATTGGGTGCTACCGATTTTCTATGTATCAGATTAGTGGTGGTTCCATTCTTTTCAGGTTTTTTTGGTTGGAAATGACAAAAGATTTATCATTTAATTCATTCTTTTCATTTTATTTGTCTTATATACTGAGAATATTAGAATATTAGGATTGTGGATTAGGCATTTACAATAAAATCATCTCTATTTGTTATTACGAACTTTCCAATCATATATCATCATTAGTAGGGGATGTAAATAGGTCAGGTACTGCATGGGTACATAGAGGACCAAACCAATTCAAAATCCATACTGAAAGGACACCCATTCAGGTACCAGATGATGAATCTGTATAAGGTAATGTAGAAGTTGCAAATGAAGCTTTAAACCATCTCTGTTGTGCTTGGTTTTGTGCCTGTTACGTATGAAACTTTTATGAAATATGATATTTTTTATTATGTGTCATCTTTGGCAACGGAAAAAAAAAGTGCCTTTTTAACATTCACATCACATTCTACAAATCCAAATTGCTTAAAACATTTATCTGTTTTTAGTTCAAGTAACTTGCTTATGATCTGTCATCTCTATGTGAATACTAAACAAATGCATAGTCTAGATTTGAAGATACTTTCACATGAATGGTTAGAGAAGTGAAAAAAAAACCGATTTTGTGAAGGTGGGTGGTGTTGTAGGAGGATTTGGATCCTATTATGGACATAAGTCTTAACGGGTTGAATAGTTCATGTTACTTTCTGTGTGTTTTGAATAGCAATTAGAGACTGTAATGGCAACATGGCTTGTTGCTGTGTATTCTGTAATGCTAAGAGCTTAATTTTTCTGATGGTGTTAAATCTGGTGCTATTTATGATGGTTTGATGAAAGTTTCTCTATGGCACATGTTGTTCTCATCATTAAATTTTGGGGGTGGATAGATCTAGAAGAAGATTTGGCAGATTGGTTCATGGGATTCTGGGGTGAATTGGTCTTGATCTAAATTAAGCATGTGTCTGATATATGTTTGACTACATTATGGTACTGATTGGATTGATTCATTGAGATTGTGGGATTAGTAATTTTGTAGTTGCAGCTATTTACTTTGGATGTTTTCTCTTAGCAGATGCCTAATGTTCAAGCTCTCTTATTTGGTGGGGTCATTGGCGTTAGAGTGGCTATGAAAGAGGAACTCAAGATAATGTCTGAAACAAAGTAAAATTTGTATTCATGGGGCAGCGTAAGTGATAGTATTGATTGGCTGAAGTATTCACCATTTATATCATTATATGTCGCGACCCCGGACCGAGAAACTAGGGGAAAGGAAGGATCCGAGTCCGGGAGGTCGTGACAGGTCGGGTTGATGCCGCGCCACGTGCATCTCTTTGGCTAAAACGCACACGGAATTAAAAGAATGTTTATCCGTGCACGTGATTTCCCACAGGGTTCCGCGGTGAGGATTATCTGTACACATCACCTCACATGTAACCATATCCAATATATTTTTAAGATTGCGGAAGCGTGTAGCAAATCATATGAATACTATTCAATCTCATAAACAAGGCAAATCTATGGTTAAATGATAAGGTATCAGGATGAGCAACGATCAAGCATGTTTTCCCCAAAAGTAAAGTTAAGTGTAATTACAAAGTATCAGTTAATTAAAACTCCCAAATAACGGTCAACAAAGACCGTACAACCAAATGAAATCTAAACCAAAGATATCAAGTTCCCAAAGTGTATCGTTCTCAAGGCAAGGCCGAATGTCTACATGACATCATCGGCTTGCCACTCAATCACTCGTTGCGGTGCACCGACCGCCTCCTCTGGCTCCTCCTCAAAGGCAATAAGCTCGGGACCTGAGTACCAAAATAAATGGATCAGACACGACGGTCTGGCAGGTGGGTGAAAAGACATAACAATAATAAAACAATGATGCTATGCAAGAGTTAAGAAAACTTATGGATAAACAATGAACTTTATAAAAGACAATATGTCATTTCAAAAGAAGTACATATGCAATAAATCCAGTAAGGTAACAAGGATTTGGAAACTGTCAAGATGGCAACCCCACAAGCTAGATCCTCCCTTCACCGAAGTGAAGAGAGCACATACCCTAACAAGATCATTGTCCTCAGTCACACGAGGTGAGGAGGAACAACTATAAATATTATAATATACATATATACATATATACTCTGCGGGGCCACGGTAGCGAACCGGGTAAAAACTCTGCACATTCCAGACTGCAGCTGGCTATCGGGAGGGGAAGGAACCCCAAGTCGGAGGATCAAACCGACGAGGTCGTCCAAGCTCAGTGGTGCCGACTCATAGGTCAAATACGATAAATCAAATCATATGCACAGTAAGAAAACGGGGTGCCATAGGCACAAATACACATCCATCTCAAGTCGCCATATACAAGTTAGCAAAAGCTAAACACATCACTTTTTGTACTCTTGTAACAGTCTAGTCATATCAAGTTGGTTTGAAATCCCAAAGTAAGAGTTTAGTTGAAAATTGAATACAAATAGTTTTTCATACATTTACAGGCCAACAATGGGGTTTCTAGGATTGAATCAGTGCGAAATAGGGTCCCGTATGTCGGTTATGATGAAATTTTGGTACTCTTTAAGAGTTAGGGACATTCCGGGTCCTTATACACATTGATCAATCTAGAAAACCTCATGGAGTTTCCACGATGAGGTTCTTCCTTCCTTCGGACTTCATATAATGCCTTACCCATCCTTGAATAGCATTGGGCCTCCAAACAATACTTCCACACTACAGCCCTTCACAATATACCCCAATCTTTCATGGGTTTGAACGCATCATTATAGGTTCAATGTCTTCAAATAAGAAGATAAGGGATAGAGCTGAATTGGACTTGAGTATGGACTTGGGGTGAATCTGGAAAATAGTCCCATAATTCTCTCATTTTACAGTTCATTTTTATTCAGTCCGATCGATCGGACCTGAAGGGCGATCGATCGGTCCTGAAGACCCTCTCAGTTATTTACAGTCCGATCGATCGGACCTGATGGGCGATCGATCGGTCCTGCAAACCCTCTCAGTTAATTACAGTCCGATCGATCGGACCTGATGGGCGATCGATCGGCCCTGTAGCGAACCTCAACCCATTTGGTTGAATCCTTCTCTTGTCCAACTCCTATCCATTTCCTTTCTTTCCCCTTCTTCCATACATATCTTCACAATTAATTGGGCTATTCCTTGCCTCATTATCTCATCAAATCACCGTTCAAAATCAATAAGACTAAATCATCAAACATGATAATTCATTAAAACCATCAATGAAGACAAATCAAGGTTTTGCATAAAACATGATAAAACACATGAGAATCATTTCATCCACTTGCCTTGGGTCCAATTGCAATTCAATTGAGCTCTAATCACCTCTTAATTCCACAATCAAACACCTATACACAAAACCCCCAAATCCAAACCCTAAAATATCAAAATCCAATTAAAACAAAACGGAATCTTCCAATAATTGAAATGAAGCTACCCTAGGGCTAAACAAACAAGATTATAACATTTTTAGGAAAATCACTTACAAAGAAGTTCTTCAAAAAGCAAGGTGTTGTCCAAAGAAGATCTTGGAGTGGGCGGTTTTCTTCAAAATTGGTATCAAGATGAAGGCCTTGAGATGAGGAAGAAGATTATAACAACTAATTCTCCATTAGCACTAGTTTAGTGGGTGATTGAAGATGAAGAAGCAAGAAAAGGTAAGGGAAAACCCTTAGGGCTGGGATTTCTCTTCTCCTCTAGGGTTTTTGCCAGAAATGGGAAAAAGAAGAAGAAGCTTTCTATATATAGTAAGTGGGAGTGGGGCCCACAACTTAAAGAACTTCTCGGGCTCAAAACATGGTTCTCGGGGCTTCAAACGAATTCGACGAAGAAGACAAAGTTGATCGGCAAAATTTCTAGTTTCCAAAAAATATATATTTTGCACATTTTGGTGACATTGAAATCGGTGTCCAGATTTTGGGTAAAAAGACCATTTTGCCCTCAATTAGAGAAAAATCAGGTTTAAGGTCCTTGAATGAAAACGATGTCAACATGAAAGTTGTAGGGATTAACAAGATAAGTTCAATGGGTTAAAACACGATTCTTGGAAAACATCGGTAAACCCCCAATCTCACACAATTCGTAACAAGGACCCCCAAAGGGTCCCACACATCAAAAGGCTCTCCAAATTCCCCAAAGCTATTATAAAAGCTATTCTAATCCCCAACTAATCCAAAACCACTAAACACACTTAAAACTAAAACACAACTCAAACAACTCTAAACGAGGTCTCTCGGGTCGGGGTCTTACATCCTCCACCCCTTAGGACATTTGGTCCTCCAAATGGAGATTAAAACTCACCTCCGGTAGAAGATGTGGGTACTTCTTCTGAACCTGATCCCGTAATTCCCAAGTTGCTTCTTCCGGTCCATGATTCTCCCAAAGTACCTTGACCCACTGAATAGTCCGAGTTCTCAATTCTTGCTCTTTGGTGTCGATGATCTGCTTAGGCTTCTCAATATAGGTAGCATCTTCTCGGATTTCCAACGGCTCATAACGGAGTATGTGTAGCCTGTCGGGAACGTACTTCTTCAACATAGACACATGGAAAACATTGTGTACGCCGGAAAGTTCGGGTGGTAAGGCTAACCTGTAAGCCACATCACCAATCCTACTCACAATGTCATACGGTCCAATGTATCTCCTGGACAACTTGCCCTTCTGTCCAAACCTCAAAGTTCCACGAGTGGGTGATACTTTCAAGAAAACCTTATCTCCTTCTTTGAACTGTAAATCCCTTCTGTGAGAATCTGCATAACTCTTCTGTCTACTCTGAGCCACTTTCAGACGTTCTTGGATCAACTTGACTTTGTCACTTGTCTCACTAACAATGGTCGGTCCATGGAAACTGCGAGTACCAACTTCTTCCCAACAAACAGGTGTTCTACACCTTCTGCCATACAAAGCCTCAAAAGGTGCCATACCGATACTAGAGTGGAAACTGTTGTTGTAAGCGAACTCACACAACGGTAAGGCTTCATCCCATTGAGTCTTGAAATCTAGTACACAAGCTCGAAGCATATCCTCAAGCGTCTGAATTGTCCTTTCTGACTGACCATCGGTCTGTGGGTGATAGGCTGTGCTGAACTGTAACTTCGTACCCATAGACTCATGTAATGTCTTCCAAAATCTTGAGACAAATCTGCTATCTCTGTCGGAAGTGATGGAAACTGGCTGTCCATGACGACTGACAATCTCTGTGACAAACAACTGAGCCAAAGGTAACATATGCATCTTCTTCCCAGTCTTCATCGGTAGGAAATGAGCTGACTTGGTGAGGCGGTCTACTATGACCCAAATAGCATCATTGCCCTTACTAGTCTTCGGTAAACCCGATATGAAGTCCATGGTAATATGCTCCCATTTCCATTCCGGAATCTCTAATGGTCGTAATAACCCTGGAGGCTTCTGGTGTTCTGCCTTGATCAACTGACATGTCATACAACGAGAGACGAAAGCTGCTATCTCTCTCTTCATGTTATTCCACCAAAATCTGCCCTTCAAATTCTGGTACATCTTCGTACTGCCCGGATGTATGGAATACTTGGTATCATGGGCCTCGGACATGATATCATTCCTCAAGTCCTCCAAGTTAGGCACACAAAGACGGTCTCGGTAATACAAAACTCCATCCACAATCCGAAAATCTGGACGATCTGCTAGGTGCTCAGAAATCTTAGTCAACTCTGGGTCTTGCAACTGATTCTCCTTGATCTTCTGAATGAATGAAGGTTCTGACACTGACATGTTTGCTAACATGACACCTTCTCTTAGTGGCTGAAAATCTACACCCAACTCTTCTAACTGCTGTACCACATAAGTTCCACGAAGGCTTGCCATGCTCACTGACTTTCTGCTCAAGGCATCTGCGACTACATTCGCTTTTCCCGGGTGATACTTGATTGGAAAATCATAGTCTTTAATATATTCCATCCATCTCCTCTGCCTCATGTTCAACTCCTTCTGAGAAAACAAGTACTGAAGACTACGGTGATCGGAGTGAACCTCAAACTTCTCTCCATAGAGGTAGTGTCTCCACATCTTCAATGCTAAAACCACTGCTGCCAACTCAAGATCATGCGTTGCATAGTTCTTTTCATGATCTTTCAACTGCCGGGACCCATATGCAACTACCTTCCCATCTTGCATTAACACGCATCCAAGTCCAACATTGGAAGCATCGGTAAAAATAGTAAAACCGCCGCTCCCAGATGGCAAAGTAAGGACTGGAGCCGTAGTCAATCTCTTCTTCAGCTCTTGAAAACTAGCTTCACACTTGTCTGTCCAAGCATATGGTGCATTCTTCCTCGTCAACTTCGTCAAAGGTGACGCAATCGACGAAAATCCTTGCACAAACCTCCGATAATATCCTGCCAATCCAAGAAAACTCCTGATTTCTGATGCATTCTTCGGTCTATCCCAATTCATGACTGCCTCAATTTTGGACGGGTCCACTGATAATCCTTCCTTAGAAATGATATGGCCCAAAAATGTGACTTGGTCCAACCAAAATTCACACTTACTAAGCTTTGCAAACAACTGATTCTCCCTCAATAGCTGGAGTGCTATCCTCAAGTGTTCTTCATGCTCTCCTTTGGTCTTGGAATACACCAAAATATCATCAATAAACACCACTGTAAACTGATCCAAGTACTCCGCAAATATTTTGTTCATCAACGCCATGAAAACTGCCGGTGCATTAGTCAAACCAAATGGCATCACTAGAAACTCATAGTGTCCATATCTTGTCCGAAAGGCTGTTTTTGGTACATCTGAATCTCTAACCCTCAACTGATGGTAGCCTGACCTCAAGTCAATCTTCGAAAAGTAAGCAGCTCCTTGCAACTGATCAAACAATTCATCTATCCTTGGCAACGGATATTTGTTTTTGATGGTCACTTGGTTCAATCTTCTATAGTCAATACACATTCTCATAGAACCATCCTTCTTCTTTACAAACAAAACTGGTGCTCCCCACGGTGACACACTAGGTCTCACAAAACCTTTGTTCAAAAGTTCTTGCAATTGCATCTTCAACTCTCCCAATTCTGCCGGAGCCATTCTGTAAGGTGCGATAGATATCGGAGCGGTCCCCGGTAACAACTCAATAGTGAAGTCTATCTCTCTAATGGGTGGCAATCCAGGTATCTCCTCCGGGAAAACATCCGGAAATTCACAAACAATTGGGATCTCCTCCACCCCTTGGGACCGTTTATCCTCCGTGATAAACGCCAAATAACCCTCACAACCACTTTTTAGAAGCCTATCAGCCTTCAATGCTGAAATAAATCCTGCACCCGAATTACTCCTTTCTCCCTGAAACAACACCCCTTCTTGGGTCTCCTCTAACTTAAAAGTTAGGGTCTTATGAAAACAATCCATAGTAGCATGGTATCCTGCTAACCAATCCATCCCTAGGATGACATCAAAATCCTGCATCTCTAATAAAATGAGATCTGCCGGTAATACTACTTCCCCTATCACGACTGGACAACTAGGGTAAAAAGTTCTACAAACAACTTCCTTACCTAAAGGGGTAGTCACAGTCAGAATGAAACTCAACTCTCTAGCATGCATATCAATCAACATAGCAAATTTTGGAGATAGGAATGAGTGAGTAGAGCCAGGGTCAAACAAAACCTTAGCATCAAAACCACAGACGAGAAGTGTACCTTCCACTACATTGCCTTCAGCCTCCACATCAGCTCTATTGACAGCATAGAGTTGTGCCCTTTGTGGTGGCCTGTTCTGCCCTTGCTGTTGCCTGCCTTGTGGTGCATTCCTATTCTGATTCTGAGGACGCTGATTCTGATTTTGATTCTGCCCTTGCTGACGGACCTGTTGTTGCTGTTGTTGTTGTGGCCTAAACTGTGGCTGAGGTGCCTGTTGTTGTAGTGGCCTTGCTTGATTCTGAACCACTAGCGCATTTTGAGGTGGTGCCTGACGCTGTACTCCTTGTTGCTGTCTATTATGTCTATCAGGCCTTGGGCAATCCCTCATTTGGTGGTCCAATGAACCACATCTAAAACATGCTCCCGTGATAGTACGACATTGGGCATTCCCATGATGTTTCCCACAATGGATACAAGCATCCGGATTTTGCACATTTTGCTCTTGTCTTGGCCTCTTGTTCTGATTGTTTCTTTGTTGATAGTTCTGCTGCTGGCCTTGACCCTTTCCTTGGTTCTTGATGATTTTGTTATGGAAGTTCTCAAATTTGTATGCTCTCTTGACAGCTTCTTCAAAGGTAACGGGTGGTACAACCCCGGTAGCATCCCTCTCAATAATCGGGTGAAGTCCCTCAAGGAACTTGGTTATCTTCTTCTCAACAGTGTCTATTAGCTCTGGAGCATACCTTGACAATCTCTCGAATTTGGTAAGGTATTCGAGGACTGTCATGTTGCCTTGTACAAGTTGCTGAAATTCAGCTGCCTTTTGTCTTTTGACATGTGCAGGTACGTATTTCTCTCCAAACTGTCTCTTGAAGTTAACCCAAGCTTCTGCATCAGCCATTTCCCTATATTCTGTCCTGACGGTCTTCCACCAAATATCTGCTAAACCCACAAACATAGAGGCTGCAAGCTGTACACGTTCCACACCGGTACATATGAAGATCTCAAATATATTTTCGGTGTGCTCAAGCCAATCATCTGCTGCCATTGGGTCCTCAGTCCCCAAAAATTCTTTCGGTCCTCTCTTCCTAAACCGCTCATACAATACATTAGGATCATTTCCTCTAATGTTTACCGGACCAGGTGGTGCAACTGGGATTGGTTCCGGTCTCCTCTCCAATATTCCCAACAATTGCGCCTGCATTTGAGCTATCTCCCTAGCATGATCCTCATCTTTCTTAAGCATCTGTTCTTGCAATCTGGTCTGTGTCTCAAATGCTTGTGCTTGGAGCCTAGCCTGATTTTCATTTGCTTGTCGTTGTTGGTCTAGCATAGCTTGCATCATCTGCTGGAATTGATTCTGCATATTGTTGTCCTGAAGTTCCTCTGTACTAAGCCCTGCACTCTCACTGTTACTGGCAATGTGATTACTGTTTGCTGTTCTTTTGCGAGGTGGCATAACGCTGCAAAACAATTTGTTAGCACATATATACCAAGTACAGGGTGGTCACACATTGCTCACACGGTTCTATCTAACGAATCCTCTCCACGTACTTAAGATTTCTAGTTTCTTTTAATTGCCTGAAACATGTCCCCGCTCTGATACCAGTCCTGTCGCGACCCCGGACCGAGAAACTAGGGGAAAAGAAGGATCCGAGTCCGGGAGGTCGTGACAGGTCGGGTTGATGCCGCGCCACGTGCATCTCTTTTGCTAAAACGCACACGGAATTAAAAGAATGTTTATCCGTGCACGTGATTTCCCACAGGGTTCCGCGGTGAGGATTATCTGTACACATCACCTCACATGTAACCATATCCAATATATTTTTAAGATTGCGGAAGCGTGTAGCAAATCATATGAATACTATTCAATCTCATAAACAAGGCAAATCTATGGTTAAATGATAAGGTATCAGGATGAGCAACGATCAAGCATGTTTTCCCCAAAAGTAAAGTTAAGTGTAATTACAAAGTATCAGTTAATTAAAACTCCCAAATAACGGTCAACAAAGACCGTACAACCAAATGAAATCTAAACCAAAGATATCAAGTTCCCAAAGTGTATCGTTCTCAAGGCAAGGCCGAATGTCTACATGACATCATCGGCTTGCCACTCAATCACTCGTTGCGGTGCACCGACCGCCTCCTCTGGCTCCTCCTCAAAGGCAATAAGCTCGGGACCTGAGTACCAAAATAAATGGATCAGACACGACGGTCTGGCAGGTGGGTGAAAAGACATAACAATAATAAAACAATGATGCTATGCAAGAGTTAAGAAAACTTATGGATAAACAATGAACTTTATAAAAGACAATATGTCATTTCAAAAGAAGTACATATGCAATAAATCCAGTAAGGTAACAAGGATTTGGAAACTGTCAAGATGGCAACCCCACAAGCTAGATCCTCCCTTCACCGAAGTGAAGAGAGCACATACCCTAACAAGATCGTTGTCCTCAGTCACACGAGGTGAGGAGGAACAACTATAAATATTATAATATACATATATACATATATACTCTGCGGGGCCACGGTAGCGAACCGGGTAAAAACTCTGCACATTCCAGACTGCAGCTGGCTATCGGGAGGGGAAGGAACCCCAAGTCGGAGGATCAAACCGACGAGGTCGTCCAAGCTCAGTGGTGCCGACTCATAGGTCAAATACGATAAATCAAATCATATGCACAGTAAGAAAACGGGGTGCCATAGGCACAAATACACATCCATCTCAAGTCGCCATATACAAGTTAGCAAAAGCTAAACACATCACTTTTTGTACTCTTGTAACAGTCTAGTCATATCAAGTTGGTTTGAAATCCCAAAGTAAGAGTTTAGTTGAAAATTGAATACAAATAGTTTTTCATACATTTACAGGCCAACAATGGGGTTTCTAGGATTGAATCAGTGCGAAATAGGGTCCCGTATGTCGGTTATGATGAAATTTTGGTACTCTTTAAGAGTTAGGGACATTCCGGGTCCTTATACACATTGATCAATCTAGAAAACCTCATGGAGTTTCCACGATGAGGTTCTTCCTTCCTTCGGACTTCATATAATGCCTTACCCATCCTTGAATAGCATTGGGCCTCCAAACAATACTTCCACACTACAGCCCTTCACAATATACCCCAATCTTTCATGGGTTTGAACGCATCATTATAGGTTCAATGTCTTCAAATAAGAAGATAAGGGATAGAGCTGAATTGGACTTGAGTATGGACTTGGGGTGAATCTGGAAAATAGTCCCATAATTCTCTCATTTTACAGTTCATTTTTATTCAGTCCGATCGATCGGACCTGAAGGGCGATCGATCGGTCCTGAAGACCCTCTCAGTTATTTACAGTCCGATCGATCGGACCTGATGGGCGATCGATCGGTCCTGCAAACCCTCTCAGTTAATTACAGTCCGATCGATCGGACCTGATGGGCGATCGATCGGCCCTGTAGCGAACCTCAACCCATTTGGTTGAATCCTTCTCTTGTCCAACTCCTATCCATTTCCTTTCTTTCCCCTTCTTCCATACATATCTTCACAATTAATTGGGCTATTCCTTGCCTCATTATCTCATCAAATCACCGTTCAAAATCAATAAGACTAAATCATCAAACATGATAATTCATTAAAACCATCAATGAAGACAAATCAAGGTTTTGCATAAAACATGATAAAACACATGAGAATCATTTCATCCACTTGCCTTGGGTCCAATTGCAATTCAATTGAGCTCTAATCACCTCTTAATTCCACAATCAAACACCTATACACAAAACCCCCAAATCCAAACCCTAAAATATCAAAATCCAATTAAAACAAAACGGAATCTTCCAATAATTGAAATGAAGCTACCCTAGGGCTAAACAAACAAGATTATAACATTTTTAGGAAAATCACTTACAAAGAAGTTCTTCAAAAAGCAAGGTGTTGTCCAAAGAAGATCTTGGAGTGGGCGGTTTTCTTCAAAATTGGTATCAAGATGAAGGCCTTGAGATGAGGAAGAAGATTATAACAACTAATTCTCCATTAGCACTAGTTTAGTGGGGGATTGAAGATGAAGAAGCAAGAAAAGGTAAGGGAAAACCCTTAGGGCTGGGATTTCTCTTCTCCTCTAGGGTTTTTGCCAGAAATGGGAAAAAGAAGAAGAAGCTTTCTATATATAGTAAGTGGGAGTGGGGCCCACAACTTAAAGAACTTCTCGGGCTCAAAACATGGTTCTCGGGGCTTCAAACGAATTCGACGAAGAAGACAAAGTTGATCGGCAAAATTTCTAGTTTCCAAAAAATATATATTTTGCACATTTTGGTGACATTGAAATCGGTGTCCAGATTTTGGGTAAAAAGACCATTTTGCCCTCAATTAGAGAAAAATCAGGTTTAAGGTCCTTGAATGAAAACGATGTCAACATGAAAGTTGTAGGGATTAACAAGATAAGTTCAATGGGTTAAAACACGATTCTTGGAAAACATCGGTAAACCCCAATCTCACACAATTCGTAACAAGGACCCCCAAAGGGTCCCACACATCAAAAGGCTCTCCAAATTCCCCAAAGCTATTATAAAAGCTATTCTAATCCCCAACTAATCCAAAACCACTAAACACACTTAAAACTAAAACACAACTCAAACAACTCTAAACGAGGTCTCTCGGGTCGGGGTCTTACATTATATATGGTTAACTTTATGAAGTGTGGAATAATTTGAACAAGGGCTTTATTTTGTCATTGCTACTACTTTGAATAAGCTGTGGCCAAATGCCTTATTTACCAAATGTGTTTGTCACGTCCCTAAATTTTTATTATGCAGACGTACGACAAAGTCAAGTTGTTAAAAGCAGGATAGAGTTCTATTCCTGTTATAATTGACTGTGCCATTCTCTATTTGTTGAAAGATTATTACTATTTTGATTACAATTGATTGATCACATATCATATGTTATTTCTTTCTTTTTTTATGTTTCTTTTCTGTTTTGCAATCTGGCGTCTATAAAGTGGATGTAGATCCAGAGCAGGTTAAAATATACTGAAAAGGTAGATTCTTCAGCCTTGATTAAAGAGCAGTTAAATGGTGGCGAATATGCAGAACTGTAGTCTCAAAAACTCAATGAATCAGTAATCCTAACAACCCAATGCATTGGAGATGACAAGAACACCAAAGACTAGAATGAGGGCCTGATCAATGGCCTCAAAGCCTTCAAAAACCAGCACAACCTATCGACCTTCAACTTAGAGGTGAAGATGATGGTTTTGAAGATGAGGAAGATAAAGAGTTCAAATTTATAAGGCAAAAAATGGATGTGCATGGATCTGCTTGAACAAGCAAATAATAGTAAAACATGCAATGTTAGTGTAAATGAGAATATTGGAAGGAAAGTGGTGGGAATCTTCCTTATGGTTATTTGTAATAACAATTCTTTATTTTGTAATGACTATTCTTTTTTTGTAGTGAAGCTTAAGCTAATTTATTTTAAGGGAAAATTACAAAATAGGGTCTAAGTTTTTCTCAGATTTCAAAACAGGACAAAATTAGATTAAGATTTCAAAATGGGACATAAGTTTTCCGAGTGGGTTTCAATTCAGGACATCCGACAAGAAAGGCCGTCGTCCGGACGATTTTTTAAATGTATTTTTCAAAAACTCAATATTGCCCTTCGGGTTTTAAGTGCTAAAAGATGATGTAACATTCATATGCTGTGCTGTGTGGCCCCTTTCGCTGATTCTGTGGTGCCCTTTCCACTTCCTCTTTCCTTCTTCTCCAACGTCAATGGTGATCGCGCGGCCACCGGCGAACGGAGTCCTCAGGCGTTCAAGGTATTCATCTTGGCCTTCCCCATTCCTTCTTCCCTCCTTCCCCATTCCTTCTTCCCCCCTTCCCCATTCCTTTTTCCTTGTGCAGCACTGGCCCAGATTTCAAACCCACTTGTCTTTCCACTTCAGGGTTTAAAAGTCATCCCAGGTTTCACTCTCATAATCGAAATGACTTGATCCCATTGCTTTTTGCATCTAGGGCTTACATGTGTGCTGTGTATAGAATGGGTTTTTTAATGCTTTGGATATAGTGGGTTTTTTAATGCTTTGGATATAGTGGGCTTTAATCATTTCAATATGCAGTTAAGAGTGAAACAGGACTGTATATAGTGGGTTTTTTAATGTTTTGGATTTCAAATGTCTGCTATATATACTGATCCTGTACTCAATATAAATCCCGATTTTACTATGACCTTAGTTAATTAATGGAGAAAAATTATGTACAATGGTAACCAGCAAAAGACTATTATGTTGATTGGAATGATGAGTTTTGCTTCCACTTTCAAATCTCTAAGTGCACATTTTTTTTCACTTCCCATATCAGTAATTTTATTTGAAATGATCCTGTAAATATAAGTATATGAAAATTGCACTCAGTTTGATCCAGGTGGAGCACATCGCTCTTCTCATTGTTGCTATGTGTTCCCATCAGGGGTAAATGCAAGGCCATGACCACAAACCTCACATATATGACCTTGTTCTAATGGGATAATGCTCTCCTCCAATGATAGCCTGAGGACTCCGTTCACCGGTGGCCGTTGGATCGCCGTTGACGTTGGAGAAGAAGGAAAGAGGAAGTGGAAAGGGTGCCAGAGAATCACCGAAAGGGGCCACACAGCACAGCATATGAATGTTATATCGTCTTGTAGCACTTAAAACCCTAAGGGCAGTATTGGATTTTTGAAAAATACATTTAAAAAATCGATCGGACGACAGCCTTTCTTGCCGGATGTCCTGAATTGAAACCCACTTAGAAAACTTATGTCCCATTTTGAAATCTTAATCTAATTTTGTCCTGTTTTGAAATCTGAGAAAAATTTAGACACTATTTTGTAATTTTCCCTTTATTTTAAAGACAGAGAAATTTTCTTTTAAGCAGCACTTCCCGAATAGTTATCTCTTACGCTTTTTTTTTAGTAAAGATTGTCTTTTATGCTTTGGATATAATAAATGAAAGTTATGAATGTGAGCTTATATATGTAAAACTTGCTTGTGCGAAACACATTATCATGTTTGGGAGCACCATTTTCACAAATAAGATTGAATGGTTCGATTATATTTTAAATGTATTCATTATTTGAGATTCTTGAATACTTAAAACATGAAACTAAATATTTTAGAGTTTAGTGGCTCAATGTAAAATTTTAATGCTTGGATTTAACATGTCAGGGCTCAAATGAATTGCAAAATATGAAAGACAACGAAACTCCTAGAAATTGTATAGTCAAACATGAAAATCTGATCTTGTTCTTTATACGAAAAAAAATCATGACCTAGTAATATAAAAAAGAAACACTTGAAATCGGATAGTCGAACATGAGCAGCACTTGGAAGAACTTGAGGGGTAAAAGAATCACCAAAGGCGAATGTGGGAGAGAGCATATGTCAGAATGATAAAGAGGAGAAACAAAAAGGGAGCATGTCGTTGTCTACTTGAGTTAAAAGGAGTTGAGCTCCACAATGGACCTACCTATTGAAATCCCAAAGTGCTCAAAATAAATGTCCTTTAAATCTAGAGTGTATCCCTGAATCTTAATCCAATAAGATTTGTCTGTGCATTTTAGATATTCAAGCTCAATTTAGATACCTAAGGCCCATGCATAAACCAAAGCTCAACATTTCAGATTTTAGAGGTGGCTCCACTGATAAATTTGTAGGAGTGATACATGGGGCAATTTATATGTTAAAGGTTAACTAACTTGTAATACATGAGCCTTGATGATAAATTCTAGCCGTTCGTGATATCTCAATATTGGTTACAAGTGGGCTTGGTTTAGTCCCTTTTCCCCTGTTAAAATAGGGTTGGCATTTGACATGGAATAACTTCGAAGATGAGCCAACTTTATATCTACTATTTACTGATGGAGATTTTCACCTACAAGCAGATCCAATATGTGCATATATGGTTGAGCTCGTAGGGCCCACTTAGATGATTTTGTACTGTTGGGGTATGATAGATGGAAATATGACTTTATAGATAAGGGCCATGTTAAAAATCAGTTTTATCAAATTATTCTGGCCATTGATTTACCTTAGCTCTCATAAATGATTCCTTCCTAAGAGAGAACCTCCTATTAGATGGGGTACCAAATTGAGAGTTTTCTTCTTTTTTTTTTTGGATTTTGACCGTGCAAGATATAGAAGACCATGAATTCCTCGAAATGATTTTGACCAAGAATATATCCCAAATATGGGTATTGTACACGGGTTCCTCTATTCTATCCCTTTTGTGCAATATCAACATATCGCACAAACTAAAGGTGAAAATAAAAGCGGATCATTTTTCCTCTAATTTTTTTGGTACCCGAGCCTAAGTGGTTGAGAGCATGGGACCCAAGAGTCCTCAAAGTGGGAAGAGTGACATACCCAAGGTTGAATCCCGGGTGGCACGGTGACACACAGGGTTGCCAACCAAATAAGCAGCCCTCAGATACCAAGAGAAGCGGTTAATGATGAGAAATGTTCTCTCTTATGAGTACATGAGTAATGTGATATCATCAGCTTATTTGTCAATCTTGATAGTTGCCAGGGAGTGCCTTTAATTTAGGTGTTGTCCTTGAGCTGGGCCTAAGTTGCCTCAGGTAAGAGTTCTCAAGTAGTTAGGCCACCACACCACACTAATTAAAATTTCATTTACAACCATTCATTCCTGCTTTTGACAATGGAAAGGGTGTCCCAACCATAAGCTTACCCAGTTTATCGAGAACAACAATCTATGGCCGGGCCAGAGCGTGTCCAAGCCCACCCCCATTTAGCTATTGGTCCTAAGATTCAGTGATGTCCAGTCTATTGGCCCAAAGGACCTGACCTGAAAACTCCCTACATGGGCCCTTTTTCATAGACCCGAGTATCCGTATAGCCTAGCACGTAGTATTTTTAATGTGAAATAATATATTACATAGAAAGTATATGATTATATAGCATTTGCAATAGATAGATTACTAATTATATATTAGAACTTCTATAATGTAAAATATACTCCTGCTCTGAGTTGTGGGTCAAGTGCAGTCAGGTCCACCAAAGTTGGGTCTTGCACAAAATAAACTAAAATAATTGCATCAACACCAAGTGCGCAAAATTATATATATATATATATATATTCAAAGATAGAAAATAATAAGTATCAAAACTTGACATAAACCCTATCAATATATATATATATATATTTGAAGTATGTACACATCAATAGAATTTGTTAAGAAAAAAAATATTAATACCAGCTAACAGTTCAGGTTCATGTTTGAAATAAAAAAATCTTGGGAATTCAAAACCTACCAATACTAATTTGTGCACAAAAATTATAAAAAATTTAAAAATAATCTATTTGGACTGATGGATCCAAAATTTAAGAATTAAAATAAAAGTTAATATCTCGTACATTGAATTGGTTGCTATTTAATTCATTCTCTTCGCTCTATTTTGGCTTCTTCATTGAGAATATTTGAAAATGAGGTTTGTGGTTCAAGAGTTCACAAGAAAATCATCTCCATTTGTTCTTATGAGTTATAAAATCTTTATTATCAAGAGTAGGGATGCAAATAGGTTGGGTTCAGCTCGGGTATATAGTGGACCAAACTAACTCAAATTTCATATAAAAAAAAAACACCCATTCAAGGGCCAAATGTTGAATATATAATGAAGAGGTTACAGATGAAGGCTTCTACTATCCGCTTTGCACAAGGTTTTTGTGCATGTTATGTAAAATTTATATTAATGATACTTTGAATATATGAGCCATTTTGGGCATCGAAAATTTGGAATGGACCTGACTAAGCGACTAAGCGTAAACCCAATTATCACTTGGGTTCAGAAAAAAGGTTTTTATTGAAATCTTTCAGGTCTAGTTCTTTGGTGTAACCAAATGACCGAAAGTCCATTGATATCCCTGGTCATCATAAATGTGCAGAACTGAGCTAAACTTAAGCGTTGAACGGTTTGGATTACATATAAAAAGTTTCGTGTCTCAAATTCTATGAATTTTAAATTAACCCATTTGGGGTTTAATGAGCCAATAAAAAATCTGAAGGAGTGGAGTTAAAGTTTTGGGGGCCATAGGACTTAGGAGTTGAATAGAACTAAAAATGAACAGGGATTTTGAAACTAGGTCTTAGGAGTTGCATAAAACTAAAAATGAACATGAATTTTGAAACTCCACTTGTGACCTGTCTGCTATATATTACAGTGGCGCTCTTCTAGCTCGGAATCTGTGATTTTTTTTGGGCTTCTCCATTTCATCAGAGAGAATGAGAGTGTCTTCTGTGATAACAAAAGGAAATACTAAAAATTGGAGTCGGCAAACATGAAGAGCGTAGAACTTTAAAGAACTCGCGAGAGGAGAAAAAAAGGAAAAAATTTAAATAAGGCTTAAGTTTTTGCCTTATTTTAAAAAATAATACAAGTTTCAAAACTTTTCAAATTAGGACCTAAGTTTTCCTGTAAGTTTTCACTTAGGGACAATTAGCCATTTAAAGTTATTTCCCATCTACCGTTTCCTTTCGTTTTTTGTTTTTTTGTTTTTTTTTTAACACTCAAGTTACCATTCATTTAAAACCATGGTATGCTTTCTACATGATTTGTCCGCACTCGGGGCAATTAGTTCAATTATTTGTCCTATCTCCTAAGCTTTTGAAATACCCTAGTGCTCACCTTCAGGCATCGAAAATAAATACACTCCTAAATTTTACTTCAATAGGATTATAGAAGTTGTTTTGCATTTTGAATATTTGGGCCCAATGTGAGTATCTAAGGTTGGCTCAAGATAGATTGGAAATGAAGAAACATAATTCGTGTAGTCAACCCCAACCAAATTGAGACAAGACTTGATGATGATGAACTTGAGTATCTAAAACCCAAGCCTAAGCTCATTCCAAATCTTAGTTGGATTTTCAAAACCTGAGCTCACATCGCATTTTCAAGAAGACGACACATGGGGAGCTCCAAGTTATTTTTAAGATGGGCAGTTCTCAATCATGGTAGTTTGCTTGGTTATTTGGATATTTAAAAGTAGTATAAAATAAATTCTTCTTTAAGTTTATAGGTAAAAATGGCACGTTACTTATTATTTATAGAAAGAAGTGGCTTACGTTTGAGGCGGGTTCGGCACTCAATCTCTTTGGATTCAAGATCAATACGTGTTTTATAAAAGCATTAGATTTGTTGAGGTTTTTGACGAACTAGTCTTTCTTAAATTTGATTTTATCAATTTAATAATCAGAATTAAGATATTGTCATCAATATTTTTTTTTTAAACTTCTTTCCCCTAGTAATATTACAGAGAACCTAATAAAAACTTTTAGGACAAAATATCACAGAGAAAACCTAGTAATATCCCCATGTTTGTGTGTCGCCGTCGCCTCCCGCAAAACGAAACCCCTGCCCAAGACAGGGGTGGATGTCATATTGGAGAGGCAGAGGCAGGCTTTTGCAAGCTTCCCATCATCGTTTGCAGATGAAGAAGACCGGGGGCATTCTTCTTCTCCAACCTAAAGAAATGGCTTTAGTGACCGCTTCGATTTCTTCCATTTCTCGCTCGAGAACGGCCATCGCTGCTGCTGTGAAAAAGGGAGCTACTGGTATTACCACTTCTCCAACCAATTTGTTTTCCTACCCATTTCCAGTTTCTATGAATTGTTATTCTAGTACTGCAAAGGTATTGAATCCTGACGACGCATCCAGCCGAACCCAGTTCTTAAATTTTGTGAAAAATCAGTGTAAACCAGAGAAGTTGAAGCTTCATGATGCATTGGGTTGGTTCGATCGTATGGTTCTCATGAAACCCTTGCCCCCAGCTGTTTTTTTCAATCATCTGTTGGGGGCTCTTACCAAAATCAAACATCATTCCACTGTTGTTGCTTTTTATATGAGGATGAAATCGGCTGGGATTGCACCCAACTTGTTTTCACTTAACATTCTGCTCAACTGTTACTGCCGATTGAAGAGGGTGGATATGGGGTTCTCCATTTTAGGAGATATCCTTAAACGGGGCATCAAACCTAATGTGGTTACTTATGGTACCATCATAGATGGGCTCTGCAAGAGTGGGAAGGTGGATGCTGCCCTTGAGATGCTCAAGGCTATGGAAAAGGCAAGATGTAAACCAAGCAATGTTGCATATACAGCCATCGTAGATGGGCTTTCCAAAGAAGGGTTGATGAACGAGGCCATAGACCTCTTGTCGGGAATGGTGGAGCAGGGGTGCGGACCTGACATAGTTACATACACTACCATCATCAATGGGCTTTGCAAAGAGGGGTTGATGAAAGAGGCCATAGACCTCTTTTCGGAAATGGTGGAGAAGGGGTGTGGACCTGACATAGTTACATACAATACGATCATCAATGGGCTTTGCATAGAGGGGTTGATGAAAGAGGCCATAGACCTCTTTTCGGAAATGGTGGAGAAGGGGTGCGGACCTAACATAGTTACATACACTACCATCATCAATGGGCTTTGTAAAGAGGGGTTGATGAAAGAGGCCATAGACCTCTTTTCGGAAATGGTGGAGAAGGGGTGCGGACCTGACATAGTTACATACACTACCATCATCAATGGGCTTTGCAAAGAGGGGTTGATGAAAGAGGCCATAGACCTCTTTTCGGAAATGGTGGAGAAGGGGTGTGGACCTAACGTAGTTACATACACTACCATCATCAATGGGCTTTGCAAAGTGGGGTTGATGAAAGAGGCCATAGACCTCTTTTCGGAAATGGTGGAGAAGGGTTGTGGACCTAACATAGTTACATACAATACCATCATCAATGGCTTTGCAAAGAGGGGTTGATGAAAGAGGCCATAGACATCTTTTCGGAAATGATGGAGAAGGGGTGTGGACCTAACATAGTCACATACAATACGATCATCAATCGGCTTTGCAAAGAGGGGTTGAAAAGAGGCCATACCTCTTTTCGGAAATGGTGGAGAAGGGTGTGGACCTGACATAGTTACATACAATACGATCATCAATGGGCTTTGCAAAGAGGGGTTGATGAAAGAGGCCACAGACCTCTTTTCGGAAATGGTGGAGAAGGGGTGCGGACCTGACATAGTTACATACACACATCATCAATGGGTTTGCAAAGAGGGGTTGATGAAAGAGGCCATAGACCTCTTTTCGGAAATGGTGGAGAAGGGGTGCGGACCTGACATAGTTACATACACTACCATCATCAATGGGCTTTGCAAAGAGGGGTTGATGAAAGAGGCCATAGACCTCTTTTCGGAAATGGTGGAGAAGGGGTGTGGACCTAACATAGTTACTTACACTACCATCATCAATGGGCTTTGCAAAGAGGGGTTGATGAAAGAGGCCATAGACCTCTTTTCGGAAATGGTGGAGAAGGGGTGTGGACCTAACATAGTTACATACAATACCATCATTAATGGGCTTTGTAAGACTGGAAATGTGAGTGCTGCTCTCCATTTGTTTAGGAAGATGGAGAGGGGAAAATGTAGGCTTAATACTTGTACGTACAGCACTATCATCGATGGTCAGTGCAAAGAAGGCTTTTTGGATGATGCCCAAGCACTCTTTTCAGAAATGGTTGGTAATAGTACTTCACCAAATGTTGTTACTTATACCACTTTAATTCATGGACTTAGCTGTATGGGTCGGTGGGAAGAATGTTTAAGATTATTCAATGAAATGATAAGTAGGGATATATCTCCGAACGCCTTTACAATCAACATCATAATGGATGTAAAGAGGAGATTGTGGGAAAAGCATGCGAATTATTTGACTTGATGATTCAAAGATGCGAGAAGCTTAATGCTATTCCTTATACTACATTGATGGATGGTTATTGTTTGCACGGGAAAATGGATGTTGCAATGAAAGTCTTCAAGTCTATGGTGGCTGATGGCATTGAGCATGATGTGCACCCCTACAATGTCTTGATTAATGGGTTTTGTAAAAGTATGAGAATAGATGAAGTCATAATGCAAGACACCATGTCTAAGAGAGATGTTTTTCCAGATGCAAGACACCATGTCTATTGTAATTAACTTGTTCTCGAAGGACGAGCAATATAAAAAATATGTTGATTGTATTCCTACTTTTGTTAGAAATGTCTGAAAGTGATCTGATGCGAGTTGTGATTTCGGTGCCTTCTTTCATGCTTCTGATATGTCATGTTAAGATCTTGGTAGGGAGCAACACTCTACGGGGAACATCATGCTATAAAAGTTACTTTTCTTTCTAAAATAACTGTTCGGTTTTAAGTATGCTACCTTCACCACCTTATTTCTGACATGCTGGTCACGTTTCAGCACACTAGTAGATCTACAAATGGGGTGGCAGATTGTTTAGTTAAACAAGGGCTCAGATAGATCTTGTAATTTGAGTCCCTATATTTTATAGTTTGTAGCTTGTACATTTCTCTTGTACTGGCAATACTTTGAAAGTTGTTCTTCTGGTTGTTTTAGCTGTGTTGTAATTGTCTCTCTTTAATAAAATTTCTATGTTGCCGATAAAAAAAAATCCAATAGAAATGATACCTTTTTTCCCTTTGTGCTCCTAAGTAAAAGAAACTCTTATGATCTATTGATTGTGGCATTTACTTCCTACCCGTTTGCAGTGTGTTTGATATACTCAATACATGGAATTAATGTTGATCCTTTCTTTCTCTCTTTTTCTCCTATAGAATCTCGTTGATTTGTGTTTAAATAGAAAATGGTAGTTTTTGTTTAGTTTAATTGATTCATTCATATTTACTGATTTGGAAACCAAACACAAAGCCCTAATGATGATATCGGTTTGTGGTGCTGTCTTTAATTCTTTCCTTTTTCTTTTTTCCCCTTTTTTATATTTGGAATCTTCTGTGTAAAACTCGAAACCTTTAGAGACCACACCTTGTATTTGAAATTGCCCCAAATTTGCCCGGTGTGCATTTGTGTGGGTTTAGCAGGTGCCACTTAGGGGATTAGCCTTGTTGAGTCAAAGACCTCAAGGATACAAAAAAAAAAAAAGGAAAAAGGAAAAAAAAATTCAGAACCTTTTGAGAAGAAAAAATAAGGTGGAGTACTTTACTTGGGTGTTTGGTAACATATATGCTCAAGAGATAAACGCGCGCACACCAGAAAAAAAAAATCTAACCCGTATTCTATTCTAGAGTGACAAAATCCAAACTCTTCTGCAATCCATCATAGAAACGAATGATGGATGGTGTTATCAGGTTTTATGTTTAAAGCTTGCACAGGTCTAAACCAGGCACAATTATGATATGAACTACAAGGCAATCAACTATTAATTAGGTTACACCCAGCAAAAACCTCGGATTGATCCTGTGGATATGGTCAGGATTAATTTCATTTTAAGATAGCTTTAGCATTCGAAAAGATGTTAGATCCATGGAGATAGAAAAGTGTAGAAGACCCAGTTGTACTAATATGATTCTAAGAATGGGCTAACTATGACTATCTGTGAATTCAGGAAGTTGCCAGATCCATGAAGAGGGTGAAGCATAGAAGACCTAATCGGGCTAATATGACTGTAAAAATGGATTGCTTATGAATTTGTTATTATAGCTCATGCATGAATCTATGAAATTCTAGATCATGCATAAATGCAAGCAATTTTATTATCATGATTTTTTCTATTTTAATATATTAAAGTCATCCCTCAGTATAATGTTGAAAATCAAGGTGAATGACCCATGTAATGATCGAATATAGTAATCATGTAAGAGCTCATGATGGTGTTCATCTTTGAAAATTCACTGGAGGAATATTTAATATTTGGAACCACAATATGAAAATGCGGACAACAGGGACAAGACCTATCTAATGTTGTCTTCTGCCATTCCACACACACACAGAAACTGCCAGGATATGAAAAACAATGTTGTCTTCTTCTTGTTCTTTTACTTTATTTTATTTTTTGGGCTAGGCTGCAACACTGATGGCAACATGGTCTTTTAACGGGTTGATCAGGCTTCGAATAATGAAGCTGCCACCAAGCTATGCGTGCTATCCAAGAAAATTGCTACTTGTGCAAAAATTTTGGCACAAAAAGCTCCCATACAAAACTTTAACTACCAATGGGACATAATGAGGTCCACAATTTGGTTATTTCAACTGGTAGGTAGGAGCAGCTTACCGTGGATTGGTTGGGTGATTCAAGTGACACAATTGAGGGCACACCTAACCGACGGTTATGTTCGACTTTCTCAACAATTCATTTTGCAGGTGTTTGATCAGCACCCCTGATCAAGAAGTTGGGTGAATTTTGCAATAAAAGCAATCCAATGTGGGTCCCACCATCTACCTACAGAAGTCGCCAAAGGTGGGTCCACAAGGGTTCCACAATGGATTTAACAAGCCAGCAAGAATGAAAGCAACATGTTTCAGCGGAAAGCATTCACCAAGAAAACATAACTTAATCCTAACCAAGTTTGATCCACCTCTAACTTGAGTAAGGCATCATTAGACACTGGCATAAGAACAATGAAGCGCTTCTGCAATTATTCATAACATACATTTCCATTGGATCGTTAAGTATGTAATGGAAAGATAGGTCAACCATGGATTATATCCACGCATAAGACAAGTAAATATGTACAAAGAAGAGCAACACACACGAACTCAAGCTCTAACCTCTTCTATACACCTGCAGGCTGCAGCGCCTTCACTTCTTTGAAAATGTCAATGCAAGAAACCACTCATGCTGGCGGGCCCTCCAATGCTTTGATCATTTAAATAAAATCAACCAAGGGTAGCAAAGCAAAATGAAATTGATATATAAAAAAAAAAACTTTATTTTTCCTCGGATCAGCAATAGATGGAAGAAACATAGACAAGGGTCTCCACTTATGATTCTCACCTACAACCTGGCCTCCATTATTCACAATTGGTATCCTGTGGATCTTCTCCTTGAGCATCAAAGCTGCAGCATCTGCAATAAAAAGAAGAGTGACAGGCTACTTCAGTCACCTGGGCTTAAATCCTTGTAATACAAAACAAAAAGGGAAACAGGAAGATAACATCACCCAGTACTGTCTTCTCAGGCGATAGCGTTATTGGAGGAGATGACATGACTTCACCAACCTTTGACTTTAACTGCATAGTTATAGTCATGGTCAATAAAGGAGAGAAGAAAGTAGGAAAAATAGAGAAGAAGAAGAAGAGATATATGCAGTCAGGTTTTTATCTATTACAGTAGTCGTTGCATAAGAAAGAGCACATCAATGGGGCTGTGTGAGGCTGTGGTTGTCGGTTGTTTCGTGTATAAGTAGGATGAGGAGATCTAAAAAGTTTGAAAAATGAACAGATTCCCTAATGTGTTGCATTTCACGTGAAAGTGGGAAGAGGAGACAAGATAATCCCATAGAGAGGTGACTGCTCTCTCATAGTTCAGATAGTAGCCTTTACAAGTTACCCTTCACTCCATTAGAAGCTTTGGATATTGTTATGCTGATCAAAAGGGAAATCTGGATCTGTTTATGAAAAAATGCAAAAGACAAAATCAGCACCAGGATCAGATATTGACAAGTGACAGCGGCTGCAAGACAACTCGATCTCCCTGTTTGTACGAATATTCCAGAAGAGATCTCTAAGATGGGGCTGAAGCCAATGCTCTGTCCAGCCAGATTGTAGATTCCTCCATTCCAAACCCCAAGGAGAGTGGAAGAAATAGGACATTCACATTTGTGAGGTTTTGCCACTAGAGTAGAAGCCATGTGACCAATGTTGTTCTAAGCTCCGATATAAATCCCCTAAGTATGATCCTTACAAGCTTAACTTCCGATAAGTCTGAAGATCTAATCAAAACATCCCTCAAAGTCATTGTTGCGATTTGGAGTCATTTGTAAACAAAGTGCGACCATGCCTAATTTTTATGCATTCTCATCATTTCACTCTCAAGATCCAGTGACCCCAAGTGGATCCTTACGTTTCAGAACCCCGGCCTCAATATGACTAGATATATCCAACTTCATGATCATGGTCTAGAACTACAGAACAGTCTCCATTTCTTTTCATGCAGAACATTGGATCATTAAATACATTTTTTCACTACCAACACAATAAAGGCCACGAGAAAGACAAGAACAAGAAGAATAAAGATGACAAGTTTCAAACACAAAATTTCAAAAACCCAAAAAAAAAAAAAAAAATTGCTCAAAGAAACATCTCACACAATCTCCAAGAATCTTTATTACAATGCTCTAAGATCGTAAAGTACAATTCTGTTTAAGCCTGTATAAAACAGTTCAAGCAATGCTAAAGCTGAAGCTGCTATTCTAAGCAATTTCCTGTAAAACTAGAACTTATAAAAAACCTCCTCACCACAAAATAGACTCCTACAAAATCATTTTAAAACCATATTCTACAAAATAGAACATTCCCAAGTTTGCACGTAAGTGTAATGCTTGGTGAACTCACATAATTTCCATCTACCTCCCACTAGATCTCCTCTTATTCAAAATGGGACACTCCCAAGTTTACATATAATAGTGTCATATCTTGGTAAACTCACATAATGCACACCTACCACCCACCAGATCTCTTCTTCAAAATGGGAAATTCCCAAGTTTGAATGAAAGTGTTACGTCTCGGTACACTCGCATAATGTCCACCTACCACCCACTAGATCTCACGACCTCAGATTGCAAGTAGGTCCCTAACATAATTATCAAAGTCCAAGGGACAATAACTAAGCAAGTATAATTGTGAAATTAATAGAAACATGCAAGGAGAGAGAATCATTTGCAAACTAGAAACTCCCTGCATTTGCTTCGAACTCCTCCCAACCATTGAAGGAGAAGGCTACTAAATCAGCTAATCAAAAACCTAGATTACAAGATAAAATGGATGCCAATTCGACGTCCCCTCGTTCATCTTCACCTTCAATCCTTCACTTTTATCACCCTTAATAAATAAGCATTACCTAAAAATCCTCGGTAAAAATGAGAAAATTGATCAATAACATGAAACAAACCAACTAATCAGTGGTTGCAACAATGAAAACCTTACAATTTTGCTATGGGGCACCTGTCAAAATCTTAAGCAACTAAACAAAATGGGCGCATAGCGTTGGAAGAAATTAATATACACAGGTTCCTCTTTTTTGGAATGGTAATTGGTAACACCCTTTTTTTTATTCCCCATATAAACATTGTTTTGAAACTTTTAACAAATGAATGGATTTGATCACTTGCACCAGAGATAAAATTTAAAAAGAAGAAGAAGAAGAAGAAGAAGAACCCACGGAATTCAAGCAAATCAGAAGCATAGTCCCTTCTTCTTCACATAAAACCATATATTGGTCCATAAAAACAACTAATCATTAGAGTAGAGCAGTCATAAGGTAAAACATTTAAGATCCATGAGAGAGAGAAAGACAGGACGAACCCCATTTGCAGCTCTTTGTGTATCTCTCTTGGACACAACACTGATGCAGATTAGCCCATTGTCAACTACAAGAAGCCCTGATACCACTCCAAAGTGATGATCGATCTCCTCCAACGTCTGATCTTCAGTCGCAGTGCGAATCAGGGTCGACATAATATCTCTCAAAACAGCAGATGGGTTCATCTGATCATCATAACACCAATGATTTATATAACCAAAACACATACAAACATCCATACAATACTTGAAAAAAAAAAACTTTCTCAAAAAGACAAGAATTGAAGAGAGAGAAGTGAGAAAGAGAGAGGAGTGAGTGATTGGAGCAAGTGGCAAAAATGATCCACGTGGGAGGTGGATGGGGATTGGATTAGTGAAGATAAAGACTCTCTCTCTCTCTCTCTCTCTCTCTCTCTCTCATCCACTTTGATTTTTCTTCGTTCCAATTCCAATAATGCGTAGTAGACTTGAACGTTGTATGGAGTCTAGGTTTGGAGTTAGCTTGGGGGGGATAAGGCCAGAGTGGGGTCACTGCTAAATAGCTCGACGTGACTTCCCCAATATGTTCTATTTTCTCAAATTGGTTCAAGTAAGATTTTTTTAAGGAAACTTGAGAATTGAGATAATGATTCTGAACTGTTTAGATTATAAAGATGATTGCAATGAACTGAAACTCGATGATCATTTTACAGACAAAATCTAATTTTTTTACTAGAGAGGAAGGTGGAGTTTGACCCTCCTCTACGGCCATTTTGGATTTTGAAGGCATCACAATATCATGTCAATGTAAATTTGTGGAGTGAGAGAATTCCGTTGACGAGATGTAAATTATTATAATTTCGGTTCACTATAGCTTACTTTTGGGTCATTTATGTAATGCTTTTTTATATTTGAAAGAGAAAAGAAATGAACCAACTTTCTTGGAGGATAAGATTTTGGTTTTATATGGGAGATAGGAAATGCAAGATTCCTCCATCTTGGGAAAAATGATAATCCACAGGGCACAAAATCCTTTTGTTGCATATACACACACTCGGAGAAGCAAAACTCAAATTGCACACCAATCTTAACCCCACTTGGAGAAGCCATGATGATGATGAGAGAAGGCTTCCATGTTGATAATATGGCCACAGCTACCATTCAAAAAAAAAATATGGCCACAGGCCACAAATCATGGGTTTATTGAAGCTCAGCTGCGGCAGAAGTTGTTAGATATGGAATTGGGTCAGGTTGAGTTGGAGTGAGGCTGACCTCTTAGATTAAGTTTAGACCAGATGACAATTCATTAATGGGGGTTTTGAAATGTTATAGTGCCAAGAATTAGGCCTGACATCCCGCAAGGGGCTGCCAATCTCCAACTTGCACATAGTTATGTGAGCTCAAATCTACTTATTGCCAGCAACCCTCAATTCTCTTTTATTTTCCTTTCTTTGTTAGACTGCCTTTCTTTTTTCTATGACCTTCTATTGGAACAAATTAGAGTTTTATCGTTTCAAAAACCTCACACACTCATACACACACATTATATATGGGGAGCGCGACACAGCGCCCGGGTGTTTTTTAGAAAAAAATGTCCCTCCTAGTTTGCCCCATTGGGATGCATGATGATCATTTAAGTCAATTGGATGGAAAGATCCATATGAGGCCTGGCTACATGCAAAATCTTGTGCCCTTAAGATCATCCTAACCTTTTGATCCATGGCCATTAAATTTAATGGTTTAGAGGCATCATTTTAGTATGATTTCAACCCAACGGTGAGGAAAAGTTGGATGAATGTCAAACTTGGACTTGTGACTATTCATTGGAGGATAGTGTGTGTGAAAAGACTTGATTGATACAACATGGGCCCTATGACAAAACAAAAAAAGGGGAGAGGGTTTGAAAAAAGGGGCATTTTTAAAGTGGGGCGTTTTTTAGAATTTACCTATATATATGGGGCCCATCTGGGGGCCCACATGGGGATGGGGATGAGGAGATTTCAAGGAGTCCCTGTGATCCCCCTCTCTGTAAAAAATTAGCCCCAACCGTGATTTCTATCAACTCTATATGGGCCCAAAAGTTTAATAGTCAATAGTCCATTCAGATCAATACATAGTCGATCCAATGGTTCAGTAAATTCGGATATGACCGAAAGTTGGGGGACATGTGCAATTTAGGGGGTTATGTGTTTGGTCCATTTGGATGGACCAAAGGTGGGCCCCACAAGCATGAGCTTACGAAATTTTATCCTAGACTCGAGCTTAGGAGGGCCTTGCTATATATATATATAAACACTATCTTAAAACAACATCGTCGTATTCATTTTGAATCAATTTGTCTTTTAATATAAGCGGCCTTTGGCTAATTGATGTGTGGAGATCTGACAGTTACGGTGTTTATTCTATTCTATGCAAGTGTGTGATAATATCCACACTGGTGCTTTCTACTTTTGGTGTGATCTTGGCCACTCAAAATGCTGATTTTTTTTTAGTTCATCAAATCGGTCCCTTGATTTGGAGTTGCAGCCCCTATTCTCGAGCTAGAACCTCAACAGATGCTTAGTGTTGAAATTGATTCTTCTCAAGACAAAGGTCAGTGGAAGTTCAGTTATATTCTCAATGAGACTAGATCCCTTCATTGCCCTATCTGAATGATGTTTCATCATATATTTAGATCTGCAAATGATGTTACGGATTTATTGGCAACACAATGGGCAGACAGAGCTAACCCTTTTGTTGGTCTTTTGGTTGAACGGTTTGGATTACATATAAAAAGTTTCGTGTCTCAAATTCTATGAATTTTAAATTAACCCATTTGGGGTTTAATGAGCCAATAAAAAATCTGAAGGAGTGGAATTAAAGTTTTGGGGGCCATAGGACTTAGGAGTTGCAAAAAACTAAAAATGAACAGGGATTTTGAAACTAGGACTTAGGAGTTGCATAAAACTAAAAATGAACAAGAATTTCGAAACTCCACTTGTGACCTGTCTACTATATATTATAGTGGCGCTCTTCTAGCTCGGAATCTGTGATTTTTTGTGGGCTTCTCCATTTCATCAGAGAGAATGAGAGTGTCTTCTGTGATAACAAAAGGAAATACTAAAAATTGGAGTCGGCAAACATGAAGAGCGTAGAACTTTAAAGAACTTGCAAGAGGAGAAAGAAAGGAAAAAAATTTAAATAAGGCCTTAAGTTTTTGCCTTATTTTAAAAATTAATGCAAGTTTCAAAACTTTTCAAATTAGGACCTAAGTTTTCCTGTAAGTTTTCACTTAGGGACAATTAGCCATTTAAAGTTATTTTCCATCTACCGTTTCCTTTCGTTTTTTTTTTGTTTTTTTGTTTTTTTTTAAACACTCAAGTTACCCTTCATTTAAAACCATGGTATGCTTTCTACATGGTTTGTCCGCACTCGGGGCAATTAGTTCAATTATTTGTCCTATCTCCTAGGCTTTTGAAATACCCTAGTGCTCACCTTCAAGCATCGAAAATAAATACACTCCTAAATTTTACTTCAATAGGATTATAGAAGTTGTTTTGCATTTTGAATATTTAGGCCCAATGTGAGTATCTAAGGTTGGCTCAAGATAGATCGGAAATGAAGAAAAATAATTCGTGTAGTCACCCCCAACCTAATTGAGACAAGACTTGATGATGATGAACTTGAGTATCTAAAGCCCGAGCCTAAACTCATTCCAAATCTTAGTTGGATTTTCAAAACCTGAGCTCACATTGCATTTTCAAGAAGGCGACACATGGGGAGCTCCAAGTTATTTTTAAGATGGGCAGTTCTCAATCATGGTAGTTTGCTTGGTTATTTGGATATTTAAAAATAGTAAAAAATAAATTCTTCGTTAAGTTTATAGGTAAAAATGGCACGTTACTTATTATTTATAGAAAGAAGTGGCTTATGTTTGAGGCGGGTCACCCCCAACCTAATTGAGACAAGACTTGATGATGATGAACTTGAGTATCTAAAGCCCGAGCCTAAACTCATTCCAAATCTTAGTTGGATTTTCAAAACCTGAGCTCACATTGCATTTTCAAGAAGGCGACACATGGGGAGCTCCAAGTTATTTTTAAGATGGGCAGTTCTCAATCATGGTAGTTTGCTTGGTTATTTGGATATTTAAAAATAGTAAAAAATAAATTCTTCGTTAAGTTTATAGGTAAAAATGGCACGTTACTTATTATTTATAGAAAGAAGTGGCTTATGTTTGAGGCGGGTTTGGCACTCAATCTCTTTGGATTCAAGATGAATACGTGTTTTATAAAAGCATTAGATTTGTTGAGGTTTTTGACGAACTGGTTTTTCTTAAATTTGATTTTATCAATTTAATAATCAGAATTAAGATATTGTCATCAATATTTTTTTTTTAAAACTTCTTTACCCTAGTAATATTACAGAGAACCTAATAAAAACTTTTAGGACAAAATATCACAGATATGTTTGTGTGTCGCCGTAGCCTCCCGCAAAACGAAACCCCTGCCCAAGACGGGTGGATGTCATATTGGAGAGGCAGAGGCAGGCTTTTGCAAGCTTCCCATCATCGTTTGCAGATGAAGAAGACCGGGGGCATTCTTCTTCTCCAACCTAAAGAAATGGCTTTAGTGACCGCTTCGATTTCTTCCATTTCTCGCTCGAGAACGGCCATCGCTGCTGCTGTGAAAAAGGGTGCTACTGGTATTACCACTTCTCCAACCAATTTGTTTTCCTACCCATTTCCAGTTTCTATGAATTGTTATTCTAGTACTGCTAAGGTATTGAATCCTGACGACGCATCCAGCCGAACCCAGTTCTTAAATTTTGTGAAAAATCAGTGTAAACCAGAGAAATTGAAGCTTCATGATGCATCGGGTTGGTTCGATCGTATGATTCTCATGAAACCCTTGCCCCCAGCTGTTGTTTTCAATCATCTGTTCGGGGCTCTTACCAAAATCAAACATCATTCCACTGTTGTTGCTTTTTATATGAGGATGAAATCGGCTGGGATTGCACCCAACTTGTTTTCACTTAACATTCTGCTCAACTGTTACTGCCGATTGAAGAGGGTGGATATGGGGTTCTCCATTTTAGGAGATATCCTTAAACGGGGCATCAAACCTAATGTGGTTACTTATGGTACCATCATAGATGGGCTCTGCAAGAGTGGGAAGGTGGATGCTGCCCTTGAGATGCTCAAGGCTATGGAAAAGGCAAGATGTAAACCAAGCAATGTTGCATATACGGCCATCGTAGATGGGCTTTCCAAAGAAGGGTTGATGAACGAGGCCATAGACCTCTTTTCGGAAATGGTGGAGAAGGGGTGCGAGCCTGACATAGTTACATACAATACGATCATCAATGGGCTTTGCAAAGAGGGGTTGATGAAAGAGGCCATAGACCTCTTTTCGGAAATGGTGGAGAAGGGGTGTGGACCTAACATAGTTACATACACTACAATCATCAATGGGTTTTGCAAAGAGGGGTTGATGAAAGAGGCCATTGACTTCTTTTCGGAAATGGTGGAGAAGGGGTGTGGACCTAACATAGTTACATACACTACAATCATCAATGGGTTTTGCAAAGAGGGGTTGATGAAAGAGGCCATTGACTTCTTTTCGGAAATGGTGGAGAAGGGGTGCGGACCTGACATAGTTACATACAATACGATCATCAATGGGCTTTGCAAAGAGGGGTTGATGAAAGAGGCCATAGACCTCTTTTCGGAAATGGTGGAGAAGGGGTGTGGACCTAACATAGTTACTTACAATACAATCATCAATGGGCTTTGCAAAGAGGGGTTGATGAAAGAGGCCATAGACCTCTTTTCGGAAATGGTGGAGAAGGGGTGTGGACCTAACATAGTTACATACAATACCATCATTAATGGGCTTTGCAAAGAGGGGTTGATGAAAGAGGCCATAGACCTCTTTTCAGAAATGGTGGAGAAGGGGTGTGGACCTGACATAGTTACATACAATACCATCATCAATGGGCTTTGCAAAGAGGGGTTGATGAAAGAGGCCATAGACCTCTTTTCAGAAATGGTGGAGAAGGGGTGTGGACCTGACATAGTTACATACACTGCCATCATCAATGGGCTTTGCAAAGAGGGGTTGATGAAAGAGGCCATAGACCTCTTTTCGGAAATGGTGGAGAAGGGGTGTGGACCTAACATAGTTACATACACTACCATCATCAATGGGCTTTGCAAAGAGGGGTTGATGAAAGAGGCCATAGACCTCTTTTCGGAAATGGTGGAGAAGGGGTGTGGACCTAACATAGTTACTTACAATACAATCATCAATGGGCTTTGCAAAGAGGGGTTGATGAAAGAGGCCATAGACCTCTTTTCGGAAATGGTGGAGAAGGGGTGTGGACCTAACATAGTTACATACAATACCATCATTAATGGGCTTTGCAAGACTGGAAATGTGAGTGCTGCTCTCCATTTGTTTAGGAAGATGGAGAGGGGAAAATGTAGGCTTAATACTTGTACGTACAGCACTATCATCGATGGTCAGTGCAAAGAAGGCTTTTTGGATGATGCCCAAGCACTCTTTTCAGAAATGGTTGGTAATAGTACTTCACCAAATGTTGTTACTTATACCACTTTAATTCATGGACTTAGCTGTATGGGTCGGTGGGAAGAATGTTTAAGATTATTCAATGAAATGATAAGTAGGGATATATCTCCGAACGCCTTTACAATCAACATCATAATGGATGTAAAGAGGAGATTGTGGGAAAAGCATGCGAATTATTTGACTTGATGATATCGGTTTGTGGTGCTGTCTTTAATTCTTTCCTTTTTCTTTTTTTCCCTTTTTTTATATTTGGAATCTTCTGTGTAAAACTTGAAACCTTTAGAGACCACACCTTGTATTTGAAACTGCCCCAAATTTGCCCGGTGTGCATTTGTGTGGGTTTAGCAGGTGCCACTTAGGGGATTAGCCTTGTTGAGTCAAAGACCTCAAGGATACCGAAAAAAAAAAAAAAAAAAAAACTTGGAACCTTTTGAGAAGAAAAAATAAGGTGGAGTACTTTACTTGGGTGTTTGGTAACATATATGCCAGATCCATGAAGAGGGTGAAGCATAGAAGACCTAATCGGGCTAATATGACTGTAAAAATGGATGCTTATGAATTTGTTATCATAGCTCATGCATGAATCTATGAAATTCTAGATCATGCATAAATGCAAGCAATTTTATTATCATGATTTTTTCTATTTTAATATATTAAAGTCATCCCTCAGTATAATGTTGAAAATCAAGGTGAATGACCCATGTAATGATCGAATATAGTAATCATGTAAGAGCTCATGATGGTGTTCATCTTTGAAAATTCACTGGAGGAATATTTAATATTTGGAACCACAATATGAAAATGCGGACAACAGGGACAAGACCCATCTAATGTTGTCTTCTGCCATTCCACACACACACACAGAGAAACTGCCAGGATATGAAAAACAATGTTGTCTTCTTCTTGTTCTTTTACTTTATTTTATTTTTTGGGATTGGCTGCAACACTGATGGCAACATGGTCTTTTAACAGGTTAATCAGGCTTCGAATAATGAAGCTGCCACCAAGCTATGTGTGATATCCAAGAAAATTGCTACTTGTGCAAAAATTTTGGCACGAAAAGCTCTCATACAAAACTTTAAATACCAATGGGACATAATGAGGTCCACAATTTGGTTATTTCAACTGGTAGGTAGGAGCAGCTTACCGTGGATTGGTTGGGTGATTCAAGTGACACAATTGAGGGCACACCTAACCGACGGTTATGTTCAACTTTCTCAACAATTCATTTTGCAGGTGTTTGATCAGTACCCCTGATCAAGAAGTTGGGTGAATTTTGCAATACAAGCAATCCAATGTGGGTGCCACCATCTACCTGCAGAAGTCGCCAAAGGTGGGTCCACAAGGGTTCCACAATGGATTTAACAAGCCAGCAAGAAAGAAAGCAACACATTTCAGCAGAAAGCGTTCACCAAGAAAACATAACTTAATCGTAACCAAGTTTTATGTAAAAAATCCACCTCTAACTTGAGCAAGGCTTCATTAGACACTGGCATAACAACAATGAAGGGCTTCTGCAATTATTCATAACATACATTTCCATTGGATCGTAAAGTATGTCATGGAAAGATAGGACACCATATTATGATCGTCACGCCACACAATAGGTCAACCATGGATTATATCCACGCATAAGACAAGTAAATATGTACAAAGAAGAGCAACACACACTAACTCGAGCTCTAACCTCTTCTATACACCTGCAGCGCCTTTCACTTCTTTGAAAATGTCAATGCAAGAAACGACTCAGGCTGACGGACCCTCCAATTCTTTGAAAATGTCAGTGCGGGTGACCATGCCTACAAAAACATTATAGCATTTAAATAAAATCAACCAAGGGTAGCAAAGCAAAATGAAATTGATATGAAAAAAAACTTTATTTTCCTCGGATCAGCAATAGATGGAAGAAACGTAGACAACGGTCTCCACTTGTGATTCTCACCTACAACCTGGCCTCCTTTATTCACAATTGGTATCCTGTGGATCTTCTCCTTGAGCATCAAAGCTGCAGCATCTGCAATTAAAAGAAGAGTGACAGGCTACTTCAGTCACCTGGGCTTAAATCCTTGTCATACAAAACAAAAAGGGAAACAGGATGATAACATCACCCAGTACTGTCTTCTCAGGCGATAGCGTTATTGGAGGAGATGACATTACTTCACCAACCTTTGACTTTAACTGCATAGTTATAGTCATAGTCAATAAAGGAGAGAAGAATGTAGGAAAAATAGAGAAGAAGAAGAAGAGATATATGCAGTCAGGTTTTTATCTATTACAGTAGTCGTTGCATAAGAAAGAGCACATCAATGGGGCTGTGTGAGGCTGTGGTTGTCGGTTGTTTCGTGTATAAGTAGGATGAGGAGATCTAAAAAGTTTGAAAAATGAACAGATTCCCTAATGTGTTGCATTTCACGTGAAAGTGGGAAGAGGAGACAAGATAATCACATAGAGAGGTGACTGCTCTCTCATAGTTCAGATAGTAGCCTTTACAAGTTACCCTTAACTCCATTAGAAGCTTTGGATATTGTTATGCTGATCAAAAGGGAAATCTGGTTTATGGAAAAATGCGAAAGACAAAATCAGCACCAGGATCAGATATTGACAAGTGACAGCGGCTGCAAGATAATTCGATCTCCCTGTTTGTACAAATATTCCAGAAGAGATCTCTAAGATGGGGCTGAAGCCAATGCTCTGTCCAGCCAGATTGTAGATTCCTCCATTCCAAACCCCAAGGAGAGTGGAAGAAATAGGACATTCACATTTGTGAGGTTTTGCCACTAGAGTAGAAGCCATGTGACCAATGTTGTTCTAAGCTCCGATATAAATCCCCTAAGTATTATCCTTACAAGCTTAACTTCCGATAAGTCTGAAGATCTAATCAAAACATCCCTCAAAGTCATTGTTGCGATTTGGAGTCAGTTGTAAACAAAGTGTGGCCATGCCTAATTTTTATGCATTCTCATCATTTCACTCTCAAGATCCAGTGACCCCAAGTGGATCCTTACGTTTCAGAACCCCGGCCTCAATATGACTAGATATATCCAACTTCATGATCATGGTCTAGAACTACAGAACAGTCTCCATTTCTTTTCATGCAGAACATTGGATCATTAAATACATTTTTTCACTACCAACACAATAAAGGCCACGAGAAAGACAAGAACAAGAAGAATAAAAGATGACAAGTTTCAAACACAAAATTTCAAAAACCCAAAAAAAAAAAAAATTGCTCAAAGAAACATCTCACACAATCTCCAAGAATCTTTATTACAATGCTCTAAGATCGTAAAGTACAGTTCTGTTTAAGCCTGTATAAAACAGTTAAAGCAATGCTAAAGCTGAAGCTGCTATTCTAAGCAATTTCCTGGAGAACTAGAACTTATAAAAACCTCTTCTCACCACAAAATAGACTCCTACAAAATCATTTTAAAACCATATTCTACAAAATAGAACATTCCCAAGTTTGCACGTAAGTGTAATGCTTGGTGAACTCACATAATTTCCATCTACCTCCCACTAGATCTCCTCTTATTCAAAATGGGACACTCCCAATTTTACATATAATAGTGTCATATCTTGGTAAACTCACATAATGCACACCTACCACCCACCAGATCTTTCTTCTTCAAAATGGGAAATTCCCAAGTTTGAATGAAAGTGTTACGTCTCGGTATACTCGCATAATGTCCACCTACCACCCACTAGATCTCACAACCTCAGATTGCAAGTAGGTCCCTAACATATTAATTATCAAAGTCCAAGGGACAATAACTAAGCAAGTATAATTGTGAAATTAATAGAAACATGCAAGGAGAGAGAATCATTTGCAAACTAGAAACTCCCCGCATTTGCTTCGAACTCCTCCCAACCATTGAAGGAGAAGGCTACTAAATCAGCTAATCAAAAACCTAGATTACAAGATAAAACGGATGCCAATTCGACGTCCCCTCGTTCATCTTCACCTTCAATCCTTCACTTTTATCACCCTTAATAAATAAACATTACCTAAAAATCCTCGGTAAAAATGAGAAAATTGATCAATAACATGAAACAAACCAACTAATAAGTGGTTGCAACAATGAAAACCTTACAATTTTGCTATGGGGCACTTGTCAAAATCTTAAGCAACTAAACAAAATGGGCGCATAGCGTTGGAAGAAATTAATATACACAGGTTCCTCTTTTTTGGAATGGTAATTGGTAACACCCTTTTTTTTATTCCCCATATAAACATTGAACAAGATTTTGAAACTTTTAACAAATGAATGGATTTGATCACTTGTACCAGAGATAAAATTTAAAAAGAAGAAGAAGAAGAAGAAGAAGAAGAAGAAGAAGAAGAACCCACAGAATTCAAGCAAATCAGAAGCATAGTCCCTTCTTCTTCACATAAAACCATATATTGATCCATAAAAACAACTAATCATTAGAGTAGAGCAGTCATAAGGTAAAACATTTAAGATCCATGAGAGAGAGAAAGACAGGACGAACCCCATTTGCAGCTCTTTGTGTATCTCTCTTGGACACAACACCGATGCAGATTAGCCCATTGTCAACTATAGGAAACCCTGATACTACTCCAAAGTGATGATCGATCTCCTCCAACGTCTGATCTTCAGTCGCAGTGCGAATCAGGGTCGACATAATATCTCTCAAAACAGCAGATGGGTTCATCTGATCATCATAACACCAATGATTTATATAACCGAAACACATACAAACATCCATACAATACTTGAAAAAAAAAAAACTTTCTCAAAAAGACAAGAATTGAAGAGAGAGAAGTGAGAAAGAGACCTTCTCTTTGAAAACTTCAGGCTCCAAATGAGCGCGCAAGTCTTCGTAGTTGAGGAGAGAGAAGTTGTCGGGCCATTCTCTAGAGATGATTCTTTCTGCGTTCTCGTCCAGATCCACGCGATCTACAGACGCATGGACACGTAGCCTTCTCATCTTTTCATTACTTATTGACGAGCTGTTGGGAGAGAAAATAAGGCTGCTGCTATTGTTGTTGATGCTGATGCTGCTGCTGCTGCTGAAGAATGGCTTGGTGGGTGTTTTTGGAGTGGATGGTGGTGAAGAGAGGAATTGAAAGCTTGCAATGGAACCGCACGCCATTCTTCTTGTCTTTGCTGTTGAATCTAGCTGAAGAGGGGATCAAAGAAGGGAAATTCTATATGCACCACGTCATTTGCTGAACCCACCCACTTTTTAAAAAATACCCAAAATACCCTTCTTTTCTCTCTCCTGCAGATCACCATTCTCCTTCTCTGCCAGCCTTCTTCCTTTCCTCCTGCCACCTGCACCCACATCGCACCACCCTCTTCATCTCCCTCTCTCTTCGCCATCTTCTCCTCTGCCAACTTCACCCTCTCTATCTCCGTTTTTCCCCTCCGCCCAGCAACTTTCTCCGCCCCACTGCGCACCCATCTCTCTTTCTCCCTCTCTGCCATCACCGGCTCCATCTCCTTTCTCTCTCTCTCCTTCATCTCTCCCCCTTCTCTTCTCCTTCTTTTGTTTCTCTCTATCCCTGCTTCACCATATCTCTCCTTCCATCTCCATTTTTCCCCTCCGCCCTGCAATTCTCTCCGCCCTCTCTTGATCACAGTCTTCTCCAGAGGTGCACGGCGTTTCGGAGCCGTGCACATAGAGTGGTGCACGGCCGGAAAACCCCTTGCATTTTTCACTTGCACGGTTTATCATATCCTTGCACCGAGCGCAGTTTTCTCCAAATGTGCATGGAGTTTCGGAGCCGTTCACATGAGAGGTGCATGGCTGGGAATCCCCGTGCATTTATCAATTGCACGGTTTATCATAACTGTACACATGAGATATGCACGGCTGCCTCCCTCTCCCCACCCGCCGGCGACGAACGATCCTTCTGCAGTCCCAGTCGCCCTGCTGCGCGTAGCAGATCGCCACCTCCCATGCAGGCGCCGTTCCTGGCCGACGACGTGGCGCCTTTTCTAATGAGAAAACCCTAACCCCAAAACCCTCTCCATCTCTCTTTCTCCTACGAAACCATCTATCCACAAATCAAAGACCATCACCATCATCTGATCGAGTGAGATGGGATTACAGAGGCCAGAGGAAGATCAATTCCATTGGGACAGTGGCTCCCAAAAAACGTCTTCTTCTATCTGCAGCGGCTCCGTCCTCTGTGGCGACCTCGACAAGGTCACCCTCGGCCAGGAACGGCGCCACGTCGGCCAGGAACGGCGATCTTCCATCTCCCCACCCTCCGCCCTCTCCATCTCCATCTCCCCCTCCTGTCTCTCTCCCTCTCCCTCCCTTTCTCTCTGTCACTCCCTCCCCTGCAGGCAGCACCAAGGGGATGGCGGGCGGAGGTCGCCGGAGCAGGGAGAGGGAGGGGTATTTTCGTCATGTGTAATTTTTTTTAAAAAGGTGGGTGTGTTCAGCATTGTATGTGGGTGAGTATAGAACTTCCCATCAAAGAAACCAATGACTGTAGTCACCCTTGTAAGAGTATAAAGAGACTTGAGAAATTCTATATGCACCACCATTTTTTATGAACACACCCACATTCTGAGCTCACCACAGACATTTTAGGTTTAAAACATATTTGCTGAGCCCACCCACCAAAATACCGAAACTGCCCACCAGACCTCGTCTTCTCCTTCTCCATTCCCTCGTCCTCGTTTTTCGAATTTGGCACGGCTAACAGAAGTTGAAAAAATCCGGCGTCTCCTGCTACTTCTTCTCCTCCACTGCTCTCATCACGTTCTTCTTATTCTTCATCTTCTTATTCTTGTTCAAACAAGGTAAGGTAATCTTCCTCTCCTTCGTTAAAGCTTTCCAATCATTTTCACCTTCTTTTTAGGTTGTAATGTATGTGTATTTAGATTGTATTTTCACCTATTTCGATTGTATGTGGATTCCCTAATGCATGATATGGATGGGTGTTTCGAACGCCAAATTTTCCCTTCCCATTTGTTTTCTTCTTCTGGTTCTCGTGGTGCTCGGCAAACCAGAAGTGTGCAGGTTAAATTTGCACGGCATATCGACACCGTGCATTTATATGCACGGCCAATGTTAGCCGTGCATTTCACATCTGCACGGCCAATGTTAGCCGTGCATATATTATTTGCACGGTGTCGATATGCCGTGCAAATTACATATGCACGGCTAACATTGGCCGTGCAGATATGAGATTGCACATTAATAATATGCCGTGCAGAACAAATTTACAATGTTAAATAACAATTTTTATTTTTTATTTTGAACATATTAGAGTAGGCCTAGAAGACCTGCTCGTCGCGGTGGCAGCTCACTTGTGGACGGGCTAGTTCTTCTAGCGAGCCATCTAGAGTTAGGACGAAGATCGGTGTCACAAGACCGGCGCGTCGCCGAGGTGTGCATACTAGTACTTCGACTGCCGGTCGTCAACGACCAACGGCATCTGAACGAAGACGTAAAATGCGACAGGATCCACTCCCAAATTCGTCAGAGGAGTCAGAGGATGATTCATCTGAGGAGGATTCATCAGAGCATGATTCCTCAGAGGAGGAGGAGGCACAGCCGTCCACTTCTGCTGCAGCGGCAGCAAGGGAGGATCATCCATCAGACCAGAATGAACAGCCATCCAGTCCTCCCCCAGCGGCGGCAGGGGAGGGTCCTATCCCCGGCGGTCCGGCTGATTTATCGGTCCTCCCTAGTGTCAGGACGCACGTGGCCATAGCCATATGGGACGGGGAGGTAATCTTGCATTTTTTAAATTTGTGAATTAATTGTTTTTCAAATAATATGTGTTGAAGTCTATAATAACATATATTAATGAATATTAAAACTTTTAATGTGCAGGAACGTGAGCCGCTTAAGTGTATCAATCATTGGCGAGGGTTGAAGGATTGGTACATACCTCGGCCCGGGGATGGGGCCGATACCGAAGTTCCTCGGTTTCGTGCGATTATAGAAGAGTCTGGATTGGCTGGCCTTAAGTCATTGTCGTACCGATATACTTCCGCCCCTCTGATATCCAGTTTCGTTGAGAGGTGGCAGCCCGAGACAAACACCTTCCACATGCCATTTGGTGAGATGACGATCACCTTAGACGATGTGGGTACTCTCCTCGGCATCCCAGTAACAGGACTGCCTATCCACGCATCGACCAGTATGGGATTTACCGAGTAGGTAGATTTACTTGAGCATGGACTAGGCGTGGATAGAGCGACTGCGTCTGCTGAACTTCAAGTGGCGCGTGGTGGGGTAGTGAGGATGGCCTAGATCAAGCGAGTGTGCGGTAGTGTGATACTCAATGTACTTGTTATTCTCCAAATGCATCATAAGTTGCTGCATCTGTGATCGACCGGCCATCTCTGTCACCCTAAACTTCTAACGAGCATTGTAGATACTCTTCATCGTAGTGGTGTTGTGCACATTCCGCTCTTGCAGTGTTTGAAGGATGTTCCTTGGCTTCACCAGACTCTTAGACATATCAATCAAAACATTAATCTCTTCCGTAGAAAGCCTCCCAGCGAACGAGTGCCCCTCGAGATGTTGTGCGTTTGGATGATTGTGTATCCCACAAACCACTGCTAACATCCAATCATCGTCAGTTGGCAACTTTCGACCCTTCAAAGCAAAAGGGCAATTACACTTCTTCGTTCCCGTTGCCTTGTTAGGATTATTCTTTTCGTAGATCTTCGATGAAGCCCTGTAACTACCACTTCTCTCACAGGATAAAACTATTCTCGGTTTCCTACCATCTCCACCAGCATCCGAAGTCTTGATTACAATCACTAAGCCATGTTTCTTTCCGACATCCCGTGTCCATTGGATTAGATCCTTTCGGCTTCTGAATATCGTTTCAGTGGTGAAGACATTAGTAAAATCAAGAGAGCACTGACTTGCACCGGTTGAATCAATCTCCTGAAAATATGATCCCAAAATTATTAGTTTATTAGTGCACGGTCCTGTAGGACCGTGCAAAATCACACTGCACGGCAAATTATAGCTGTACATTATTTTCTTGCACGGTTTAATATAACCGTGAAAGTTTATTTTGCATGGTTTATTGTGACCGTGCAAAATAATATTGCACAGTTAAAATGTGCCGTGCAGAGTGATTTTGCACGGTTTTGGAATACGGAGCATATCGCGGGAAAACTGAATGACGAGCTGGAAACGAAGTTGGAGAATATACCTCCTCTTGGTAGATTGTCAGTTGCTTATTCATGTTGAAAATGCCTGCTTTCAATAGACAATGTGCCCCGGGGAGATGGGTACTTTCAAGGGTTGAAGAAGATGATGAGACTTAAGGATACTTTAAAAAGGTTGAAGAAGATGATGAGGAAAGAGATGAACATCAACGGGCATGAATGAGTGCGAGGGAACGGTTACGAAACAATGGATGAAAGGGAGAATGAAGAAGAAAAAGAGGAGGAATAGGAGATGACAGTAGAGAAACGGCTCACCCCCACTGTAAAAGAACGAAAGGAAGAGGAGAGGAGGTTGATGGTGAAGGGCTACTTCGTCCTTTCACTAGAGGGCAATTTGGTAATTAAAAATAAACTTAAAAGTGGGTGTATTCATCAAAACTGGTGGTGCATATAGAATTTTCCAAGAGACTTTCTAGTGGCTTCTATGAAAGATGGGAGTGAGTGATTGGAGCAGGTGGCAAAAATGATCCACGTGGGAGGTGGATGGGGATTGGATTAGTGAAGATAAAGATTCTCTCTCTCTCTCTCTCTCTCATCCGCTTTGATTTTTCTTCGTTCCAATTCCAATAATGCGTAGACTTGAACGTTGTATGGAGTCTGGGTTTGGAGCTTGGGGGGGATAAGGCCGGAGTGGGGTCACTGCTAAATAGCTCGACGTGACTTCCCCAATATGTTCTATTTTCTCAAATTGGTTCAAGTAAGATTTTTTTAAGGAAACTTGATAATTGAGATAATGATTCTGAACTGTTTAGATTATAAAGATGATTGCAATGAACTGAAACTCGATGATCATTTTAAAGACAAAATCTAATTTTTTTACTAGAGAGGAAGGTGGAGTTTGACCCTCCTCTACGGCCATTTTGGATTTTGAAGGCATTACAAGATCATGTCAATGTAAATTTGTGGAGTGAGAGAATTCCCTGGAAGAGATGTAAATTATTATAATTTCGGTTCACTATAGCTTACTTTTGGGTCATTTATGTAATGCTTTTTTATATTTGAAAGAGAAAAGAAATGAACCAACTTTCTTGGAGGATAAGATTTTGGTTTTATATGGGAGATAGGAAATGCAAGATTCCTCCATCTTGGGAAAAATGATAATCCACAGGGCACAAAATCCTTTTGTTGCATATACACACACTCGGAGAAGCAAAACTCAAATTGCACACCAATCTTAACCCCACTTGGAGAAGCCATGATGATGATGAGAGAAGGCTTCCATGTTGATAATATGGCCACAGCTACCATTCAAAAAAAAAATATGGCCACAGGCCACAAATCATGGGTTTATTGAAGCTCAGCTGCGGTAGAAGTTTTTAGATATGGAATTGGGTCAGGTTGAGTTGGAGTGAGGCTGACCTCTTAGATTAAGTTTAGACCCGATGAGAAATCATTAATGGGGGTTTTGAAATGTTATAGTGCCAAGAATTAGGCCTGACATCCCATAAGGGGCTGCCAATCTCAACTTGCACATAGTTATGTGAGCTCAAATCTACTTATTGCCAGCAACCCTCAATTCTCTTTTATTTTCCTTTCTTTGTTAGACTGCCTTTCTTTTTTCTATGACCTTCTATTGGAACAAATTAGAGTTTTATCGTTTCAAAAACCTCACACACTCATACACACACATTATATATGGGGAGCGCTACACAGCGCCCGGGTGTTTTTTAGAAAAAAATGTCCCTCCTAGTTTGCCCCATTGGGATGCATGATGATCATTTAAGTCAATTGGATGGAAAGATCCATATGAGGCCTGCCTACATGCAAAATCTTGTGCGCTTAAGATCATCCTAACCTTTTGATCCATGACCATTAAATTCAATGGTTTAGAGGCATCATTTTACTATGATTTCAACCCAACGGTGAGGAAAAGTTGGATGAATGTCAAACTTGGACTTGTGACTATTCATTGGAGGATAGTGTGTGTGAAAAGACTTGATTGATACAACATGGGCCCTATTACAAAACAAAAAAAGGGGGGGGGGGTTTGAAAAAAGGGGCATTTTTAAAGTGGGGCGTTTTTGAGAATTTTCCTATATATATGGGGCCCATCTGGGGACCCACATGGGGATGGGGATGAGGGGATTTCAAGGACTCCCTGTGATCCCTCTCTGTGCAAAAAATTAGCCCCAACCGTGATTTCTATCAACTCTATATGGGCCCAAAAGTTTAATAGTCAATAGTCCATTCGGATTAATACATAGCAGATCCAATGGTTCAGTAAATTCGGATCTGACCGAAAGTTGGGGGACATGTACAAATTAGGGGGGTTATGTGTTTGGTCCATTTGGATGGACCAAAGGTGGGCCCCACAAGCATGAGCTTACGAAATTTTATCCTAGACTCGAGCTTAGGAGGGCCTTGCTATATATATATAAACATTGTCTTAAAACAACGTCGTCATATTCATTTTGAATCAATTTGTCTTTTAATATAAGCGGCCTTTGGCTAATTGATGTGTGGAGATCTGACAGTTACGGTGTTTATTCTATTCTATGCAAGTGTGTGATAATATCCACACTGGTGCTTTCTACTTTTGGTGTGATCTTGGCCACTCAAAATGCTGATTTTTTTTAGTCCATCAAATCGGTCCCTTGATTTGGAGTTGCAGCCCCTATTCTCGAGCTAGAACCTCAACAGATGCTTAGTGTTGAAATTGATTCTTCTCAAGACAAAGGTCAGTGGAAGTTCAGTTATATTCTCAATGAGACTAGATCCCTTCATTGCCCTATCTAAATGATGTTTCATCATATATTTAGATCTGCAAATGATGTTACGGATTTATTGGCAACACAATGGGAAAACAGAGCTAACCCTTTTGTTGGTCTTTTGGTTGAATTTTGATTTTTATTGCATTTGGTTTTTCTGGTGTATGCCTTTTATACTGCATCTTTGTACTGTTTCTCATTAATGTAGTTTCTTGGATCAATAGAAAAGAAACATATATGTAGACTTGGTTTGGCAAGGCAAGTTTTGTGCAGTAGACTTCTTGCATGGCACCATTTCTCTACCAATATAAGTACAATGAACTTCCATTGTCGGCCTGTCAAATGGGACAACAAACACCGGGCACACGAAACACCAAAGTAATGCTCACATAGTGTTTGTGATAACAAATGATGGGCCATCAAATGAGAGGTTCTCTTTAAGGCAGTCCAAAGCATAGATTAACGCTGCCAAAGAGACTATGGAATAAGGGACCAGCTGAAGAGGGGCCATTGAATAAGGGACAGTGTTAATCCTTCTATATGGATCACTAATCAAAAGATGAAAGCATCGTGGGATCTTTCATCTGCCCTTATATTATTCTTAAACCTTGTGAGATGCCCTTTACTAACTTCAAATTGGGGATCCATCATTAGTTATCCTCTAGTGTACAACCTTTTTTTTTTTGTGTCACTGTTACATATTTCCATTGGGAATATGATGTGTTTCTCTTCTCCAATTTTATACACACTGAAAGGGTAGTTATAATCAGTGTAAGACTCCCTCTCAAGATGGGTTTTTCTTTCTCTAATTAGCTAGGTACCTATCATGTTTATCTACCATCGGGTCTCACAAAACCACCCTTACCTAGGATTTTTAGAAACTCCACTTCTCACCAATCGAATATCAATAACACAACTTCTTGTTGTGAGTTCTCCTGGAATCTTGAGTTGTGAGAAAGGGAATTGATTATGAGATTGAAAGAGCTAAAATCGGGAATTGATTATGAGAAAGCATGTGCTACAATCGGGAATTGATTGAGATAACAAGTGCTTAAATCGGTTTTGACTGATAAATTCTCCGAATAGGCTACCCTAACAAAAGTATTTGGCAACTTCGAGGAGACACATTTTCCTTTAGCTTGTTCATTGGTTGTGGGGTATATGGATAATCTTTTTGAGAGACAATCCCTTCTAACAAGTGGGTTTAAACTTCTGAGTTATATTTTCACCTCCATTTATTTTGTCAAAAACTCTACATATGAAACTCAATTAGGTCCTTGATCAGCTTACAACTTGTAAATAGAGAACCCTTGGAAATTCCAGTTCCAAATGGGTTTTATCTTCTTTCATTAATGTAGACTTTTGTCATGAGCTTAGATTGACCAACTCTATGGAAGATGCTTTAGTCAAATTGGGGGTCTAGAGGATGTCTTGTCGGGTGGGCATTATTATGAAATTGAGGAGTGGGTGGGGTGAAGGCTTTTGCTAACAAAAAAAAAAAAACAACATCAACTTGTTGGTAGAATACAACCTTACCGGCCATCTAGATTTCCAGAAAGCAAAGGTGTATAAGGCCACATGGCAACCATAAACAATAGAACAGTTTGGATGAACTGGGTCAATTAAGGTCATATGATCTTCAAAACAGTTTAAAGCTGTCATACAATGCCTGCAACCAACACACAGTAAAAGGTGTCTATGCAACTCCATGTTCTCCTTGCACCATAAAGAGGTAAAGAAAATACTTGTAATCTTCGGTCTTTCCCATTTGTTACATCCATGATTTTCTCTGGTGGAAAGTTAAGAGGAACATTAAAAAATCCTCACACTTCTAAAACTTCTTCTTTTCTACCTTAAGCCTCTAGGCAAAATGCAATACCAGTTTTAAAAGCAACTTAGATGCATGAACTTGAACCATATAAATCATGATGGAAGTGAACAGCGGATATGGAGGATTCCTCAAGTCTGTGATCCTGTTTGATAAGGTGATGACTGGACTAGCAGTAATGCCAAATTACTGCTTACTAATCTGACTGTATTATTTACTTTTTTCCATCTTATTTTATACTTTATGCTTAGGGAAGTGCCATTTTCTTTGACTTCCTGTTTTGCCATTTTTTGGTTCGAAATGTTCTGTTATATGAATCTAATCATTTATTGGGAATTTGAATCTGATTAGCAACATACCAGGGAATCCAAATGCACTTGCTGAGTGCATGGAGGCTCTAATAACTGTGTTGAAGTATGCATTGAAGCAAATAAAAGGAGAGAGAAGCATCTTCGTCATGTTCCTCATGACCAGGCAGAGAGAATAGATGTCTGGGAATATTATTAGAAGCTAGCTTCCTCAAAGTACTCTGCTTGCGCATACTAGAAAAGAACTATGACTCGTTTTCTTTGGCAACCATTAATTCTCATAATTATCTCAAATAACTGGCGGTTAATTATGGTGGTGACTCATGATATAATTGTAAAATCCCAGAAGGATCAAAAGGTTTCACATGGTCCGTGGGTATTTTCCTATGAGCTGCTTTTGAATGTCCCAAACCTCGACTGGTGAGGATTCTATTTTGCCATTTGTTGCAGTGATAAATCTAGTTGGGGTTGAAACCTTGAAGTTCTGACAAAGGCAAAATAACTCTCTTTCAGTGGGGAGCTTTTCTGGTGAAGTGCACCCACATATGGAGAAGAAGGGAGCCTCAAGCATTCCAACGAAAATCTTTTCTCTATTGTAAGTTATGCTGTTTGCTTGGGTTTTGGGATTGTACAACTGAACTGCTAATTTGCATATTGGCATGATGAGCCCCAGCATCAATCATCAGGCACCGAAAATAATCCCATATTGGAGTATCTTAACCTTCAATTCATGGCCTTTAAATTGATGGTTGATAAACGGAATAAAAGATAAAATCTCATTCAGCATAAAATGGCAAGGTTGGGTGTTACAATTTTTCTATTGGGTGCTACCGATTTTCTATGTATCAGATTAGTGGTGGTTCCATTCTTTTAAGGTTTTTTTGGTTGGAAATGACAAAAGATTATCATTTAATTCGTTCTTTTCATTTTATTTGTCTTATATACTGAGAATATTAGAATATTAGGATTGTGGATTAGGCATTTACAATAAAATCATCTCTATTTGTTATTACGAACTTTCCAATCATATGTCATCATTAGTAGGGGATGTAAATAGGTCAGGTACTGCATGGGTACATAGAGGACCAAACCAATTCAAAATTCATACAAAAAGGACACCCATTCAGGTACCAGATGATGAATCTGTATAAGGTAATGTAGAAGTTGCAAATGAAGCTTTAAACCATCTCTGTTGTGCTTGGTTTTGTGCCTGTTACGTATGAAACTTTTATGAAATATGATATTTTTTATTATATGTGTCATCTTTGGCAACGGAAAAAAAAGTTCCGTTTTAACATTCACATCACATTCTACAAATCCAAATTGCTTAAAACATTTATTTGTTTTTAGTTCAAGTAACTTGCTTATGATCTGTCATCTCTACGTGAATACTAAACAAATGCATAGTCTAGATTTTAAGATGCTTTCACATGTATGGATAGAGAAGTGAAAAAAAAAATCAATTTTGTGAAGGTGGGTGGTGTTGTAGGAGGATTTGGATTCTATTATGGACATAAGTCTTAACGGGTTGAATAGTTCAAGTTACTTTCTGTGTTTTGAATAGTAATTGGAGACTGTAATGGCAACATGGCTTGTTGCTGTGTATTCAGTAATGCTAAAAGCTTAATTTTTCTGATGGTGTTAAATCTAGTGCTATTTATGATGGTTTGATGAAAGTTTCACTATGGCACATGTTGTTCTCATCATTAAATTTTGGGGGTGGATAGATCTAGAAGAAGATTTGGCAGATTGGTTCATGGGATTCTGGGGTGAATTGGTCTTGATCTAAATTAAGCATGTGTCTGATATATGTTTGACTACATCATGGTACTGATTGGATTGAGTCATTGAGATTGTGGGATTAGTAATTTTGCAGTTGCAGCTATTTACTTTGGATGTTTTCTTAGTAGATGCCTAATGTTCAAGCTCTCTTATTTGGTGGGGTCATTGGCGTTAGAGTGGCTATGAAAGAGGAACTCAAGATAATGTCCGAAACAAAGTAAAACTTGTATTCATGGGGCAGCGTAAGTGATAGTATTGATTGGCTAAAGTATTCACCATTTATATCATTATATATGGTTAACTTTATGAAGTGTGGAATAATTTGAACAAGGGATTTATTTTGTCATTGCTATTACTTTGAATAAGCTGTGGCCAAATGCCTTATTTACCAAATGTGTTTGTCACGACCCTAAATTTTTATTATGCGGACGTACAACAAAGTCAAGTTGTTAAAAGCAGGATAGTGTTCTATTCCTGTTATTATTGACTGTGCCATTCTCTATTTGTTGAAAGATTATTACAATTTTGATTACAATTGATTGATCACATATCATATCATATGATATTTCTTTCTTTTTTTTATGTTTCTTTTCTGTTTTGCAATCTGGCGTCTATAAAGTGGATGTAGATTCAGAGCAGGTTAAAATATACTGAAAAGGTAGATTCTTCAGCCTTGATTAAAGAGCTGTTAAATGGTGGTGAATATGCAGAACTGTAGTCTCAAAAAATCAATGAATCATTAATCCTAACAACCTAATGCATTGGAGATGACAAGAACACCAAAGACTAGAATGAGGGCCTGATCAATGGCCTCAAAGCCTTCAAAAACCAGCACAACCTATTGACCTTCAACTTAGAGGTGAAGATGATGGTTTTGAAGATGAGGAAGATAAAGAGTTCAAATTTATAAGGCAAAAAATGGATGTGCATGGATCTGCTTGAACAAGCAAATAATAGTAAAACAGGCAATGTTAGTGTAAATGAGACTATTGGAAGGAAAGTGGTGGGAATCTTCCTTATGGTTTATTTTGTAATAACAATTCTTTATCTTGTAATGACTATTCTTTTTTTTTTTTGTAGTGAAGCTTAACCTAATTTATTTTAAGGGAAAATTACAAAATAGGGTCTAAATTTTTCTCAGATTTCAAAACAGGACAAAATTAGATTAAGATTTCAAAATGGGCCATAAGTTTTCCAAGTGGGTTTCAATTCAGGACATCCGGCAAGAAAGGTTGTCGTCCGGTCGATTTTTTAAATGTATTTTTCAAAAACCCAATACTACCCTTCGGGTTTTAAGTGCTAAAAGACGATGTAACATTCATATGATGTGCTGTGTGGCCCCTTTCGGTGATTCTCTGGTGCCCTTTCCACTTCCTCTTTCCTTCTTCTCCAACGTCAATGGTGATCGCACGGCCACCGGCGAACGGAGTCCTCAGGCGTTCAAGGTATTCATCTTGGCCTTCCCCATTCCTTCTTCCCTCCTTCCCCATTCCTTCTTCCCCCCTTCCCCATTCCTTTTTCCTTGTGCAGCACCGGCCCAGATTTCAAACCCACTTGTCTTTCCACTTCAGGGTTTAAATGGCATCCCAGATTTCACTCTCATAGACGAAATGACTTGATCCCATTGCTTTTTGCATCTAGGGCTTACATGTGTGCTGTATATAGAATGGGTTTTTTAATGCTTTGGATATAGTGGGTTTTTTAATGCTTTGGATATAGTGGGTTTTAATCATTTCAATATGCAGTTAAGAGTGAAACAGGACTGGATAAAGTGGGTTTTTTAATGTTTTGGATTTCAAATGTCTGCTATATATACTCATCCTGTACTCAATATAAATTCCGATTTTACTATGACCTTAGTTAATTGATGGAGAAAAATTATGTACAATGGTAACCAACAAAAGACTATTATGTTGATTGGAATGATGAGTTTTGCTTCCACTTTCAAATCTCCAAGTGCACATTTTTTTTCACTTCCCATGCCAGTAATTTTATTTGAAATGATCCTGTAAATATAAGTATATGGAAATTGCACTTAGTTTGATCCAGGTGGAGCACATCGCTCTTCTCATTGTTGCTATGTGTTCCCATCAGGGGTAAATGCAAGGCCATGACTACAAACCTCACATATATGACCTTGTTCTAATGGGATAATGCTCTCCTCCAATGATAGCCTGAGGACTTCGTTCACCGGTGGCCGTGCGATCGCCGTTGACGTTGGAGAAGAAGGAAAGAGGAAGTGGAAAGGGCGCCAGAGAATCACCGAAAGGGGCCACACAGCACAGCATATGAATGTTACATCGTCTTTTAGCACTTAAAACCCGAAGGGCAGTATTGGGTTTTTGAAAAATACATTTAAAAAATCGAACCGGACGACGGCCTTTCTTGCCGGATGTCCTGAATTCGAAACCCACTTGGAAAACTCATGGCCCATTTTGAAATCTTAATCTAATTTTGTCCTGTTTTGAAATCTGAGAAAAATTTAAACCCTATTTTGTAATTTTCCCTTTATTTTAAAGACACAGAAAATTTCTTTTAAGCAGCACTTCCCGGATAGTTATCTCTTACGCTTTTTTTTATAGTAAAGATTCTCTTTTATTCTTTGGATATAATAAATGAAATTTACGAATGTGAGCTTATATATGTAAAACTTACCTGTGCGAAACACATTATCATGTTTGGGAGCACCATTTTCACAAATAAGATTGAATGGTTCGATTATATTTTAAACATATTCATTATTTGAGATTCTTGAATACTTAAGGGCCTGTTTGGTTACACAAAAAAGTGCAAGATTTTTATATTTTTAAGAAAGATATCTCAGCCTTCAAGTTTGGGCTGTTTGGATAACTTAATAAATTAAAAGAATCTTTTCTTTTCTATTAAAATATCCAAAGATCTCTCCCTACACCCCTATCTTGTAGGAAATAATCTTGTAAGAATATTTTGCTAGATTTCAAGAGTTGGGTTAGCAATTGATGAGGGAGTAGCCTCTTGGGATCACCCTCCTCTTTCTTCTTCCTTTTATCCTTCCTCTCCCATCTCCTCTTTCCCTCTTCGCCTCCTCTTTTCCTCACAGAAGAAAGGTATATCAGTTTGTTGTTCCTGCTCAGGTGGCGACGACAATGGGGCGGCAACAGAGATGTTTCCCTTCCAGTTCCGGCGATGCTTCTCCAGCGTGCAGCGACGACGAAATCCTATTCTTCTTCCTCGGGCGAGACTGAGAAGAAAGTCTCTGCTCCGATGTTCTCAGTGACTGGCAACGGTGAGGGGTGGCGCTAAAACTAGCTCCGATCGTCTTCTCTAACCAGTATCTGCTGCAGGAACTCTAGCAGTGATGAGTTTCTCCAGTCCGGGTTCTGCAACTCAAGCACAGACCCTGTCTTCCTTCAATCGATCCTATCTGGCGTGGTCCCACCTCGATCAACACTTATAACTCAGCCTTCTTGCAGAGTCTGATACTCTGTATCAGATCTTCTCGTCCGACTCCTCTCCATGTATAGGCAAATGCAGCAATTGGGGCATTCTCATGACCATTTCACATTCCCCTTCGTGCTTCGAGCTTGCGCCATGAATCACGACCGCGACTATGGGAAATGCATTCACTGTCACATAGTGAAATCTGGGTTTGAGTCGGATTTGTATGCCTTCAGCTGTTTGATCTATATGTATGTCTCGTGCGCCGATTTGGAAGCGGGGAAGCTGGTGTTTGACAAAATGTCCCACAGGAATGTGGTTGCTTGGACTACCTTGATTGCTGGTCTTATCAGGAATGACCAAGCCGGTGAGGAGTTTAGGGAATTTAAGCAGATGGAGCTTGAGGGTGTCGAGCCGAATAAGGTCACCATGGTGAATGTTTTAGCTGCCTGTGCTCAGATGAGGGATTTGGAAACTGGGAGATGGGCTCACAGTCATCTTTGCCGAATTGAGATTGACCTGATCCCATCCAATCCAAATCAGAATTGTAGACCGAATGTAATTCTTGCCACTGCCATTTTGGATATGTATGCTAGATGCGGCAGCTTAAAGGTCGCTAGAGAGCTGTTTGACGCAATGCCTCAAAAAAATATAGTTTCTTGGAACACCATGATCAATGCTTATAATTAGTATGGTCGTGCCTCTGAAGCCCTTGCGGTCCATCGCGTACCACAACAAATTATTTTGTATTTTGACAATACCTTATCTGGATTCAACTGCCTCTCCTTTTCCTCTCTACAATCCACGGTCCATCTCTACAAGTTTGAGCACACTTTACTAAACTATCTCTTCTCAACCAAAGGAACCCCACATGCCACAATGATCTGAGGACAAATGTTTAAGAAATTTTCTGTTTTGATGAGGAGAAATCACTTTGAAATGGATGCTCAATATCACTCAAAAGTTGTTCTCCATGGATTTTTGGAAATGTAAAATCAAACATATTTGGGGAAATGATCTCTTCTTGATGTCACTATTCTGCCCCCTCGATAAAACCCAGTTCCCTATGACTATTTAAAAAAAATAAAATTGCTAGACCCAAGAAGATGGTGATGGCTTTGTTGTTTGATCATTATTGTTTGGATTTAAATCTACGGTGACTTTGTTTTAGTACATATTATAATCTTCAGCAATTGCCAAACGACTTATTTGAAATCTGTTGAATTCTTCAAAAAAATGCCAAACAGCAACAGCATTGCAATATTATAATATTGTACTATTATATTCTATAATATTTAATTCTTTTATTATTTAAATCTGAAAATATTTTATTCTGCATGTATCCAAACGGGCCCTAAGACATGAAACTAAATATTTTAGAGTTTAGTGGCTCAATGTAAAATTTTAATGCTTGGACTTAACATGTCAGGGCTCAAATGAATTGCAAAATATGAAAGACAATGAAACTCCTAGAAATTGTATAGTCAAACATGAAAATCTGATCTCATTCTTTCTACGAAAAAAAATCATGACCTAGTAATATAAAAAAGAAACACTTGAAATTGGATAGTCGAACATGAGCAGCACTTGGAAGAACTTGAGGTGTAAAAGAATCACCAAAAGGAGAATGTGGGAGAGAGCATATGTCAGAATGATAAAGAGGAGAAACAAAAAGGGAGCATGTGGTTGTCTACTTGAGTTAAAAGGAGTTGAGCTCCACAATGGACCTACCTATTGAAATCCCAAAGTGCTCAAAATAAATGCCTTTTTAATCTAGAGTGTATCCCTGAATCTTAATCCAATAAGATTTGTCTGTGCATTTTAGATATTCAAGCTCAATTTAGATACCTAAGGCCCATGCATAAACCAAAGCTCAACATTTCAGATTTTAGAGGTGGCTCCACTGATAAATTTATAGGAGTGATACACGGGGCAATTTAGATGTTAAAGGTTAACCAACTTGTAATACATGAGCCTTGATGGTAAATTCTAGCAGTTCGTGATATCTCAATATTGGTTACAAGTGGGCTTGGTTTAGTCCCTTTTCCCCTGTTAAAATAGGGTTGGCATTTGACATGGAATAACTTCGAAGATGAGCCAACTTTATATCTACTATTTACTGATGGAGATTTTCACCTACAAGCAGATCCAATATGTGCATATATGGTTGAGCTCGTAGGGCCCACTTAGATGATTTTGTACTGTTGGGGTAGGATAGATGGAAATATGACTTTATAGATAAGGGCCATGTTAAAAATCAGTTTTATCAAATTATTCTGGCCATTGATTTACCTTAGCTCTCATAAATGAGTCCTTCCTAAGAGAGAACCTCCTGTTAGATGGGGTACCAAATTGAGAGATTTCTTCTTTTTTTTTTTTTGGATTTTGACCGTGCAATATATAGAAGACCATGAATTCCTCGAAATGATTTTGACCAAGAATATATCCCAAATATGGGTATTGTACACGGGTTCCCCAATTCTATCCCTTTTGTGCAATATCAACATATCGCACAAACTAAAGGTGAAAATAAAAGCGGATCATTTTCCTCTAATTTTTTTGGTACCCGAGCCTAAGTGGTTGAGAGCATGGGACCCAAGAGTCCTCAAAGTGGGAAGAGTGACATACCCAAGGTTGAATCCCGGGTGGCACGGTGACACACAGGTTGCCAACCAAATAAGCAGCCCTCAGTTACCAAGAGCGGTTAATGATGAGAAATGTTCTCTCTTATGAGTACATGAGTAATGTGATATCATCAGCTTATTTGTCAATCTTGATAGTTGCCAGGGAGTGCCTTTAATTTAGGTGTTGTCCTTGAGCTGGGCCTACGTTGCTTCAGGTAAGGGTTCTCAAGTAGTTAGGCCACCACACCACACTAATTAAAATTTCATTTACAACCATTCATTCCTGCTTTTGACAATGAAAAGGGTGTCCCAACCATAAGCTTACCCAGTTTATCGAGAACAACAATCTATGGCCGGGCCAAAGCTTGTCCAAGCCCACCCCCATTTAGCTATTGGTCCTAAGATTCAGTCATGTCCAGTCTATGGGCCCAAAGGACCTGACCTGAAAACTCCCTACATGGGCCCTTTTTCATAGACCCGAGTATCCGTATAGCCTAGCACGTAGTATTTTTAATGTGAAATAATATATTACATAGAAAGTATATGATTATATAGCATTTGCAATAGATAGATTACTAATTATATATTAGAACTTCTATAATGTAAAATATACTCCTGCTCTGAGTTGTGGGTCAAGTGCAGTCAGGTCCACCAAAGTTGGGTCTTACACAAAATAAACTAAAATAATTGCATCAACACTAAGTGCTCAAATTTATATATATATATATATTCAAAGATAGAAAATAATAAGTATCAAAACTTGACATAAACCCTATCAATATATATATATATATATTTGAAGAATGTACACATCAATAGAACTTGTTAAGAAAAAAAATATTAATACCTAACAGTTCAGGCTCATGTTTGAACTAAAAAAATCTTGGGAATTCAAAACCTACCAATACTAATTTGTGCACAAAAATTATAAAAATTTAAAAATAATCTATTTGGACTGATGGATCCAAAATTTAAGAATTAAAATAACAGTTAATATCTCGTACATTGAATTGGTTGCTATTTAATTCATTCTCTTCGCTCTATTTTGGCTTTTTCATTGAGAATATTAGAAAATGAGGTTTGTGGTTGTAAGACCCTTCCCGAGTTAATCTTGATTAACTCTAATTAATCGTGCTTAAGGTGGATTAAGCATGATTAGTTAATTTAAATGTGATTAATGATGAAATTTGATCAAATTGATCTTAAGAGAAGGATTAAAGTCTGATGACATAGTTTGGAAGGCATGAAATTCATTAAGTTGAGTTTTAGACTCAACTTAGTATAATAAAGGACTTTTCCGTAAATACAAATTTATATGTATGTGTCAAATTTGGTGAAACTTTATAATATCATGTGTAGTTCGATGAGTACATGAACTTTCATAATACACATGATTTCATTTGGATTAAGATGGAACAAGTGGATCTTCAATTGACTTAAAATGAAATTCAGTTAACCAATGGGGGTTTAAATGCAAAATTGTATTATGACTCAGGTTCAAGTGAACCATGAGCTGTTTAGATGAGAAGGAATGTATGCCAGCAGCTGGCTTCTTCCTTCTTTCTTCTTCTTTCTTCACTTCATTGTTTCTTTCTTTCTTTCTTTCTTTCTTTCTTCAATTTCTCATAAACAAGCATCAAGGCGAGGATTTGTGAAGTTTTGTTTGAAGAATTTCATCATCTTCATTTTCTTCATTGGACTTGCAAAGCTTGGATTGAAGAAGTCTTGATCTCATGCTCAAACTACACAAAAAGGGTTTTTGTGGATTTAGCATCAATAGAGGCAAGTACTTACATGTTTTTATGAATTATGATGTATTAGAATGTTTAGAGCACAAATGGATCAAAAGCCAGAAGTTGGCTTCAGAAAACCTGAAGCTCGAACTGAGCTTCTGTGCGCTATCGGTCGACCGAAAGGTCAACCGACAAGTGAACCGATAGGTTAAAACCTGTTGTTTTTCAGTGAAATCCAGCTCTCTGGATTTTGGACCGACGCATCGTCGGTTAGCCGATATGATAAGGTCCGTCACCGACAAGTCGACCGACAATATGA